>JARUPY010000602.1:3031408-3645317 GCA_029817715.1 Melastoma dodecandrum | reverse complement strand
AGGGGGTGGTTTAGTATTTGGGCTTTTATCCCAGTAGGCCCATATCGAATGCTTCCGATTCATTGGGCCATACAATGAGCCAGGTTCTTGTAAATGGGCCGGAATATCCATGTTGGGAACAGTAACTAAGAGGTTAAAAAAATAATCCAATAGAAGATAACATTGGGCATTTGGATAAGAACTGATGGGGAGTCATGGGAAAATAGTTACAATTACAATAAATCATTTTTCATGTCTCCTCAAAATGGGTTTGGACAGCCCTGCAAGATGCATGTTAGTAAGCCAATGACAGGGTATTATTTCTTTTTCTTTTTTGATCAGAAGAAGATTCCCCCAACCCAGTCAACATGCCCAGTTTTGGAGTCAGATTAAATAAGAGAAAGAGAAAGAAAGAGAAAAAAAGGAAAGAATTTGGGAAAGGCAGGCCAGCGAACAAGCTGCATCCATCCATACATCTTCTTGTTATTTTATTTTATTTTTTCTTTCTTCTGTTCCTGCTTCAGATCTGAAAGAACTCTCCCCAGCTTTTTTCTTTTCTGTTAAAGCATCATTTCCAGAGAACCAACTGTACCTATTCCACAGCCATGCAAAACTGTCTCTTGTAACATCAGTTTTACAACCCACCAGGGAACAAAAAAAACTACAAAAAATCAAGCCTCAGAAGAGCATGTGATGTGGGGGTTGGTTTGGGCTACGGGGATGCAGACAGTCGGACAAACATTAAACATTTGCAATGAATGTCGGGGGGGTGTTTGGTTTAGAGAGTACCTGAGTTAGTAGGGGGAGGTGGGATTGAGGCTGGTTTGGACAGGATTGCAGGGACAGTGGAGATGGGCCCTCCCGAGGTTGTTGTTGTTGGGAAGATGTGGGCTGGTACCCCCATTGTTGTATGTGCCTGATGGTAGGCATGATGATGATGAAACAGAGGAGGGTGGTGATGATGGTGATGGTGATGGGGGTACATTGGCACCAATGTGGTTGGCATGCAACATGGTCTGGCTTGGATACACATGATGATGATGCTGGAGTAATGCCCATTCATGTATACTCCCCCTCCAACGCCACCGCCATTGTAGCACATTTTCTGTACAAACAGCAATCTTGCGATCACGAGCCGCGGAAAGGGTCTCGACGAGTCTGGACAAAGGACTTTGGGATCGACTAACCTGGTTGTAGGCTATGTCGGCTGCTCCAGATGTAAGTGGGGGAGTACCTGGAATTCATTTCATGTCAATGGAAATTCTTAAATTTCCCAAGATGGTGGGGTAAATCAAATCGGGTCTGATTGATGGAGAATTATATTGTTCCAAGAACGGGAAGAAAGAGAGAGAGATACCCAAAAAAAGGAATGGCCTGGAACGATGAGGCTGATGATATGGCAAAGGTGTTGTTGGAGCTGGATAGTACCATTGCACCTGTGGATTTGCTGCTGCTGTTGTTGGAATTGTCCTAAGCCCGACCACATTGGATCCTAAGACATCATTTTTTGAGAAAGAATCCCATAATTATGATTCTTCCCCCAAAAAGAAATTACTTGTATCTACAAAATACTAAATCAATGCACATTTGATGTCCTAATGAAATATCAATGGATCCAGAAAGGGGCAACCCATCTCTAGCTTACTGAAGAGTGCACACCTTGGTGAGGAAGAGGAGAAGGATGGGTGGCCGGAGCAGGGGCAGGGGCCGCGGCAGCGGCAGCTGCAGCCATTGCCTGTGGCGGAGGGGATGACTTTGCTCTGCGTGCACCTAGAGAAGCCAAGTTTGCAGTTGGCACGTCGGCCATTGATCACGGGGGTGGCGTCCTCGCAGGCTTTTCTTTGCGGCTTCCGGATCCTGGAACGTGACCTACCAACCAACAACGATATTTCCCAACAATGGAAAACGGAAACAAAGCATGTAGCGGGGGTGAAAGAAAAATATGAAGGAATTATAGAAAGGAGGACGAGATGCTTACGAATCCGTAGCCCTTGGATCTGCCAGTGACCTTGTCGGAGATGACGACTGCCTCAAAGGATCTCGCCGTACTTATCGAAATGATCCTTCAGGGTCTCCATAGGGGTCTCCCAAGCCAAAACAGCCCACGAAAACCTTGGTCAAGCGTCGTGTCTCCAAACTGGTTATTACCGTTGCCAACGTTGTTTGCTGTTGCTCATCGTCATCTTCTTCTAAACCAAATCTCTAAGCACGACGGCAAGTACTATAAAAGGTTTAATGAGGGTGGTGGTAATGTGGAGGGTGATGGAGATGTGGGGGTGCATTTGGAGATTGGGGGGTGGGGCAGAGAAGCTGGTGGTAGGAAGGAATTGGAGGGATTTTTTTTATAGGGGAAGATCAAGATTGTATTTTAGTAAAGTCACTAAGTAGTTCATTTGTGGGTATTAATGAGAGGTTGAGGAGGGGGGAAGAGATTAAGAATTTCTGATTTAATTATTAGAGGATTAATCAATTAATTAGGAGGGGGGAGACAAGATTTGCAGAGGGGAAAGGGACAGACAGACAGACAGGTAAGATTTGGTAATACAAAATCTGAAGAGACCAATTCATTCGTACCAATCTTTTTCCGGCAAAAGAAAAATTGTAAATCGTTCCGTTTCTGCTCTATTTAATTTGCCTATGAATGAGATGGGATGTTGGATGAAATTTTTAAAAGGAAGAAGATTTAGGGAATTGGGTTGCACGTCCATTTGTTTCTTTGTCATTCCTTCTTGAGAAAAGAGAGAAGAAAATGGGGAGGGTGGCAGCCTCAATTGCCGCCTTTGAACGATTCCTGGGTCTCAGTTACATGTGAGTGTGGTTCACATGACAGCAGCAGCAGAAGAAGAAGAAGAAGGAGGATGATCAAAGAGAGACTCAAACAAATTAAAGAATAGATTGGAATGATATTACAAGAAAGGGATTGTTGTTGTTGTGGGGTGGGGGAAGTCCTAGGAAACAGTTTAAAGGGCTTTCCTTTTTCTTACCCCCTCGGAGGTTTATGCTGCTATGTAATGAGATGGTGTGTATTATTCAGGGTGGCATCCAAATACAGGGAAGTGTACATATTAATTAAGGGGGAGGAACAGCTGTGAAACGGGTGGCAGGCAGTCACAGTCAAAGGAAACTGCAACTGCAACTGGAACCTCCCCTTATCCTCTCTCCCTCACCATCATCTCCATCCCCTTTCTATTGCTCGATGTTCTTTCTTTCTTTCTTTTTTTTTTAATTATATATATATATATAATAGCAATACTGGGGATGGAGGAACACGAGTCCAAAGCATTGGGGCCAAGTGGGTGTTTGCTTTTTGAGGATGAGATTTGAACTGGCTGTCCAGATATGATCTGCGGTATCTATCATCCTTACCTTCTCCTTCTCCCCCGATGCATACATATAATTTTTTTTTGGCAAAAACTAATCAAGCAACTCGTGAGCAGGTCGCGCGTCGAGCCGGTTCGGTCAAAGTTCGATTCGAACTCGACTTTGATCGAGATAAAGCCGACTTGTTGATAAAACGAGCTGAACTCGAGTTTTTAAGACCTACTACGTTCGCGAGATGTATAATATTATTTAATAAATATTAATTTTTTATTAAAAATATGTAATAGTGTAAATATAGTCGAGTTTGAAACTGTCGAACCGATTTCGAGTATATTAAGTCGACTTCAAGCAATGTATATTTTCAAAATTAAGTTCGAGTTATCGAATCGAGTTTAGACTCGGTCTGTATTCAAGCCGAACTCAAGCAACAAATTCAAACTCAAGCTCAAACTCCAACTAGGCTCGAGCACGTAAGAATTCGGTCTCCATTCGATTAGGGTCGTTTTCACCCTGATCTCCATCCCACCAGCACAGTTATCCACTCCTTTCCATGTAATGGGGGCTCCGACATTTCTAGTAACATTCGGTTTCCTCTGCCTGAATCTGATGACGCCAGGCTGACCACAGGTCCTCCCTCGCCAGGGACTCTCGGCCGGCCTACTTTCTGCAATCAGGTGCAAAGTAACTTTCTGAACCCTCCCCGTCATCTCCAAATTTACAAACACCAATGAATCTGTTTTTTTTTTCTTTTTTAATAAATAAAGCGGCTAAACTTTCTCTAGAAAAAAAAGGGAAAAGCAAATGGGCACTTAGATGGTTGTTCAGGCTGCTTACAATACAACAACTGCCACATACACACACACACGAGGCATAATTTTTGGACACCAAAGACCGAGGAAGAAAAAACAAGCTATACATACATCAAACATTGCGAGAGCTTTGCCAAATGCTGTCTCTTCCACTTTCTGCGGAGAGACTTGCTCTCGTGGTCATCCCTCCTCCTGGACTTTGCCCCTAGGCATACCATTACTTTCATCAGAAATGTGTGCACAGGCCAGATTTTCATGCGAGCCGCATAACAGAGGAGATAAAACACATAACACCCAGAGAGGCTGCCTGCAAGCTCATTGATGGGCATTCACATAATTCACCGATCCCGGCTGGCCAAACTGCAAAAATTCATCAACAAAAGCTGCCGTTACCTCATTACACACCATACTTTCAGAGGACCACTCGGGCGTACAAGAAGCCCCTGGCATTGAACTATATCACAAAAATATCGGGTGAGTGACGCAGACCTGAGGACTCATATAAGAAGTCATGCTCCGTGTCGACTGTGGCTGCTGAGCATACTGCAATGAAAGATTAACACCAATAAGGATAGGCTGCATATACTCTTCCTGATGCTCATTCTGAAGTCTCTCTCATTGGTAGCGCCAACTTTGACCCGGCTGACCTCCAGCCATGTCCTTTCCGGCCGACCTTTCTCCACCCTTTACAGAGCCCTTGGTATCACCCTGTTTTAAAGATAAAGAACAAATTGTAAAAGAAAAACAGGGCTATTGCTTAAAGATATCGAACAGAGTAGGAAATCATTCTAGTTAACTCAAAGGCGAAATGATTAAGAGGAGACACATACCTCTAACTGCTCCGCCAGAATTGTTTCAAGATTTAAGCAACGTGCACCGTGGAGAAAAAGGAGAAAAAGTAATATCAGAACCACGTATGATCCAACCATATAAGCATATTGATAAAAATAAATTTACACATCCTTCTGTTTTTAAACCAACATAGCAGCTTCTCCTCTAATTCGACTGTTCATAGCCATTCCCCATTATCGAGCCAGCAATTGCAGATTTATCATCTCCATATTTCCGTTTTTTAAAACGGATCAAGAATAAACCAAACAGAATCAGTACATCAATTTACATTGACTTATTGATATAGTCTTCAAACCCTAAGGTTGCCATTGCCCACAACAGGTCATCGCCATTGATAGTCTTACGCTTCTCTTTCTTGCATTTGTCACTTGCCTGTGTCGAACCAGCAAACACAAGCTCTTACGTATCAAAGTTTGAACCACACCAACAGACAGACAAACACAGCGGAAACCAACCGCATACTCGCTAGTGAACTCAGAGACACACTCTTGGACGGTATCCTTAGCATCCTTGGCGATCTTCCCATTGGCAGGCAGCGCCTTCTTCATGATCCTGCCTATGTTTGCAATTGGGAGGTACCTGTCCTGCTCCTTAACTCCGCCAGACAGCGGGATCTGCTCTCCCCCGCTCTCGTGGCTTCCCGCACCCCCACCTACAGGACTCAACGGCGCATCCGCCATGTGGACGAAACTACAATAAACCTGCAACCCGAATCAAATTTGATCGGTAAAGAATTCGATTTTTTTAATACCGAGTTTACCGAAATTTTTTTCGAAAATCGGTATTTTAAATACCGAATTCCTTTGTGTTAAATTCATTATTTTGAATATTAAATTTCTCAAATTTTTCACATGAGCTCGAAATATTTAAAAATCAAATTTATTGTTTATATTACTAAATCAACGGTTTCATAAATTTTGAGAGTTATTTTTTTTTATTTCGTGAAATATTTTTTTCGAAACTTATTTGGGAATATACCTAGTCATGGTGCGCCGTCGGCGTTACTCTGTTCCCACTTTCCCCATCCTATTCCAAGCTTGCATTATGTTTACTACGTTTATTTTATATGTATAAAGAAATTGGTGTTGAACAATATATTTTATAGAAAATTTTATGTAATAACCGTAATACCCCAAATTTTAAATAATAATAATATAAAGTCCGAATCGGGTCCAACGATTATAAAATATTTACATGAGTCCGGAGTCATGCCCGGATCGGGTCCAAAAGTTTCGAATAAGTTTCGAAACTTTTGGAGCAAACGCTACCTCCTTTTCTGCATGTTAGAATGTAAGAGTTAGTAAATAGGAATCCACAAATCCTACTATGGTCTTTCGACTTAAAACAGTTTTCAAAACTAAGTCAGTGGCGACTCCGTATAGTTTACCTAGGTTAAACGATAAGACTGTTTTTACAGAGCCATTTTGGATGGGTGATGGCGACACGAGCCGCTCCCGATTTATCTCGAAAGTTTCCTTCTTCGGATCATGCTCTGCTTCTCGCCCGCCGCCTCTTAGGAAAATGGAGACGGTTGGCGAGGGCCCGAGCAGGCCCAATTAGGAACCCAGGGAGGGATCACCCAATTCTCTTCCCCAGCGTTCAACGCTCGAGTCGTGGCGTCGACCGGTTGGGCCTTGGGGAGCGGACCCGGATCCTCGGGTCGTCCGAACCGCCGCGCGCGTGCTAAGCCGGAAGGCGCGCGTATAATTAACATTAGAATTAGACCAGTTCCCGAACTCCGGGGCCGAATATTCACGCCCATTCAGCCCAAGTCGTGCCGGACTATTAAAATTTATAATTGAGTTGGACAGATTTAGGGCTTACCATATGGGTAACTGCTCCTCCATGGCCTTCATTTCAAAAGAAAAATTTTGCAAAACACCCCCGACTATGTTTAAGTAAGGTCTCCGCGCACGTGAGCTACGAGATTCATGTTATGTGAAAATTGGAGTGAAATCGCTAAATTTGTGCTTAAATTGGGCTTTAACCGTCTTATCCAATTCTAAATATCGTTTCGTCAAAGGGAATCGCTGCTCTTCTTTCATGTCGACCTACTTCTGTAGAGGCTCAATCGAATGGTTTCTATAGGCACTACCAGCTTCTGCGGGCATCATCGATTAGCTTCTGTAAACAATGTCGACCATCTCTTGTGGGTGCAGTCGACTGGCTTCTGTGGGTTTCATCGACCGACTTCTGTAGACACCGTCGATTACTTTCTCTAGACGTAGTCGATTGACTTTATTGGGCATCGTTGACCGTGTTGAATATAGGTTTTGATGATGGGTCTTGACCTTGAATACAGAAGCTTCTCACGTTGAAGACTTTTTGTAAGAAATATTTTTGTGATTAATTGATTAGTTAATGATTAATTAATCACGAAATAATTAGGATTTAATCAAGATATTATCTGATCAATTTAAATCGATTACGTTTCCAAATAACCCCATTAGGGATTATATTTTCTATAGAAATAAATATAATCTTCTATTTATGGCAATGTTCTGTAAAGTTGTCTACAACCTTTATGGTGTTATACGACCATCATATGACCGTTATTTGGGATGTCAATCATTACCATCTATCTAGATAGATTCACTTGAGTGTGCTGAACAGAATGGTTTCGGTTTTAACTCATATGAAAGTTAATATTTGATTATTTTAATTTACAGAAGGTTGCTGATCACATTCAGCCACAACCTTCTGTAGCACAGTATACATGGGAATTTTATCATATCTAAATCTTAAATGATATGATTTGATTACCTAAAAGTATATATGCATGGGAGTGACGTTTTGGTTAATTATTTATTTTATTGCTCGTTTTCCTTGTTTTGCAGAAGGCTGATCGTGTAATTCTTTATTCTTTCAGTTAGACAATTCTTGTATAAATAAAGGCACCCGGCCACGAATCTTAAGCGTAACTTTTTCATTATTTCTGAGAGCGTGTGCTAAGAGCTTGTTTCTTGTTCGTTCGAGTTTGAGTTAGTCACACGAGGAGTCCTCGCTACAGAAGGCTGCATCGTTAGTGAAATCTTCTGGGAGAATGACTCGAGGGCCACGAGGGACTCGGTTGGAAGCTGCTGGGGATGTTGGTGGGAAGCGTGGCTGGAGGCCATGTGGCCAACGTGCAGGGGGCCGGAGAGAAGGGCAGAACCCTGGGACCACAGAAGGTGAGGGACTAACTAGCTTCTGTGTGCAGGATAATCTTGGGCAAGGGTTCTGTGTCTGCTTAGCCATAGTCTCGAGGACCACGCAGGAAAATCTTGGGCAAGGGTTTTGTGTTTGCTCAGTCGAGATCTCGAAGGATCGTGCAAGGGAAGTCACAGCTGGGTGCTGTGCAGGTGGAGACACTGCCGGAGTGAAAAGTCTCGGAGGAAGTCATGGCAGGTTGCTGTACAGGAGAGGACACCGCCTGAGAGAAACGTCCGACATTGTTTACCTTGTTAGTCACCGCAGTACAGAACCTTACGGTCTGTGCTTTAAAATTCAATCACCTTTGCTACAGAACCTTATGGTGTGTGCAATAAAGGGTCGGCATCTTTGGTACAGAACCTTACGGTCTGTGCTGTAAAACCAAGTCATCTCTGGTACAGAACCTTTCAGGTCTGTGCTATAGAGGGTTGACACATTTGGTATAAGAATATTTTGATCTGTGCTATAGAGGGTTGACACATTTGGTAGAGAACCTTCTGGTTTGTGCTGTGCAACTTACTCACTCTAGTACATGACTTTCTGGTCTGTGCTTTGCCACTCAGTCTTTTGTGGTACAGAACCTTCTGGTCTGTGCTATAAAAGGGTCTTTTATTGATCACCTTCTATAATTGTTACGAAGTTAAATTTGAGTGAATACCATCCAAATTCTGGGTGAAGAGTGGAGTAAGCAAATTGCTAAATCACTATAAAAAGTCTTGTGTGCATCAAACAAATTGTGTAATCGCATTCGTACGTTCTGTCTTACAGAAACCTGTCTCTAGGGTTCTGGTTTACAGAAGCTTCCTTTCGATGTAGGGTTAATTGAAAAAGAGTTAAAAATCATCAATTGGAATTTAACACTAATTCACCCCCCTCTTAGTGTAACAGGCCAGCTTCTGTAGCCACCGTCGTTTATTTTCTCTAGACGCATTCGATTGACTTTTGTGGACACCGTCGATCGACTTTTGTAAGCCCAATCAATTGTCATATGTAGCAAAAGTCAACTGACTTTTAGGTCGACGGGCTTCTGTAGATCCAGTTGACCGACTTATGTAGACATAGTCGACAGGCTTCTGTAGACCCAGTCCACCGGCTTTTGTAGACACGGTCGACATGCTTCTGTAGACATGATCGATGGGCTTCTATAGGCACGATCGGTCATCTTCTATGAGCACAGTCGACCGGCTTCTGTTTTACTCGTTGAGTGTGTTTTATTCGAATGAACATAGTTCAGAAATTATCTAAGGAGGGATGGATGACAATTGCAGACGCTTGACAGGAAAAACTCGATGGCCAATTCCAAGGTCATACGAGGAGTTGTCTGTTGACGAGTCAAAGCAATTTCGGGCTCATTTGGCTTAATTTCATGGGTTTTCTTTAAGGTCAGTCTGAATTTTGAATGTTGAACCAAGAATGCAGATCGAAGCCACAGAATCACTAAAGTGAAGAGAGACGATCAACGATACAAGCTAGTCGATAATTCGAGCGGATAAAAAAATCTTCAAAGGACAACTAAGGGGGCACGTTGTCAGTAAGCAATAACGACAATTATCATAGTAAAAACACATCCTTAAATGCACGTTATGAGTCATAATGCTCAATGTTTCCTTGTTCTCCGACGATGGCTACGACGAATACGATGGGTCTCCCCCGTGTTCCTGCCAGCATTCCATTGTCTGCATCATAATTTCTTCACGGCGATCACGATATTTCTTTTCGCTTTGAACCATTGCATTTGTTTGCTAAATATTTCGATGTGCACGCTGACGTCGTGCCAATGCTGTGGAGAGGCATAAGCAATACGATGAACAGATTAAAAGGTAGATGGAAAAGGTCTGCTGCTCATATTAAGAAGTGGAATTCCACTATATGTAGTACATACAAGCCAATTCGCAAGATAACTAGCTTGTCAGCGATGAGACACACACACACAGATTAAAAACTTCGCGCGGACGATAAATACTTTCGATCATAATGGAGTTGAATCTTATATTACATATTATTCCGATAAGCCTACCTGGGGCGGTCATCTTCTCCTCCTCACCCTGTCAGAGGATCGGTTATCCTTGTTTGTTATCCTCTGAAACTGTAGTAACCACCAGTTGTCGGGGCATGGAAGCCATTCTTGTTCGGCGGAAGAGCGGAGGCAGAGGTGGTGGCGAGGTATGGCGGAGGCGTAGTAGTTGTTGGTGAAAAGAATCCTGATGATGCTGCACTGTTAAGGTTGTTCGAAGCGAACATCAGCACCGCATATGGTGCGGAATGGCTGCCAGTCGTGACATTGCTGCCATGTGATGGCCATTGATAGCTAGGGAGCCTTGATGATGAAGACGAGGAGATCTGTTCAACCCTCTTTTCCGCGACGGCCACCTGTCGTAGAGGAGGCTTAGTTACCTCGTAATTTGGCAAGATGGCTTGGTACATGGGTGACCAGATTGGGGGACGCTTCGGCGGCATTGTGGAATTTGCAGTTCCACCAGACTTGGGCACAGAAGAGGAGCATCCGACCTGTGAAATTCAAACATGAGTTGGGGAATCAAAATGAGTCCCGTGTAATTCTCGAGAAATCTACCGACCGATGCTTCAGCGACCGAGACACTACCGTAGGGAACTCTTGGAGAGAAGGGCGACCGGGTCCTTCGCGGCCTCCTGTCCACTGGAAATGCTCCTTTTTGTTCTCCACTACCTTCGAATGGATAGGGATCAGGGTCGGACTCATCCCGAGGCTCAAGTTGAGGTTTTGGCCACTACTACCTATATAACCAAGAAAAACCGCACTGGTTCGGATCACAGATTGATCGTGAGATTTCCTTTCCTGGGAGGAACCGAGAAAAGCCAATACCTATGTTGTCAGCATTGAACACGATCTGTCCTTCGTAGATGCCAGGTTCCTGCTTAGGCAATGCCTTATCGAATGGCCTGATCGGAAATACAAATGGTACCTACCACTAAAATTCCGATTCCAATCGCGAAGACATAAGCCCATGAATTCGAATATAGGTTAGCATGGGCTCGTACCTCTTCCCGAAGAATTGCCCCATTCGAGGATCCCATCGGCCACCGAACTTCTGCAAGGACGACCCTCTGTACTTTGAGGCCGCACGGGAGAAACCCGTAGTCTGCCGGCGAAGAACGTGAACGAATTCCTCCTTGTTCAAGTTCAGCATCTAGAAACACAACCCAGAAGATCGTTCTCACGCTCGATGCCAGAACTTATTCCGAGTTGCAGATACTGATATGCTAAAACCAGTTACCTGTTTCATGTCTTCCTCGTAATCGCTCACGCTGAAGTTGATATCCGCATCGACTCCACGGAACTTGATCGCGGCCCGATCGTAAGCCCTGAATTAAGCCGGAAAGACGAACATCAGACCATCGAAACAAAGATCATGGAAGCGGTTCAAGAGATTAAAGGAAAAAAAGAAAGGCATAATCACCTGGCTGCAGCATAGGCTGTATCAAATCCACCTGATAGAAAATCCCAAAAATATAACAATCAAATTCATGGCAACAAAATTCACAAAATAATTTCCCAGAAAAATTTTTTAATTAATTTTACCTAAATAAACTTGCTTTCCACAGTCCCTGGAATTTAAAGGGAAATATTTTGCAGAAGATTTATAGAAAACTATTAGTGAAAAATGCTGTGCCATGTTGAAAGAAAAAAATTGAAGGTGTTCTTGAATTATGGCATCTTTACCCACCATATGTGAGATTCCCATCGGCCGGTGCGGCGATAGAAGGTGACCCCACGATACTGGGAGCTGCGGGACCTTGGCCCGCGGCGGCTCTTCCTCACTGGCTGATGCGGCGGAGGTTGCATCTGAATCTGATGTTGCTGATGAAGCATCAGGCCCGGCTCTCCCCGGGAATCCCCGGATGGCAAGTACAGCCACTGCGGCCTCGCCATCCCGCCCATCCCGAACCGGCGGCAATCCTCCCCTCCTCCACCGCCGTCAACCACAGGAAAAAACTGCCGAGTAACCATCTCTCCTCCCACCTCCTCCTCCTGTGCCTCCCTCTTCGGAGTCATGAAGTCAAACGCCATCAACGACACATAGTCGTCGTCGTCAGGGGCGTTTGCCTCTTCCGCATTGACAATGGCCGAGTTAGACAACCCGGAATCCTCATCCGCAGGCTTGGGGAGCTCCGGACCCCCGGCGGCGGCGTTTCCAGCGGCAGGAGGAGGAGGAGGAGGAGGAGGAGGAGGTGGAGATCACAGCCTCGAGGTTGAGATCCAACATGGTTGGTTTTAGGAGGTGATGTTTCTCCCCCCCTGTGTCCGTGTCTCCCACTTTCTGACTGATAAGGAGACTTGTTATTTCGTCATCGTCTTCTGACACCGTCAAATGAAAAAAGAGAAGAGGCAAGAGGATAAAAAGCACTGGAAGCTAACTAATGTAATGTTTACTCTCTCGGTCGGAGTTAACTGGGGATGGATTCCTCAGGTTTGTGTAACGACGGACTCCGTACTTTTAATCTCATTCCCTTTTTATGTGATCAAAACTAATGAAAATAAAAAAGGTTTAAGTCATGCCTTTCCTAACTATATGACCTTAAAAATATATTATTTTATTTTAAAATCTAATAATAAATAAATAATAATATCGTATATTTATTGTGGAGCAATTCCATCCCTAGTTTCAAACTTATGAAAGCCGTGCCGTTTCTTGGGTAGTTATGACCCTGAATCAACGGATTGTATTTTTCTATCCTATGTCGATCTCACCCTTTCTTTTTGTTGGTTGAATCTTCGTTTACGATCTCGAACGCCGCTACAAGAATGGGCTAGAAACAATGTGTCATATGTCGATAAAGTTACCTATGTCGAATAAAAATCAAAATTAAATAAGATACATTGAGCAATGAATTTAAGCACACATTTTCAAAAGTTAAATAAAAAACAAAAGTAGAATAAAAGTTGGGGTTACCACCCGGATCGAAAAAAAATTAAAGTAAGTTGTCTGGGTTGTGGTAAATCAAATATTTGATTTCTTAAAATATCAAGCCGCAAAAGAAATTTTTAAAGGTTCATGCCATAATAAAAGAAAATTAAAAGTTAGGTCACAAATCGTCGAAAAATTAATAATTAATAAAATCTAAAATTATTATAACAGAAAAGCTAATTCTTTATCCACGTTGAAGATATTTGGTAGAATTAAAATAATTCAAATTTCAATTTGGATTAATTCCTAAAATTATTTAAAAAATGCAAGAAGAAAAATTCAAAGAAAAATATTAAAATAATGTGACGTATTTTATAAAAATAAATAAATATTCGGATATATTTTAAAATATTATTATTTTTAAACCACGACAAAATAGTGGGATGGCATTATTAAAAATTGTTAGAACATTTTTAGTAATGTATTGCTCCTACAAGATAGGAGCTGCGCCTTCTTGCCATTTATGACATTTGGAGAAAATTCAACTCCTCCATTTATGGAAAACGTTGAGTTTCTTGTGTTTCCTTCTTTTTTTTTCTCAAAATAACAAAGGGTTAAAAAAAATCGATACGGTCGCTCTTTCTTTAGATAAATTATTTTATAGAATTATTAATGTTTTCAGGTAAAAAAAATTAAATATAATATAAAATAATTTAAACCAATAAATTGTTAAAACGTCAGAACATTTTACATAATATTAACATAAATGGAACACCTCTGATGTTACTGAAAATAGTAAATACGTATTCATGTTTTTACACCCGAGTTATTTTAAACTATAAATAAAATATAAACGAACAGATATAATTTATATAGTGGCCCTATCTTTTTATGGCAAGTTGTATGTACCTAATTCAATTGATTGTTTTTTAATTGTTCTTTCAGATGATAATTTTTTATATAGTTATACTGTCAAATAACTTAAATTATTATTATTATTATATAATATTTTTAGGTAGAGGGTTTCTTTTTGGGGCCAAAATATCATCATGACATATAGTGTCAATTTTTTATTTTTATCATCCACAAGGCTGGACCAGACTATTTGATTTATTAATTAATTTTGGTTAGGTAAGTAGTGTATTTAATGTATATAGCGAATAAAGTAAAGACTCAATGTCTTGTACAAAGATTCAATCGGACGAGTTGGTATTAGATTGAGGAGGAAAAGAAAAAGTATGTATTGGTGTCTCTGTATCTATTTATTTTTCTTTTTGAAAATAATGTATTCCCGGTAGGTTTTTATATATAGAAATAGATTTAAGAAAAGAAGAAGAAGAATAATAAGTAGATTATTATAAGAAAATAGTGGTGATCTAATTAACAAACACTAAGAACAACTTATATCTCAAGGGTTTGATTCCCAAAAAGCACGTCTGACTCGGAGATTAATTAGTTTTTTTTAAATATAAAGAAAAAAGCATTTATTAATTTGCGCCTAAAGATGCTCATATTTAATATTTAGAACGAGGCTGTGGAGACTTTTTTTTTCCAGTCCAAATAATAACAATAATAATAATAATATAAGATGAATAAAATATAAAGTTAAGGAGTTGATATATATCCAATCATAGGACGCCACGTGACCACGTAAGGATAAGGCGCACGAGGGAAGATGTTGCATTTCAACCCTAACCATTTATTTATTTTTCATTCGAATTATCTTCTTCTTCTTCTGTTGTTGTTGTTGTTGTTGTTTTCCTAGTTGTAGTAGTTGGTTGCTCTTGTGGGACAAATAATATTTGGCAAGTTGGGAGAGGGGGGACTCCTCCCAATATCAACATCGGCCAATAAATGATTCTGATGTAGGAAATACCCAAAAGGAAAAACAACAATTGTTATATTAAAGTCAACACCGTAGTACTACCTAACAAAAGGAAAAAATATACATTCATTCATTCATTCATAATCAGATCTTCACCTCAAAACCTCCTCCTTTCTTATCTTTTTTGTTATTGTCGGTGGATTAAACTGACAGTTCATTTTAGTTGACCTTCTTCTTCTTTAAGTACCCTTTTCCTTTTTCCAATTATCCACACAATATAACTAGAAATTCATATAAGAAAAAAAAAACATATACATGTTAGTCCACGTCGGATCTCACGACTAACGGTGTATCAAAAAGCCAGAAATAAAATAAAAGTTATAACTTCAAAGGAAACAAATTAAAGACGATGACATGGATTAAAAGCTCGGAAAAATTAATGGTCACGTATTTATATTTTGCCAAAAAAAAGATTCGGAAACAAGAGAGGCTGTTAAGGGTTGGTTTAGAAAAAATATGTGAAATAAGGTTCCAGTTTTAGAAAATATCGTAAATATCGCTCCTCACTCATTTCTTGAAACGACGATTTTGTTTTACACATTAGTTTTTATTTCAAATAGCGATAATGAGTAAAATTAGTTAAATTGCTATTTCAAATAACAATTTTGAAAGACTTAAAAATATTTTAAAGCTTTATTTTAAATATTTTCTTTTTAAAATAATGTATCTCAATAAAGTAAGCTGTTTTAAATGACTTTGATCGATTCAATTAATTTTTTTCAAAGACTTTTTTTTTCGTAAAATCAAAAACGTCGTTTAAAAAAATGGACTGTATTTAAATAAGTTACGAAAGTGAATTTTTTTCAAAACTAATCTATATAAACTTCCAAGGAATAATCGAGCAGTGTTTAATTGATTAGATGTCGTTAATGTGATGAAGATGGTTTGTGAAAATAAAAATAATACAATAAATGAGGATGGAGCGAACATCCAGAAGCATAAAGCTAAATACTAATAATAACAATGAAGGCTGTGGGTGCGGTTGTAGTTGCAATTGATGTCGGCAGGGGTACGAGGTTCTTTTTTTATTTCTTTCAAAGGGAGAGACGTGGTCATTTGCTCTCCTCTCGAAATTCTTTATTTTATAACATCGTACCCACTTTAGTTCATGTCCCCCCCCTCCCCATTTCCCAAATTACCCTCCGATTCCTTGAGCAAAGATAAAGTCGAAGGGGGAGGAGGGTCTTGCCTCATCGTTCTTTGTTTGTTTTTTTAAAAAATAGTAATAATAAAAAACTGAGGAGAAGTTGCTCCATGTGGTGAACTTACTGTTGCTGCTTCTGTTGGTGGTGGTGGGGTGGGGGGGACGACGACGACGACGTTGGAATTGCAAAAACACGAAAAGACCCTCGAGGAGGAAAAGGGATCTCTCTATCTCTATCTCTCTCTCTTTTATTTTTAAATTTTCCTAGATCTACCAAGTGCTGTTCCTATTTGTCCATTAAAATTCGATTCCCTATTGTGTTGCTGTACCGGTCCTAGGCATAAGGGCGTTGTGCAATGTTAACACGATAGAAAAAAATTTACAAAATATGATATATAATTTCGAAAATAAAGTTTGAAATTAAATTTTATAAGTTCGAATTCACTTACGAAGAAAATCGAAATTATAAAATTTAGTGTTTTTTTTAAATCGGACTTTTTGTAAGTTCGAACTAAAAAAAATTAAATAAAAAAGTAGAATCGAACTTTAAAAACATCAAGAAAGTCTCTTATAAAGTCCAATCTCGATGTATTATTTTTTAAATTTCTAAACTTTCTACGCGGTATTTCACAAATTTTTTCACACTCGTCACTTTTTCGATACTTTCCTCTTTGGCATAATACATAGGTAACCGTCGCTAAACACAGATTAACCCTTCCCTAATTATCCTCTTTCCATATGTATTTTCTCCTACAATTTTTAGGCTACTAATTTCTCTGCTTCTCTTCCATCTTCCTTAAAGAACAATAATAATAAAGGCCATTCATTACTTCTTGTTATTGCAAGGTAGGGAGGGAGATTCCTTGCAATTAAAAGCAGGAGCAGATAAGATTTTTTTAAGGGAATAAACAAATAATATTTCATAGGGGCTAAGTGTCAAAACCACAGCCTTGCAAAAATTATAAAACTTGAAAAAAAATTATTAATTAAATGGTCATCCTAACCCCCCCCCCCCAGACTAATATTAGCTCCAAATCTAACAAAACCTGCCAAAATAATAATTATTATGAAAAAAGAAAACAACCACCCTAGTATTATTTCATTTAAAAAGAAATTACATAAATGCATTTATTTTACTGGGGTCCACAGATCTTCAGCTCCAGTCAAACAGTAATATCTATGAGATTACCACAGATATATGTAAATTTCAAGGCACTCGAGGACCAGGGAGGGGGTGTTGTCTAAGATTCGAGATTCCCCCCCAAAAAAAAAGGGGGAGTCAGGGAGGGGTTAATCATGGATGATGATAATGAATCATATGCCACACCCCCCCAAATTGAGTGCTATTCCCAAATTCGAGGTGTCACCTAAATCACTACCAAATATGGAAAATGAACCCCACCCCCCCACCCAACATTGTGGCAAGCAATCCTTAGCTGTAAAAAAAAAAAAAAAGAAGACCAAAAGAATACACCCCAACCTCTGTCTCTCCCTCCATCCTTTGAAATGAACTTACTTCTTGGCACAAGACAAGACACAACCCTTTTTCCCTTTTGAAGAACCAAATTCCATTCCATGCTCTCCAAGAAAAAAAAAACATTCCCCAGATGCCACCCTCCCCCACAACAACCTTTCTCTCCTCTTTTTCCCCATCCACATGACACAGTTCCCACAATCATTTTAGGACTAAGGTACCAACAAGAAAAAGGGATGGTGGGGTGGGCTTCTCTGGTTGTAATCTAACCCCCTCAAAGTCGAATTATCTAATCATTTCCCATTTTCTTCTTGTCGCTAAAGTTGGGAAGTCATCACACCCCTTCCCAGATCTTAACCCTACAAATCACATCCATATCTCATTAATCGATGATACGTTTAACATAAGATCCTATAATTACTGCTTAACCAGAAAGCATAGAACCGTAACATCCACGTACCGTTCTCTCACCCTCCGCGAATCTTGTCCCGTGAAGGAGTTCTGAAAGAACGCCAAAACCTGGGGAGGGGAGGCTGTCCCTTAAAGAAACTGTGCTGTCATAAAAATAGCACTGAGGTAGCCTGGTCACATATCATCATGAGTTCCAAGCCCCTTGAAATAAGATTGAGGATCCATAGCACGATTAATTGAAGAGATATGTTGAGCCCACTGATTGGCGCACGAAAACTGGTGACAGATGCACAACCTCCCATTTTGTGCAGTAAGCAACTCGGGATGTACAGGCAAACCAACAGATTTCCCCCTGCCGACTAGTTTTAGTATCCCACCCTATCCGATGGTGGAATCGGCAAGGAGGCGAGAGGTTACTAAATAGTCATCTCGACCATAAGCTATTCATTTGGTTTTTCCTGCTGGGTCATTCATCTCCTTCTGCTATAATAACCGGCACCCCCAGAATGATTCTGAGGCCGGAAAAGTCCCCTGCTACCACTCCCGCCACTACCTTCCCAGGTGTTGCCTCGGCTCATGACCCTACCCCCACCACTCGGGGCCCAACCCACAGACTGCATGCCTAACCCATTAAGCTCCTCTTCTTCCCAATCATTGTACTCCAAGACCAGTCTTTTGATGTCTTGCTTCTCTACGAACTCCGGGCTTCTTTCTGTTACGTGCTCTGAACCAAGGAGCAATCCCGTGGAATGTACAGCTGTTTTGTTTGTTGCTTGTTCCTTCATTTCACAAGCACTTTCACTTGGACGTCTTTGCTTCCGGCGGCATCCACGTCCAGAGCCTCATCACCGCTCTCCCCTCCAACACCTCCCCATGATGATCTTTCATCGATCCCTCAAACACATTCATTGGAATTGTCATGTTCAATGTAGGATGTCCTCGGAGATCTAGTCTGCGTTGCTCCATATACTTTCCTGCAGTCGATGTTCGGGTAAAAATGTTAACATAACGATGTCGCAAAAAACGAAGATGGGGGTCAGGCGGATCACAGAAAATAAAGATAAGGAAGCAAACTTCACATGGACAAATTAGTAGTTTAGACAATGAAATCAGATGGTTAATGGCGGTATCACAATTAATTGTGTTAACAACATCAAGAATAAAGTTGCTTATCTTAGTTCTTTACCAAACATGCAATTGAATTTCAAGGCAAGCAAGCATTGTCGACACAAATTGGACTAGTTTTTAGTTCTACCGTAGTACATGGACACCACATGTGGTTAGTAAATGTGGAGTAGGGTGAATCTTGCATCACGTCGATTCTTTCTAGACGAGTCTGTGAGACCCTACATATACCCCAATGTTTTGATTGTCGAGCCTGTTGGCCATGCCCTTGTGTACTCGTACAGTTGAGATGATATAAAAGAAGTTACTTATCAGAAAAAAAAAAACTTCACCTGAACAACGGCCCTGAGCTCCTGATCAAAGCTGGCTTCTTCTACAGGGTCTACATCGGGCGCCTTTTGTCTTACTCGGACCTCGTCGTCGTCGTCAGAAGTAGATCCAACATCATCATCCTCATCCTCATCCTCATCATCTCCTTCACTATCACTTCCATCATCATGATTCTCTTCATCAAGCCCTTCTTCCTCATGTCCACCATCTAGAGAACTGCTACCAGATTCAGTATCAGATTCAGGAATGTCCTTGCATAACTCCCCATTTTCCTCCCTGCTGTTTTCATGCCGTGGTCTATCAGACCGCCTACTATGAGTTTTGTCCGAGTCAACGTGTTTCTCATTGTTGGACCACTCATTAGAGATTGTACGCTCATGCTGGGACGCAACTGCAAATAAGTCCTGCATTCCAACATATACCATCTGAAATTACGAATTGAAAATCTATAGAGTATTAAAATAACTATCAAGAAAAATCTATTCGACAGTCAGTTAACAAGGAAGGCTTCTTAGGCATAACAATGGGAGTACGAGTCCTTGACAAAGTATTACACCTTTGGTCAGTCTAGTTCTCATGTACACGGGGGATGTCTGAAGAAAGAATGCGCTAATATCTGAAAATATCATATATACGGCATTAATGAACCATACTCTTAATAATCAATTAAGAATAAACAACTACTTCAGATTTACACGAAGAGACTCGTGTTCTCAAGGCATCTGTGTACATGCATATTTCAGGAGTTAATCACGCTCATTTTCCCATTTAAAACATGGTAAATACAGACGAACGGACCTGCAAATCAAATTCTATATCCAAAGGCAGGGAACCCTTCCCGAGGATGTATCTTTGAAAATGTATCAAAAAGCGATCCAACTTCCTCTTTGATGAGCCCCGGTCAAAGTAATGGCCACAAGTTTGGAGGAGAGTAATGACCAATCTAATTCGGAAACAATCTTCCGGCGGATCCAACACGTCTTGATGTTTAAGGAAAATCAAAACAAAATGGTTCCATGAAATATGCCCAAATTCATCACATTAGAGAGTGCTGACAAGTGCATAGAACAGCGTAAAGAATAAAATAAAAATAGAAAGCAAGGGTTAGGTCAACCGCCAGATAAGTCCTTAAGAACCCCCTTTACCTGATGAGAGCATTAGTTAGAAAAGTCACTTCAATATGCCCAGGAAATTGAGAAACTTTATAATTTCTATTTTCTAGTAAAGATGTCAAAAACACAGAAAATTACGACACTTCTATAACAAAGCCAGTACAATGCATGATCCCTCTTACTGGCGGGAAATGTAACAAATAAATGAATGAAATCTATCCGTCTAATTTCCCAGTGCCATTATATAGCCACCATAACAAGTCAGCAACTTCTTTCTTAACCTCTGCTGTGCCATAGCCAAACACCAGAAGCAAATAGAGTGTCTCAAATATCACAGACGATTCTAGTTCATAGTTGTAAAGCTCTCCTAAGAAGCGCATATGGGCAACTCGTCTCTGTGGCATCCCATATTCATTTAATTCAAGACCAAGGCGAATCTCCTCCAAAACCTGAAGTCAAGAGAGACGGTTTTTATCCCCAGGATGTAAGAAATAATTACACAGGCCAAACCAAATATTGGAAATATATTTGACAGTTGTTTTACAAAAACCTCTCCACGTCAGCAGCAATGTCAAGTAATTAGAGGGTGCTCCAGAAAATACCAACCTCATCAACAACTGCAATGGCAAATTCATCGTGATAACGACTAAGACCGGCAGTCAGTGAAGCAATCAAGTGAATCTGGCCATATTTCCCTTTGTGTACCTTCATAAAACATTTTAGAAGGTATGTTTCACATTCACTCAATGGCAACTTGCGGAGTTGTCTCAGTACATGTTCAATCGAAGATTTATCAAGGTCTGAGAAAAGCAACTTTCTGATATACTGCAAAAAAGGAGGCAGAGTCAAAAAGTAAGCAACAACACCTCCACTGCTTCCTATGTCTGAATTAAAGCAAGTACTAGCAACTAAAACATAGTTTGTTAATAAAAAAAGTCATACCTCATGCAATGGTGGCTGGACTTTAGAGATACGTGCGGATCTTTCAGGAGGCTTACACAGGTAATAAGCATTTTCGACAAGGGTACTATGACGAGGGTCCAGGTTCTTGACATTCTTTAAGCGCATAAGTATCTCCAACATGTTGGCCATTCGAACCGTTGTTTCAGGAGATCGATACAAAAACTGACCACAAGTCTCAAGAAGATTACAGGCGACATCAATGTTGTGATGGGTAAAATCGTCTAAACATGATGACAAGAACAAATAGTGTCCCTGCATTATGAAATAATTATTATAGTGTCTTATCATGCAGCTGACTTACTTTCAAACAACTAAATACGACACTAGCTGGAACAATCCTGAACTTGCATAGCTCTCCAATAAATCTAATATTTCTGATCTTCGTTTCGATGTTCATTTGGTCCTGCAGTTATAAGCACACTTCTCTCATCTTTTTCCCAAATTCCACAACCAACAGGGACAAAAGTTGACACAAGAACAAGCTGAACGAGCATCTCTGAGCAGAGAAACAGACCTTTTTGTTGATACGGAAGTTGAATTCCTCCTCCAGCAATTGCAAAAGCATCAAAGAGACATCTTTCATGCAAGTAGATGTCTTGCAAACGGCTGATTTTTGATGATTTTTTATCCAACTTTTGTCTCTTTGTTGTGGAAGAGACAACCTCTGAGCAGAGACAAAAGGGTCTGTTTCTCTTTGTTGTGGAGACATCCTCTGGAAGATGTCTCCCAGAACATCAAACGGCTGATTTTTGTCTTCGATGACGCCCACAAAGTAAAGTTCCAAAAGCAACTTGAGAGGGCTGCGTTTTTTAATGGTCTTCGAGGTCCGGTCAGTGTCAACATCGTCCCCGGATTTTCCAGGAAGAAACACTTTCAACAGTCATTGCATCAAGTTGGGCGAGAAGTCCTTGTATCTTTGATGAAGCAAAGAGCAAATCTGAATTGCGGGGAGGGAAAAGACATTACCAAAACAGGAGGAGAAAAATATAACGATCATCCCATAATTAAAGAATGAAACAAATATTGATACTTGAACAGCAGATGGTATGTCTGAACTTTTGAGTTTGGCATCACAAATTGCAGAAACAGCTTCGCTGACGAATTTGCTAAGGTTCACGTTCCGCAGTTCATCCATCAGCCCTTCTCGCTGCTCCTCATTTATTTGCTTTAGCTTCTTTATTACAGCCGTATCCCGCTTAATGCTGGACTCAAGTGTTCTGAGGAACCCCGAGTCTGAAAAATATTGTTCTAAAGGTTCAAGAAACTTCTCCAAACACGCACAAAGATAATATGCCCCTAACGGAAAGGAGCTTTGAAGGCCGACTTCCCTATTTCAAAATCAGCCATACAAAACCCGATTTCAGGACATTAGTTAACAAATTTTAAAACTAAGTAACCTACAAAAATAGAAGGTCATCAGCACTGTGTTTAATATGCTAAAAGGAAGTCTAAGAATAAGTAACCTCTCGGGATTGAGGTTACTCTGGCGAAGAGCCAATTTCGCCTCGATGGACTTATTCAGGTCCTCCAATCGAGCCACGTTTTCCTGGAAATAGATTTTTCAGAGGACATCAACTTCAGCATCAACTTAGAGACAGACAAAAAAATTAACGCACCTCATCGTCGTGCTTGCCGGGAGGATCTCCGCCGCGATATTCGCCTTCATTGCTATCCATCCCCGCGCGGGAACGCAGAAAAACCGATCCGTCGCCGAAGAACCCAAAATCAACGCAGGATCGTCCCGTGCGATTAAGATCACGTTCTATTCCCTCCGCACCGAGAGAATCTCCCAACTCCCACGCGTGCCATCGCCACCGCCACTGCCGGAGGCTCCGGTATCGGCCGGAGATCGGGTTATTCCGATCGAATGGACGGAATCCTTGACCCGTAAAACTCTACAGGGCCGGGATCCGAATACCCGACGGTTTCCCCCCACCAGGTCGGCTAGCGTTTCTTGGGCTGAGCCTTTTAAATGGGCTTTATGAAGTCAATTTGGGCCGAATGCTGGTCTTGGGTCTGGAGGTGCTGCTTACTTCTCATCGAAGGCCCATCATACCCAATTAAGCTCGGGTAATCGTAATCATCATGGGAAGCGGAGGCTCAATGTATTTTTGTTCAAAGCTGATTCCAGCAAAATCTGGAAATTCGTTGGTGATATAACCAAAATAATAATGCTGTTCTCCGGAATGTGTGGAATGGTCATCAATCTCAGCTCACTCGTCGGTAGCTTCTCTCTCTTATTTGAGATAACGGACTAAAGCTTCCTTCTGCGTTATTATATGTTACCTGTGATTGATTCGCCGCAAGATGCAACTGGTAACTATTCCCTTCTATTCTGCGGCGGCTCTGGAGGCTTCCTGGATAAGGGACAATCATGAGTAGGCGTGATGTACATCTATCTGGTCATGGCATCGTTCTGCATGGTTTAAACCAGCGGGTTCCTCTTTTGCCATCGAAAGTGATGATCCTCTCGAAGTCCATGGCCTCGGATGCTTGATCGCGTAGTTCTAACATAGTGTTAGCCTATAAGAGTAAAAAAAACATACAAATCAATGTGAAAGTTCATCAAATCTCTTCAAATTTCGAAAGGAATTTTGACGTACTAAATAATTCAGAACCGTCCGCCCCTTCGACATCCTTTTACGAATAACTTTCCTGCACCATGTTGTGTACGAATGAACCACCCTGATGGCACCGTTCAGAAACATAGTTTAAGGCCGACAACCCTTTCGCATTTCACAAACGTGATGCTTCATATTAAAATACATGTTTTTTTTTTTTGCTTTTCAAAAGTAGAAAATACTTCTTACTCATAAATCGTGTTTACCGAATGCGATAATGAAATACATTTATATAAAATCTTGAAACTTAACATGAATTTTTTTAAAGAAAGATTTTGCATAACAAACGGACGATGGAAATTATTTATGCTTTTCCTAACTCCATTATATGACGCTGGCTTATGGTTAAACTAAGCTTTTCCGAAGACACTGCGACGATGGACATGTAATGAATAGTGTTAGTTGTGCAGCCGTGAATTCATTCTTTCTGTTATTAGCTTATTGTAGAAACAACAATCATGTTCCAAACTACTCGAAAATGTTTTCGATGCCTTTCTCTCTCTCTCTCTCTCTCTCTCTCTCTCTGTGTGTGATCTGGTTTTCCTACAGAAACCCTTCCGGACAAAGTCTTCGGTATCGAGTCTTCATGTTGAATTGAATGAATACACTTGCACTTTTACTGCAGACAGACACTGCCCTCGGACGTTAACAACTGCAATTGGATGCACTGCACGTGCAAAAAAGTTGGGAGGCAGCATAATGGGGCAACCTCGGTTCAAAATTTGGGCCCTCTACGTTGAAAGCAGTGATTCCAGAAATCGAGGATCTGAGTAAAAATCAATGGCAGATATGGAAGAGGAAGCAAGGATCCAAGAACAAGCTGCGCGGCATTCAGGACCTTTGTGCAGGAGTCAGGTCTTGACGTATGAGGAGACACTGCCAGCTCCTCTCACCGAAAGCAAGGGCCCTCGCCAGGAGCTTCGACTGACCAAGTGGGAATCGAGGAATAAAACTATAACAGTGATGTCATCATGGAAATGCCTCCTGACCCCTCGATCTACCTTCTTCAGGTCAGAGTATAGCATTTCTCTTTTCTTTGCCGCTTCGTGCAGCGCCGCTTTCATTAACTTCTTTGCAACACCCTGCATAGAGTCTAAAACTCAGACCAACCATTCAAGAGCAACCCCCTAAAAATCTGACCACACCACATGGCTCAAAACAGAAGCCCCGGTTCCGATGGATAATATCAATGAAAGTAAAGAACCATCCCCCAAAACATACAACATCAATTAAGAAAAAAAAAGGAAAGCTTATTTAAAACCTACACTGCGTGGACCGCTGTTGACAATGTCAACTGCCTCTTGATTACTCAAGTGTTCCCATAGTCCGTCTGATGCAAATATCAGGAAATGATCTTCAGGGCATATATTTTGGACCTTTATCGCTGGCTCTGCTCTCAAAATCGGGGTATCAAATGAGTCTGGCAGTCGAAACTTTGCTAAGAGAGGTTCTTTATTAAACTCTGCCTTCTTCAAATATGCATCTCCTATAGACCTTGATACCTGCAAAAAATGACCAAAGATTCATCATTTTACGAAACGTTTTCCACAAAATAACTTCAAATGGCCCAATATTACAGCCTGAATCATGTAGCGAAGGACCCAGGAAGTACTGGAAACCTTAGGCCCTGTTTGTTCACGGGAAACATGGTTTGTTTTCTGTTTTCATTTCCTATTTTGAAAAACAAGAAACGAAAACTGGAAATACAAAACACTGTTTTCTTTGAAAATTTAGAAAATTGTTTTTTGTTTTCTGATAACAAACATATTTTCTTATTTTTATTTTGAAAATAAAAACAGAAAAAGGAACTTGTTTCCTCCAACCAAACAGGGCCTTAAGATGCTGACCTAATCAATAACTACATAATTATTATATTCCGCACCATTAATGTTGAAGAGGCATACCTGAATTAAACCCTTTACCCGCCACACCTTGTGTTTTAAAACAACAATGCGCGGATCATTGGGATGCAAAAGACGCAATTCCTCTCTCACAGATTCGAAGGAAGCATTATGCTCGGATGACAACTGAATTGCCTTAACCTCTTTTGATGTCTTATCACACTTCCCCAACACCACTCTCGAGTCTCCTGCATTCGCAATGTATAACACGCCACCACATATGACACCCACCAAACAACATGATCCAACAGAAGCGATTTGAGGCTTGGTCAACCATTGCTTCTTAATTAAGGACAAAAATTCTTCCTCCGTGACCAGAAATGATTTCTTAATAACCTCAGCAGACATGCCCTGGTTCTCCGACGTGAATTCTGCATCAAATCACTAGCACGTCATTCAAGTGAGCGTAAAATAACAGATATCGAAACTTGCAAGTCCTGAATGCACCTACGGAGACAGCATTTAAAGAGAAGATATTTCGATGGCATCGACATTACACAATTTCAATGAAAAAAAAAAAAGAATTTTAGCAGCGATTGATCAGAAAAAACATAAGCCTTGAGGATAGCGCTAAAAGAGGGGCATCATACTCCTCAGATTTTGGAACAGCCGGTCATTCACGAACCGAGCAGCTTCAGGCCCCCCATGACCATCATAAACTCCAACAAAAGTCCCCCAAGGACCAGACTCCAGTAAGCTCATCGGACCCGTCTCGAGTTGGCTCTGATCCTCTAACAAAGTATTGGCCTGAATAACGGCCATGGAGAACTCTCCGCAGGCATGATTCCCCAAGTCTTTATACCACAACAATCCTTCAGAACGACCAGTGGCATTTCCGCTCGAACTCTCACCCCCAGCAGACGCCTTCCAGCAAGGGGATACATATTTCATCAAAGAATAGGTTACCATAACTTGCATTACTCGCTAATGTCTTCCTCCCATATAAACCACCAACCAACAACAGCAATCAAATCCCAAATACGCTTCTCCTTCAATCAATAAACAATTCCCAGATCGTATTAACAATTACAGGAAGCCCACGTCATTCATTCAACCTGCAGAAACAGAAAAACCACCAATGTGCATCAGAATCATTCCCTTCTCATCGCAACTCCATCGCCCATGAAACAGACAAGCCAAAATCGCACGGAAAAACACCATATAACCACATACCTTTCATAAAAGGCAATGATCCCCTCGGCAAGCTTTTCCCTCTCTCGCCGCGTACGACGCAGAATGCATCAAAATTGACCCCAAAAAATAATTAAAACAATGAAAAAGCGCGCGACAGGCCCAAGACAAGAGAAGGAACAAGACAATCCCAGATCGCCAAAAAGAAATCCAAAAAGAAAAATGAAAAAAAAATTAATTCCTCGAATCCCTGTGAGGGGTTCGACTAAAGAAACCTTTCCGGCGATCAAAAGGACGGACCCAGAAAAGTTTCCTCCTCTTCTGATTGATCGGTCGCAACAAAACTTAAGGAAAATAATACATTTTTTTAGGTAAATTATTTACCTCACACCGATAGGTCAACTCTATCTTTTATTTCGATTTTATTTATGAATTTGACCCTATTTGTATATGATATATAATGATTTTTTTTATTATCTTAGGTGGTCTGATTAACATTATCTATTTTTGCGTTCGTGGAAAGTAAGAAATAAGAGAAATAAAAAAGAGTTAGGATTTTGAGTTATTTTACCTAGGTGATAGGGGAGAGAGGACTTGAGTACTCTTAATTTATTTGCCCGCGACATCCCCTCCTCCTTCCTTTGCCTCTCATCGCGATCCACGTTACCACCCGATTTCTGGGACCGGATCACCTAATCCCTTTTCTTGATTTATTTTATCTGATAGCATGATAGTTCACGTGAGAATAATAAAAAGAAAAAATAATAATACGTTAAATAATTTGTAGTTTAACGTTATCAGAATAACGATCGTTGTGGTTAAATTTTAAAGTAAAATTAAAATAAGAATAATATGTCAAAACGTAAAGGTGACCCGTTAATCGAATAAATAATTTACATTTTCTTAAGTCAACGAGAAAATAGAGAGATTAAGATTCTTTCTCTTGTTCTATTTTTTCTCCGTTAGGTGTTTTATGCGTTGGAATTACAAGACAAGGGAATAAACCAAATGGGAGTTGGAGTGATTAATTATCCCTAATCAAGAGATTAGTCACCCATATGCTTTCCGGTAATTAACCCGTGATTATCGTGTTTATACATTTCGTTTTCTCCCGTTGACTGTGGTCAACGCCCTTCTTGTCCCCCCAGCATCGCGATTTCCTCCGCCTTCACTACCATCGTTGCAGAGCCGGCTTAGCTACAGGGAGGCCGCGTCCCTCAGCTCGGATCTCCTCTGAGCTGACCATGGCCGCGGCGGCGGTATCAGCGCGCGTCGCTGTGGCGCAGATGACCTCCATCAACGACCTCGCGGCCAACTTCGCCGCCTGCTCCCGCCTCGTCAAAGTGATCGTAGCATTGTCCCCCGCACGTTTCTATGACTGAGGATCGGATCGTGTTCTATCCTTTTGTGGAAAATGATCGTTGTGTAGCGCGGACTGATAATTCAAACTCGTCGTAGAAGATTTGATCGGGATTATTAGTGTGACTGACGGTGGCGATGATGGAGATGGTCCCTGGTTGCGTTGCAAGTGGGAATGTGTTTAGGATTTTAATCACCCGGTTGGCATAAACTCCAATTTAGAATGAGATTCGAGACGTCAGATGTTGACAAGTTTTTCCAGCATGTGTGAATGCCTACACGATTGAATTCCTTCCGAGTTTGGCGCTTGGTTCTGCAATGTTCCTTTTCTCCTTCTTCATTTTCTATTCTCTCACGCCCCATCTATGCAACACTCATGTTGTGATTGATGATGTCGGGATCATTGGGAGCAAGTACAGGAAGATCCACTTGTATGTTATTGGCTGCAGCTCTTCCGAAATGTGGTGTAATCTCTATGAAAGTGAATATCTTCTGAGAAATTTTGCATTTTAGTATGAGTTGACATTACCCGCGGGATGTGTGGGGATGCTCATGTTTCCTCTTCATTCTTTATAGCCTTTTTTGGCTGGTCTTCGTGTGTCGAATTCTTTTCATCCTTTGTTTCCCCCCAGTTTTCACTTTGAAATCTGATGGGCCCTTCCCTTTCTTCAAAGGTTTGATGTGGATGTTCCTGGTGGAAGGTCATACAAAGAGAACGCCTTCCCAGAAGCAGGTAACTCTAATAGGCAAAAGCAGGTAATCGCTGCGGCACAAAAAACAATGAAAGGAGGGAAACCTTTGGTGACAGTCTAATCATCAATCCCTAGGGTGTCGTGATTGGTCGTCTCCCTGGTGAGGACAATTCAAACTTCTGTTAACTTCCATTTTGGATTGGTCAAGAGGATGATCTCTCAATTGCCATTGTGATCCTGTTTTTCGGGATTCTGCTTCAGACCGGTTGTCGACTGGGGTTGCCATGGCTGACATTGAATTATCATTCTTGGACTCCGTCCGTGCAAGGATGCCAATCGTCCAGGTAATAACAATCATATTGCTTAGGTCAGAATTACCCAGGGATCAAACTTCCATGTGAATTCTTATTCTGATCTATTCTGCAACCCAGATCGGAAGCCTGTGGAATTTTGGAAACCAGTACTGCTTTGAAATCAATTCAGATCGACCATTGCCAAGATGTTCGTCAAGACAAAAGAATATACATTTGGAAGTAACTCTTTGGTATACACACCTCTATTGCTCTGTTGTGTAATTTGTAGCAAGAAAAAGTAGTGAAATGCAGAAAGAGCTGTCCCTTTTTAGATCACCTGAGATTTCATCTGAAATCCATCCCCTATAGAACATGAGAATAAAATCACGGGAGCACTAAGCCATGGGGAAAATCTGGACTGTCGAGGAGATTCACCGGCTTATTGCAGAGGAGATCAGTCAAGATGGAGATCTGGCCTTCCTTCTCGCGGACAATCTTGTCTAGGTAGTCAATCTTCTTCCTGAGGGCATCCACCTCCAAGCTCAGGACCATGTTGTCCTGCCATATCTGGTCCCTCTCCTGGGAAACCTTTGGAAGGACTCCCTTCATCATGCTCAGTTCCCGAATAGATTCATCCACTTCAATATCCAACTGCCCGATATTCTCGTCCTTCTTACGCATCTGCAAAAACCCAAGAAGAAACTACATCAGTCCAGCTTGACAGGTTATGGTATTCCAAAGAACAAAGCATCGACAAAGGGCTAGCTGATGTAGTGATGTATGGTGCAAGCTCATTGATTTACCTGCATCTCAAGCTCTTTCAGGTTGTCGGTAATGCTGGATAGGCTGTCCAATGCGTTCTGGACTTCAGATTTAACACAGTCGGCGGTTCTCACCGCAGTCGCCAAATCCGCTTGGAGCTGCTCCACTTCCAGCTCTTTGGAGTGGAGCTTTTCTCTCAGAAGCCTTGTCATTAAACTCTCTGCTTTAAGCTCGGATTCCAAAGCATCCTACATTTCACTGATCCATTAAGCAATTTACCGTTGTACTTCATCAGGGACTGTACAAAGTAAGTTACCTCTGAGGTCTGACTCGGAAGCCATTGTGATCCATCATCAGGGCCAACGTCTCGTCGTTGAGACTTTGAGGAGAATGCGTTGGCCTTCTCTTGTAGCAATTTAGACATCGTCTGGAAGCTCATTGTCAGATTCTCAGCTTTGCGCTTCATTCCCTGAAGTTTCATATCGGCCTCGACAATGCATTGCCCATCCAGGCTAAACTGGATAGCTTCTATCCCCTGATTTTTCAACTCGTGTTTTCTGTGTCTTGATTTGACAAACTCTAGAAACTTGGTACACAGTTCAGTGGCGTCATTAAGCATAGCCATGGCATCACTCTGCAAGGAACCGACACGAGAATTCATTTCCTCATTCATATGAAGAAGGGAAGCCCCACAATCTTCACCATTGCCTTTGAGGCGGCCCAAAAGGCTAATGTTCTCGTGTCGAAGGCAATACAGCTCTCGCCTATTCACTTCAAGCTCTTTCCACAGAGAAAGTTCTACTCTGGTCAATCTCACAAGCTCCATCCTCATTTTCGACACTTGCTCATCGACCGTTTTAGGAGTTTGCGAGATGCCGCCACTCTCATCTAATCCTTGCCGAAGCCCCTCAATTGTTTTATGTTGGTCGCTACAAGTCATTGATAATCTTGCTATAGATTTGTGTAACTCCTTGCACTCCCTCTCCTTCTCAGTGAAATTTCGCTTCATGTGTTCTCCGGTTTCCTCAGCTGCTTGGAACTTATCCTGTATATCAGTGAGGTCTTGCTGCAGATCTTGATTCTTTCGGCTAAATTCCTCGATCCTGGCCTTCATTTCACCAATTTTTTGCTCTGAGCAAGAAACAAAACTCCGGTTTAACAAATCCCTTTCGTTTATTGAACAGACCTCCCTCTGAATCAACACATTCTCCTCGGCGAGCTCCCTCACACGCTCCCCAAGCCTCTGTTCTTCCAGTTGAATTTTCTGGAGCTTGCATGAATTTTCTGGAGCTTGCATGACCAGTCTTGACCTTCTGTCTAGCTCCTTCTCCAAGCCAAACTGCAGTTCTTTCTTCTCTTTCTCGAGTCCTCTGTTCTGCAACTGTAATTCTGCTTTTACCATTCTAAGCTCTTCCCTAACAGACAACCTTTCGGTTATCCTAGATTGCAGAAGGTCGACCACCTCAGTAGCTAAACTTAGCCTCTCTTCAAAAAGGTTTCTAATAATCCGCATGAGCATCGGCACATCTCGGCTGAAATCCTGAAAGAACAGATCATCCTGAAGTTCTTCAGAGAATAGTGCTACACTGACCTTCGCTTCATTATCCCTTACTTGAAGCTCCAAATCCAGGTCGTCCTTGATGTCCTCAGAACCAAGATCCCCATACTTTCTTGTATGGAAGCCACCTTCATCGTGGATCTGTTTCATTGCTTCGTAAGGCTCGGTCATGGGTATACCTTTCGGACTACCCACATCGAAGTTCCTGTCTGAGCATTTATCTGCAGAACCACTGTAAACATCTTGAATTGTGATAGGAATTCCATGCTCAATATCATCAAAACTGGCTTTCGGGAAAGTAGTAGTCTGATTAAGTCGCTCCATGACGCTCTTTGCTAATGTCCGGGGGGATCCGTGACCAAAACCACTCTCTGCCCAGTCTCTCGAAATGAGGTTGGGGAAAGATCCTTTGGCCTCTCTGACGGAATGAGAGTTGGACTTGCTTTTGCAGTAATCAGATGGAGAAGATGGCGCCATATAGAGGGCAACCCCAGAAGAATGAATTCCCCTGCCCTTGCCTGCAGGAATTTTTGGACAAACTTTTCTGGGTCTGATCTTATCTCGATGCTGCTCACCCACGATATATCTATCAACAACCTTACTGCAAACATAACCGGAGCTACTGGAAGAGTGCCCTGATGATTCATAGCTAAGCGTGGGAGAACCGGCAGTTCCAGATTTTACCGGTCCATGTGTACCTCTAGAAGCTCCATCTTTGGATTGTTTGCTCTTTGATTGCTTCTCAAGGATCGACTTCTGGCTGCTGCAGCAGGAAAACCCCGAAAAGGGAAGTCAGGTCTCTACAGAGATGAAACAGAGGACAACGCGAACCATATAACAGTGAAACACCCTCACCCAAATGAAGGTACACGAGTCTGGCGAGCTGGTGACCTATTGAAATCCTTCAAGGGGGACAACCTGCCCTGCTCGAAGCCATCTCCTAGGAAAGCGGCAGATGTGAGAGAGCAGCTCCTCCTCAGAGCGGACCCTGATTGATTACTTGAGCTCGGGCTATCAGAAGCTCGGTGTCGTGATTTGGAGAAGGATCGCCTGGGGCTCTGATAAATGTTCTCATACTTTTCCACTTCATGGCCAACTGACCTGTCGGTGGTTTCCGGTCCGTAGACTGTAAAGTCTTTGGAGCATTGTTCGAGTTGCTTGGAGCAGATGAACGGAGAAAGAAGAGCTTCTTCATTGGTCCTTGAAAGTCATCATCCAAGGCCATCAGCTACAATTCCTCGGTGTGACACATAACCTGTGAATCCCAGAAGGACAAAGACATCAATATCCTCAATAATTAGAAGTTATGAGGATGAAAGGGAGAAGCAAAAGACTAGACAGCTCATTCATGTCATTCGCGGGAAAAGGAAGATAAAGGGAAAAGGCATAATGCAATAAAGGTCTATCAATACAACAGCCTCACCAACTTTAAAAAGAAATGCACTAAAGATGTCCTTCTGAGATGCTAAAGGGAAGAACCTTTTGAAACATAGTAAAACCCAGTTGATGACATTCTCCAATCATCAATAAAATAGTACCGGACAAATCACAACGCATCAAATGGCTAGCCAGAACCTCCACAAAAACCAGTCAGCAACAAATCCTTTTGACGTTTTCCAATGTGAAATTGACAAAAACAAGCAATACCAGCTACATTGGGACAAATATATCATTAACCCGGATGACCATCCTAAATAGAATTAGACTAAGCCATACTTTAACCAGCGTCCATCAAAGGCACTATGTCCCGATCCATGTAAAACAAAGCAGAAGATGCATCAACAAATGAGCCGCTGGAGAACCGAAAATCCCGGGTACCAGTTTATGTACCCAAATTATGGTTCAATGCGTTTCGAGTCTACTCCAGTCGATGTAATGAAAATAACGAAGGTACAGAATATGCATTAATGAAAATAAATTTTGAAAACTGCGACCGCATTTTGCAAATTTTTTTCAAAACTAACTGAGGAACTTAGAATCCTTGCTATTGCTGACAAGAAACCAAGTAATGCAGAACAGAGTAACAACAGACGAATAGAAGAAGAAGAAGAAGAAGAGGAGGAGGAGGAAGGAGAAAGAAGACAAAAGTTGTAGAAATTTCTCAGAATGATTCATTGGATTGTACTCAAGTGCCTTAAATACAACGGTGGAGTACGGCGTAACCATTCTAACAGCTATCTGATATTATCCATTTGCCCAACCAATTCTTTCACTAAACAAATGAAATCAACTTCCATGTTCCTATGCACGGTGCCATTTCCTCAAAAACCCAGAAACATAAAAAAAAAATGCAGGAAAGGGCGACACAGCACACGAACGTACACGAAAAAGATTCCATCTTTATTTTATAATAAACCCAGGTCATCCACAGTAAGCAACCAATCAGACGATTCCATCATCTGAACCGAAGAGTCCAGTCAAGGCAACCATTACTGAAACCAAGAAGGGAGATCCCGAAGATTAGTTTAGGCAGGAATGGACGAATAACGAGCAATTCGAGAGAGAGCGGAATTCCATTTTCATCATCAGAGGAGTAGGAAACGGAGAGGGAATAAGAACGATGGAGGAGAAGAAAGGCCAACAAAGAGATGAAATCGGCAAGCAGGGAGGCACGAAACGGACCAAATGAGAGGAGGGAATTCCGTAACGGTTTGGGGTTGGAAAGAAGAGCAATCAACGGCGACAATCGAGTAAGTAAATCGACGGTTGAGGATGAGGAGATGCAAAAGGCAGGCGCTGCTTCTTTCGCACTTTGAAGCAAAGGAGGGAAAGGACGCAGGGATATTCTCGTCATTTCACAAGGACTTCTTCCTTTTTTGATCACCTTCCGATTGATTGCGCGGAGAGGTGCTTGCGCTTCGGTGTGGTGCCGTTGCTTTGGTTCGTCGCTTTGCCCAACTGGCAAACCGATACACTACATATGACCACGGCAACCGAGCCACAGGATGCGAGTGTTCCCCGAATCGACAACATTCCCCTGCTTTGATCCTTGATTGCCAGCCAAATAATACTCGAGCGGAGCGGATGACACATCAAAAGACGGCAGTTCAACTTGAGGAGAACTCGTTAACGAACGACTGCAAATGCACCCTCCCATGGCAATGATGGGTTCATAGAGGATGAAGGCCACAGTCTCTGTCACTTGGAGACACCTACATTGGGGAAGAACATCCTAGCGAAAAAGGAACAGAGCAAAGTGCGAGAATTGCATCTGTAGATCAGAAACCACCAGAGTTCCGAAATAATGGGGCTGTGAGTCGCGCCATGCTTGTGCAGAAGATTCCAGATATAGGCACATTACCTTTAAAGGTTCACATATCCAACAGCTAACCAGAGTCTACAAGACCAATAAACTGGACAAACAGAGTCCGAGGAAGTCTTGAGCACCAAATCCATATTCCAGGCAACAAATGAAAATTCTAAGAATACAACTCCTGTCTGCAAACACCGACATGACTAAACATCATATATCTTGAAATGAGCACACTTTGCTAACTTACTCGCTGCCTCTTGGAGAGCCACCATTATCATCGTCATCACCCCTATGGCTGTCTTCATCCCTTAGAATAGGACTGGGGCTATGATCATGGCCATTTTCCTCCACAGGACTTCTGTAATTGCCATCACCATTAGCATCATCAACAGGACTGCGACTCCGACTATGGCTCCTGCTCCTGCTCCTGCCCCTGGGGCTGTTGCCATAATCAGATCCATTGGCCCATTTCTGATTCTCTGGGGATTCATTGGGTCTGCCCCTCGGGCTACTTTCATCGGGTCCAGGGCTATCCCTCCTTACCCTAGGGGAAGGGCTCCTGCCACCCTTGGGGGGGCTTCGAGAATCACCAGGGCTCCTTGATCTTCTTTCGACATCTTGATAACTCCTCTCCCTCTCATAACTCCGCTCTCTCTCCCTCTTTACAGGGGAAGGAGATCGACTACCAAAAATAGAGGGGCAATCGGAAACATGATCAGAGAAATAATCTTGATGGTCTACATACTCCAAGTAAGCATGAATAAACATTGCACCATAAAAAACAACATTGGAACAAAAGCACAGGCAAAATAAAAATGTCTGACATCATTAGCAGTTACCATCACCATGTAGGGATCATACTGACAACCTAAAGCAGTTGTAGGCTCCAGTAAACACACTATTTTTCCAACTGTTTAATACCAAACAACAAACCAGTAGGGGTCGGCGTCCAAAATTCATCTTAAACACAAAAAAAACCGGTAGTCGAAACATCCAACAATCATCTTAAACACAAGACAAACCTGTAACTACGGCTTCTAGTGAAGCTACGGCTCCTACTACGGCCACGACGAGGACTGGGGGACCTTGAGTATCTCTGACCAGGACTGGGGGACCTTGAGTATCTCTTCTCGCGGCTGTGACCAAGTTTATTCATCCGATTAGCATGGATGATACATGTATCTATAATCGAAATCCAAAACAAAGCCATAGAATGGAATAAAACCTTAGTTTCTTTGGGCTGTTTGGACAATTTCTTTCAATGTGGCCCCTGTCCCCACAGCGGTAGCACTTATTCTTCCAATCCCCGGCTTTGCAATCTCGAGCCCAGTGGCCATCAATCCCACAGTTAAAGCAGCGACCAGAACCAGGAGGGGGGCCCCTACCCAGATATTCACGGGATCCACCAGGGCCTCGTGGTGCCTGAAGGTGATGAGCAACAATTAACATGAGGCACAAACTTGATGCAATTTCTTAATAAGTACCGAACTTTCCATGCAAGAGAAAAATATGGACTGAAAGAAAGGAGTAACAATTACATTGATGCTTGGAGTAATTAGTATAAACATCAGCTCAAAGAAACATTAGACTGCAATGAACTGTGGATTGAAAATGGAACTCACCCCCCTGGAAAATTCCACAACAATACGACTTCCCTTGAATTCTCTGCCATCTAGACCATATCTAGCATCATCGGCATCCCGAGGATCACCATATTCCTAAAATCACAAGTAAGCAGAAAGCACAAAAGAGGAAATACAGTATTCAAATTATCTGGTTAGTGTGGCGACCCAGGAAGAAGTCCCCGGCATCCTTTCCAAGCGTGATATATCACATAAAAGCAAATGCAATCTCAGAGTTAAGAGTTACATACAACAAAAGCATAGTCTCGCTTCATATCCACCGCACGTACTCTGCGTAAATTGTTTGCCACAAACAGTAAGGCCATCAGGATATCAGGAAGGATTGACACCTCGCCGTCAAAGGTTAACTAAACACCAGTGTGGGATCTCGCCATTTCCACTACTTAATGCATAAATACTACAAAGGACTGGCCAATCCACCACGGGTGTCCTCTTACGACAGAAGGGAAACCTTCAATAAGATTATCCCAGTTAAAACAACGAGAGAAATGTTGAGAAGATGCATCAATCACGGACAGAAAAGGATAACAAAGTTTCAAAAATCAATATATTACAAACACTTGCTTGCCGGTAGCATCACACTTCCTTGACGGTGAAGTGACAGAAACTCCTTACAGGCAGGAAAAAAATAACATTGCAATGCAAATTGCCCTGCAAGAATATCGCAAAACCCGGAATTCTACTGCATGAAACTTGTCCTGGAAAGAAAATCACCTTCCATATCTGGCAAAGAGATCCTCAAGATCCCTGGTCCTTGTCCGGGACGACAAGTGCCCCACATAGAGCCGGGTGCTACTGTGTCGATCGTCGTACCTAGGCATGCCTCCTACAAGAGCACTCGTTAAAATCCACTCAGGCAAGTACAGCAAAACGAATATAGCATCCGGCACACGCTGGATTTACATCAAATCAAGCAACAAAATTCCACACTACCATCACATACTCAGACACAGCAATCGAACAAAAAATCAGACAAGACACAAAACTCCAGCTTTACGGACCTCAAAGACCCCGCGAAAGCACCCTAAAATCCAAAAGATAGAAGCGGGGAAACCCTAAAAGGCAACCGATGGAGGAAACAACCAATCAAACCGAAACATGAAAAGGGACTATCGGCGAGAGCGGAGTAGGGTCCGAACCAGACCTCGGAACCCTAATTCCGTCTTTCCTCCCCGACACTGATGTCGCTGATTCGATCCGCTCTCTCCTCCCCGGGTCGAAAGAACGGGGTGCCTGATTTATAGGAGCCGTCGGGCTCGATCTTTCTGGGCCGTAAGGAAGTTGAGATATTTGAAATGTGGGTCCGTGTTGATCTTACTGGGCCTTCGGCCCATTAATGAAGCCCATTGCCTCAGCCACCTTTTGTTAGGCGAAACCCGAGTGAGCTAATGGTATGTTTTTTTTTTTTTTTTTTTTTTTTAAGTACAAAATTCATTATTCCAATTGTAACGATGGATTCTTTCTTTGATTATTATTTGGAAATAGGGTTAATAATTATAGTTAAAATTCTATTTTGAAAACACCTTCATAAATTTAGAATTTTCAATTCATTCTTTATCGAAACACTTTTTATGAAAATTTAAGAAATGTGTTAAGAATTCGTTGTATTAAAAAATATATATTTGATTTATGTATTTCCCAAAATATCCGGCCTAACTCAAAGTAATAAAACTCAACTTTTCTGGAGTTGCTGCTGATGGACGAACTCCACTCATTTTGCATGGATTATGACGACCCATCGACCCTGGCTTTGTTTCTTTGTAAGAAGAAAGGCAATGTGAACGCGAGAAACCCACCAGCGAAGATTCCTCCGAGGTTCGTACGAATTTACCGTTAATTTTTAAAAAATTTTACGAAAAATGGTGTGAGTTTAGTAAATTACCAAATGCCCCTCTTACATAAAATGTGTTTAGAGTTTATGATTTAGTCCATTCTTCCTGTCACTTTGATGCTCCCAGGGAGCTGCAACAGAGGAGTGTGGGGTGGTACTGGTTTTTATTTACTGATTTGAACTGGGTTAGCCTTTGATTGGTTCCATTAATTCCTGGGTCCTGTGTTTTTCCCCATTCGGCCTCGATTTTCTACCGAAAGTTCCCATCTTACTTCTATTCCCACTCTACCTTCTTCTGGGTTCTGCGTCGTTAGATCTGGTCCTTGCCCATTCTCAATCATGCACGTCGTTCTCATCAAGACGCGCTTGCATGTTTGGATGAATCCATCCCGTTTGTTGGTTGATCGTTGTTGACGCGTCCTCTCGGGGGTCCTATCCTTGTTGTCTGCAGGTGGAGCCGCCTTGGATTGACTTGTCTTATCGGGTCTGTTGACTTCGTTCTGCAGAGTTGGCTGTCCGATCGGAGGTAATTGTTTCGAGGTGTTTCAGGCAAATTCAGGCTGCTGCTGTCAGGATCGGATTCCCAAGCAATGTCTGCTGTTGAGACTGGGGAGGTTTGGCTTTCTATATCTCGTGGTTTTACTAGAGTCTAGAGTAGTTAAAGAGCAAGCTCGATCGATTTTTTAAATTTTGCATTGATTTGTTTTTTTATTCATCATCAGACTGGTGCGACATCGGTTCCTATACCACCTTTGACTGATTTTGGTGTGGGAGTCCCCTTTAAGAAACGGCGTTTCCTGTTCATCTAGCCTCCATCGCCTCTGTTGTCTCACAAGGAAAGCAGCAATGGAATGCAGATGGAACATTTGCCCATCTCCCACGGTCCTGAAGTACCAAATTCATGCGTTGCGTTGGAATTTCCTCCATCCTATATTGAGGAGGAGCCATCTTTTCCCTTGGAGACGCTAGAGATGGAGTATATCAATTTGAAAGAAGTTGGTGCGGCGGCACTGTTGACGGGAAAAAATATCGAGGACAAACACTTCAGTTTTATCCAAAAGTCCGCTGAATTTTTTGAAGGATGCAAACTGAGTCCTTCGAGTGATGCTCCTAACATGGATCAGAAAGACAAGTCTGGTGATCCCGTGAGACTTGTTCTTTCTGGCAGAACTCAGGAACAAACTGAACGGATGTTGGTCCCTAGTGTTTCATGTGGATCTGAAGCAATCCAAAGATCTACCGAACTTTAAAACATCAAAGGCTGTAGAATATCTACAGAAATGACTTTAGCATTAGACCGAAACATTGGACTTGGATGTTGGCATCACGGTGATGTATCAAAATTTTCTTCGTATTCATCTTTATCTGGCCGAGAAAGCAATCACTCTTTGGCGGGCATTGATAGATCAAACTGGGATCTCAATGCCATTAACCTGGATTTTATGCTCTTGTTTCCTCTTCTGACACCGTACCTTGTGGAAACTTGATTTCTGCCTCTAGAGAAAATGCTCATATGGAAGCCGGACGGAATCTTCATGTATGTTTAGCTATTGGACTAAACAGAAAGAAAGGCATTAATTCCCTAACCATGGTCAAAAGAGACCACGCTGATGAACCTGTTGATTGCTGTGATGGAAAAGCTGTTAACAGAACTGAGAAGTGTGAATCTGTTAATAGTTTACCATTTGGTTCTCATATAAGCGATCCCAAATCCATCAAAGTTGAAAAAGATTGCATGAATGAGGCGATGAATATGATGGATGAGAAGTCTTGCTGCAATCAGGAAATGTCAAATTGTTCCAAGTTGATTTCAAAGGAAGCAGAAGCTATGCAAATAAATGGTCCACTAGTTGTTGAATCTCGTCAATCCATGTTGGCTTCATTTCGGGGTTGTAGTAATGACCCTCTTATGGAAAATGACGATAACCTTACGGGACAATCATATCATGAACCAAAAGGGGATACCGGCAACAAGTCGGCCAACAGTTCTTTGACAAATGTGGCAACTAAAGGAAATGAATTGCATACTTCCAGGGTGATGATTATGGCAAGTACTGAAAATAATAAGTGAGATGATGATATGGAGATCAACGGGGAACTTCCTTCAGCTGCAAAAGATGCTGTGAAGGATAATGCTGAGGATTCTGCTTGCTATGGAGAAAAGAATGAAATATCTGGTTGTGAAAATTCAAACAGTCGCAACTCCAACTATGAGTCCAATAGAGCCCCGTCAGTCCCTGCAGATCATTCTGAAAGTTTTGACGCACAAGATGATGACTATGAGGATGGTGAGGTCAGGGAGCAGGTTTCCTTTGGCATATCTCCGGCAGGTAAGCGTTCAAAACAAGTGGGAAGTGCCCGAGATGGTGCATCCTGTTAAACTGGATTTTCCTCTACAAATAACATAATTTCCACATGCCATGCTTCTTTAGCTCGTGAGGAAGCCAATGTTGAGTTACAGCCTACTGCTCCAGAAAGTGATATGAATGGATGCAGCAAAGCCACTGCAGAATGTACTCATAATGTTGATAAAGATCAAAGTCATTCATGGGAATTGTCATTGGAGAGAGTTAGTTCTAGCCCCAATTGTTCTTTCGATCAAGCCGAATCGGTTGAATGGAACTCGACAAAACATATTCAGGAAGAGATGGGTGAACCTTGTCTTTTGAGTGTTGTAAATACTCCATTTGTGACTCAACCTGAGATTGCTGAGAGAGTACTATCTGATGGGAGTATTAGTATAGAAGGGAAGGAGGCCGGGAACCCTTTGCCTGAAATGGAAGCTCTCATTAACAGCAAAGCTACATTCGAGGATGTCTATGCAGAGGGTAGCAAGAGAAAAGTTTTAGCATTTTCTAGCCTGTCGAGCGTATCATCGCCTAGTAAACCAAAATTGATAACTAATCAGCCTTTTCAAATGCGGACTGTCAGGAAAAGTTTACCAGACATGGCCCTTGAGGTAGACAGGCCACATCTGCGAGGGAGGTGATTAACTGCATATGCTTATCCTGGCTATTTCAGTTTACTCCATTTTCTCATCGGTAAAATTGGCTTAACAATATGTCAATATCCATGCTTTTCTCACTTTTCAAAATTCTTTATCCTTGTAACAGAGCATGTGTGGACGAGTTTGAGGAACTTTCAAGGGGAAGAAATCAGTGTAGTTTCTACAGGAACCCTAGATTGAAGTTCGATCAAGGTAGCAGAATTGTTTCAAACAGTGTCATTCATAATCGGGATGTGAAGAGAGATTTTAGTCCAGAACTACACAATTATCCTGCAGAGTGCCGCACCACCGGATGTAGGTACGCTTCTGGTTACCGGAATAGTAATCTCCAGCAGTTTACCGGGGGAATAGGGTGAGATCTCCTGAACGGGGTTGCTTTCGTGGTAAGATGCTGAGAAGGCAAAGCCCGCCTTATTTGTCCCAGAACTTGGAGGAATCGAGACGTTTATGTTCTGGACGTAGAAGCTTGCCTGATAAGGATACATTTAGAATCAGAAGATGTGGTGTTAATATTCGATTCCGTCTAAAGCGTACTCGAAGCCACATACCGAGAATCTATGGTCAAAGGGCATAAGTCAACCAGGAGAGAGCAATGAGAGAAGTCTCAATGAAGAACGTGGACGCCGGCGTTTTACTTCTCCTTATGACGAGAGTAATGAGAGTGATATATGTAGTTCGGATGAGGCAGCAGCAGCACCTTATCATCTCTCTCCAGAAAACCATTCCTGATATCGCGGGAAAGGCCATTCTAGGGGAAACAAGATAGACAGGACGAATAATTGGTCAGGTCACGTGCAGAAGTCATGAAAAACACAAGGACCAGGAATGGAGTTTTTGGTCAGAGAAGATTGTGTGAAGAAGCTGACGACAAGCACAGTAAGAGGATGAGGTTCCGTGATCCAGGCTTGCAAACCCAGCGTGCGATCCCCTGTTTTACCAGGCACCCCCACTTACTCAGATCCGTAAACCCTTGTTGGCTCAGTATGTCCCTCCCTGTCGTCAGGCGCGTTGTGCTCGTTATCCTCATCCCCAGGGTGCTGCTTATCGTCTGCAGCAGCCTCACCTTCAATCCCACTGGGACCTGTCCTAAAGGGGTGTTGTCGAATATCTGAACCCCTCGTACGAAGCACTTCGTCGGGTCCTAGAACTCGTTCTGGAGCACCCCCTCATAAAAGGGTACTTCACCAGGGATAGATAGTGGAACCATATCCAGTAGGGCGGGATTCGGCCTCGGGTTATGAAGAACCCGCTAAAGAGGAGGAAGTAGGCGAGGATCGCGACCACGATGGTGTACCCTAGCATCACGTGGGGCACGACCCCCGTGAGGAAGGTCATGAAGGAGCTTCCTACTCAGAAGGACGTGAGCATCATCATGCAGTAGAAGAGGAAGCCCCGCCGTCGAGGCCCACAGCGAAGAGGCCCACAGTGATCTACACAAAGCATTTTATTGTCAATGTGTTTGTTAGTCGGTGTGGCCACACTGAAATCTTGTGTAGCCACACCAATGTTTCTGTGAACAAAAATATACTCTCATGTGGCCACACCAAAGTCTGATGTGGCCGCATCAATCTTTCTATTTGCAAAGAACTCCTCGGTGTGGCCACACCAACCATCATGTTCACCATTAACAGTAAAATGTCCAACAATCCCCCACTTAGATCACAATATTGAGAACAACATATAAACTTCACAACACTCCACATACAAGATGGTGTCATTTTAGATTAAACCACAATTAGTGCAAACGTCTCAAAGTCCTAACGAAATCTTTGGTGTCCGCAGATTAAACCTCGATCTCATATGCTAAGACCGGAGATAATGCACATGGAGCATCATCCCAAATCCTTAAGAAATTTCTGTATACAGCACGATTCTGGCCTTGTGCTCTTTTCTAGCTTCATGAACATTGACAAAGTGAAAAACCCAAAATACTTTTGCTTAAGGCGGCACCACCTCATATGTTCATATAGGCACGGTTCCCTTTCTTCCTGCCTCCATTGTAATAGGCAACAAAATCGAACCTTGTTAAGAGGATATACTCATCCTCTTTTCCACAACGATATGTATTACAATCCGGAATGAAATGACCCAAACGGTCAGTCTAGTGTCTCTAGTCACGTATCATTAACTTGTTATTACCTATTAAACATATAGGAGAGTGGTATAACCGAGTAGAGTTTAGGTTCCCGTCATCGGTGAGTCAATATTGGTTTTAACCCCATTCCTTGAGAAGTCGAATCAAGTCTCTACTTAGACCTTTTGTCAACGGATCCGCTAGATTTTTACACGACTTCACATATGTGATGGTTATTACATCATCATCCAATAGTTGCCTCACATACGAGTGTCGAAAACTGATGTGTCTAGATTTCCCATTATATATCTTACTCAATGCTCTAGACATCGTCGCTTTACTATCACAGTACAAAGAAATGGCTGAAACCGGTTGTGGCCATAACACTATTTCTGATAGCAAATTCTTCAGCCATTCCGCCTCTTTGCCCGTAGAAGCCAAGGCAACAAACTCTGACACCACAAGTGTTGTGTCTTAAATAGATAAGGAGACATTAGGAGGAGACATGTCATTTCACGAAGATTCATATCTAATTAAGATAACATGTTTCTTCATGAAGCAACTCTTTGAAAAACAAAGAGTCATAGTTGTTCGCCGAAGGTGCGAACTTCAAAGATCAAGGGTTGTGTTCCCTCAATGATAACCGTCTCCAATTCCCAATAGTTATCTTTGGTTGTTTCGTATGAACATACACAACCATTCAAACAACATTTCATTCATTCAACAACGTGATCTACACAAACCATTTTATTGTCAATATGTTTGTTAGTCGGTGTGGCCACACTAATGTTTCTATGAACTAAAATATACTCTCGTGTGGCCACATCGAAGTTTGGTGTGGCCGCATCAATCCTTCTGTTTGCAAAGAACTCCTCGGTGTGGCCACACTGAAATCTGGTGTAGCCACACTTACCATTATATTCACCATTGACGTTAAAATATCCAACATGGTCGCGATGATGAACCCAGTAATGAGGACGGCCTGAGTCGAATGTCAAAGAGTTCGCATGCAACGGGAATTCATGAACGAGCGCTTTGATAGGACGGCCATCTCTGTCCAGAATGGATTTGCATAGGTGGGAACCAAGGAGGATGGGCCGTTACGGCTGTCACTCGCGACAGCAGTGGCACCGAAAACCAGCTTACCCCGGGAGATGCTCACACTGATTGCCTCCTTGAGGGAGAGTCTGGCAGCCCAAACTAGCTTGGTGCGGCTGTCGTTGTTCTTGGTTGTTTGCCACACCTTGTTGAATTCCACCAGGCTTTTGACTCCCCTGGGGGGCCCTCGAGCTCATGGATCAAATCAAGTGCGGTGCGTTTCTCATTCTCGGGGATCAGGTGGCCGAACTCAACAAAGAATGAAAGTAAGTTGGCCGGAGAGCCTCTGTAGACTGTCTGCCCGTGGGATAAGAAAAGGAGTCGGTTGAGCAGGCCAAGGATACGGTAGCTCAGCTGGTGCACTATCATGACCACAATGCTTCCACTCTGAACGATCCTTGGAGGACCTTTACGACCATGAATGCGCTTGTGGAGTCGATCCCTGAGGTCAGCTCGTCAAGGAACAGCACGATCGGGTCATGGACGACGTCGCTGCCGATGGAGGCCCTATGGTGCTCCCCACCGGAGACTCCGCGGTGTCCTTTGTCGCCAATCACCGTTTTGTTGGCCGCATTTCTCAGCCCTAACTGATCGATCAACGACTAGACACGAAGCTTCTTCTTCGACTTTGACAGCGACCGAGGAAGATGAAACTCGGCCGCGAACATCAGTGTCTCCTCGACTGTAAGCATTGGGAACAACAAATCATCTTGCTTCACGTACGCCAAAATCACCTTCAGCATCCTCGACTCCAATGCCTCTCCGTTGAGTGTCAACAAACCCAAGAGGCTCCCTGTGGCAATCCTATTTGTCCACCAACGTCGACTTCCCAGATTCGATAGCACCAAGCACCGCCAGAATCTCCCCATTTCTCGCCTCTCCGGATATATCATCAAGCAGAACTTTCGTCCACATGAAGAGTGAAGGGTTTCCAACGGGCGCAGCGGAAGCTCATTTCGAAAAATACTATCCGAAACATACCCCGAATCTATGTGATACGTATAAATCGAATAGTAAATAAGTTTAATAACACATACCTTATTGTTTGAAAACAACGAATGTTGCGGATTAGACCGTCTTCGAGAGTCCCAACCGTGACTCCTCTAGAAGTATCCACGCACACGTGACATGAAAACTCGAATTCCGTTTAGTGTTAGCCTTCGGAATTCTTTTCTGGTACTCTGCTTTCGGAAGCCTTAATCTGTGGCCGAATGAAGCTTTCTTTTCTTGGCCGGATTGATTTCCTTCTGTGGCCAATTTCATCTATTTATATTGTTTTAACCTTAATGGATGTGGTACCGCCTTAAACTAAATTTATTGTCAAAAATAATGAATTAACACCACGCAGCAATGCTACGCTACAATAGCCATTAGGTAATGATTTTACCTTGCAATTGGGTACCGACAGTTTTTAACAAATTTAACAAATTTGTTAAAGTTAGGAGATCAGTTACACTCGTTCAACAAGAGAAGTGACCAATGACGTTTAATATGTGGTATTCTCTATAAACGGGTCGTGTCCAGTGTACCCTAAACTTATGCACCCCCAAGTATAACTTGAACATCAATCCCTTGGTCTAACTCGACCTAAGTTATACTCGACGTTGATCTAGATGTTTATGTCCCATCTAAACATCTATTCGATCAAGGACAATTTTAGATTGCCAAATAATCAATCTATGGGACCGTAAAGTTAATTACAAGCAAAAAAGTAATTAATAAACAGTAAATATTTACCTTTATTAATAACTATTCACATATATTACAAATTGTCTTGGCACATACGTGCACACACTAACAAAGAGACCCTCTCCGATGGCAGCTGGCACCGAAACCACCGGCCCGAGCCTACTCCGGGTTGGGGGGAGCATCACAGGGAATGAAACTTTCCTCCGGACTTTCACGCTGTAAGTGAGGTTATTAAACTGGAGCACGAAAGGGAGGGCACCAGTCGGATCCCCAGACCAGGGTCGCTAACGTCCAAGACCGCAGAATGGTGGAGGGGAGTTTCCAGGTCTTAGCCAGTGGAGGCCTTGCGGATGTCGCCGACTCGCTTGAGGAGCATCGCGAGGGTAAGGGAGGAGTTCGCATGAGGAGAAGAGACGGCGAGCTATGTGAGCTCTCGTGGCGGGCGTTCGTAACTGAATTTCGGTGGTGGGGGAGAGGGAGAGGGAGAGGGAGAGGGAGGAGTTAGTTACAGCGGGCGGCGTTAAAAAGGAGGGAATTCAGTTTCACGCCCTCTCTCGGGTTTTAGAGACGGGACGGGATTTGACTGTTTCCCCAAAAACGGTGTCGTTTTGAGGGGTTTTTGTTTTTAATTTTATTTTCACGTGGCGTTTGGGGTTTGGTGTGTTTTAGTAGGGATCTGGGAGGTTGTATATATGCCAACGCCCGAAGGTGGAGGAGGAGGAGAGGTATAAAAGTATAATACATGGCATGTTTTGCTTCAGGTTAATTTTGTCGTGGCGGGGGATGTACTTGGGAATGAAGGAGGAGGGAGGGTGACCTGCACTTCCTAATTAACGTGCGCATGCGTCTCCCTCCCTGCCCTTGTTTTCCTTCCTACATCGGTGGCAATGCAAGCGGCAGGAGGGGACACGTGGAGAAATGTTTCAATGTTCCAGGACGCACCTCACTCAATTGCTCTCTCTTTTACGAACCAAAATACACACTCACATCAACCGTCAACTGACCTGAATACATTTTGTTCTTGTCAAAAACCGAAAATTGTTGAAAGACTACGTGGAAACCCCCCCCCCCCCCTTTTTTTCCCAATTCCGGTAAGACAATCCAAATAATCAGCCAAGAGACAAAAAAAAAAAAAAGCTTGTTGCAAAAAATTGTGCAAGCCATGGTTTCGTCATCAAAGCTACACCAAAAAACCCATAAGGGGGTTTGTCCAAAATCGATGCTCAAGATCCTTTCTCCAGAAGCTGTCTAGTCCTCTCAATCATTTAAAAGCACTGAAAAAACATAGTAAAGAATGAAGAATGGAAAAAGCTGTGGATACATGGGGCAGGTGATGGGTTAAGTTCATGGGAAAAGGGAAACTTACCAACCGCCAAAGAGGAAACTAACAAATGTGATAAGCTTAAATTTTCAAAAAAGGGAACCGGGGAAGGTTGACTTGTGCCTGTGGTGATAATTTTCTAGTTCACTCCCTTTTACCAAACTGCGAGCTACCCACCCTCACCTGCCTATACCAAGGCATATTAGAAAAGGTCTTAGACCTGAGAGACCGGAAAAGAACACGGTGCAGCAGTGAAACTACTTTACCAGCAATCTAGCGTGTGGTGGTGTCCGAAATCTTCAGAGTGAAAAGTTAGGGTCAAATCTACATGGACAAGCAAACTACTTATGTCTTTATGGCCAATCAACCTGAAAATGTGGCAGTGAACATGAAACAAGCAGATAGATATAAACGGCCATAGGCATTTTGAAAGATAGAAATTGATTTATGCCTTGCCAAAAACTACCCCCAATAACAGCATAGAGCGATTGACAAGAGCAGAAAAAAAAGCAGCAGCAGTCCAGAAATCCAGAAAAGACACTAAAAGGTCACAATTACACGAATAAAGGGAGTCTTCTAGCATATGCAAATAACAAGTTGATAAAGGCATATGTTGAAAAGCCACTACTCCTCCCCCACAGCAGCCAAGGAGTTCATACAGCCAGCTCTGATCAGAATTACCTTACGGATTCCCTCACTACCACAATGCCACAAAAAGGTCTCACACCAGCTCATCGACTGATACCACCGCAAAGGATGGGGATCCTCAGATGTTGAGTTTATATCTGATCGTCGGAGAAGTTCACGGCCAGGTCCCAGTAATGACCAACTCCGGCATCTGAGAAGACCTTTCTGGCCGCTGCCTCGGTGATACACTCATGAACGGTGAACCTATTGAAGCTCTGTTTCGCGACACTTCCCTGCCAAACCAACAGACACTTGTTTGGAGGTTTATCCTCTCTATCATCGTCCTCTTCCTCACCGTCATTCACAGCATCAGCCCAGTTAATACGATTAAGCATCAGCTTGCCGTATCTCTTGATGGATTTGCTTCCACCTTCGACTACCACGACAGTTATGCCGTCTGATATGACCACACATCCAGTCAACCTGTTCTCCTGAGCATTAACATCAACTTTGAAACGGGTCTGCTTGTGTGAGAGGTCATTAATCTTATATACAGAAACAATGGTCTCAAGAGTACTGTTGTCCTCAAAGAGCTTTCTTTCTTTCTTCTCCCGTCGCTCGGCAGGAGTAAGCTTACGGGCAATGTTTCTGTCGACATGAGCTTGTTCACGCTCCACTGCCGCGGCCCGGATTTCTCTTTCAAGCCGAGTGGGGTCTTGTGTCGCTTCACTACCCAAAACCTTCATCAAGTTACTCATCTTGACCTTCGGTTTTGGTGGTTCTAACAAGCCTTTACGTATCATCTCCTGCCTTTCTTTTTCCCTAGCCAATCGCCGCTGGGTGCGAAGTTTCTTTTGCTCCTTCTTTGTTAACTTGAGGGGTTGGGGCGGAGGAGGTGCAGGCTCCGCAGGGGGCTCAATGGGACGAGGGTGCTCCACATAAAAGTTAATCTTTTCTGACTTCAATTTATCATCAGGGAGAAAACTGTCGATTACTTCTCCATAAGTGCCATCTCGGAGAAGAGGCAGATCCCTGAAAGCAATCAATTCAAAAATAATAAATAAATGAATACATTCGACACATTTAGACAAGTAGTTGAATACACACCACGTGATTGTATACCAATGCTTCTGAAACAAAAAAAGCCATAAATAACAGATACAAGAACCCGGGTCTCCATCCCAATTTTGACAAGATTCAGCCCATGTATCCAGGGACACCATATGTTTGATATGAGCAGTGAGGCATATATCTTAGCTCATGAAGAAGGAACATAAACTAAAATACTAAACCCAAAACCCTAAGATCAAAATTACCATGTTCATGAAATTAACTACTACAGAGAAATCCTTTGGGTAGAAGTGGAGACTGAAAGGACCTCCCATCTTAAGTTCAGGTCATAGAGAAAAGCCCAGAAATACATAATGTAATCCAAGGTTAAAAGCACTAGGCAGAGCCATTCTTCTGTCTCATTTCATCATCTCAATCCTTCTCCACAAGAAAATAACAATGCAACCTTCATCTAACAAGTCCTCAACACACATTCAGACCAATAAAACTTTCTATGTGTGAAGGAAACAGAAAACAACTCTAGAGAAAGTATTCAAACCTCAAAAAATAAATTACTAAAAGAATCAGTTTACTGTACAACAAAAAGTCAACTCACCACCACTCAGATTCAGGAATCGTATCCTTAGGCTTTTCTTTAGTAATTATCCTCTCTGATACCTCAATCAGGTTGGGATTTATATCAGTTGCAGCTTTAGCCTTTGCCAACTGAGCTTGCTTTGCTTTCTGCTCCTTTGCTCTTGCTGCTCCAAATTGACTCTAAAACAAAACTAAAATTTAGCTCATTGAATCTGTAGAAACCATGACTCTAAAGCATAAGGTTGAAAAAGAGACTGCACCTTCAATTTCAGTATTTCTGCCTCTTTTGACCATTTTCCTTCTTCCACAAACTGAAAAGTCATCCTCTTTGGTCTAAGAAGTTTGGACTTGTTAATACCCATATAAGCATCAAAGTGAGGATTGGTTTCCGGATCAACATCAAGTTCAGGTTTAAGAATTTGAAAAGCATCCTTCTTTTGCTTGTTGATATTGACCTGGAAATGAACAGTGATGCCAGTGTCAACAAAAAGGGCAACAACTTAAGGTAAATAACCTGGAGAAATCACTGCTTGAATCAACAAACCTTTAAAGTACTGAGATTACTCGGTTTGGCAATGTTCACCACATTTCCATGTTCATCAATCTCTCGTCCCAGCGCATCCAAACGAAGAACGGGGGCTTTAGTTGGCTTCTGCGGCAAAATAATTTCAGCTGCCGGTTGACCTGGAAACAAGTTTATAAGAGGAGCAAACTGTGGGTCCTGGCGAAAGCCCATTTTTGCAGCAAGCTCTTGAGCACGTTTAACGGCTTCATAGTTGGGCACACTGACTACACCAACTGCAGTTGGTACGCCACTAGCAGTAGACTTCCCAGAGGCTTCAGCAGACAATGATTTAACCTCGACATTACTAGACTTATCAGAAACCAGGGAACTATCGACAGCTGTACTGGAACTTTTGCTAAGCTGCATAAGAAGAAAATGATCAGTCCCAACCAAAAAATAAAACGGCAACCAAATATTTGGTATCACCAACAAGAATGAACTTGAAAAGCTGTACTAACCAAGGGAATTTTCTTCAGCTTTTCAGCTATTTCTTTCTTCATTTGTAAAGCTTTCTTAGCTTTAGCTAAAGCATCAAGAGACAAACTTGCAGATTTTCCAGCGGATGAAGTGGCCCCATCTGTACTAGTTTTTCCAGGAACCTCATGAGATCCGGCAATACTACCCTTATTTTCATTGGTAGTAGAGATTGAAGATACCTTGGTGGAATCGAGATGAGAAGGAGCCATAGTAGGGACATTCTTTGATGTCATAAGAGTTAAGTCCCGAAAATCACCCTGCTAGGGAACAAAGCAATAGTCAATAGAAAGATGACAGGAGCTTCTTCTGGGAAAAGGGAGAACAACGGAAAACCAATAAATAGGCACAACACAAATTGTATGAAAGCAACAGGCAAATAGCCAAAAAATAAATAAGTGATAAAATCCCATTAAATAGTTCTTCAGCATATAGAAAAGCACAACCACATAATTTTAATGGTCAAATGCAACAATTTGACAACAATGTAGCATAATTAACGGAAACATATAGGCAGGAAGGCCTATGTTATAGAAGCCACGCAAAAAAGGCATGCCAAAGCACATTATCAGTTATACTGAAGATCATAGAAGCATCGCCTTAATACAAGGTATTCTAATTTAACAGAGGCATCCAAAACCCAGAATCAAACTATTAGAAAAGTAACTTCACCGACGAGAATTACTGGGCTCTACACAGAGAATACCAAACAAGGTGATAAGTATAAATAACACTGACATTATTTGCGGCGATCATTCCCCCATTGGATTCCTCCTTAACATCAACCCTGTCATCAACACCCTTAGAATCAGCATTCTCTGCATCTTCAAACCTCCGCCTCTTCTCCTTCTTTTTCTTACTCTCCTCCTGCTTATCCTCATCCTGTCCATTCTCGTCCTCAAATCTTCTCCGCCTCTCCTTCCTATCTCCATAATCCTCCGCAACCCTACCACTCCTCTCCTCCTCCTCGCTCCTCTCCCTCTCCTTCCTCTTCTCCCTCCTCGACTCCCTCTCCTCATGGGAAGGATCGTACGAACTCTCCCTAACTTCCTCCGATTTCTCCCGGCGTCGTGAGGACCGGTGGTACTCCTCGGAATCTCGTTCGCTATGGCGATGGTGGTGGCGGTTCCTGTCGTCACGGGAGGACCGATGATGGTCGTCAGAGGAGTCGCGGTGGCGGTCCTTGTGGTGGCGGTCGCCCCTGGAGGAGGAACGCTTCGTCGAGGGCTTGTCCATTTCTAGGGTTTTTCGATGGGCCTCCGACGATCGTAACCGAATTTACTACGAACACTCTCTTTATCTCGTCGGGAAATGATTTCGTCCGCATCGGTCGACCATCATATAATGGGAATATTTTCTCGGTCTAATGGGCCTAAAATGTTTTTTGGGCCTCACTTACGCCCAAATACTGATTAACATATTGTGGGCCTTAACCCAATTATGTTTAATATTATCTTATTCTTTGGTTTGCTTTGCAGAAATAATGTTTGCATTGGAAATTAACATATTGTAATTACTGAAATTTATAATGATTTATGTATCGTTTGTCCGACCTGTTAAAATATTTATTTTTATTTACGTATTTCTTGGGAACAATATTTAACATAAAAATTTAATTAATAATATCTTTTTAGCATAGGAATCATTGTTGCTTTTCTTTTTCAAAAATCCCCACTTTTACATGGTTAATTTTTCATTTTCTAAACAATGTAAAATATTTTTTTCATAAGATATAATTACTACGGTTGTAAAATTGCAATTTTAAAAATTATAGAGCAATTAATCTAAAAATTCCCAAAAATCTGTCTAACCTTTAATTGGTTATTAGATTAAAAAAAATATCAGTTAAACGTAATCCATTAAAACAAGTAAAAACGAAGAACCTAACACTAATGTGAAAAAAAGGACAGGTGATTTATGGAGAAGCATGGAATAATTTTTTTGTTTTGTTAGATCGGCATCACGAAAGAACACAAAGTTTTCTAAATTTTTTATTAAAAATTTGTAATCAAACCCAAACCTGGAACTAAACAAAATTATTAATAATAAATTTTATGTATTAATCAATTGGAACAGGATATAAATAAGAATATATTGAATATATTTTAATTGTATGTATCAATTATCTGGAACAAGATGTGAGTAAAAATATATAGAATATATTTTAATTGAATAACTCACGCGAGACAAATCATATATCTTTGATCTTAAACAACTCCACATGCCATTTTATTATACAATTGGTACAAGCGTCTTAATATAAAGGCACTGAGATTAAAGAAAAAAGAGAGCAAGGAGTTGTTTGTTAATGTAGTTAGTGATGACATTCTATAGAACTAATTATTGTGCAAGTTTTGTTCACTTGAATAACTCTTTTAGTTCTATTTTGTCCCTGATTCTCTCTCAGTCGTCGTTATTCCTATTCTTGGCAATCATAAGTTGCAGTTTAGCAATCTAAAGTAGGTGACAACATGGTATGATAGCTTGAAAAAAATAGAATTGCCATTTTTTCTATTGCAAAACAACTCTGGAACGAATTACATTACTTGGTCACGATCTTTCTTGTTGCCTGCTCAATTGAGAGAAATTGGAGAATGATAAGTTGTTACCTGTCTTCAAATATCGCATTGTTGTAGCCTACTTAATTAAGTCCTGAGCCAATTGGCTTATGAGATTTAAGAGATTTTAAGTCCTGAGCCAATTGACATTGATCTTAATTTAACTAAAAGTATAAATTTATGAAATGTTATTAAGGGTGACAATTCATATCATAAACATGTCATGTCTCTCAACGTGTTCGTGTTTTGAAACTTTAAACATGGAACCGGCTAATTTACCTAATTATATCAAAATATGACACATTTAATAAAAATGTTAGTTGACTAGATAAAAAACTATAAATATTATTATATAAATATAAAAAATCATATGTATAATATAAAATAGTTTCATCACACTTTAAAATTGCAATATTTTTTTTATAATCCAATTAGATAAATAAATTCAATGAATAGATTATTTCAAATAAAGAAAACATAATCTATTTCTAAAAAATAAAAATTACTTAAATTAACATGTAATAGCGAGTGAATCTTGGAGCGAAACTACTATATTTTGTTTCAAAATTAAATAACATAAAATATACATAAACTAAGAATATTTTTAAACTATTTTTAACTAGACTCGAATATGCTTCCAACCTTATCATGTCAGTCCTAAGGTGACTTTGTGTCAAATTGTTAATTCTAATTAATTTAATGGGAAATTTTTATTAATAAGAGCGTCTATATATAAAATAACCTATATATATATTGGGAATAACAATTTTTTTATATCCAAATGTTATTTTCAATATTCTATATTCAAAACAATCTCAAATTTCTGCTAAAATTATGAAAAAATAGTTATATTTAACTAATTGTGAAAAGGAAATGAATATGTTTAACAATTATTTTAATTTAGAATTAGTAGAGCTAATCAATTCATTAAAATTTAATGGTATTGCCATAGACGAAGGAATATTCCAATTGAAATTCAAAATTAGTTTCTCCAATAAAATCACATCGTAATAATTACATATTAATTGGGGGAGATGTAGTTCATGCGTGTATTACATAAGATTCGATTTCTCAATTACATCGAATTTCGAGATTTTTAAAGCGTCAATAATAATTGTATCCGAGTATCATCATCACCGGTCACCCCCACCGGGTCTGCCAAACTTGTCCGAGGTGCAGCCCGTCCAAGTATTTTTAATATTTAAACAATTTGATATATTTGCTTCCTTGGGCGTGTGATTTTGTAATTTCTTTTTTATCCAATAATTCGATCCATGCGTATTTTAATTCATTCAAAATAATTAATATTAAACATGATAATAACGCTCCAAAATCGAACTTATAAATTCGCACTTTAAAAAAATCCTGACTTCCCAGGGGTTTTTTGGGAATGGATTTATATCCGGAATCACATAACACTATTTCGGAACAAATTCTCCAGTAAAATTCTTTTTAATTAAGAACGTAATCATATGGGGCAAATAATACGCCTTAATCTTAAACATAGGTAGATCCAAATAACATTTATTCTTTATCAGAACGATGACGTAACAACAACCAGCACCCACTCTTCCAAAGTCAGACAACCTGCATACTTCCCCCCTTCAGCTAAACAACCACCGGCTCAGCCTTGCCGGCCTCGCCATTAATTCCATTGCACTCCGCCTTCTGCTCCCCTCCTTCAACCACCTTTCCGCCCTCGCAACCACCACCCATCAGGCCCCACAACCTCGAGGCCAAGCTCTGTCGAGCCGCCGGCGACACCCCCTTCAACCCAATTATGGACTCCAGGATCACATCCGACAGTTGCCTGTTCGTGATCACAGCTTTTCCCGTTTCGGGGATGGTCCCGTCATTGGTGAAACCTATCTGCATCGTTTTAATTGCCCGGGGAATTTATTATTTGGCCAGGACCAGTTGCAGACTGCATGCCGCAAGAGAAAGTGACAGGGGTCAGCTCAGCTCACCGTGATCGATCCGTCGGGCGACTGCGTGAAGAGGATAGACGCGCCGGGAGCGAAAGTCTCGTCCTTGAAAGTCTCGAGGAACTTCTCGATTGCGGCGGCTTCCGTGTCGGTGTACTTGCCGATGGATTTCCAGTACGCGACGCAGTTCTCCGACACTTTCTCCGAGAACTGGACGCCGGTCAATGGCAATAGCATGGTCACCCGCAGAAATCTCTCGTACGGAGCTGCGTAAACGACGCAAACTCTGAGATCCGGTCACTGAACTAAATCCACAAACGGCAGGGTCGTAAAATAACGTAAAAAGGCAACCTACTAAAACTCAGGTGAGGTACCAATGTATCACCAAATATGAACCCGAAATTATCGACGAGAATTCCGGAAGTGCCAGGTCAGCGAGTCCAAGGAAATCCCGACATAAGACTTGCCTAATTTTCACCCCCCCCCCCCTAAATTACCGGACTACCCTCAGCCATGGCGAAGGAGGCTTAGGAACAGGGGACCTCACCTGCGATGACGTCGTGGATGAACTCCGGGGACTCGGCCAGTTCCTCCGCGGCCTTACCCTTCCACTTAGCCGCTAGGAAGGGCACCGCCCCGTCCTCTATGTACAACCCGATCGCCGTCACCTTCAGGAACTTCCCGGGGATCTCGATCCCCCTGAACCCTGCAGGCACAAATGAAGATCGCCTTTGACCTGCTCGGATCCCCCTCTCCAGCTCAATCGACACGGGATAATAGGATATAGCCCTTACCGGCTCCGCCAAGGAAGAGGGTATTGGACGACCCCGGGGGCTTCACGTATGGGGGGAAGCAGGCGGTCTCGACCTGGATTTCGGCGACCTGCGGCGACATGTTCGCGCTAAAAGAATCTCGCAGATGGGATGGAAGGACGAAGAATGGATATTGATGTGCGTAAGGTGTGATTGGAAATATGGAACCCTGCGTGGGATGTAGGAAGGGATAAGAGTTAAATAGAAATACACGGGACCGGGAGCAATCGTGCAATAGTCTCTCATTCGGATCGAGTGCTTGGTGTTTTTCTGGATCGGTGGGAGGACCCGACGGCGTCTATTGGGCGGGTAGGTGGGAGAGGTGCGTCCTACAAGTAGATTAGTTTTCAACTTTTGGGTTACTTATATTAAAACGATTGACACGATGAAACACGTCCAAATGGCGAGTTTTGTTGAGGATTATTTCGTGAAATAGGTCTATTAAACCTAAAATTCGTGAACTAATGTCAATAACTTTGAATTTCAAACTCAGATTTAGTTTTACAAAAAACTCTGAATTTCAAACTTCGGATGTCCGTCGAATAAAATTCTGAATTTAAAACTTAGATTTCTATTCATTGAAAAATCTGAGTTTTAAACTCAAATTAACGTCCGAACTTTGAGTTTTAAACTCAGTATTTTTTGTAAAATGAACTTTAAGTTTAAAATTTAGTGCCACTGACATTAGTTCACAAATTTTAGGTTTGATCGACCTATTTCGTAAAACATTTTGCGAACCAACGTTATTGAAGAAGAAAGCTCGAGTTTTATTAAGTTCGGAATATATTTTTTGAAATAGAGCAAGCGATCTTAAAATTTAGAATTTATAAAGTTTGACTTCAAAACGACGAATTTTAAATTATATAATATATTAAAAAAAACATTATTTTCGACTAAAGTTAATTTGGTGTAAAGGTCGATAAACGGCGAGTGGATATGGAAAAAATGTTCATCAAATCCGTAAAATAATTTACGAAATCGATCGATAAAACTTAAAATTTATTGACTAATCGGTCAATATGAGCTATTAATTCGGAATTTAATATAAGAATCTTGGGTAAACTCGAAGTTAATAATTTTAATTTATTGACTTTAGTTAACAAATTTTAAATTTAAACAATTTATTTCATAAACTTTATTTTACAGAAAAAACTCGGTAGATGGGGGTCTCACGTGCATTGTTACAAAAGTTAGGTGGAGGGTGTTGGGATGGGGGATGGGCAGTTGGCACGTGTGAACCTCCCTTCGCCACGTGTGCTCCCGCTTTACCAGTCTATAAAGGGAAGGGTAGGTGTAATATCTCGTTCAAATGTGATCTTCACCACCCCCACTGCTTCCACAGGCGTTTAGAGGTTGCATTTTACTGAATTCGATGTATTTTTAAGTTACAATTTTTTTATGATGTTATATCACCTTACTTTCTCATGATTAAACGCACCGACACAGCTTGGACTAGGAAAACATGGCAGGTAAAATCGATGACATATTACTAACTGTAAAACATTTTTCCAACCTCAGACTTTGGATTATGGTGGAGAAATTTCTTTATTTGAAATTTTAAATATTAATCCACGACTTCAAACGATTTTATATTAATTTTTTTTAAAAAAGCCGATGAACATTTTTTTTTCTCTTCAAAACCAACAACAACACACAGGATAAACATTAATTTACCACAATTAATTCTATTGATTAATGTAGTAGACATCCCATGCCTAATCCCAATTCCCCTCTTTTAATTAATTTAAAAAGAAACCATTCCATTCATCGGGTTGATTTTTGCCCTTTTCGGCCCGTCTGCAAATGTGGCGGCCTTCTGTACTAGAATTTATTCGGGTATTTCAAAAGAAAATAACAATTATAAGAAAATGTGAGGCTCCTACCCGAATAAGGTTAGATCACGAAGAAACAAAGTCTGAAATATGACTTGAATTTCATAAATTACCTAACTAACACATCTAAGTCGCCATTTGAACGGTGACTAAATAAAATGTTGTTTTAAATTGCGATTTAAAAAAAATAAAAATTGACTAAATTTGTGTTTTAAACAACGATTCTAGGAAACTGTTCACTCCGGAAGTGACCGCGGACAAGCCGAATCTAAACACGTCGAAAATCTCTAGCACTACGGGTCAACTGGTGCTCGGAGGATTCGTGAATGTGTTGTCGCCGTATGAAATGAATAAAAAGAAGATGAGAAGACAATGGATGGGCAGCCTTAAGCGGAAGCACTTACGAATGCCATCGACGATGCCTTCGGAAGTGAGCAAGAACGCAGGAGCACAAAGAGAGCTTGAACGCTGGAATGCTTGAAAAGATAAATTGATAATATATATGTCTGTCTGTAGAGAGGTGTTCTTGTACAATGCCTAAGAACTACTACTTATACTAAGCTAGACCTACGTATATACGGTAATGTAATATTGCACATATATTACGTTTCCTTTGCTGCCAGTCTTCCATGGAATATCTCCTTTCCATATGAGCAAACTTGACAATAATCTCCTTCCGGATCTCGAGATCTTCTGGAGCCTACCTTAATAGTTAACTCATCGACTGTGTCGCCCATTGGCCTTTGCCGTATAGTTTCCTCGCTCGTCCAGTCTAACTATCGCTTGTCACTTCGCCGACCTGTTGTCGCCCGTCGCCTGGTAATCCCGTCGTTTAGTGATCCCTTCGCCCAGCAAGCCTTGGCCTGGTGTGTATCCGTGGTCACCTCCTTCCTAGATTTTCCTTTCTTGGGCCTGTATTCTGGACCGTCGATCCATAGATTGGGCTGAGATCTATGGTCCAGAATTTCTGTTGTTAAACAGAAACTTAAGATTTTCTTTTTGATGGTGGCTTTTGGAGTCGGAACAAAGTGAAACAATAATTTAGCTAATTTTATTTATTGACGTAGTTTGAAACACCGACTTAGCGGTATTTAGATAATTTCTGAAACTAAAACGCTATTTCGTAATTTTTTTCTAAACTAATAATAAATTTCGGTTTTCTTCGAGAAAATACTTAAACTTTGCACCATAAGTCTTTTGATGTCATATCAAATATATTTTAAAATGATTTTATCAAATAAAGTCTTAAATTTGACTACTATAATTGAATACGTCCTATAATTCATAACAAAATGAGATAAACAAAAGCACCTAAATAATAGAAATCGATGTACATTATTAAAATATTCATAATATATAACAAAAAAATGAGTAATAAAAAACAAAAAAATTTATATTTAAGCCTTATATTGCACGGTGTTGTTGTAGTAACTGTTCATAATCGTGAATTATTGTATTTAAAATTTAATTGTAAAAGATATAAAATTAAAACTATAAGTTATTTTTGTTTGACAAAATATACATTTATGGGCTTAACTTTGGCCGAACTTCCTATTTCGTAAAAAACTTAATTTATTATACAATTTTATCCCTTTTGTTTTTACATTAATTTTAACCTATGGAATTTTTCCACAAAAAATCCAAACAAGCCCTTAAAAAACCCACCAAACACCCTCTTTCCCCTCAACCTAGCTTCCGCCCTCCCCATTCACCTCCTCCACACTCTACGACCCAAGAGTTCATCAGCGTGGCTGTCCTCGTGGCTCCTGCTTTCTCAAAGAATCGATAGGATCACCCCGGCGACGCCCCGCCTCTTCTTTATCAACCTGGCCACTAGCCCTGCCTTCTTCCATCTACCTCCTACTCACTCCATGACCCAACAGTTTGTCGATGTGGCTCTTCCAGCGGCTGCTTCTTCCTCCCTTGAGCAACCAGTGGCGATCGGGGGAAGTTTTGCACAACCATCAGCAAGGGTTCTCTCTGCACCTATCATTTCAGCATCATCGGGGTGCCAAGAGGCTTGTTCGTCTTTTTCGTGAGAAAATTTTATATTTATCAAAATAAATGTAAAAAAACGAATTTAAAAATAAAATTATATAATAAATTAATTTTTTTACAAAAAGAAAAGTTCAAAGTTAAGGTCACGAACATGCCTTTTTTATTAGGGTAGGGAATGTGAGGGAGTAGTAGATGGGATCGAGAGCGTGAGCCTTACTTTCCTTCACCTATAGCTTTGTACGGACTTATAGATGGTTGGAAAAAAAAATAACCAAACAATTTTAAAAAATTTCTACTCGACTTTCCAAACTAACCCTAATTTAATAAAATCCTCGAGAAAATGTCTCCCAAACCCCCACCTCCAAAAAGGCCCATCAAGGTGACATAATCAAAATCCAAGACCAAACAAGGCCCGATGTAATGGAAATAAATTGGATCAGAATGGAATAGTAAAAAACACTAGAACCAGAAGTGTAATTTAGCAATAGTTTTCAGAATCGGCGTCATCTGGGATTAGACCAGTAGTTGCCCGTCGTCGTTGCAGCCGGGGTCTCCGCCACCGGGTCGTCCTCCCCGCCAAGGGAAATAGTCTCCATCGCCTCCGCCGCCACAGCAGTTGCAGTCCGAGCAGTTCTACGTATCCTGGGTTTTATCGAGGGGAGGAACTTGGGGAGAGAGATGGCTTGGTTCAGGTCAGCGATGAGCAAGGCGGTGGAGGTCGGGAACAAGAACAACCTCACCCGCGCCGTCAGGAACTACACCGACTCCGTCGTCCACCACGCTGGACAGGCTGTCGCCGAGGGTGCCAAGATCATCCAAGATCGCATGGTGATTTCTTGTGTTTTTTTTTTCTCTGAGTTATGCGATCTGGAGTTAATTTCGGCTTCTTTTGTGTGCGCAATCGTTTGGGGATTTTCGTTATCGGTTGCATGTGGGGCTCTTGTGATTTTTGGGATTAGTTAATCTTGAAAATGCCCTAGTCAACTGCAGTAAAGGCTTCCCCAATCTTCCTATAAAACGGTAAGGTTTTACCGCATTTGGCTGGGACGTCAAGTCGTAAGTATTTTTCTCAGTTTAGCGAATTTGTTTGCATGAATGCTCGTTAGATGGTCTAATGCATGTGTCATCATTCGAGGTCACCCATGAGGTTGACTTGGTTTGGCAACGGGGAATGTGCAGAGCGGTTGGAATGTTCATAGCGTCAAGCAGACCATAAAGAGATTAGAAGAGGCTGCGGTTTCTTACCAAGGTCCGGAGAGAGTCGAGCTGCTCAGGAGGTGGTTAACTGTGCTCAAGGACATCGAGAGATTTTCTGGAAGTACTCCGGAGGACAAAGATAAGAATGTGGAGCAGAACCAGGCCTTGGATGATTCCAAGTATAGTCCTAGAAGTCCATCCATGGTTAGAAATGCCCCGCTAATGAAAATTTGAATTGATCTATGTCCTCTGTGGTAATGACAATAATTTCTTGCTAAGCTTTAGAACATTCTCCTTACATGCAGGTTCTATACTATGATCCTGAAGTAGGAGGAAGGCCAATGAATTTCCGCGATGTTTTTCTTCAGAGTCAGGCTCTGGAGGGCATTACACTGTCTATGGTATGTTCAATTCTCTGAGTGGACTCTATCACCCCGTGTTCTCACATGTAACTTCGAAGTAAACAGTACTCTAGAAAAAAAACAGTGTTAGCTTAAGGCGTTGCATTTCCCGGCTTGCTTTATGCTGTCAATGACATCACATGAGATTATGGGATATTTAATTTTAATGTTAGATCTCGAATCATCATTTTCACTGGTCTATCTGATGAAATTAGAAGCTGACCATGTTTCTGCTTATGTTTTAGATCCTTGAAGCCCCAAATGAGGAAGATATTTCTTTGTTACTCGACATGTGTGGGTAAGTTCTCTGTTCCTATGGTGGAGATAAATACTGTAGAATTTTCTAGGAAATGTTAAGAGAAATGCCGATGAAAATGAGAAGATGGATTTGTGGCTGCACGAGAAAATATGAGATCTTAAATGAACATGTTGTAGTGGGCAAACCTAGAGTTGCTCATCAAATAAATGTGTGGGAAGCGCGGTTGAGATGATTAGAATCTACAAAGCCACCCATTTGACGTCATGACACTTAGACATTAGGCAACCTTGGTGGAGGTATGATAGCCCCTAAAAAGGCAGTGGGAAACAATAAATGTGACTATGATATACTTCAGGATACAGGTTGTATTAGAACACGAAGAGAGGATCTATATAATCAATTCCACTTATCAGGATTTCAGGATTTAATGGATGTTGTTTGCCTACCTCTAAATATCTTATGGAGATGTTATTGCTAGGTCATCATAGAAATTTATGGATTTATTATTGTAGGATATGTCTTACTGGAGGAAAAGATGTCCACAATGCCATTGTAAGCAGCGTACAGGATTTGGCACAATCTTTTTCTGGTTATGAAGACGAAGTACTGGTAATATCTTTTAAAATTCTGGGAAACAAATATGCATTAGTCCTTTGAAATTTTATTTTAAGAGTTGCATGTTTACTTTTTCCATGGCTTGTTATTCATGCATCTTTTTGCCTCATTGGTTTCATAATTTCATATATAAACTATGGACAGGTTAAAAGAGAGGAACTGCTTCAGTTTGCACAAAGTGCCATCTCTGGGTTAAAAATTAATTTTGACATTGCAAGGTAACAGTGATGGGAAAATATTATCTTGCCGTCTTGTTTAATTAAATTAATACTGGTGAATGGGCTATGAAATATTTGTACTGTAATTTGGTCTTTCGGAGCCGAATGATTTATCTTCGACTTGTAGTGATCTCCAGTATTATGTCACAGAATAGATGCCGAAGCCTTCAGGCTAAAGAAAAAGCTGGATGAATTAGATGCTGCACAGAAAGACGCCAATGGAGAAAACCCGTCTTTGGTCTCAATAGAGGTAACACGGCTTTCTGTTGCTGCATGCAATATCTAGCCCAAGTTATTTGGTTACATAAACAGCAAATGATTGCTTACCTCATAAGAAAGATCTTTTGATGTCTAGTTGGAAAGATTTATTATTCTCATTGTTGGGAGGGTTGAGTTTCGGAATCATATGTAGTATGTAGCCTTAGGAAGAAAGTGGTATTTTGATTGAATTGCTAGTTCCTTAGCTATTTTAATGACGTGCCTCTAGATCCATGAAACTTCAAATACAGACGTTATAGTAGCATGCATGATATATATGAGGATGAAGTGCTATATTAATGAGCGGATGTTCTATTGTTGTTTTTCTTTATTTATGAGCTGGCTGAAAGCAATATTGTATTCATATCTTGAGATACTTTTTCATGAAGGAATTGAAGGAAGCACTTACAAGAGTTCGGATTTGTTCAAGACTGGAGAGTCTTTTAACAAGGAAGAAAACATCTGGTGGTGGTGATTCTGCAGAAATTCATGCCCAGAAGGTATTTTCTTTTTGGATTTTTTCTAGTGCAAATAATGTCTGTTACCTATAGATGATCCATCATGCGTTCTTATCCATTTTCATGAGTGTGTTTTTAACTTATGATCATATGCAAAGCAATTGTCTGCTGCTTGCAGTCTATTGTAATGAGTCACAGGACTTGATAGAGCTGTCTTTTGGACTATACTAATTGCACCATCGATTTCCGGCAAGACTAGCTATATTATTATGCATTTGACAAATATGAACTCCATTTGCTACTATCAAATATTGGCATAATATAGTGCAAGTGACCTGTACTTTGTGTTGAATGGCATCATTTTGCTAGCACATCAATTAAATCCATTATATACTAGTATAACTCTGTTGGTGATATTCATGACAGAGATCCTTAGAGTTGAAAATATTGATGAGTGGTAAAATAATTATTTTTGGGAATTTCTGATGTCTGTACTGTGTGTTCATGTAGCTTGTGACTTTCATTTGCTTAGTGTATTTCTATTATTCAATGTCATTGTCGGGCTATTTGTTACTTTGTAATGGTTCATATAAACAGGTTGATAAGTTGAAGATCCTGTTGGAATCCCTTGCCAGCTCTATAACCAAATCTGAAAAGCGTATAGCAGACTACCGGTAATATTTTCAGATGCATGGAGGAATTAGATGTTCTTTTCCTAGATGATAAAAGGGATTTCCTGCTGACTTAGAATTCAGGAAACTCCTTAACCTAATTCTGAAATGCTGTTTGTCTATGTCATATCATCTTTTACTTAACCACTAGTGTCTTCTGAACATAGCAATGGACACATTGTGCTAACCATTTTTAGCTCATTCGTTTTCTTAAATGAATGCTTTGCTTTGTAGTTAAATGCTATCTTCAGGAAGTAGTCTCAATATTTTATAGTTTTCTTCCACGGCTGAAACGACACTATGAGTAGAGAAAGAAAGCAGAAGTTCAAAGTACAAATTTGTCAGTGAGAAGTGTAACCGACTATCCTTTTTTTGGCAGGATGTTTGTTCATGTATTGATAAGAATGGTGTGACTCTAACAGTTCTCTTTTCTGTGCTTGATAGGACTCAAAAAAATGAAGCACTGCAAGTTCGAGCCACTAAAGCAAGTGAAGCGGGGGATAAGGAGAAGGTAGTTGCGGTTTCTAGTTGTGTCCTGGTGGGAGTTGATTGTAATAAACTATGCAATCTTGAAAGTCCTGTTGAGCATTATTAAGAAAGTCACACTTTCATGAGCACTCTATCCTCGAAGAATGTCCTTTATCGAGACAGTCATGCATTTCTTTTGTGTGCTATTATTTACAAATGCTATGTTCCGACAAGCATGATGTGTTGTGATTATATCAGCAAAATTGAATATTCATAGAAAGTAGAGCTTGTTCTGGTTGAAATCTATGCCTCTTATTTGTTTTGAAGTCAGTGAGGAGTTGTTTCTTACCATTTTTTCCCTCAGGAAATATCAGCCGAGATTGCAGAATTTGAGAAGCAAAGAGATCATCTTGAAGCTGAATTAAAGAAGGTTTAGATTATGCCTTCTTTTGGTTAAGTGAAATAGCTTATAAGGAGATGATGCTATTTGTGTTGATAGAGATGCCTCCATGAAAAAGCTTTATCAAGCTTACGATTTTTCAACTGACAATTAACCAGTATATGAGGTGTATGAGCACCAGCAGACTGATTTTCTTAGAACTGTTGGAAAGAAGCCTTGACATCCGATATCTCATACTCCTTTATGAATAATTCTTCTCTATGACATGTAAAATTTGAATTAGTGATTGAGGCATCTTATAGTCCTATTTATTTTCTATATGACTGATCATGCTGTTTTCTTTATATTGTGTGAAACCTACCTTTGCAGGTAAATATCTCCTTGGCTGCTGCGCAATCTCGATTACGGAATGTGGTTGAGGAGAGAGATCAATTCAATGAAGCAAACAATCAAATTGTCGCACACATGAAGACAAAGGTTGGAACCTCTTGTATTCGTTCTGCAGTTTGCAAGTTGTATCTGCTGACTTTCTTAGTTTTGATTTTAGGAAGCTGAGCTGTCAAATTCGGTTGCTTCCTGTAAGATTGAGGCAGAAGTCCTGCATACATGGATTAATTTCCTTGAAGACACATGGGTTCTGCAGTGCACTCATACAGAAGTTAGAGATAGGCAGGCCAAGTACATACTCAAATTTTGCTCTCTATTTTCCATTAGCATTTCATTAACTTCAGTCATTTTCCGGATGCAATGTTGACTTCAGTTTGATAGGTTTCATTCCTGAGCATACACTAACAAGTTCCTGTATTGCATAGTGAGATGTTGGATAAACACGAGGACTACTTCATGAATCTGGCTTTTCAACTACTTTCTGCTTACAAGGTTCTGTTCATCCCCAGACTCGCCCTTTTTTGCTTTTCCCAATTATTGATTCACTGTAGTTCTTCCTCCATTGATTGAACTGCCGTTTTTTACATGGACATATAAACACATCTCCTTTTGCAGAAAGAGTTGGGACCTTCTGTCAGTCGTATCGGAAAGTTTGTGGAGAACTTGAAAAACTTGAGTGGCAGGTTATCCCTGTTCTTTCCTTTTGGATGTTTTACTGAAGTGGACTTTCAGTTTGATTTTTCTTATTTGTTTTTACAGTTCGGAGGTAATTTGTGGGTCTGAGAATGAATCTAAATTGCACCCAAGGAAGCATCTCGAAGAGGAATACCTGGATTACGAGGCCAAAGTATGATAAGAAATTTCTTGCTATATGTTGATTTCCTTTGTGTTTGGCAGACAGTTTCAAGTTATGCTTTGCTTATACAAAAAATATTTGATATTTTGTAGTACAAGGAAAAAAATGTGTTTTGCTACATAACAGTTTGACCAAGGTTCACTTTCTCATTTGAACGAAAAAAAAAAACACCTTTCATGTTTGAGCAAAGCTGGTGTAAACTTAAAAGGTAAAACCATGCGTGCCATTAGAGTAAGGACTAGAAACGAATGCGGCATAGTTGAAATCCATTACAACTACAGTAAGGACTAGAAGCGAATGTGGCATAGTTGAAATCCATTACAACTTCTATAAGATGTCTAATGATAGATAAACAATTGTTTAGCTCCATGTGAGGTGAAATACTGTTCAACGTTCAGTAACACATGGAGAACTAATCATTATTAAATCAGTTTCGTTGTGATAATTCTTTAATTCATTGTTCCAATATAAACTGACAGTCCTAGGATTTTCAGATTGTGACGACATTCAGTGTGGTTGACAACATCAAGGCGCATCTGTATTCTCAACAAGACCAGATCACAAGGTTGAATTTTGCTAGCGCTTTCTCGGGCAGAATATTCATCCGAGATTCTGGGGCTTTTTAAAAATGATTGTCTTTGAAATATTGCAGGAAAGATAACCAGAAGGTGAAAGCTCTAATTGAGGAAATTGATAAATTGAGATCTGAATTCGAAGCTATTGAGCGACCAATTCTGGAAATTGAAGCTCCAGCTGCGATGGAGTCACCTCCCTCTGAGATGCCATCAGAGACTCCATTGGAACATTCTACACAGGAAACTGTTGTCCATAAAGTTGAGGAAACTACACAAACTAAGGTTGCTTCACCGAAGGCTGATCCAGTATTGGATGCAGAAGCCGAGCTCGCCAATCTGGAGTCGGAATTTGGGAAGGTTGGTCACGACTACTCAGCAGAGGAGATTGGTGACTGGGAATTCGACGAGCTTGAAAGGGAATTGAGATCGGGAGATTCTAAATCTGGCCAATAAAGAATATCACATTCTTCCTTCTGTAGAAGTGTCATGAACTGTAAATTACAGCAAGCATATGTCGTAACATGGAATCGATGAATCCACATATCTTTCCTCACAAGTCTTACAGCTGCCAATTACTCTCTTTGCCTAATACGATAAGATATTTATCTGTCCAAAGTGGTAATGATCCCAAGTGGCCCTGGGGATGGCTTTTAAACTTGTGGATTGTATTCCCCTCTCACCTGCCCTGCTTGAAAGCGGAGTTTTGGAATAAAACTTCTTTTCTTTTGATGATGTGGATTGAAGGTCTCCTCCCTGATGTAGAAGTTTTGGAATCTTGTCTCTTCTTTTGCAGGGCAACATTATTCCTGTAGGACCTCACAAAGATGCAGATCAAGGGGACAAGAAATAGTGGCTTGGCGGGACACCTTTGACGCGGTAGGAAGTATGTACCCTTGATAAGGTAACTTCTGTTACTTTAATTCTCCTTAGAGGCTGTTGTTGTCTTGTCGCTGTTTGTTTCAATATTCTTGCTTTGGTTGAAAACTGGTGCCCGACAGGGTGAGTCCATCTGAATCTTAATCAATTCAGAGAGGGTCTACTTAATAAATCTTTCGATATGCCTGCTGGGAATTGTTGTCCAGGTATTCTGGTTTGGTGGGTCAGTCCTAATCAATGGCCATGATTGTTCCTTTCGTAGTTTCTCCGAGTCCCCCTGGTTTTCTGCTAAGCCGTGGAAGTCCTGACTCAGAATGCATGAGCCATTACCCTGTTTCGCTTTTGCTCCTTTTCCTGCATTTATGCTCGTATGTTACTTTAAGTGCATTCGCGTGCGTGCGTGTATTTTTTAGCTCAAGAGTTCCCATTTTAAAACTAAGATTTCCCCACGATTTGAATATCATTGAGAAAATGAGAGACACGGCATCTGGGATTAGGCAGGAGGAGGGGGGGGGGGGGGGGGGGGGGGTGAGCTCCCTTGCGTTATCTGTTGGTTTTGATAAAGTGAGTTATGTCCCCCACAATCTTCGTAATAGTGGGAACAACCAAAAGATAAGAATTCAGGAAAACGTGAGGACTCCATCAAAAGGTGGAAGACAGAAGAGATGGTTCTCGAGCAACTCAAGTCAGTTCATCTCTCCCATTAACTCCCTTTTATCTTAGTCCCAAGGTTTAGACAATGTTTTGGCTCTTAACGACCCCAGACATTTCATCAAGTGACCTTGAACTTCTTTCCTATATCCATGTATATACAAACAAATAGATAGATATAGGATCAAGGCTTACATGTTTGCCAATCCTACCTTTTCCCTCATTAGTCGGAGAGCTTTTTATGAGACGAGGATGCTGAATCATGTTTCTCCCACACTTAAGCTTAGTTGGAACTTAATGAAGTGTTTAAAGAGTCTTAGGCATTGTAGAGTTCCATTTTTTTCCCTTTTGGTTCGTTAGTGTTCATTTTCTTCACTTTTGGTTATGTTCTGCTGAGCATAAGATAGTATTTAGTACAACTAAAAGCTATACTAAAGTACGAGGGTGGTCTTATGCAAAAGCAGGAAGAAAAATAAAGGGAGTATCTCTGGTTTTGTCGGCTGCCTTTGTGTCCCAGAAAGTCTTATTTAAAAAGACCTACCACTTAGGCTTTGGCATTACTTTCTAATTGTTTAGACCAGTCACTTGGAGCACTACTCAGTCTAGCTTTATGACCTTTCAATAACTTCAAAGGGCCATCTCCAGGAAACAAGTACCTAAACCTGTTTAAAGTAGATGTTCTAAAGTGATTTAATAAACAATACCTCCCCCTGATTTGTTGATTTTCTTTGTTGCTTATGAATTGGGTTGGAAGAGATATCAGGATTAGCAATGGTCATAGAGTCATCCTTCGGTATGAGCTCGACTGTACTCGAGCCGGATTATCGGACGAGAAATCGAGACAAAAACTGAAGTACCCAATGATTGTCTTTGTCTTTATGCTTATATTTAAATAGGAATGCCTACTTCCACGATAGTTTCATACCTTTCTTATGAATATTAGCCTCTGGTTTGGTTAATCCTAAGGTTTTTGAATCACAAATCACCCTCTCATGGACTAACACCTCCCATCTGTCGACAGCTCCTTGGAAATAATTGACATGGAGCACGAACTTGGCTCCTACATCCTTTGTCGCAATTCCTCGTGGAACCAGAGGGAGTTCGAGTTTCAGATGTCAACAGCCACGTTACAGAGGGAAGGGACAACTTCCCCAGCCGACGAGCTCTTCTACAAAGGGAAGCTCCTTCCCCTTCACCTCCCTCCAAGGGTAGAAATGGTCGAGAAGCTCCTCAGGAATTCAGTATCTGCCTATGAGGAATTTTATGGCACTCCAACGGCTGTGACAGCCCCGATGTCTACGACAGTGAGCACACCTTTCGAATCATGCAACATTTCGCCTTGTGAGTCTCGTAGCATAAGCCAGGAACTGAGCCCAGAGGTGTACTCGCTTGAGTACTCCGCTGGTGCAATAACATTGAAGGATGACCACCCAAAAAAGTTGTGGTCGAAGAATATCAAGCTGATTAAACAACATCTCTTCGGTCACAAGCTGAAGGGCTCCCAAGCTTTCTTCAAGTTTTTTATCGGGAAATCCGGATGCTCAGATGATTCAGCTGCGGTGAATGCCAAGGGTTCCATTTCTGCCTCATCTCGCCGAAGAGATGTGTCCCTAAATAGGAAAGTAAATGTGCGGAAAGGAGACAGGCTTCGACGGGTTCAACTGAAACAAAGTCCTGTGAAGCTTTCTCCCGAGAAAGTTTCCAGGGACGACGGTTTTGATATCCTTCAACACAGGAGATCGTTATCCCTGTCGAGCAGATGGCGTCAGTCAAACAAGATTTGTTCCTCTTCAATTTCTTCATCGTCATCATCATCTAGCTTGTCTTCAACTTCCTTGGAAAGCAGCAGGCTTCCATATGTAGAAACAGATTCCCCGATTCAGGCAGCGATCGCATACTGCAAACAGTCGCAAAATCCACAGAGAGTCGAGATGCAGCCCGACTCAAGCAGGGGATGAGGAAACAGTGAACAATGCCTGTACGTAGCGATCGCATCGTGCTTTTGATTCGGGCATGTAACGAGTGAATCTAGAGAACATACTCTCTAATTTCTTACTATGTTCAGATGCCAGGGAATGGATAATGTAGGAATTGATCATCTGTCGATTGATACGACTCGAAACGACACTTCTATCGCACCACAAACCATGTATACATGAAGAAAATATTTTCATGTGGTATTAATAACCACGTGGTTATTACACTAAATCAGGGCTTCGTCTTAATTGGGAAAAAGTTTTACATGTGGAAGAAGATGCAGATTTGTCTCTCTTTGCTTTGAATGAGGCTAAAACCACCAAACTCAACCACCCACAAACCAGGTGTGCTTCTTCGTATATAATCGCTAGTCATTACGCCAAGCGCTCTTCTTAATCTTCCATCTAAGGTGGGTATCACGTTCCCTCCTGGTAGGCGTTTTCTGATGCTACTGTAGTCCGATGATACCGTGGTTGTGACCTTACTGTTGTTTCAATTTAAGATCGGTTACCAGTAGAAAGCGAAAAAAAGATGACAGACCAGATCCAGGCTCCCCGTCTCAACGAGAGGATCCTGTCATCGTTGTCCAAGAGATCCGTGGCTGCTCACCCCTGGCACGATCTTGAGATCGGTGTGTACTGTGGCTCTCCTCTTTCTCTTATTCTCCCCTGATTGACGAAAGCCATGGGCTGGTGGTGATGTTTGTTCCTTTGCTTTCTGCAGGGCCTGAAGCTCCCAACATATTCAACTGTGTATGTTTAATTATTGATCCTGCTAGGCAGATTACGATTTTTTGGTTATTTGTTTTGTGGATGATGACTGATGATGCTCTCCTCCTAGGTCATCGAGATAACCAAGGGCAGCAAGGTCAAGTACGAACTCGATAAGAAGACCGGACTCATCAAGGTAACCCAATCAACTATCACTGGAACTCGATGCAAAGGTGGAAGAAATGTGATGATCATTCCAATGTGCCACCTTTCAGGTTGACAGGGTGTTGTATTCATCCGTGGTCTATCCTCACAACTACGGGTTCATACCTCGCACTTTGTGTGAGGACAATGACCCCATTGATGTTCTGGTCCTCATGCAGGTGCACGACATGCTCTTTTCTCGTGTTTTCCCAGGCTTATCGATGTGTGTCATCACAGCTGCCGATTTTGTAGGAACCAGTCATTCCCGGCTGCTTCCTCCGTGCACGGGCAATCGGACTCATGCCAATGATCGATCAGGGCGAGAAGGATGACAAGATCATTGCAGTCTGTGCCGACGACCCGGAATACAAGCACTACGACGATATCAAACAGCTCCCTCCCCATCGCTTGTCGGAAATCCGCCGCTTCTTCGAGGACTGTATCCTTTTCCATTTTTCACCCTTATGCTCGGAACTTTTGCTTCGAAAGTGGTATTCTTAACCATAGCATTTCAGACAAGAAGAATGAAAACAAGCAGGTGGCCGTGAACGAATTCCTGCCTGCACCAACAGCCCTTGAAGCAATTCAGCATTCCATGTGAGTAGCACACTGTCATTTGCGGCCAGCTTTCACATGGCTACAACCATTGTCTTCTAACAGGGCGTACCTCCAAATTGTGATGCAGGGACCTTTATGCCGAGTACGTCATGCATATGCTAAGGCGATAGATTCACGATGTCTTTAATCTTTGGCTTCTTCGGTGTTCCTTCAAAAATGCCATATGTCACATTCTAATGTTTCTTCATTGTACTCGCATGTCGAATCCAATAAATGGCGTGATTTCAGAGTTCTGAGACTCACTACCTTGTTTCACTTCGTTAATTTAGAAGTTCCGGGGTGCCATATGCGTGGGATATCATCCCTATCCGGAGCACTGATGGTGAGTTTTCCTCTTTCCATGAAGTGCGGCGTGAGTTTAGTCATGCAGAAGCTCACCTGAACACAGTCCGACTGCAATTAAAACATATGCCGTGCTGACATTGAGCAATAACTTCCGTTTCTTCCCACCAAGCATCGGTTAGTAGGACGTGGGAGCATATATATGGCCATATCGTAGTAAACAATATACGAGACAACATCTCAAAACAATCCCGACCATCAAAATCGCCAAATACCGAACCATAGCCGTCGTCACATCATTTAACGACATTGGACAACTATGATCACAAGCATCGACAACTCTAATGTCAATGGGTCAATGTGGCGGTGTAGTCGAAAACAACATTCCATAATGATGATCGTAATGATGCTGTTTTCAGTCGGTTCTACAGATTTTTCAGTAACCTTTATACTTCATAGAAGTCAGAAAAATCACTCTGTAACCTTTATATTTCACTAAATTCAGAGAGAACCTCTGTATCCTGGATACCTCAATGAAATCAGATCACCCATCCATAACATTAATGCTTCCAAGAAGCCGGATGAAATAAAATCGGCACTAATGCCTCATATGTCACAAAATAAAACTCGCGAGAACCTCAATGGTATCACCAGAGACATACTAATTTGACAAAACCGTCATGCTCAAGATAAACACCGGATCTTGAGACTTTCAAACATTTGCACGTGTAACATTCAACAAAATGAATAACAGATGATCATCATATAATATTGAAACTATCAAAAGTCTCAAATCATACATCAACATCGATGTCAAAAATTAAATCAAGGACTCCCACTAACTAAGTACATCAAAAGACTCTACCATCCCCATACTGGTAACATGAGCCTGAAAAATACCATGTGGTAGTCCCTTAGTTAATGGGTCTGCAATCATTGCGTCAGTGCGGATGTGTTCAATCTCAACATCCCCTTTCTTTACATAATCCCTGACAGCAAGATATTTGATCTCTATATGCTTCGAACCACCAGAACTCTTATTGTTCTTTGAGAACATCACAGCTGCGCTATTACCACAAAATATCCTCAGTGATCTACATATAGAATCTACAATCACTAGCCCTGATATAAATTTTTTAAACCAAATAGCGTGTGTCACCTTCCCATAACATGCCACAAATTCTGCTTGCATAGTGGAGGAAGCTGTCAGAGTTTGTTACACACTTTTCCAAGAAATTGCGCCTTCAGCTATCATGAATATATATCCTGAAGTAGATTTTCTATCATTTGGACATGTCCCAAAATCAGAATCAATATAACTCAATACTTCAAGATTGTCTAAGCACCTGTACACATGCATATAATCACGTGTCCCCTTTAGATACCTCATGACTTTCTTGGCAGCATCCAATGGTCAGGTCCTGGATTAGACTGATATCTGCCAAGAACACTCACTGCAAATGCAATATCTGGCTTAGTGCATACCTGTGCGTATATTAAACTCCCAACGACATTAGCATAAGGTACATTCACCGTCGACTTCTTTTCGAAATCATTCTTGGGACACTGATTTTCACTAAATTTGTCCCCATTTTATGCAGGCGCAATAACGGGCTTACAACCCTTCATCTCAAAACGCTTGAGCACCCAGTCAATATATGCTCTCTGAGAGAGTCCCAATATCCCACGAGATCTATCTCGCCGTATATGTATCCCGATAACAAAAGATGCCTCTCAAAGACCTTTCATATCGAAAGACCTCGTTAGCATCAACTTAATTTCATGTAGCAAACCAACATCACTGCTAGCAAGAAGGATATTATCTACATACAAGACCAGAAATATGTACTTGCTCCCACTGGTCTTTAGATAGATACAATGATCTACCTTATTCTCAAGAAAACCAAAAGAAGTTACTATTTCGTTGAATTTCAAGTACCATTGACAAGATGCCTGTTTCAAACATATATGGACTTCTTAAGTCTACAGACCATATTCTCATTACCAATTTCCTCAAAGCCCTCTGGCTGCACCATATAAACATCACCTTCAAGATTACCATTTAGAAAAGCAGTCTTAACGTCCATCTGATGTAGTTCATGATCATAATGATGGATTTGTCTTAACAGAGAAATTGTTGGTTTTGGATCAAGGCCGATACAGAAGAACTCTTCTTGTCTTTTGTCTTCTCTCATTCGAAATGAATCAAATCTCCCCAAGTAGGATTCGAACCTACGACCAGTCAGTTAACAGCCGACCACTCTGTCCTTTCATTTCTCTTAGTGTGTGTCTTTTCGTTTCTCTTTTTTTTTCTATTTAAGTATTGTGATGTAATGATTTTTGTATCACTCTATCAATTCTGTCAATTTGAAATCTGAATGAGAGTATTTGCTCAAAGATTATTTGAGTGTTCTTAAGTTTTGGTTCGGCCTCCGTTCTGCAGAAGGTTACGTACGCTATAGAAGCTAAAGTCTGCAGGAGGTTCTGTTGTTCTCGATCACGCTTCTGTTATATTTTCTGCTATTGATGTTGATTGTTTCTGCAACGTGAGGACTTACAGATATGCTGAATTGAAGACGGAGATGAGCAGAACAGAGAGACGTATCTTAAAAGAGATGGGCTTCATCTGTCATGTTGAGCTTCCGCACAAGTTTATATCGACCTACCTTGCGACTCTTGAAATCCCTATAGAGTTGTGGCAGGAGGCTTGGAATCTGGCTTATGGTAGGTACAATTCGCCCACATTTTGAATTTTAATGATAATTTATGTCTTGTTTACAATACCCGGTGTTACCCGTCAGCCCTGACATCAGTTTCTCTCCTTCCCAATGGCCTGCGAACAACAGTCTGTGTTCGTTTCATGAGTGAAGTCGTGGCCTGTGGAGTTGTGTATGCTGTACTGCTGCCTGAAAATCCTCCCTGGTGGGAGGTGTTTGATGCCGACAAATCTGGAATTGATGAAGTGTGCCCGAGTTTTGGCTTACCTTTACAGCTCGCCCAAGGCTAAATATATTTCTGTCTGTAAGGAGGGAGATTCTTTCACAATCGCAAACAGATCTGGAGAGCCGCCATCGAAGACGGTCGCAAAGGCAAGTTTTTGGGGACCTTATTATGCTGGAAGTCTCTCATTTGCCCGCGCATGAATCATTTCTGGTGAAATAATAATTTGTCTCTCACGGATGGGACGATGTGATCTCTCATTGTAGGACTCTATTCAGGATACTTCAGCTGCCAATGACAGCAGCCTTGTGAAGACAACTCCAGGGACAGGCAATTTGGGAATCAGGCGTATCCAAGAGCGAGAATGTAGATTCGTCCACAAAGGAATCCAGGAGGAGCGAAGATGAATCAAAAGATGTGGCCGGTGAGGGTGGTACTAGAGAAGAGCAAGGATCCAAGTCCAAGCACGAGCACAGGGGGGAGAAAAGTGTCGAAAGGAGCCGGGACAAGGACAGGGACAGGTTGAGATAGGACAAGGGATCGTGGCCACCGTTTGAGAGACAAACCCAAGGACTCTGGTCTGTTGCCTTACGAGCAAGCAAGCTAAGATTGAGTTTGTTTGTGTGATCGGTGGATTCAATTCTTTTTTAGTGTCAACAAACTTTATAACATTTTCTACTTTAAAACCGGCTATAAAGAGATTATTGCTCGCTTAGACTTACGTACTAACTTGTTCGTAGGATTTGAGTACGGACCCTTCTACAACTTTTTTATCATTTACCTTAAACTGTTGGTACAAAATGTTTATTTATATCGTACTTAGATTCCAATCAAGATTTCATATTGATTGAGATATGAAATACTCACTTACTCTAATTTCAACGGGGGATCTTCAGATAAGAAAAGGCAAATAGAATTTGTAGAGTTACAAAAGAGAGGGGGGAACTAAAGAAACAGAGGAGGAGGGGAAGGAAGGATTGATTGAGAATCGACCTTTAAACCACTTTCTACTATTATCATTCTCATCCTCAAATAAATTTAGCATCTGCTTCTTCCTCTCCCCCGTGACTTTGCTCATTTCTGAATCTTCAACCTCCTCCTCCTCCTTCTCTGCAGTCCCCACCCAACATATTTTGTCACCCTCTTCTTTATTTTTGGGTTCATAATCCAATGGTACCCTCGTTGTTTCTGTCACCATCCCTGCCGTTTTTCGTGTTTTCCCTGGTCGTAAACCGCGGCTTTTCTGTTCCTCGCAGGGTCAAGACTCCGAGAAGTTTGTCTATGAGGAGGTGAAACTAAGCGCCCCGGCTCATGCTCGTTTTTGTCCCTTCGGAGGTCGTGTTGGTTTTTGAAAAGCTGGCTTTGCAGGAGCATGTTACCAATTCGAGAGGGTTGAAGCTGTTCACATGCAGATGGATCCCCAGGGACCAGGAAGCGAAGGCCTTGGTCTTCATCTGCCACGGGTATGCCATGGAATGCAGCATCACCATGAAGAGTTTAGTAACTTTTCCTCGAAAGTCAACTCTCGATTCTTCGATCGCCGGTAGAGAGGAAGGATTACGATATTTTGTCTGTGTATGCGTGATCAGGCACCGCGGTTCAATTGGTGGATGTGGGGTACGCGGTGTACGGGATCGACTACGAGGGCCATGGGAAATCGGAAGGACTGATGGGGTTCGTCAACAACTTCGATGACATTGTTGATGATTGTTCCAAGCACTTCACGAGCATCTCTGGTAATTAAGCCAACATATCAAAGTCACTCTCAACTGTTTTTGGTCTCTCGTATCCTTAGAACATCCGAATCGATAGATATGAGAATGAATCATATTATGGATTCAAGATGTACACATGGGCCGATCCTCCTACTCTCGCTAGTCGTAGGGGTAACTTGTTCGTGCTTCGGGATTTTTGTTCTGATTTTCAGAGAAGAAGGAGAATAGAGGGAAGACGAGATTCTTGTTGGGAGATTCGATGGGAGGAGCAATAGCTCTTTTCTTGCATATGAAGAACCCCGAGTTCTGGGATGGTGCTGTCCTCTCTGCTCCCATGTGTAAGGTCAGAAGAACTTTCTGGGTCATCCTCGGAAGTATTCGATCAAAACATTGTACTGTGGTTCGTCATTTTGTCTTTTGTTTCCTGATGTTTTGCCGAAATATGCAGATCTCTGACGACATGAGGCCGCACCCAGTCGTGACTTATGTCCTAACGCAACTCTGCAAACTTATTCCCACCTGGAAGGTTATCCCAAGTCCAGACATCGTCGATCTCGCATTCAAAGATCCGGACGTGAGAGCTCAGGTCAGAGCAAATCCATACTGCTATAAAGGTAAGCCAAGGCTGAAAACTGGGTATGAGTTCCTAAGGATAAGCGTAAACCTTGAGAAACGGCTGAGCGAGGTGACAATCCCGTTCATCATCCTACACGGAGAAGAAGACAGGATAGCGGACAAGTCCGTGAGCAAAGAGCTCTACAACATGGCTTCAAGCTCCGACAAGATGTTTGTGGTCTACCCAGGGATGTGGCATGGGTTACTGTATGGGGAGACCCCTCAGAACATCAAGGCGGTATTAGAGGATATCATCAGGTGGATGGATAATAGGTGTTTGTCAAGGGACTCGAGACTCGAGAAGGAACTCAAGAACGAGAACGACAATGGCGTTCCTTCAAAATGATATACCATGAACCTGTTTACACGCCTTGCGCAGTGCAACACTGATGTACATCGTGGTCTTCAATGGATGTCATGTGAATCCAACCTGTGCTGACACATCATGGCCGAACCAATTACCGAATTGGAGCGATCACAGGTTTCTGCCACTCTCATTTGTCTTCAGAATTCATTGTCCCATTGAAGCCGTGATGGTTCGGCCCCCTGGTCAATCAGTTCCCGGATCTTCCAAGCCTGTAATTCCTGACCGGGACTGCTGATGGGATATGAATACGATACCTCAGCTGGCAAACCCCTCTAAACAATCCAACAGGTGGATTCGGTCTGCGTTTTTAGAGTTTTAGGCGAAGTCATAACCAACACACTAAACACAAGAACTCCATCTCATCTGCTCCAGTTCAAATGATCGACATTGCTCGAAAAACTATATAATCACGGGAGTCTTCAGAATCCCTTCATCGAGATTCAACCAGTGAGAAATCCTAGAAAAACTACACCGAACTGTAGGGTTTCGATTTCAGGATTCAGATTGTGGTCGCCAAACTTTTTTATGACGCAAAAAGTTCTTACCGAAAGACTTAGATCGAGACAAAGAACACTTGGACGCTTAAATACTAGAGAAAGAGAAGTGACCAAAACACAATCTCAAAGACCATAATCTGTCTGGTGTTCCTAATCATTACTGTTGCGACTGTGAGAATGGCTAGAATCCTCAGTGACCCTCCAGATACGCTCATTGACGCGGCAGGCAGACGAGGCCGACTCCCCTGTTCCCTCTGTAATAGAAACTGCATCACCTGTTACCGGGAATCCTGAACCTCCTGGACCAGAATCGCCAGAGGCCCCTGCTGCTCCACTAGTCTCGAGATCTCGACCATTGCACCCATTGCCAGTCCCTTGCAGACACAGCTGCCTGGCAGTATCCCAGCAGTCACTGCTACCACGGGGGCGGCGATATCGGATGGACAACTCTCTCAGCTGTCATTCTTCATGCACAAGGATCATGCCTGTCGGAAAGGGTAGTGACCGAAGTGGTCGCCAACTTGGAGATCAGCGACATCCCATTCTCGAAGGCGAACAACTTCCCCATCAGAGGAGATTGCCGCTCGTCAATGGGAACAACATCAACTGTCTCAACAATGTGAACGGGCCTGGTCAACATCAAGAACCTCCCGTTCCTAACCGACATAAATCAGGAGCAAGTCAACACCATCATCCAGAACACCGGCACCAACAACATGGTCTCCAGGGGAAACAACCAGCCTTGGTCACAGCAGGGGCGCTCCCCTCAGGAGCCACGCTCGAGAACCTCTTGTTTGGGTCCATAACCGTATTCAACGACGAACTGACCGAGGGACACAAGCTGGGGTCAGCAGTCATTGGGAAGACCAAGGGGTTCTACTTCGCGAGCTCCTTGGACGGAATCAGCCAGACAATCGCCGTAACCGCACTGGTTCATGGAGACAACAACCAGGGGGTGGACGACTGCATAAGCTTCTTTGGGGTGCACAGCACAGTGTCCTCCGAGTAGGATGTCGCGATCATTGGGGGAAGTACGAGCACGTTAAAGGGCACGCATCAGTCATGACGCTCCCGAAGGTAAATCACAGCACACGGCAGACAGCATCGACACCATCCAGTTCACCATGTACTTCTCCTAAGACGAGATCCTTGTTCCTTTCCTACTTTAATTTGCAAAATATTTTATGAAATATATCGATCAAAACTCGTATTTTCTTAAGAAGTAGTTATATATCTTATCTTTTTAAACAACAACATAAGAACGGGTTCGATCTTCGCATGCCTGGAGAGGGCGTCAATGCACTCCTCCATTGTCAACCGATGGATCAAACACTTCTCTTATAAGATTGTGCACTAATAAAACAACCACCAAAAAACGTCATGAAAACCCCCCCGCCGCGCACAGGCTGTTACTTCCATTACCCCTAGATCCAGAGCATACACAAAAAGAAAAAAGAACACAACATTCGGAAAATGGCTGTGCAAGGTCGAACATATACCAGGTGAGAGAGTATAAGAAGCGGGAGAAGAGGAATAGTAATCCTCCGCCATGATAGGTCGAGTTTACTCTCTTGTTTAAAGAGAAGGAATTGTTTAGTCAAAGGGTTAAGGAGAAGGGGAACTTGAATTGGCATAATTTTATTTGAATCTGGGATTATCTGGTCGTGGATAAAAATGGAGTTGATGGAAGCACAAGAACCGTTTTAAATGTTCGAATTTTGGGTGAAAGCTTAATGTACTTTAAAACGATGCTCATGACGTGACACATCCTCATTGGTGGCAATGAAAGGCCCAAGCTGTGTAAATAGGGACCCCCAGCTCACATCTGCAACCCGCCGACACACCCATATACAAATGCCGCCACATTTGGACACTATGAAAAAACAAACAACTCATCCGAGAGAGGTTTATTTTACATTTACAAAAGGTGTTTACTTCATAACACACCGTTGCATGTACAATGCTACGGACATGAGTGAACTCACGGCCGGAAAGAATAGGATGACTTTGGTCATATGCATATTCAGCAGTTGTAAGTTCTGGGTGGACCCATCATGATTTTCGAGGCAACAGGGGTTCCAAGTGAGATTCGGTCTCCTCCGTACCTGAAGTAGTTCGATTGCCCGATTCCAGCTCCCCTATCCAGAAATCTTCCCCTCTCTGCTTCAGCAGCCGCTCCAGTAGACTTGGCTTCCTCTCGACCGGAAGATCCGGCGAACTCCTCACATCTTCTTTTACCCTCTGAACCTGCTGGAGGCAGACCTGAACCGCATCGTGCACTCTCACAAAGTACCACTCTTTTCCGATCAAGTCCACGACTCCCGCTTTTGAAAGCGTCAGCAGAACCGACTGGTTGGGATTGGAGATTGCAAGCTTCATAAGAAGTAAGAACCAATATTCAGCCATTTCCTGAAAGGATTCCAAACTGGACCCGTACCAGACCCGACTGAGAAAAAGGAAAAGGTTGGTCGGATAACCTGGATGTTCCGGGATTTGTACTCCTGGTGCAAATCCTTTAAAGCATGAACAGCACTGGAGTCGATGTATGTTACAGCTGCACAAAGAATGCATGCAACAGTCAAGACAACACACTCTGAATACTACATTTAAGACAAATACTGGCAAAGTGGATACGATTATCAAGGAATGCTCCTAGTATGTTAGGACCACATTTTTCACATGCCCTTATGGACAGAAGTCTTACGCGCCAATTCCAGAATGACAAAATAAACTCTGTCCACTTCGGGGCCTCGTTTTGTGGATCTATCGACTTCAATCTCGTACTCACGGAGCCTGAGAATTAGGAAATGATAATCAGTAGATGAATGGTTGCATGGTTATGTATTAGTGCCCGACCTTATGCAGAAATTATCAGGAAGAAAAAAAAAATTATGCAAAGAATAATAGGTGGAACAGGGATCTGTTAGGTGAAGATAAACAACTAAAAGGGAGTTGGCCAACAAGAACCTGTCCTTAATGTAGCTTATGTTGGCGAAATAGATTGGAGCATCAATGCGGACGATGACAATTCCATTGTAGGTGTAAGATTCTGGGTATTGCTCCACATTCCTATAGATAGTGGTCCCTGGTAGTCTTCCCAAGACAGCTGTGAGTTTGTCATGAACTACTTCCATTAGCATATATATTCACATGGAAATAATGCACGGTAGTTCTATTTGAAAGTCAAGTACTAAACAAAAGAATATGTCCGTATGAAAAGTATTAGTTTAGCTGATTTTTGATCTTTTATTCATCATTAAGCAATAAACAAGTACACAGTTCTACAAAAACTATGAATGCAAAAAAACTACAGATTTGACCACCTGTCATTTTTCATAAGCACTAAAGCTCAGGACAAAAAGAAGACAACAACTGAACAATAGAAGTTTGATAAAATAGAATGAATGAAACTAAGGAAGAAAAATGCAACAGGAAACTTGATTTTTCTTTTTGTACATTTTTCAATTTATACACAAGATCACCGGTCATTTTAGCAAAATGCAGCTCAGTTAATAAAAACTGGCTTACCAATATGAGGATTTGCAGATTCATAAATGACAAAAGCAAGAGAAACACCAACCTACAAATAAAAGGCAGGCAAGTGTAAATATTCAGCATCACAGAAACGTTAGGAATTAACCACTGGACAGAGATTATGGGAGAGAGGAAAATCCACTCCTCTCATTGTAGTCCTTCGCACTTCAACAAGATTATACAATAACTTGAACCCCATAATAAACATTTATCACTACCAAGAAGCTAAAGAGAAACGAAATGGCCAGACGTGCTAAATTATTCGGTGGAAGCATGACAATGCAAACAAACACTATCTCGACAAAAAGGAACTTTCTCTGAGATGACAAATTACTATAGATGCTTACACCAGCAAGGACGCCAATCTCAATGCCGAGGAACAAAGTTGTTACAGCGGTTATTGTCCAAAGTAGGAAGTCTTTCTTGTCAATGCACCATAGTAGGACAGCTTGCTCGTAATCCACCTTCAATGCATTAAACAATAGACTTCAGGTGCTTCCCTTCCATTTTCTAAAGTATGTCAACTATTATGCAAAAATTCATATTCAAGATGAATCAGGACAGCAAAAAGCAATGGTTTTGGCTATTTTTTATTTCTTTTTAAGAAGGACCAATCAAAATCTAAAGAAAATACTTAAAAAATCTAAAGAAAATAAGAGAAACGGAAGATATTGGTATAATCTTGTGACAGTAGCCATGATGATACAGGCATTGAGAAAGGAATATAGACAGTAGTTTGTCCAACAATTAGATTAGATAGAAAGCCCTTCTCTGTCTGTCGTCATGCTCATAAATAAAAAGTCACTGGACATGTAAATAAGAACATATTGTTGGACGGCTATACTGAAAATATTTTCAGCTTTTGATTTTTCACACACCACATGAAAATCACGTAGAAGTTATAGGCACTTACCAGTCCACTAACAGCAGATATGACCACAGCTGCCAGAACACACTGCGTGCAGAAAGTCAGATACCATGCAGTTAGAGCTGAATGAGAATATAAAGCACGAGTAACAGAGTAGAACACCACAACTTGTCACGCAGAATATCTATCTAAGATGAGATATAAGTCATCCCTGTTATATAGAGAACTTCCCAGCTAATGTGGAGTAGGGAAAGGATGCACATATACACACCCATTTTTTTTTTCTTTTGATAAGTTACACAACTTTATCCTTATTGGAAGGGATTCACCAGGCAAAATGCTAGCCTTTTATCCCGGATTCCTACCTGGGGAATGTATTCAAATAACGAAGTCAGAAATACAAGGGCGCAGCCAATTATTGTTCCCGTCACTATTCCAGATACACTAGTCTTTGCACCACTTTCATGGTTTACAGCTGACCGGGAAAAGGAGCCTGAGAAACAGAGACTGAGTTTACATAATTTGTGAACCACAGATCTTGGTATGGTGCTTGACGAGGATATTATCAAACTTCTGAGAAATCTCACCAGTGGTGGGATACGACAAGAAGAAGGAACCCACTATATTAGCCACACCAAGACCGAAAAGCTGGCAAGGATACAGAATGCCACGTTAGGAATCTTTTATTAGAAATCTTAAATGAAAAGCAGAGTAACTAGCAATATATAGAACTTCCAATTGCATAGAGGAAGCTCAATATCATGGAAGAAGTTTCATCATATTGCTACTTAAAATTTGACCTAATATATATGATAAAGTAAGAGGTTACACAAGTAAATTCACTTTGATGATATACCAAGTCAAGTTCCGAGTTAATTTTTTTCCATATTAAAGGGTTCCCCAATCAAACTCATAAAATGACTAATAGTCGCGATGCTGATAGTACTATTATAAGCTTTTCAATAATGCAAGATCACACCTCCTGATTTGAGTCCAATTCATATCCATTCTTTGCTGCCAATGCTTTAGCAATGCCAACAGATTCCTGAAATATCAAACAGAAAAAGTAAGTACACATATAGATGAATTGGGGCACAGTCAAAGTCTTTTTTTAACTTCTCTCACCAATATGGCCACTCCAGTGATCAAGAGTGCAGTTGGAATCAAGGATAGCATGTATCCAAAATGTTTTGGCACAGAAAAACTTGGAAGACCAGACGGTATCTCACCTACCTGAAAAATCAGAGATGATAAAATGACCTTAACATATTATGGTATCTAGTTTGACCTTGTCCAGCATACTAATTGTAAGTGGCAGCTCATCTCATTCTTCCACAACAAACATTTCAGCCAAATTTGGTGTGTTGGACACCCTATTTATTTAATCAATACACTGCAAAGAAACTAGTGAATTAGAAAGAATAGCCCACACTGTAACTGGACGACACCAGGTGATTCTTGGATAATGTTATAGAAAACTTTAGCTGCTAGTCGACCATGCAAGCAAAAGTTCCTTGAAGAATAATGATGAGAGCATGCACAGACCGGACGACATCATTCATTGCAAGATGAGCAATAATAAGATGGATATAGGATGAAAGGAACAACCAGTTCGACCAAAATAACTCACCAAGGAAATTGAAGATATAGCAAAAACTTTTACAACTACTGTGCCCAAAACTACCCCTGTGAGGGGCCCGGCTGCTCGCAGAAACCGCAAATACTTCCTGCTTTTTCCCTAGACACAACAGAACACATTCAAACCCAATGGAACACTAGTTTGCTAACGAGGGGAAGAGCAGAGGAAGAGCATATACCAAGTGCTTCATGACCAAAAGGATTGCAAGAATGGCAGATCCCATTACAAAGGGGGGCCATGAAAACTACAAACGGAAAAAATTAACTGTGGTTAAAAAGGAATTTCAGAAGTATGAGGTAAAAGAAGATCAACATGATTAAAACTGAAAAATCGATATCACTACTTCTAACCATGCATGTAAACCAAATATGACTAGGAGGGAAACAGGAAAGTTGTGCCTGTGAAGATAAATCTCATGACTGGGACAAGATTAGTATGAGCAAGCATTAATCCAAAAAAAAAGTCAGTAGATGGCATGTGCATGTATCCAGAATGTAAATGTCATGCAATTTTCTGCAAAGAAAAAAAGTTAGAAGATACCCTTTGGGCATGCAGACCCTACCCCATCAGCCCCAGCAATGATGCTCTTGATCAGGGGAATGATCTTGCTACTTCTCACTATGTCATATCCAAGAAAGTATTTTGCTTGTGATAATGCAATGACAATTGCTGAAGCAGTTGTGAAGCCAGAAATTACTGAGTGACTGATAAAACGAATTATCCAACCTAGCCTGCAACAGAAATTCAGACGTTGCCTTTAGCAGAAGGATCTGAAAAGAAAAGTAAAGCTGAAGGTAGACATGGTTGAGCCACTCAACCGGTAACCGATATCAAGATAAGCTCTATTGATTTCTGCCTTTTGGGAACCCACCAGACATTATCACAATAGAATCTTCAGCGACAAAAATATCATTCAGATGTACGTAGAATGGAATTCATAAGTCAATGAGATTTCAAAACATTCGCCGTTTCATTGCATCAACTATATCCCACAGGCAAATCACAACCTTCTCAAACAGACAACCACAATTCATTAATTACTATCCCAAAAGAGAAGCAGCCGTAAGTACCTCAGCAGGCCCATGATGCATTCGCATATGCCCACCATGAAGGCAAGAAGAATTGCAAGCTCTGTGTATAACTCGTCAGAGGAGTCAGCAATTCCACTCAAGACATTGGACACAAGGAGAGAAACCAATGCAACTGGACCAACTGCAAGCTGACGGGAAGACCCAAATATGGCATAAACAAATACTGGCACAAAACCAGCATCTGTAACAGACCAGAACCCCAATGTCAGTTCAATGGCAACAATACTGGTCTCTTCTTGAAACTCAGGTCGGATTGGGATTGAAGCTCGCAAACTATAGATGGAGGATGCAAAACAAACTATATGATTGGTTTCGACATCTGTTCGTGAAAAAGTCCTGGCCGCATATGATTTTATGTGCACATAATAGCATCTCCTCCCTCTAAAAACAGAAGCCTGTAATAGCAAATACTCAACCATACAGACACAAGCAAAACCTGCTAAACTTGACAAGTGACTCAGAAATTACAATTGATAAAAATAGTAAAAGCATGAGGCGAAGTATCACTGCAGTTCACTCACAAAGTCCATAGATTGGCTCCAACCCGGCTAGTTTTGCATACGACATCCCCTGCCACATTTGCAACAAATTCCCCAAGTCATTGGCTTTATAAATATGAAGATCCAATCCGATTCACAGATAGTAAAAGTACTCAATCCAGAGTCACTCATTGGATCCTTCAATGTTAAACCCTTGCCCAAATCCTCACCCCATATAGGGAATGTAATAATTGCGGAAACACAGAGACGCCAATCTTCCCATTGTTTGTACACCCTGGGAATTTTAAAAACGGCAGGGCTTAGGTTTGGATTTACAGATTGCATGCCATTTCAATCCTTCAACCAAAATTTAATCCGTGGCTTCCTAATAAAAATTGAGGGAATGAAGTAAATTGCCTCCATCTGTCGCTTCGTAATTTCCGAATGAAAACGTCAGACAAAAGAATCTCAAGCTGTTTGACAGACGTCCACCCAAAACCAATCCCGCTTCGACAAGGAAAAAAGGAAAAACAGCGCAGCCCTATTCATCATCCCCTGATTGGTGGAGCAAATTCCAGTCTTATTCCATTTCCAATAAAACTACAACTTGTCAGCGGTGAAAAGACAAAATAAAAAAAATGATAACCAACGAAGGCGATTCTTCTTCCTCTCAACTTCACCGGAGCAAAATCCATCCAAAGCAGAACAGAAAAAGGAGATGATCGCGAACACTCCAGGAACGACTAGTACCTGTGGGACGAGCATGACGCCAACGGTGATCCCCGCGACGAGGTCGATCTGGAGGTACTCCCTCCATTTGTAAGTCCTTATCCATCGAGAGCACGGCAAGCACATCTCGATCCCGTCTATCCACGTCATCCTCTTCAACCTCGACCTCCACCTCGCCAAGTTGTTATCCCATGGGGAAGAGGACGAGGAGGAGGACGAAGTCGCTGCGGCGGCGGCGGCGGCGGTGCTAGGGTGCTGGAGTGGTATCACCTTGACCTGGCGAGGCATGGCGTCGGTCGTCCCCGGCGGCGGTGTGGTCGGGAAGTCGCGGGAGCTGGCGGAGGCGTATACGGACGCTGACGTTATTTCCTCCATCGGTTAGCGAAACGAAACGACGCCGTTGTGGCGCGCTTATTGGTATGAAAGTTCTCTTTGTTATTATTACTGTTAGGAAAAATATAGGGCATCAATTAGGAGTTAACTTTATATTTTATCGTCACTTATCTTCTTAAAGAATTTTTTCACTGACTTTTTTTATTTTAATTTTGACTAATCTTGAATTTTTCCTAGTGAGAGCCAAACAAGACAATAAAGTCTAACCGTATTTTATAATAGTGGAGTTTTCTCTCATTCATTCGCCTCATAATCCATTTTACCTGTAGTAGCAACCCCTAATAGAACATCATCCGACCTTCATCGATTTTACATATTTTTTTTACAGTATTAACGACTATCGTGTAACTTCGGCTCCAGTTCACTTGATTTGTTCATCAAAATTTAAAAAAAAACATATGTTTCAATATTTTTTCCCAATTTTAATTTTTTTCTCTTTTTTTAGTCGATAAATAAAAATTATTTAAGTTCTGTTTGGCTTACGCGAAATAAAATTCAAGATTTATCAAAATTAAAATAAAAATAAAAGTCGGTGACAAAATTATATAATAAATTAATGACAAAACATAAACTTAGATCAAAGTTAATGCTATAAAATGATATTTTACCTTATTGTGATTAATTTTTGTTTTCTGAACATCATTAAAACTAGATGTACATATTTATTAAAATTATCTTCCCGATATTTATTAAAAAGTATTTGACTTTGGTTACATATTGTTCAAATGAATAACATTACAATTATTTATTTATTTATTTTAAAGGGGCGGGTTTGTTAAAATGATTTGATTAATATGTGACGTGGAGTGGAGTAAACATCTAATAGACATTTATGCGACTTATTAATTTAAAAGACCTGATTTTTACTTGTACTTGGGACGTTGTTCACCCTCCGACCACTAACGTTGATACGCACAAAAAATGCCTGATTCGGACCGACGTACCCGGACGCGATCATGTCCCGATACGTCCCGACCCAACTCCCCGACCGAACTGCTGACCTCCCCCCATAATAATACAACATACCAACAGTGTCCGTGTTACATAGTGTCCTCTTTCGAGCATTGTTCAAAAATAGCTTATGTCAAAAAAAAAATATATTTCGAAAATAGGATGACAACTTACAATACATCGAATTTTTAACGTAGAATTTGCTTATAAAAAATTCAAAACTCATGCTCCTAACATCGAATTCAATCTTTTAGTGAATGAAGTCAATATTTATAGCATCGAATTCGAAATATTATTAGACATATTTTAAAAATTAATTTCCTATATTTTTTCTGACAAAACTCTTTTTCACGGAGATAAAATCCTCGGGTTCAAAAACCCGGAACACGACGAAATCCTCTTTTCTGCTTTGTTACTTATTTGCAATGTGTCGATTTTCCTTGCGGGGGAAACTTCCGGCCGGGTCTCCCCTTCGGCTTTGTCTCCTTGTCCGTCTGAAACTTAATAATAGCGGCCCTAAAAATAAAATAAAATAAAACTAAAGGCCCGAGTACTGCGATCGGGTTGGTTATATAAGTTTAGTCCAAAAATTTCTTTTGATTTCAAAATTTCCAATAACTTGTAAGACATAATTAATTTTTTATTGATTTAATTTTTTTTTTTAAGTCTTAAAAGTCCTCCAACAAAATTATTTAGTATTATGGTGAAATGTCATTACTCACCGTTTGACATGAGATATAAGTGATTTGCTAATTCGTACGTTTTTTTGAAAGATCATTGTTGCGTTGTGAGGGTCCATCCGCGACCCGTCAGAGGAAGTTCTGTCCATTAACTTCTCCCAATCCGGCCCAGCCCAATGGGTTCAGCTAGGATTATTAGTTGGGTCCAATTTCTAAATCCCAAATGCTTCTACGAGAGAGAGAGAGAGAGAGAGAGAGTGTTCACTTATAAATAAATAAATAAATATCAAAGAAAGTTTTTTTAGTACAATGATAAAATAGAAAATTGACTCAAAGTTAATGCCATAAATCGATATTTTGGCTTTTAAAAAAAAAATTCTAGAATGATTTAACTTAAAAAAGGAATAGCAACTGTAAAAGAGCTCAAATTTTCAATGCAAGGCACTATAGGCATTTCGATGTTTAATAAGTGTTCGCTTTTTTTAAAGAACATTAACAACACTCACCTGGTTTCACTTAAAATCACTACATGCATTCTTTTTAAAAAAAAAATATAATAAAAGTAAACTTAATCTCAATTTAAAATTAAAGGGGTAAAATGATAGTTTACTTTATGTCCCGCAAAATATTTCATTAAAAACCCTAATTAAAACCCTAAACCCTAAACCCATGACATATGACATGAAGTCGATTTTAGGAACTTCGATTTTTGTTTTGAGGCGCATTAACAAATTCTTTGTCTTCGATTTATTTGAAAATCAAAATCAAATTTAGTAACTTTGACTTACCGGCTCTAATTGGGGGATTTTAAGTTTATCCGGCTTATTTTATAAAATATTTTACGAATTAGTGTCATTCTGCAACAAATCTTTCGAATATATTTAGCACCAACTTTTTAAAGATTCACGTGTTATCGTCGGAAATTAAAAGTAAAACGAAAATGTAATTATATTAATAAAAGTAAATGAAAAAAAAAACACTTAGAAAAAAAAAACAACAAACTTATGTCCCAAATAAATCATAAAATGACTAATAATGTAAGGCGTGATGTGATGCTGTAGACGTAGATATAACAACAATCATGCATGATTCTGATATGCAGGCGGGAGGAATGTCCGGCAGAGAAACCAGAGGGTGTGAGTGTCTGTCTGATCGGAGTTGTCGGTTTGGTTTGATTTCGTTATTTTGGTTTTGAGTTGATGATTCCTGTGGGTTTTTTCGGCCAGCTTCAACTTGGTGTCGATGAGAGCTACAGCTTATTGGTGCCGAACGGGAAGTCGATTATCAGGGAGGCGACCATCGAGGTAATCCCATGTGAATTGCTTGTCAAGAAACTGGGATTGATGTAAAAGGACGGTTGCCTTCGCTTTGGCTGACTTATCCTGTTTATGTCTGTAGTGGCTATGTTATTGTCGGAAATCAACTAGAGAATCCATCAAGTTTCTTCATTTGGATCAAATTTGTGAATCACAACCGGGATTTATTTTGCCTAAGCTTAACCGACTGGTGCTCATTTAATCCGTGAATGCTGCAGGCGAACACGGTGTATGGGGCTTTACGTGCGTTGGAGGTAACTTTGTATATTCACCAATTGTAGTCAGGTTTAGCTTGGGTTCAATTAGAGAAGCCTCTGGACAAGTAGTTATTTCAGCCAGTTATGCATGTTTGACTTCAGCACGAAATCAGTGATAGTGAAGAAGGCCCCAAGGTACATCAAGGGCAAACTGAGGTTTGCATATCATGGGCTGCTACTTGGTAATAGCGATGATCTCGCCAATCTTTATAGAGTCAAAGTTCTGAGCCGTCCCGCTGATGTCCAGGATTCTGTTGTTGGCTCTGGAATTGCAGATACCTCGAGACACTATTTACCAATCGAAGTAATCAAGCATGTACTCGACTCCATGTCCTATGCTAAACTCGTAAGATGTGAACTAACAGCTTTTGCATTCCGTTTATTTTTGTGATCATGTCAATAGGCTTGCCAATACTCTGACGATGTTTCTGTTATTTTCTAAATTGCATGGTCACCCATTCTGATACGGATGGACTGGACAAAGCAGAACGTCCTTCACTGGCACATAATAGATGAGCAATCTTTTCCTCTCGAAGTGCCAACATATCCTAAGTTGTGGCGAGGAGCGTATTCTCGTTGGGAGTGGTACACAGTCGAGGATGCCTGTGATATTGTAAAGTAAGATTCCTTCCTCTTAACTAGGAAATGATCAGTTCTCCCTTGACATCGAGTATCCTGTTCCAACTAAAAATGGAGAGATCAAGGTTGTAGGTGATGTTATAGGACATAATTTGAACGACATGTCAGTTAATTGCAGTATGAACAGGCTTGAAAAACTCCTCTTATACTACCATGTTATAGATATTGTGCATGGCAAGTCACAAACAGTTCCTCTCCTTTTCAGGGCTTAGGGTCGCCACATGAAGCTATGCCAAGAGCAGAGGTACACTAATATCCCTCTGTCTATTTTTCCCGCAAATGGTTTTTAATAGTTCTGCACATTTGCATTCACGAGAATTTGGTCTGACTGATTTCCTTGTTGATGATATAGCTGGTTGGTTTTATTCAACGTAATCTATGGTAGGAATCCATGCGATGGCGGAAATTGACGTCCCGGGTCACGCAGAATCATGGTAATTTGTCGAATGTGGAGAAAAGTCTAGCTCTTCGTGAATCAGGCATTTCAGTGCGACGGGTCTATGTTTTTGTCCTTATTTCAATCTTCTTTGTTGATAGGGGAAAGGGTTACCCAGAACTTTCGCCTTCCTCATCATGCAGAGAGCCACTCGACGTTTCTAATAACTTACTTTCGACTTGATCTCCTGGATCTTGTCAGGTCATTAAGCGCTATTGTCCATGATTTTCCCTTCTTTGCTCTAGCTATTGGCTTTCGGAATTGTTTCCACATTTAAGGTTAATACATTGTTGGGTGTTCGATCTTTTGGTTACCCTATCTGATATTCACCATTAAATGACATACTGGTAGATATGAGGAAAATATTCCCTTTCGTGCACAATTGATGAGTTTTTTTTGTTGCCCGCCCGATTTCCGGAGCTTCGCTCCGACTAATTCAGACTTGATTCGGGTAGGACACGTGGCTATGGTGGATGAGTCTTCTAACAGGGGTGGCTGCAGCTCCTTACCACTTGGACCAACCCTATGTTGTTACAATTGGTGAGATGTCTTCTCATTATTTTCTCTTCCAGCTCCTGCAAATCAGAACGGGGCACGAGTTAGGCTGCATTCTGCTTTCATTGCAGGTTGGAACCAGGTGTTTGTCCGAAGGTTGTAAATAGTGGTCTAAGGTGCATCTTCAGCAACCAAGGCCTCTAGTATCTTGAGTCTTGACCATTTGGACGTGCCCTGGGGTAAAGTCTACAGCGCGGAACCCCTGGAAGGAATAACTGATCCTTCCAAGCATCTTGCTAACAATATGGCCACGAGCCGCTGCCGCTGCCGGTAAGTCCTGTCAAGGACTCCTTTCAAGCACGATTTTACTGGGTGCAAATCTTTCTAATTGTCCTATCTCGATATTCGTAGAGAGCTTGTGGAGTAAGCAGGAGGCAATACCCACCACAAACCTCAATATGACTGCACTACCAAGGTTGCATTACTTCAGTGTCTCTTGAAGCGGGCTCAAATAGAGGAAAAATTGTGTATGCATCGTAAATTATAGACAATATTTTAATTCAATTTTATCTAATGATCAATAAAGTCATTTTTGCAAAAATAATTTCTCCGGTGGGTGAGCGCTCGAGGCATCCAGGCGGCTCCAGTGACGAACATGATGGCACGGAGCCAGCCGTATTGCCCCAACTCATGCTATGACCAATTAGACACCGAATCCACCAGTCTGAACCAGTGCTTGTCAAGAAAAAGTAACCTCCCTTGTACATTTTGAGCTAATGGTATGTTTGGTTTGTTTGCGTAACAATTTAAGGAATAAAATGAAAGATCCTTCCATTCTACAAAACTCAAGGCCAACCAACCGAAAGAATATCTAGAATAGTATGAGATCTGTTTCTTCGGATGAAATGGTAACTAATTAATTTATCCTAATCCCACCCCATTATTTAAAAACAAACACTGATCATTTGTCATAACCATTGGGCCTAATGGAAAGCCCAATATTCCTATAGTGGGCCTAACTCGATATCATCCGATAAACGTTAAAGCCCAGTAGTGGAAGGGACATGACGGTAACTTCATGGGCCGGAAGAATCCAATCCCGTCGTCCTCTTAAAAACCCTAACCCTAATGCATACAGCCGGCTGAGAGATAGCAAGCCGTCGCGCCCCAGCCACTTCTCGTCGTCGCAGGTCTCTGCGCAGCTCAATTCTGTCTTTTGGGAAACGTACGGTTTCGTTGTCCGATCTCAATTCTCTTGATTTGTTCTTCTGGTTAGGTGAAATCTTCCTCCGCCGGCGCAATGTCTCCAGCTAAAGGTTAGTCCTTAAATCCTTCATCGATGCATAGGAAGTTGTTTTTTGCCTTAGCCTATGGTTTCGGCATGTTGTGCCCATTCTTTTTCTCCGAGCGCTGTTTCATTTATCTTTTCGCGATCTTTTCCCGGGAGTGAACGAATGGATGTCGTCCTGATGTAGAAAAGAACTGTGAAAAATGTGGAGATTTACGTCGTAATGTGATGTAGTTCGTGATCATGAAATGCTTTGTAATAGTCGATATGATTACCTGTGTATTAATGTTTAGACATAGAATGGGCTCATTTGCCTTTTCGTAAGATTTAGTTGTTGATTTTTTTTCATGTAGCTGACCCGACTAAGAAGGCCGATCCCAAGGCACAGGCCTTGAAGGCCGCCAAGGCTGTGAAATCTGGTGGGGGTTTCAAGAAGAAGGTCAAGAAGATCAGGACTTCGGTCACCTTTCATCGCCCGAGGACATTGAAGAAAGAGAGGAACCCCAAGTATCCTCGCATCAGTGCGCCTGGAAGGAACAAGCTTGATCACTACCAGATTCTTAAATATCCCTTGACGACCGAGTCTGCCATGAAGAAGATTGAGGATAACAACACCCTGGTTTTCATTGTCGACATCCGTGCCGACAAGAAGAAGATTAAGGATGCCGTTAAGAAAATGTATGACATCCAGACTAAGAAAGTCAACACTTTGATCAGGTAAATCTTTGGCTTTCTCTGCTTGTCCTGCTTTTTTGATGTTTTGGGATGCATGCTAGTGGATTTAGATAATAAGATAGTCAGATACGCAGACCTCCGGTCCATCATGGGTACGTTGAAGAATGCTGTTTAACAAAATTTGCATTTAATCGGTACTCTTCATGGAAAGGTTGTTGATTTCCCCACGTCTCGTGCTATCTGAAATGAAGCTTGTAATTCGCTTTCCTACAGGCCTGATGGGACAAAGAAGGCGTACGTGAGGTTGACACCAGATTATGATGCCTTGGATGTTGCAAACAAAATCGGTATTATCTAAGTGTTTTGAGTCGGGCTTCTCTGTCGAGTTTGTTTAGTTCCATAGCTGAATTTTTGGGAAGAAAAAATTGTTCTGAAGGCTTATTCTGTCTTCTATTATGCTCAACTATTTCTGTCCCAATGATCTGTTCTCAAATGATTTCGTCCAATGTTTACTTACTTGTCCAAAACCTTTGTGATGATTTGGAACGAATCTCAACTCAGTGGTAGTGTTTCCTTGGGGTTGCTGCTTACCTGCAGAATAGGGTAATGCTTGTAGAATTGATTGATTAAGGGGGGCGACACATAATTGTCTGTCGGTTAGAGGAAGTAGTGTCTGCAAAGACATGTCTGGAAATGTTATCTAGGTGGAGCTTGGGTTAAATTGCACTCCATGCTAATAACTTTCCATGAGTGGGGGGCAGTCACATTACTTGGAAGCAAGCAACTTTCTGGATGTAATAATGTAGTGTCAAGCAGTAGGCTTTGACGGAAGTTTCTACCTCCTCACCTAACCAAACATAAGATACATGGGAGATTGTCCGGGTGTGTCAGCAGGCCAGCAGGTTGTCTGAATGGGGACTGTCCAACTCCTCTTTGTAATGTGTACAAATGTCATTGTTTACAATGTCATGGGGGTCTCCAGCAAGACTTTTGTATTTATTGTATCGAAAATGGGAAATTTTTGCACGCCATCAAAGAAGGGTTGCATGGCTGGTCGTGTTTGTCCGAAATGTGCCGGTCGCTTTTGTGTAGCTTTGTAATAAATTAAAATATTTTTTGAAATAAGATAAATAGTTTTAAAATTCGTAGTAAGATGAGGTGGCTATTTTTTTCGTAGGTGTAACATAAGCGTTTAACCCACTAAACCCGTCTCTTCGTTGTGTATTTTTGTTTAATACCAACCCAATTCATTCAATAATGAAATTAGTGCACACTAATCCCTAGAGGGCAATGAATGTGGGAGTTGTGTATGATGATCCCATTTCACCCACCCAAATGCTACATCACCCCAAAATATAACATCTCAGAAGTAGTAAAGTTTCTTCCATTTCAATCCTTGTTCTTCTTTTTTGGAAGAATTCCCCAAACCCCCCTTTTCAGCCTCCTGAAGAAAGACCAATTTTGTTTGATATCATCTTAGTTTCCCCGGATGAGCTCAAGAAAGGGCGACGAGGTCTCATGGATGGTGCAGCAGAGGAAGATGAAGTACGACTACCACAACAGAGATGAAGAAGTCACGTGTCCCCCGCCACAACAGCAACGGCCGCTGACGCTGATGACGGCTCTGAGGGGTTGTAAGGAGGAGGAGACCAAGGTTTCCGTGGTTTATTACGTCTCTAGGGACGGCAACCTCGAGCAGCCTCACTTCATGGAAGTCACTCTCTCCTCCCCTTGTGATGGACTCTACCTGAGAGGTAAAGAAACCCGGACATCCATTACACCTGCTTCGTCTTCGATCTATCTTTGATCGCAGAGTCGGAAGTTTATGGACGAATGGATTCACGTTTAGTGATTACGGCATATTTTAGATTCATGTTATTGTTGTTCGGGAAACTCTTTCAGATGTGATCGCGCGGATGAACTTTCTCCGGGGCCGGGGCCTTGCAGAAATGTACTCATGGTCTTCCAAAAGGTTAGATAGAGAACCAATTCCTTTTTCTAAAAGAAAACCGCATCATTCATCAGTTTCCTTTTCGTTGGGTTTGGCAACCATTTTGGATTTTTTAATGTGTAGGAACTACAAGAGCGGATACGTATGGCAGGACTTGTCCGAGGACGACTTAATCCATCCCTGCAACGAAGGACAAGAGTACGTCCTAAAGGGGTCGGAGCTCCACCATCCGAACCGGTCCCGGAGCATCCGATCCCAAGGCACATCAACCCAGACTGACGAGAAGAGGTTTAGGAAGCGGGGTTCATCGTTCGGGGAGGAGCCTGGGAAGGTGGTGGAGGGATGTTCGCCCCCTCGGCCCCGGTCGAGTTCGAGCAACGAGGAAGGGGCGGCGGTGAAAGTGGGGTACGATCATAGGAAAATTAATAGAGGGAGTAACGAGGGCGAGAGGGGAAGTGGGAGGATGAAGGCAGCGTCATCCGCATTGATTCACCTCGTCTCGTGTGGCCCCAAGGGTGTGGGTGTGGTTGACTCCATTGGCAATCTTCATGTTTGATTTGGGGACACACCCCACTCCTTTCTTTTCCAGAATCAGTTATAATCGGCTCAAAATGCTAGTCATGAGAAACGATCGAGGGTGTTGAAAATTACAGTCAGAGTCAGATTTTCATCTCAAAATTATAAATATTTTCTTTTTTCAATTAGCTGTGGAATAAAATGAAACAAGTAGCACAATTTTTCTTACCCTTCTTTTCCCAAGAAAAGCACAAAAACAACACCATGTTATTAACACGAGGTTCGTATCGCTGTTCTGAACCCGTGTTTTCATGGCTTCAAACACTATATATCATAAAGTCACGATTCAAGTCAACGATTTCGATAAAATTTCAGAGTGTTATAGTTTAAATTCTTTTTTTCACACGTTTATAGTATTTTAAATATTTATTATATTTCTGATTTATAATCGGAGGAACCAGACCATTTTGCATGTTACTCCCGTAGAAAGAATAATTTTTCACCTTCATCTCCTCTCATTTATAGCAAACAACCAGACGGCCACGACTCCTCCATTCATTTCCTTTGCTTGTGTAATATTTATACTGTTGTGTTGAGTCTGCTGTGCTGTGTCCGAATGCTGTTATATATTTGTTATAGCCCACCAGACACGGGTAGTTGTGGAAGGGGCACGGTTGAAGAGGAAGGCGCGGGAGAGCGGTGGTGGCGGTGGTGACAGGGACAGGGACGAGGTAGGGGATGGCCACGGAGACGTTTTGTTGACTGCTCCCTGAAGGGTTGCTCAGCCTCGGTGTCCGGATTGGTGGGATCAGTTCTCCAGGAGGATTTCCGGTACGAGGAAACAAAACCAACTTCTACCTTTTCTCCCTTTTGTTGACCAGTTGGCTGTTTTTGCGTTGTGTTGGGGGTTGGTTTGGTGGTTTGATTGTCGTTTTGGCTTTACTGTGATGCGCTGAGGTGAGGGATGGTGTTAGGTGGAGCATGTTCCTTGTTGCCTTACTGTGGCATTGTACGTTGTATGATTTGGTGGCGCGGTCTTAGGTTTGTGTTTCAGAAACATGAGCATCTGCTTCAAGAAAGTGTTTTGATCGAGATTCTTGGGGTTTCATTCAAAGTTATTTGACAGAATTGTTACGAGCTTAGTCCTTAGCTTGCTTGGTAATCGTAAGGATTATTTTGTCGTAGGCTTAGCTTGGAAGATTTTCATGCCGATACCATTGTAAGTGTTGACATTGCGCATCCACGAATTCACTTGGATCATCCAAGTGACCCCAAAAAAATGCTCTATGCTTTTATCGGATCGTTGCTTTCTTCTATCTCTTCGTATCCTCGTAACTTTTGATATCTAATCTCGAGTGGTCCACTTCCTGATACTTGATTCATGAATATTCACCTCCTTCGATTTTGAAACAGAGAAGTTAAGTTGCCGAATGCTTGGATTATCTTGATGGAGATATTCTGAAGACTTCTGGCGTAACCTTGGACTCACGTGAACTCCATAAAGCTGTAATTTCTTAACACCCTCTGGCAAGCATAGTAGGCGTCTCCCTAGAACGATCCGGTTTCACATAGATGTTTACCAAAGAAACTAAAAGAAATTTGTGATTATGACTAAACTACTGTGACTATTGGGAGCTTTTGATTCTAGACTGTGATTTCGGAGCGAGTTGATTCTGTGTTCGGAATGCTTCTTGACACTGCAGATCCTCACTTTAGCCAGTATATCATAAGTCCACACCTCATGATAGTCTAACTCTAAAGGCAATAGCAAATGGGAAAGTTCTTGTACCATGATCTCGCATTTCAGGATAAATGACTCCGAATTCCTTTCTTTAACTTTTCATTCGTGACAGCATTATTAAGAATATTAGGAGAGCAATATCATTGGTCGTGTAGTTTAGCATGAGGGCTTACCAGGATTCTCACTTTTTATTTTTCGTTAGTCGATGAAGACAAAACTTGGCTCTTGACCTGCTCTCAGTAATCTGGATCGATATTCCTTTTCTGGATTCCATTGTCTGGATTCATCGAGCAGTGATCTACCAATCATTTGAGGATTGAGTAAGGATGATGGCCCCTGCCCTGGAAGTTTACTATGATTGAATTCTGCTATTTATTCCACAGATGTATCTTCCCCTATATTCATAAATGCATGGTGATTGACTGAAGCTTGTCCAGATCACTGCTTGCATCTTAGCTTATTTATAAGAAAATATTTTCTCCAATCCTTTCCAGGGGTTGTAGAATGTTTTTCCTGGTATTGCATGTGTGATCTTTGGACATATCTGTTTTGATTCACCATTTCAAAGGAACTCTGGATATATTTTCATACATGTCGGTCTTTTAGCGATTAATACAGATGGATTAAAAAAACTGTGTGTAGGATATTCAGGATCTGGAAATTCGAAGGAATTTGGATCGTTTTTCAGGATATCAAAGAGAAAATTTGACTACATCTGTTATCCGTGAAGAACAATTTGTTGACAAGACCCAGTAACCTGGCTGATTTCAACGGGGGATGTTTATCTGTAAATGACCAAGTAGCAGTAGCTTTAATGACGCTAAGCTCAGGGAAATCATTGCAGAGCGTCGGTGACTTATTCAAGATGAACCAGTCCTCGGTCTCCCAAATCACCTGGCAATTCGTCGAGGCAATGGAAAAGAAAGGGCTCATGCACCTTAACTGGGCCCTCCGATGAAAAGGAGATGGAAAGAGTAAAAGAAAAGTTCGAGAAAATCCGTGGACTTCCGAATTGCTGTGGCGCAATAGACGCTACTCATATACTCATGAATTTGCCCATGGTGAATGCTGCAAATGACGTATGGTTTGACAAGGAGAAAAATTGCAGCATGATCCTTCAGGGAGTTGTCGATGCTGAGATGAGGTTTCGCGTCGCGGTTACAGGGTGGCCCGGTAAGCTGAGAGATTCCTTTGTTCTTCGAAGCTCCAGGCTTTACGAGCTCTGCCAGAATGGGACTAGACTCAATGTGAAGAAAGTAAAGCTCTCCGAAGGATCAGAAATCGGGGAGTACATTGTGGGAGACTTGGGAGAAGCTCTCCTTGTACTTGGCGGGGAAACTGCCTCCATGAAAGTGAGCAGTTGTTATTACAGCAATTATCTTACCAGAGGGACATTATCTAAAATTTTTCATTACAGTCGAGAAGTCAGATTTTGGAACTGCCAGTCATTCGTTTCATTTTCGTTAAACCCAACCCTCGTGCTCACTTATGAACACGATGAGTTTTGTTCTTGAATAAGTCTCTTCGCAAAATATTTTACGGTGAAACTTATATTTTCTTTGAGGGATGCCAAGCCGTTAGAACGAGCGAGGTTTGTGTCCAATTAACAACATTTCAAAATGGGGCTTCGTAAATGGGCTAGTATAAGTTAATGGGTTTTGGCCCATTAAGTGATCTTTCGGCCCAATATACCCCGTGCGTGAGGGGAAAAAATAGCCCCCCCGGGGGGGGTGGGGGGGGGGAATGGGGTTAGGGTTTGGTGGGGGGAGGGGGATGGAAGTGAAGCAACTCCTCAAGGACAAGAAATTCTGGTTCGCATCGTTTCTGATTGCTTGGGCCGCTGCTCTTCAGGTAATTTTTTATTGGCTTGATGGGCATTTTTCCTCGTTCGTATGTTGTCCATCAGGTGCTTGTCGAATTGCTTCAATGAAATGTTTGATCTTTCGGGGGATTCTTTGTGATGGGAAATTCGATTCCTTTTGGAGAGCAGGGGCACGTTATGTGGTTGCAAAGGCAGGATTCCTTCAAGCAGAAATTCGGGAGCGAAGCAGACCCGGACGCGGAAGCTCAGACCGAATCGTGATGACCCCTTGCCTTCCATTTGTTTTTCTTCCCTTGTATTTATATCCAATTGTGACCCTCCTATCCTAGTAGCGTATTCTGCTTATGGCCGCTACTGCGGCTCCATATTGCATTCAGAGGCTTGTTGGTCGATCACCTCTTTGTGTGGTACAAGCTTGTAGAGGATATTCTGTTCAAAAAATGCTGTCTTGAGTTTCATTGTATCCATGGAACGATTTTATTTCCGCTAAACCCTTGTATCTGCGGAGCTACTATTTTCTATAGATGCTTAAGCGAATATTTTTTGCCCAAGGAGTTTTGAACCGAAGTTGTAAAGTATGGTTTGCTATTTCCTCGAACATATTTAAAATTGAGGGTGCCTTTGCTCTCACTGCTTCTGTGCTGCTCGGTTTGGCATTGTTTTGTTAGTTCTGTGCCAGTGGATCAGCTTTATACCAGTTTTTTACTAGGAAGGCTAGATTCATTTCTTTTATGATCTCGATTTCGCGGGGCTGCTTTTTCTGTGTAGTTGAAGAATCTAACCCTTCCATGTTGCCAATGGAGTTTCTTTTTTTCTAGGGTAATGGAATGGTAATCTTTATCATCAATATCTTGGGATACTGACCGTTTTTTGTGTTTTGCCGGAATCCTAAATTCTATGTTGTGTGTTAGAATTCACCCTGCCCTGTCCTGGTATTAATGCTGTCCTCCTTTGCCTTGGTTAGACATGTCTTTTAGAGTCCTTTGCATCCTCTTTCAGCACCCCCTAAACATAGAAAACGATGCTCGCTGAGACTCTTTGCTACTCCAGAGAGAATAGATTGGACAAATGATCTAAACAGGGGCTACACTTGCTGCTCTAGTTCAAAACGTGAAGAGAATCCGACGAAATCATGAATTAGTGAAACACCTACTTCGATAGTTTGTTCCAAAGTTTCCAATAGCTTATCACATGATGTTTTGTCACCTAAACTAAACCATCTCCTTGCTAGCCTGCTAGACTGGAATCGTTTCATCTTGATCACTTCTCATTGGTGTCTTGATGTCTATATAAACTTGAGGCCTGTACAATGCATTAACCGGTTTACGTATGGTGCCTTGTGTTGAGTCTTGGGGTTGACCAAGTAATATATGACCGCAATCCTTTGTATATTATGTCATGGCTTACCTTGTACCCGAATTACTAAGCCCTTGGCAAATCTTAATAAAGTCTGAATAGTTTAGGCGGAACTAATATGAACCAATCTCGATTGGTTAAGAAAAGATGAAGGCTCTCATAATAATGGAAAGTTAAATAATTTAAATCAAGTATTTAGTGTGTCACGAAATTAAGATTAGTCTGATGTGATTTCATATGCACTGATGGTTAAAAATTCCCTTTGGCTCTTAATGCTTGGAGTTGAATAAGACCTTAGGGATGAAGCTTCTAATCTAGACGTGTGGCAATCGCTGACGATCGATGGTGTTAAAAGAAAATGTAGAGTACTTGTCCTAACCATGAATAGATTTAGGCTTTGTTGGCAGGAGTTTGGACTTAGTTTGCCCTCCCTTTTTTGTATAGTTGGACTTAGCTTACAAATCCAAGTCTAGTAATTAAAAACCTATGTTAAGGCTTTAGATATCTTGTTCGATATGGACGATCTAAATGGTTTTGTAAGTCCAACATCATTTCAAAGTCAGACATCGCCAAGGAACTTGGGAACAACTGAAGTACTCTGAAGAGATAAGTACTGGGAAAATTGCCATATTTGTCGTTCCGCCCACCAAACTCCACCATCATCATCTCATCGAGGACTATTATCGTTTCCATTGCTTGACTAGGTGAAGTTGATGGGAGACAGATGAGGATTAGGAAGTAAACCGAGTGAAGTTGATGGGGAAGAAAGGAAACAGACGAGGGGACTTTGGGGTAGTAAGTAAGCGCCTGAAGATGCCTGGAAAGTATCATCATCATCAAATCCACTTGACTTGTGGGAGCCAAACCAAACCCCAATATATACATGTATATTGTTTCTTCTTACATTCCTTGCTTGTCCCTAGAGAAAAGCCCACAAAGGACTTACCTGGAGGATTCATGCCCGTGGGTTAAGAGAGTGGGAAGTCTTGCGTAATGGATGAGGGCATCCGCCACACGTGTAAGGCGACAACTTTTTGAGGATAATTTTTGTTAGGCAGAAGGATAGAGATGGAAAATGTCAAATGTCAAACCCTTTTGTTAATTCCCATCCCCTCCCTGTGAGGTGTGGTGGGAACGAAAATCCGAGCAGACAGATCGGTTTAGTTAAGCTTTCACACTAATGAGATAAACCCAAGATCTGGGGTCGATGTAAAACTGTAAAGGGTAGTTGGGTTTTTAAGAATCATTTCGTGTCCGAATATTATGATGAAAGAATTTCAGGGGACACGTAATTATTAACTCATCACACACGACTTTTTCTCCCTGATTGGATACTTCTCGGAATGGTTACTAACCTAGAAGAAAATAAAAGAATTAGTCATGACATTACGTGTAAAATTAAATTGCTTGAAGCTTTTGCATTGCGGCTTAATCCAGACCTTCAGATAAGACTGACTTGAGCCCTTTTGATTGCCTTTCCTTGTCACGAAAGAAGGAATTGGAATGAGGAGGGCATTAGTCTAAGTCACCCCCAAGAAAAAGCTTTTTATAACTTTTGTGGTATTTAAATAGTGTATGTAAACTTCCGCTTTCATTTCATCCTTGTACTTATTTAATTCCGCAGACAGAAGAAGTCCCCGCTTCCTTTATATATATCTAAAGGTTTCAGTTTTGCTTTTCTTGTTTTACATGACGATGAAGCGGAGCATCGGAGGAGCCGAGTTCAAAAGCGTGTCGTCGATGGCTGCCTACCTCATGCTACTGTCCCGGGGACATGAATACGCCGCCTCGTCGGACCACAACGCGGGCTTCTCGAGCAGGGTTTTCGAGTGCAAGACCTGTAGCCGGCAGTTCATGTCGTTCCAGGCCCTAGGTGGGCACAGGGCGAGCCACAAGAAGCCGAGGACGGCTGCCGGGGTCGGGGTCGATGGAAGGAACGAGTCTTCCACGGCTGGGCAGTCGCCGCCGAGGAAGCCAAAGACACACGAGTGCTCGGTGTGCGGGCAGGAGTTCTCGATTGGTCAAGCACTCGGAGGGCACATGAGAAGGCACAGGGCTACTGCCCTGGGGGTCTCGCCGGATAGCCATGACGTTGACAGTAACGTGGAGCTAACGTTGTCGAGCACGGAGCAGAGGGTCGACCTGGGTTCCGTCCAGGTACCCGTGGTTAAGAAGTCGAGCAGTGTGAAAGTTTTGTGGTGGGATTTGAACTTGACCCCAACGGAGAACGACTCGAAGCTCGACGAGATGTTGAAGCTAACTGCCCCAATCTTTTGTTACCTATGATAAATTTACAAATATATTTTTCTTTTATATTTTCGCCAAAATGCCAATTTAGTGAGGATATTGGTTCTTTACTTCTCATATACTATACATTTTCAGCAATTATAATAATAATAATATAGAATCATGTCATGGTATGAAATTATACGTTCTTCGTTTGCATGCCACTAGAAATTTCTTTATATTCCTTTGCCTCCCAAATTCTTAACAAAAAAAATCACAAATTTGGACAACAAGAAAATTAGGTTATTATGGTTGAATTTGCTCCATTGTTCATGAGTTGTACACAAATTCAGTTGATTTCAGTGGGTCTTAAAAATTAATTGAATACAAAGAAAAAAAGAGCATCAACTGATTATTGTGTGTGTGTGTGTGTGTGTGTCATCTTCTTGGAGTCGCTCAAAAGGGAATTTTCCACGCGCTTTCACTCATGGACATGGAAGAAAAGCATACCACGACTTGACGGCGTCATATTTAACCTCGTCCACTTGCACAACCTCGTAAAAAACTTGAGCTAGGACCCCGATCGCCAAGCCCTAGGCCCATTGGGCCAAATGTCTCGGCCCAAACTCCCAAACCAAATGCCTACGGTACGGTTGTGGGGGTGGGGGGACCAGGGACACGCGATCAAAACCTCGTACTTCGGACAAAACGGATTTAAATAGACAATAAACAAGTCCCTCTCCCTCTCTCTGTGTTCTCTTCAGAAACCTAGCGACCAAGCGCGAGGCCGTTCTCATTCCCCCCCCCCCCCCCCTCCCCGCTCAATCTTCATTTCCCCCACTCTCGTTCCCTCCCACGTTAACCGTCCCTTCTACCCATTTCGAAGATCCGATCGACGCTCGCTTGCCTCGGCCTTTCGTCGTGATTTATTAAGGAAAGAGGGGGGGATACTTTGGTAGTGTTTTGATCATCGTCTCTCGTTTTGGGTTTGTGGTTCGGTTGCATGCGGACGGTGTTATTGCGGGATGAGTGGTTCAGTTAAGGAAATGTGGGTTGTCTTTTGGGGGATTGATGGGCGGTCGTGATGCATGTTTGGTTTTTAATGCACGGAGATGGGTGTTTTTTATTTGTTTCTTGAAATCGGTGGATCGTGCGTCTTTTCGGCGGATTGCTGCATTTTAACGATCGGTGTTCTGTTGATTCTGGGTGTAGCTGGTGAGTGCTGATTTCGTTTATTTTCTTTTCTGTTGGGTGGTCAGGGTTGGTGGGGGTGATGGAGTGGTGGTACGGTGGTTTGGCGGCAGGGGTGAGTCAGTAGAGTTGGGCCGTGGAAGGACGTTCCATTGGTGTGGTTATTGTTTTGGATCTGTTCCTACTGGACTTTTTCTCTTTTTGGTGGGGTTGTTTCGGTATAAAATGGTAAGGATTTTATTCTCAGTTGAATCTTCTGCATGCATGTCTCGATTTTTCTTTTCTTTTTTTTATTAACTTCTAGCTGATTGATCCTTGTTTGGGGGTTTCCTGTCAACTGTTTCTATTTTTGGATTGTTGATTGAAATCTTCTCATTCAGTCAATGGGGCATGTGTTCTTTTATACAGAGAAGGAACTCCTATTATATCAGATCTCCAGATGCATATGTTTTTTATGCATTTTTTTGGGTTTAAGTTGTGTCTCTTCTCATTTGATCATGATCAACCAAGTTCTGACAACTTAGCTGATTTTCTATTGCCAATTTTATCTCGTTCGGTATGTTGTAACCATATTCTCTGGGGTGAAATCAACTCTTTGAAGTCTTGCTTCGGAGTAGTTCTGTGTTGGTGCCGCGGGGCTGTTGATTTTAGTGGATGATTTTACCTAAAATGCTCTATTCTTGCCACAATATTGAGATGTCCATTGTTTGATGCTCTCCAGTTGTGACAATTTAGTGGAGGGTATTAGCTAAAGTGCTCTCTTGATTGGGGTTTGTTATTTTTTTGTCATCTTTCCAGTCTAAGAATCATTGGATACCAAGAGACACCACTTTTGTGCCTAATGGAGAGATAAACTATGATATTTCCTTGAAAAATGAAGGCAAGCGGAGTCATCAGTGGTTTATGGGTGCTAGCAACGATGGCCCCGAGCTATTTGGCAATAAGAGACAAGCTGTTGAAGCAATCACCGGGGAGCCTGTTCAAGGACCTGAAAGTGTTTTCTCTTGGGATAACAACTCTAGTTTTCAGTCCCTTTCAGTTCAACCCGCTGATCAATTAGGCGGATCTGAAGCTATGCGTTTTATCAACTTAGCGGATAGACAAGTCACATCACTTAATACCGGTGAAATGTGCATGGCTAGAAAGTTTTTTGATGATGAATATGGAAATGAGTCTTCTGTGAACTTGTCCATGTCACACGGCACACATGATCCCTCGTTATTTCCGAATTTTGGTGGAATCCGGAAAGTTAGGATCAATGAAGTGCAGGATCTTGACAACAGCTCGTCAACATCTGCGGGGGATCATTATGGAAGAAGTGAGAATGGTTCCATCCCCAGTGGCGCTGTTTATGACAAGGCCCACGGCAGTAGCATGTCTCTGGGCATGGCATATCATAACAGGGATGATGGCAATATGTCCATGGAAGCTGGATTCGGTAAAATAGGGGAAAATTTCATGTCTATTGGCCACTCATTCAATAAGGATTATGGAAACTTCATTTCTATGGGACAAGCTTTCGACAGAGGATCTGAAAATATGTTGTCTATGGATCGGCCCCTCCCCAAAGAGGATGGTCAGTTTATTACAATTGGTCCTCCTTATGCAAAAAGTGAGGCAAATGCCATGTCGATGGTTTCTTCATTCAACAAAGACCACACAGATTTCTTTTCTATGGGGGAAAGCTTGGGCAGAGCGAGTGATAACTTCATTTCTGTGGGTTCATCTTATGGCAAGGTGAAGGATAACGTGATGCCTATTGGTCGATCCTTCGACAAGGTTGGTTCTAACGCCATGCTAAGTGATACAGTATATCAGAAAGGAGATCCTAATGCTCTTTCGATTAGTCAGAGCTATGCGGGCATGGGCAACATTATTTCGTTTGGAGGCTTCCTTGGTGAACAAGTGATGAACGCACCCATTGGAATGATTGGGAATTACGACTTGCTGTTGGATAACGACAGTCTACGGCAGGCGTCAGATGTTCCCATGCAGAAGAATGTTAACTTGAGTCGTGGATCAACTGGGAATAGTTCTGCTTCCAAGGTCAATGCCAGTGCAGTTAAGAACAAAGAACAGAAGACTGTTAAGAAGCCTGCTTCAAACAATTTTCCATCCAATGTAAAAAGCCTTTTATCTACTGGCATGCTGGATGGAGTGCCTGTGAAATATGTCTCGTGGTCACGTGAAGTATGTCCTTTCTTCTCCAAGTTATTTATTCATCTCTATCAGTTTTTGCCTCCCGTCCTTTTTTTCCTTGTAGTATGGATATTACTTTTGTCATAACCTGTTAAAGCACTTCTGTCTTGCAGATGAACCTTCGTGGAATTATTAGTGGGTCTGGTTATCGATGCGGCTGTACTGATTGCAACCTCTCAAAGGTAACTTTTATACCGAAGATATAGTGCCATGAGTTTTGATTCCAAGTAGCTAATTGCTTTGCTTGGTTGGAATCAGTCATTGAATGCGTATGAATTTGAGCGTCACGCCGGTTGCAAAACAAAGCATCCAAACAATCACATCTACTTTGAGAATGGGAAGACCATCTATGCCGTGGTTCAGGAGCTCAAGAGCACCCCTCAGGAACTGCTTTTTGATGCTATTCAAACTGTCATCGGATCTCCGATCAATCAGAAAAACTATCTTGCGTGGAAAGGTGGGATAATTATCTTCCCTTTGCCTAATAAAGCTCTCCGATGGCTTTGGTCTTTAAAATATATTCCTTTGTTTTACTACCCCTTTGCTTTACTGTTGTTACCTTATGGTTTGGTCTGATTACTTCTCTCAGAATCATACCAAGCTGCCACGCGTGAACTCCAGCGAATCTACGGGAAAGATGAGATTGACTTGCCATCATGAAACTGCTGCTGGTCGCAATTTTTGTTATTACGGTCTGTGTACATCTATGATGGATCAAGCAGTGACCAACCCCCCAGTAGGAGAACAGAGGAGACTCTTAACTGTGAGTATGAACGACATGGAAGTTTGGGAAATTGAGATCTTCTTTTTGTCCGAATAACGTTAGGCTCACAAATTCCTATGCACATATAAGCAGCACGGGCTCCCTTCTCCTTGTAGCATACTTTTTTTCGGAGAAGCTGTCTGCTCAATTTAAGTCAGTCTTCGGAAGCTTAGCCTAGGAATTCCTTCCCATTTCCGTTTGGGTGTCTAACTTCTGGACACACTTTTGCTTGTTCAGAAAATCTCTTCCTTGGAATTTTTTATGTTGTCCTGATTTCCGAAACCTGGAAAATGTTCCATCGCTTTGTATTTTTATCCCATGATGGGATGATAGTAATGGTGACGATCCCATCTGTTTATCACTTGCTCATGATGAATGTGGATGAATGAGATGAATTCCTGAGGTAAAATAGTCATTTCATTATTCTATGTCATGTCCGTCCGTATTTAGAAATACACGCCAAACAGTTAAGAAACGAGACCCACATAATTCCCCGCGTTCTCCTTGATTCAGAAGTCGAGCTGGTCGACCACATCGCGCTTTTGCGACACTTGACCCTTAACCTGTTCGACGGGGAAGGTCTCCGGAGGCATGTCCTTGCCCTTTCCCCAGAGAACGAGGTATAACCCGGAAACGATCAGAAGAGCACCGATCGCCATTCCCAGGTACATTACCTCATGCAAAGTGAAGGAACCCAGGATTGCTACCAACACCATTGACAGTGGGTTGAATGCAGTGACGAAAATTGGGCCCTTTATGGACATCACAATCCCTTGGATGTAGTAAGCCACACCTGAGCACACTATCCCCTGCAATTAACAAGACCATTAATGTGGTGTCGGAGTGATGAGATGTAATGATCTCCGGGTGATGATTTGTTTTTTTTACATTGTATAGGACAGCCCCCAATTTGACATCAAGTTTTAGGGACCATGCAGCTGGGTTGAGTCTATCCATCGCTAAGGCGACGATGGTGCCTTGCAGGGAACCCATCAAGCATATCAGGACTGTCAGGCTGAGCTTTGCTGGGTAGGACTTGAGTGTGATCGCCTGCGGGATTCGGGAAGGAGCGAGAGAAAAGGAATATTATGCCAGATGTCAGGGAAAACTTTCAGAGAGTGAGTCATGACTTGCCTGGAGGATTATGAAAGCAGCCCAACAAGAGCAACCGGCTGCAATCATAAGACCGCCTTTAACGAGATCTTCTCCTGCACTGCCTGATGCTATGGGTGAACTGTCTTCTGTTGCTTTCGTCCAAGGAAGGCCTATAACCGGCCCCTTCACGAGGGTCATGAGCATGGCTCCCCCGACGGTCACTAGAGTTCCTATTATTTTGGCTTGGCTTCGGATGCTCCTGAGATCAACTTTCTCGAGTCTGCAGGTAAATCTTTGGGTTGTGAGATTTGGTCTATACGCATAGGTAATATGTAAAACAGAGTGATGCAAACCTCAGGGACCATGCCATTAGGAAGGCGAAAACCGGAGTGATATTCGTCATGGCCGCAGTAAAAGTAGCTGTGGTGTACTCCATGCCAGTGTAATACAGATTCTGATCGATCACGGGCCTACAAAACAAATATCTCTCTGATCTTTCCCTCTGGGATCCAAATATGAAACAACAAAATGGAACAATGTAGTTTAGCATCTGTTAACTTACTCAAGTAAGGCCAGTAACATTATCTTGAGAAAAACGGAAATGGTCATGTTCGGCCTCACCTTCCTATCAACAAAAGTATCATCAGCCACGATCATGGAGTTATCGAGCATACGAATAGATGGTTGCGAGAGGTACCGTTCGAAAACCACGGCGAAGGGAGCAAAGAAGGCTGCAGCGACCGCATGACGATAGACCGCCAACACGTGGGGGCTCATTCCCTGATTCAGGGAGGACTTGGAGATGATAGGAGTTATTGCATATCCTAGTTGCAACAAGATCACTGCTACATAAGGTTTGGCCCTCTGTAATGTCCCTTTCACACTCATGTTTCCTCGGTTTGTTTCCTTTGTGTTTGGGTTGTAAGGTGTTTTTGGAAGGATTTGGGATTCAAGAAGAGTTTTGAAATCTTTTGCGGAAAAGATATGGAAATTTTGTTAAGAGTAAAATTATATCAAACCACATATGACTAATAAAAGAAGAAACCTCTCCCCTTTCCCCGATACAAACCCAAGCCCTGTCTTTTATACATAAAGCTTTTTTTTTATATAAGTAATAATGTATAAACTCATAAAATATTTGTACAAAAAGCTATACTTTAAAAATCAAGCTAACGCCAAAGCAACGTATACCACATATACGTACCTAAAAACAAAGTAAATCAATCTACGTCCGAGGCAATGACGCAAAAACAAATGTAGCAAGTGTCCTAGGAGGCAACAAACGCTCACCAAATCGACGTTTGTTGCGCTCCATCCACAAGTAATAGACACATCCTGCAAGGCATCCGGATGTCTCATGCTCGTTACAGAGACCAGACAACCCGATCACTTATATCTAGCGATGGATAACAAGTGATTGGCAGAAGCGCGTGCAACCTAGCGTAGCACGCACGCCTATGCCATGAATCCTCAAAGCACCATCATTAACATAACTTCGCCATCTTGGATCAGGAAAAAAAAAAGTTCCCCACAAAAATCGTGGAAGGGAATACATAAAGGTTTGATCAGCTTGTTTCTAATTGAGGTTAGTTCATAAAATAATTAATCGGTATCTGACTTTTAAAATTATTAAAATACTATCATAAATTCGACGGGTTCAATTTACCAATAAGTCGATGTTTACATCCCCATCCCTATGCCCCATGCCCCTGCAATGTCTCCCCTCCCGCCTCATCGTGATTGTTGGTTAGTTTTTAGTTTTTGTTTCGGTGATTAATTGTTGATTAGGGTTAGTTTGTTTTTTTAGGATGATTAGTGTTGTGTTGAATTTTACGATGACTAGGGTTAGGCTGGATTTTAGGATGGTTAGTGTTAGGTTGATTTTTAGTACAATTAGGGTTTGGTTGGTTGTTGATTATACTTGTTATAATTAACGGGAAAGTTTTTCTTTACGAATTTATTGCCTGATTGTCCCGTGCATCTAGGGGATGAAATGGCATACGGAATCCAAATGTTAATTTCGTGAATGAGAATGTTACTGATGGAGATGGAGTGAATTATGATAGAAGTACTTTAAATTGAATTTAGGTCAATGCTAACACGAGTAGTGTTGATTTGGAGAGAATGTTACGTGTGGAAAGTGGTTTAGATTCTTGAAGGGTATCGATAGTTGTTCATCGATATTCGGTTGTAGAGTATAAAAATATTGGAGTCAAGTGTATCTCAGTACCTTTGTAAGAAGATAACGCTTGATATAGTGGTGAGTATTCAACCAACTAGTAGCATTGATCACAATGTTATTGTATTAACTCAATTGTACTAACTCGCCCACATAACACTTGGAGAGTAGAGAGGTGGCGATGATAAATTGAAACACATAGCGGGTATCTCTCGAGAAAGTTACAATTTCTGGAAGAAATTCACGCCTATGTGATTATATGGACGTCATGGAGCACTACGACTAGCCATAGCAAGAAGATGATCGGGATGAGAAAGATGCACAGGAAGAAGTGCCAAATCAGGAGGAGGATGCACATGAAGAAGGGCATGGGTTTGATTTAGATGAGGTTCTGATTGACGATGTCGAGGATTACATTACACGTCATTCGTTCGTCATTGAGGAGCCGACTTAGGAGGATGTCTACCTTACTCCTCATTTTGGTCAACCCTCCTCATTACCACTCCACCAGCTCCTTTGAATCCAATTAGAGACTTCCAATACCCGATACCTGATCTTGATACTATGATAATAGCTTAGTTGACTTACACTAGAGGAATGATGTCGGTGTGATGATTCTACGAACGAATACATAGACGACGTTCGCAGAACGACCGATCTTATTTTAAAGATGTTTCAAACTTTATTCCGAACTTTGTATTTTCATATTTTTTAGAAGTTACTTCGAACTTTTATTTGGATCTACATTCGACCACTATTTCTTCGAAGTTTGTGATTATTGGTATTGTCTTTAGTTGTTATTTGGAAAATATGAACTACTAGGGAATTTGTAGCAACAAAGTACTACAATTTGCTTTGGCTGTAGAGAGAAACATTGATTTTAACCGCGACTTTATGGTGGTCAATACATATACATGAAATCAATGTTTTTAAGAAAATAAAATAAAAATCGCTGTAGTAAAACAACATGTTATTTATATCTTGAATTCGCTATTTACAATAGCGATTTCAAGGCCGTATTTTAATTATTTTGAAATTCAATGTCTTAAAAGTCGAATTTTTTTACGGAAGAACATCACTATATTTAGTAACAAAGCCATTGGCAGCCACAGGTCGTTTCACGATAAAAGAGGACACCACTAAATCTGGAAAGGGGCGATCCCTGTCCTCATGTGGCTTTGTTTACGGTAGGGAATATTATTCCAGCACCAAATATTGGCAAACCAGATGAATCATTCAGTGGGCTGAGCAGGAGAGACTTTGCCTGTCAAAGTGGATTCTCTGTCGGATTAAAAGATGGTGGGGGGAGTCCTCATCTTGTTTAGCTACTGAACATGCAAAGGAAAACATTTTCCTGAACAAACAAGCTGACCTTGTTTGTGGAAAACGCAGATCCAAATGATATTTCACTAAAGCAGAAAAAATTTCATACTGGGATGGTGGAAACACTCAAAATCATTGACACCCGGAAATGCATTTCTTCTTTCTATATCAATCGAATATGATGACAGGATTCGTTGTTTCCTGATTCTCATTCGCACCAACCCACCTGTTTAAGACAACATGCCACAAATCCATCATAATCCACAGGTAATTTTGCTTTTAACAGAGGAAGGAATGTGATTGATGATGACAACCCCACCCAGAAAGTGGCCTGTCCACCTGAAATCCTGGGTTAAGGGCAGGCTGTTCTTACATTGGATTGATTTTCTGTGGCTGACAATTAAAGGCTCCAATAATGAAAGGAGATTTGGGAGGAACCTCGACCTCTATCCACCATAATCTTGATTTTGCGCCCCCTAAATGCATTCCAGCTCATACCTTTCCAAAGTCACCGGGATGATGCAATTAGCCACCATTAAGTGGACTAAAACATAAATGGCCACGGCATCATTAGCCATAAACAAATTAAGATTAAAAGGCTGTTGAAAGCCTATGATCAGGAGCATAACATGACTGACAAGCGCTGTCAAGCTTATCATTCAATTTGAGCTAATTGGAGCGTGGTCAGGAGGATGTATTCAGGATGGCCGCAACCAATACTAACCGAAAAGGGCAACTTCCATATCAGCATGAGAGACTCTAGACGAATCACATTCTCAATCTGGGATGGAACCCAGAACTCTTTGATCAACGGCATACATGGACAAGTGCTCCTAGTGAACCAGGTGAAAATAAAATACGGAGTTCTTTCATTTACTACAACAAGATACAACATCTGTCCGAAACACCTCCAGGTTTGTCTGTCTTTCGAAACATAAGGAATGAACAAAATTAAGCACCAGCAGATGACTTGCAATGACAGAGCCCAAAGACAGCAGACAAGAGTCACACCAACCCGCTCCATCAGAGAAAAATAATAAAAAAAATAATGCTCTTTTCGCCTCCCCAAGTACAACAACTACCATGATGAAGTCCCCCCACCGCCATCATACAAATCTGGGTAGTCAATAATAGCAGGAATATCCTTGTCTTGACTATACCATACTTTGGCTAATCGATAATAGCAGGAATATTCTCGTCTTGACTATACCAAATTTTGATTCTTTATGAACCACAGCAGCTGGATCTTGCTGCAGCTTGGCTGGCATCTGCTGTCTTGTCCGGCTGGTTGATCCTAATTGTCTGAGGCTGCAGATGAATAGGCGCAATATCAAGAGAGCATTAATCCGAAACAACTGATTGGTTTGGAAAGGAAACAAACATCACAAAAGATAAAAATGGTTCTACCTCAGCCTTAGAATCACTTTCTGAAAGCCTCTGTTTAATGTCCTTGGCAATTGAAAAGAAGACATCCTCCACATTCAAATTGGTTTTAGCACTCTGTTGTATTACCATAATTAGCAGATATCATCAAGAAACGTGAGTAACGAAGAGATGAACGTCGTCTGCATGAAATGCGAACCCACCGTTTCAAAGAATTTGATCCCGTATTCATCCGCAAGAGCTTGACCCCTGGCAGTAGGCACAGCCTATCAACAAAATACAACAATTGGCTCAGTTATTATGCACATCAGATTACTGTTGAACATTTATGTTAACTGCTGTATCAAATTCTATATCAAGCATCTGACAAGCATCATCTGACTAATAATCAGCAGGACACGCTGACAAGAAAGTTTTACCCTTTTGCTCTCATCCATATCAGCCTTGTTCCCCACCAATATTTTGTTCACATTGTCCGATGCATGCTGCTCAATGTTGCGGATCCAGTTTCTGATATCTAAAATCAAGGGAGAGGAATTAGATCTAGCAAAGCAAATACTACCTCATGTTGTCTTCAAACAAAAAAAATGGGCAGCCAGTGAAAATGAGCCAGCAAATATCCTCATAGAGTCATTGAATACCTCAAAGCAAGAAGATTACGATATCATATAATGATGTGTGCCTAAGAGTTACGCTTCATCTGTAACAGTGGTCAACGAAATGGAAATCTTACTGTTAAACGATGATTCATCAGTGACGTCATACACCAGCAGAATGCCCATAGCTCCACGATAATAAGCTGTTGAAACAGGACCAAATATCATGAAAACCAGCTGGACGTAATCAGATCTATAGAAGTCTGGAGCACAATGCTATTTCACCGAGGAATATGATTGCAAATATGTAGGTCGAATCCAAACCAAGTACATCTGATAAAAATAAAATCCATGAGCTCAACAATACCTGTGGTAATAGTTCGAAAACGCTCCTGTCCAGCAGTATCCCAGATTTGTAACTTGATACGTTTTCCATCAAGCTCGATGGTCCTTATCTTAAAGTCAATGCTGTCAGGTTAAGAAACAAATATAGGAAAATGAAAATTCGAAAGAAATCAAGAGAGCAACAAGTCAAGAATACAAGTAGAAATTGACACATAAATCCTTCTTTAGTACATGACCTAGAGGTGAAAATCATAAACACAGGGAACACAAGAAATGCTAGTAAGCAGCCAATGGTCCCTAACTAGGAAATACTCCAATTAGTATTTAAAAAATTGGATAATTTACATCAATAAATTTCGACGCTGACGCCATTTGATTTCCTCAAGGAGATATGCAATTTCACCACAGTGGACAAGGGAGAAATAACAGCAGATACAAACCCAATGGTGGTAATAAAACTTGTCGTGAAGGAACCATCGGAAAATCTCAGGAGCAGACAACTCTTCCCAACACCTGCAAAAAGTATCCATGAACAAGCTTAAGTCTTACGTCCCCGACATGTAAAACACCATAGAGACAGCTAAACATTGAGCCACCGCGATCGAGCCCATGATACACAAAACCCAGAAAATTAATCGAAATCCCATCGCCAACAAACAACTCCCTTACATCGTCAGCATCGCGACGATCTAGTCCAACAAAATCAAGCCCCAGTGCCCTCCCCAAATCAAACAGGTAATTAGAAAACCCTAAATCGGGAAACCGCGACAATAACAAGACCCACGAACAAAGATCGAAACTTTCTTCAATCCCACCAGCTTTTTTTTTCAAAACAAGAAATCATACAGGAACGCGAAAATATTAGGAAAATGAAACCAACCGCTGTCGCCAATCAAGAGGAGCTTGATGAGGTAATCGTAATCAGCTCGAGCCCTGGCCGGTGGTGCCGCCATTCTTCTTCTCCCCTCCTAAGAACTAGCCTCTAACGACTACCGAAGCAGACCCGACCCGGGTTCAGGGGATTTTCCGACCACTTTGCTCTGGCGTTGACGATGAAGAATGGATCAAAACGAAATTGGGTAAGAAAAGGAAAAGGAAGGAAGGGACAGAAATGATAAATCTGTCGGGGGAAGAGATGGAACGCGACCGAATCAACCCAAAAACGGTGCGTATATTCGGGAGGGTGAGTTGGGTTAATTAATTACATGACTCTCTCGTTCTGGGGTGGGAAGGGATTAGTTCAAACTAAGAGGGCCATTAGGTTACAGTTAATTCAGAGTAGTTTCTATATGGTGTATTGTAACTTAGCTATTAGGCTAACTACAATGTTTGGCAGACAGATTATCAGGTACCTTTTATGAGCTGAAGTGATCTGTACATGCGTGTAATGATGGAACTCGTTCCTTTTATCTCCATTTACTTGTTGCCTGGCAATACTTGGGTAAATCTCAAAACCCACTTTCGACCTGCCAGCCTTTCGAGATTTCGATCAACAAGCTCAGCAAACAATACCTTAGGTAAAAACATTATATAAGACCTACTACTTGTCTAAACAGAGCTTGTCAATGAAATTAAAAAACACCCCCATTTCCCAATCCAATCCGGTTCAGAACACGTTTGCAGATACACCATGAAACCGCCTCTGATGTAAAAAAAGGGAACATATTTCAAGTAGGAACCATGAGGCCCTAGTAGAAGAAGCCGAGCACTTTCCCACCAACATTTTTTCTCCTAGCCTCTTCGTGGTCCATGATGCCCGCGGAAGTTGTCAGCACAATGTAGCCAAACTGCATGATTTAGAACAGCAGGGCAAGTCAAAAGAAAGAAACAAAAATGGAATTGCATTGAAGTTGCTGAATGCAAGTAAATCCCTGAGAGAACTGTGATGTGGTAACTTCAGTAATACCGACGGATCATTGACACCAACAACATGCTCTTAATCAGAATGACGACCAATTGGTGAATCAAAGACATTTGGCCTCTATATATGTGTAAAAGCAAAAATGTATAAACATAGAGATCAATTGAGCTCTGAAGGTAACCTACCTGTCTAGAGGGAAGTAACCTAGCGGTCCATCCTTCAATCTCCTTGACACCAACATCAAAACGAGGGCTAATAACCCCACACTTATTCAGCCTCCCGTTCAACTCGACCACAATCTTACCTGACCTGTGGTCATCAACGTATTCAAACTCTCCAATGTAACCTGGGGAAATTCATAGACAGGTAAACATAAGCGGACACTTCTCAGTACATTACAAGTAAACAGGCTTTTCATATAATGACAAGATGCCAAAGCATACCATGCTTTTGCATCACCAACAGAAACTTGATGATCACTTTTGAGGATGGCCTGATCATGACCTGCCTCTTGCCCCTCTTCTCGGCATTGTACATGCTCTTAAGAGCATCGTTCAAAACGCTAACCCTCACCATCGCACACGATCAAGATTTCTGCAACCGGAGGGATTTCATAAATCACATTGACGCCCCCAAAAAACAAAATATTTTCAGGCATCATTAGTATAACATGACAGTGTCTCACCTCTTAGACAAAGAGACGAGATCACGGTCATGCATGCATACATCAAAGAAGTACGGTAACGACACTCTATCAACATATTATTAAGTTAATCCAGATTCAATGTCTACGAAGAAACCACACCGCAAACAAGACTACAAATGGCACGACCGTCACAGCTAAATTTCCAGCACAAAAAAGTAAAATAAAATCTAACAACAGATTTCCTCCTAAACCAAGCATCACCAGGTTAAGAATTCAACAACTCCACGACAGCTACCACAGAATTTCTCCAGATCGGGGTTCCAACAATACCGGGCAAGGGAAGATCCGATGAGGGGTTGCGCCGGCGCAAACGGAGAAGTCGGCAGGGCGCGGCGCAAGTGGGGCTAGGGTTTCTGGGAGAAGAGGGCTTCGGCGAAAACCCTGATAATTTTATACGAGGCTCATGGGCTTAGTGTTCGGCCGATGTAGGCCCATTTAGTGTTTATGGCCCATTATACGAAGCCCGGAAGGAGGCCCTTTGTAATGTGCAACTAATTTTTTTGTGCTTTCGTGCAAATTTGTTTGGCCCCATGAGCCAATCGCAAAATTTGTCTCTATCAATCAACATCTTCGTTGTGTTGTCCCATGGATTATATCGCGGGGAAAACATTAGGTTTGAGGGTTAGATGTACAGTGACAAATTTGAAAGAGAGAAAGGGGTGAGGTTTGGATGAACAGTGAGGGAGATTCCATTAATCACGGGAGAAAAGGGATGATTTGCATGTCTCTTTACAAATTTTCCGGACCCCAGCAGCCCTCCTGTCCAAAACATCTCCATACAGTATGATCCTTCATTAACTATTCTTAACTCTGGCCGAGATATGAATTCGATCGAGTTATATTAAGATTCGAAGATGTGGACTATGCGAGACAGGACTATATCTTTCCCCATGTCATAAACAAAGAACAACAGTCCCTTGCTCCTCCACCGCATGCCGGTGCGGTGCTAGTAAGTCGGTGGGGTGTCAACGAGGCTCTTTGCCGCAGCTTCTCGCACAGAAGAGATCGGAACGAGGCAGAGGCCCCTGCTCCGGAGATCTCCGCGCTCCCTGTCAACACGCGTTTCACTAAATACCTGTACATACATAGTTCAAATCAATATCTATGTCGTAATTTTTCGTTTAATAGAAAAATGGAACATTAATGTAGAAGCAAGAACCGTCACCTGATGTTGTGCATCACTGATGTTAGAGCTCGTCATCTGAAAAAGGTTCTGCATTTTAAGGAAATAAAACCCATCAGTGAATTTGGTATGCTCGATTGGAATAAAATAGATCAGTGAGGATGGAGAATTGGGGATGACCTTAATTTGTTCCTGAAGCAGCTTTATGTAAAGGGAAGCTTCTTGGAGAACAGAGGCAGTGTCAGTCTGCAAAACAATTGAAAGTTGTGTCAATCCATCGTTCTAAATTACGAGCCTTAATTTTTAAGAGTTTATGTCAAAGATGTAAATACCTTGCCATAGGGAGATACTAATTTCTGCAGGGCAGTGATTTTGTCGCCAATCTTTTGACTCCTCCTAATTGGCGATTGCACCTAAAAATCAAGAATTCAAGCCTCTCAAGCTGTAATTTTGTTTCTCGAATCAATGCAGTGATGGCTTTGAGTGAGACCATCCTACATACATTGCGCTGAAGAATCCCCGCGGAGAAATCCTTTGACTGCTGATGACAATGTGACGAACATTGCAGTGCCCTTCTCCTCTTTCGCTGCTTCCAATCTCCTGATGATGGCGACTCGCCGGAATCTTCACCAGGAATCAATCCAGCCTCTAATCGACGTTTCCTTGTTTTACTAGCGGCCTGCAAATTCATCACCACCAAACACAAAAAAAAAGAAAGGGTTAAAATAAATATCAACGACTCGGTCTGGGAGCCACATCGCTAATAAGATAAGTCATACGACGTGAACTTTGTCGTTATTTTACGTACATCCACTGGAGGCAGGGTGGGGATCTTCTTGATCGGGAGGAGAGGGATGCTGGGAGTGGATGTCAAGAACACATATCCTGCACAACCAGATAAAACGACAGTCCCCGAGATTGAGTAAGATATTCGGACTGGATCATATTTGAGTAACATAATAGTCGCTTCCTTGGCACTTGGCAGTACCGGTTTGAAGATCAAGAATGGGGCGGTCAGCAAAATCAAAATGATCTCCACCCTTAAGCCAGGTGTTGTCAGCAGTGAATAATGATCCCAGTGGCTGGAAACAGAATCCATTGCTGTGCATCTTGGCGTCCATCAGGGAAGTCACTTCCAGATTCGCCACCTTAAACTCATCGTTTCCTGATCACAGAACAAGACCGAGGTAATAAAAAGGAAAAGAACATTTTTTTTCCATCTGTTTTTTTGGCGAGAAAACGGGAAAAGGGAGTCCACAACTCACCACTGCTGAAGCGTTCAGATGGCAGGGAGGAGTAGAAGGTGTTCCTCATCATCACCACCACTTAACAGTCTGTCTGCAAAAATAAATGGATACCCAGTTGAAAATGAATGATAGCCCTCATCTCTACATGAATAACCCGAGCATTGAGATTCATCCTGGTTCCCTCGGCGAAGAAATTCGCTCACATGGGGCTTGGAGATGTACCTTGCCTCCTGTTCTTATTCTTCAGATGCCAAGGACTAATACGAAGGTGATTTTTTATCTTTGAAGGAAGAAGAGGGACGACTCTGAAGTCTGAACTATAAATACCCCCCCCCCCCTCCCACACACACACAAAAAAAAAGCTTTATGAATTATTTTTGCATGGTTTGGTGATTTTTTATTTAATAACAAGGGGATTTTTTCAGTTTTTCTTAAATCCCAAACACATATGTATGTTGATAAAGTATGATTTCCATTTGCCTCATTCAATGGCCTAATGATTGATCAGGGTTAAAAATTAATCAAGAGGGGGGAAGGTTTTCCCTTTTTGTTCATTACTTGTTTAATTTTTCTTGTCTTGTCCTCTAGCAATTCAAACTTAGTAACATGCTAATTAATAGCTTATATATGTTTAATAATACTTCGGCCGTCCCCTGTTCATTCGACGTACTCACATAGGGGCAGGTAGTGTTTTCAAGGTCATGCTTATTACCACCCATGATGTAAACTTAGTGTCGAAATTAGTAGGAGTCTGCATGTGTTTTTCGTGTGGAAATAGGCGGCATCTCGGCATATATGCAGTGGTGAGACATGAAACGTTGTCGAAATGCACCCCCGCGACTCGAATTCGAATTCAGTGGTGATGTCCCTACACGTGTCAATTCCTGGGTCACGTTTATCCACGGCGTCCACGTAAAACCGTCCGTCTGTGTATGTTAATGATATGATTAACTAAAGGATGGCGATTGGTGGCTTCTCGGCCTGCTGTTGTTTTTTTTTTCCCACCTGTTAACAATAGTCCGAGTCAGTAACCTGTAATAAGAATGGAATAAGTTACCGGAAGGAAGGAGACTTCTTCAGTCAAAGTAATTATTCAAATCACAAGACACGTCAGATTGATTGATACATTCATTCATTCCCATCCTTGCTTGTCTTGTTCGTGAGTTACCTGACAGAATCCTGCATGCATGCATGCAATCCAATCCAATCCAATCCAAAAAAATAAAAAACAAAGTTCGCCTACGATTAACATGTGTTCACACCACGTTCCACCATCGAATAATCACAGGTCAAAAATCAAACTCAGGCCTCGCATCCTTCTTACATAAGCACGGATAGTCCTTCCTTGCCCACTGGCTTGTTTTACACTAATACCAATCCCCCCATAAACAATACGACATTCAGCAAAAGATTGTGGAACTGAAAACTTGAATTCATCCCAAAAGCGATCGTTTGTGCTTATTTCTCTTTGGAAGTATTCCCCAAAAGGAATAAAAAAATGAAGCAATCAAGACGACCCGAATTGAGAGGTCAAAAAGACAAGTTGTTCTTGTCCCTGCCTCAAATGTCTCACCTGCTCGGGCCAAAGAATCTCTTTGTTTCTTACCATTACACATAACATCTACATTTTTGAAACTTAATTCATAAAAACCTGTCAGTCGTACTTCTCTTCACACAATGACGACGACTCGATCGCTAACGACATGGGTTAGTCACTCTCGCCCCTCCAGCACAGCCAAGTCGGTATCAACCACGGGTGGTGGTAAAGCCTCCAGTGGCTTATGGTTATGCCTATGCAAATCTCAGAAGAGTTTAAACCACAACTCTAAACCTCAACCACAAGTCATTTTCTGCAGGCCACTTACATGACTTTCTCTAATTACATTATACTTTTTTTTTCTAACGTGAGAATCAGGTGATGTTGAAAATTGCCTCGGTTTTCTCAGTCGACTCAGGAAATTATATTAACATCACACCAACTTCATGGGAGTGGTAAAATTCCGATGAAGTCCTACATTGCTACAGAAACTCGTGTTCACGAAGTTTTCAAACATGCCCCTGGATCAATCAATCGCCAGCCCAACTTACAACAAAGAGGAAACAGTTCTGCGCCTGGATTTGTCACCTTTACGAAGAAAGGAGCTGTTTTAAAGACGGTTCAAGCACAAAAAGCAACAAAAGCAAAGAGAACCATCAGTATTTGCAACCGAGGAGTCTATAAGAGTAGTAGACTCACAAAAATAAGGCCATCTGATCCTGTGCTGTGTGTTCATGTGTGTAGAAACAAAGTATGGACCAAATGTGAGGAAAGAAAGGTACCAGCCTGGAGGAAATGCCATGCCTTCGATGCCTCCTTAATTCCAGGCCTTTCTTCAGAGTCTCTGTCAGATTTTGCTACTTATATACATTGGTTTGAACAAGCTGTGTTGCTCCCTGTTCTGTAAGCTCACACAGTGCCTAGTATCGACTAATCTGAATCCAGTGTATCGATGAGAGCCTGGGCTTCCAGAAAACCAAAATTGCCTCCGAAATCCCAACCGAGTTCCCAACTACTAGGTAAGAAGTTAGTCCATTGTTTATGAAATCTTCCAAGTCAACGTCAATTGCCCATTAGTTCAACATCTTTTGGATCAACAATCGCATCCACTTTTAGTTGGAAGCAATCGGCTCGATAGCTTCTGCAACTACTTAGAAAATGGATAAGCCAGCAAAGCCTTTCTGTAGAAACCTTCCAACATGGTATCTGTACCAGCAGTACTTTCCAAAATTTCAGCAGATTCCACCCATGCATACTCTGGTGCAACAGGAACAGCTTGGGATAATCTACTAACCAAAAGCAAGCCCGCCCAATAAAAAAGGCTGGCGGAAGCAACAGCCTTTGAATTATACTCTCTGTTAAGGTACTTAGCAACATGAATTGCCAGATGATAATTTCTTGGAGATATCTCCATCACAGATTCAACAAGGTCCACTAGGTCATTCACCTTACTAAACTTTGGGGGCAACAGCATCAGCCCCCACCAGACCACCAGAATGATGTTCACGCCAAAAAAATCAGAGGAAACTGGACAAAATATGCCATTTTTCAGTTCCTGAACACTGGGTTTTCTCACATCATCAACGAACCTTTTTGACAAAGGCTCATTCACGGGCATTTCATGATAACAATCCAAGTAGGTCCCCAGAACACCACATAACTTGCTTAGATGAGCACCATCACGTGGTACTGAACCCCATCAAGTAACAGGAGCTTCGCATGCTCTTTTATACAATGCTTGATCATTTCATGTGTTGCAAGCTGTAACGCTTTGTCTGCAGCAGCACGAGCTTCAGTATATTGCTGGTGCAACAAGCTGTAGAGAGAGAAATTGAGAAATCCAAACATCTCATCCAACCGGATAGAACTAGACACTGAACCCTCCACATGAGATGTTGCAATTAAGGAGCTCCCTAAAATGTCAGCGTTAGCCTGATATGCTAAGTCACCAGCAAGAGATTTCGGTTTCCACCCACAGGAGAACCAGCGAACCATGATTTCTTTCGCCAGTTCAGGACTGCCACTCTGTGAAGCCCATTGAGCATATTGATTCCAGATGCACTGGATTCCCTGGACGTTTTCAGGCCAGTCCAAGAGGGAGTTCTCGAAACCCACAGAATGGAAAACCAGAAATTCAGAAGTATTTTCCCGTGCTGACAAAAGAAGCAGCTCTAAGCTGTTCGGAAACATTGTCATATACTTGATCAACAAGTTTCTACTGCGCAGTAAGCCATCGAGAGCAGACATGCACCAAAAGTGGTTTCTACCAAATCGTGGGGCAACTCTGACATTATTGTCGTTATTAATGGATTCATCTATCATGTAAACTCAAATTGCCTCACTGCCAATTCCACCAGCTGAAGAGCTCTGTGCTTGTCATTGTCATCGAGATTTCAATTATCTGGAGCTCTTTGTCACATTCTAAATGCTCAACAATGTAGTTAGGAAGCTTCCTGTAAATAGCAGAAGAGGCATTTATCCCCTGTCGTTAAGCATGAGATGCTACAAGTAAAGAAAACAAAGCAAATCGCTCATCAGAATTTTCGACCCCTGGTATAAGAGCATCAATAATTTGTATAGCCTTCTCTGTTCTGTCAGATGTGCAGAAAAAAAATAGATCATCTGCAGACAAAAGGTCCAGTATGCTTGCACTATTTTGCATCTTGTGCCCATTAGAAGCAACATATTATTGGCAAATTGAAGAAAGGGCATCCTCATATGCCACCACCCGATCCTCAAACTTAATCTGACTGTTGCTATATAATATTACTGTTGCTATATGATGCTCAACATATTACTGTTTCAGGTCAAACAAGGGTTTAGTTTAAAAGAAAATTACCCCGTCGTCGGAGCAAGAAAGCTCGCCTTCTTCCTTGGAATTGTTCCCGGCGACGGCACCGTCAGCACGAGTCGGCGCGGCTGAGTTAGGGTTCGGCGGCGGACACGCGGCGGCTTCTCGTCCATTTGCTGTTGCCACTTCCTGAACGACGGAGAGAAACGACCGGAATTTTTCGGGCGGAAGGGAGCGAAAATGAAAGGGAGGATCCAAAAATCGCAAAAAATAAAAAAACAATAAAAATGGCAGCCTTTTACCTTTCTGGATAATTACAAGGTGGTACGTCCCAAAATAATTTTGATGGAAAAAATATTTCATAAAAAATAATTATGTTAATTTTCGTCAAATTCGAAGATAATTACGATAAAACTGCCTACATGTCAATAATCAGTTTGACAAGAACATTCCCAGCAACATCCATAGTTTGCCTTCCACCATTACTTAATCTTTGATATCATCACTCACAATTTTAGTGTTTCTTATAAATTCGATTTCTTTAATAAAGTGAACAGGAGAGAATATTTCTTTTACAAATTAAATTTTAGTTTGTGAAAACGGATTTAAATGACCAACTTCTTTAAACATTATAATCGATATTTTTAGTTCATTTTTTAAAAAAAAATATTTTTGTCGGTAATAAAGGTTGAGCCTGCATGCATGCCGCCAACGGTGATAACAGCAAAAAGGGCCTTTCTTGAAAGTTCTCTCCCAGCCTAAGTCTGAACTCCTGGCCCAAGATTCAAACTTGAAGCGGAACTTCCACTAATTCAGTGCCAAAATCGCAACAGCCCATTTTGACGAAATCCTAAACCTAAGCCCCCAGCGTCCAGACAACAACGCTCGTTGCTGGTTTCGATCGCCTTGTCGGAATCCCAGATCACTTGTTCTCCCCCTTTTTGTCTGCTTCCTCCCCCAGAATCCTCTCGGCGTCATCGGTCCCCCCACTACACCAAATCGAAGGTATTTATGTCCCTTTGACCTTTTGCATGACGACGACGGCGACGATTTCTGTCTCGATTCCGGCGCTGGTGGTGGAAACCGAATGGTGGGGAATGAGACGTTGGCTTTTCTGGGGTTTCCCGGAATTGCTGGATTTAGTGTTGGGGATCCGGGGGTGGTTGGGTGTTGGGATCGCATAGCGGAGTGGATATCGCGTTAGACTCCGGATCTAAAGGTCGTGGGTTCGAATCCCACTGCGATCGCCTCAACCTACCCCGGTCCATTGCTTTTTTAACCTTTTGTCCGTTAGGGGAACCCTTGCTTGATCTAAAGAGGTAGGACTCGTGTAATTCATCAAATGTATGAGGACTTGTGTAGTTTTATGGTTTGCGCAGGCCAATTCGTTGGTACGAGCTTGTCGCTTTCTGTGGGTGTTAAGGTCTTAAGTTCAAGATTTCGATAGCGTAGCGCTTGAAACCCCTTTGGGGAATGGAATTTTTGCTTTCTGTATGTGTTATTGCTTTCCTATGATGTAGCTGCTGGTTGTCTCTTATCAGGCATGTTAGTTTGATTAGTCGTGCTGTCCTATAAGCGTAGGACAGAAAATAGCTCCTAAATGTTCAAGTTGAATTGGTGGATGATTGTCCACAACCTAATGTAGCTTGTTCATATCTGTCTTTCCTAGTTTGGCTTTGGCCCCATAGAAACTTTTAGGGACAGAAGTCTAGCTCAGCTCCGACAAGCCAAGCTGTTACAAGCTCCGGTAGAGATGCATATCCTGTTCAACGTTTGGATTCTTCACATTGAATTGATGTTCATTTGTCTCACTGGAGTGCAGTTGGGAACACTAGAGCATGTAATCTCATGGACATGGGCCAAATGAAACTCTTGTATGGTCTGTCTTTCAACCGTAGTGCCTCGATGAGTAGAGGAAAATACACACTTCTTCCCTTTTGATGCTTGCCTTTATATCCCAAGTAAAGGAATAGGACTACCCTTCATCTCTCTTCCTATTCCGAGCTTTAATCCCATCATTGACTCTGATACAGAACCTAAAAGAGATGATTTCAGGTAAGTCTTTCCCTTTGTCGATGTCGACTCCTGACGTAACCCTATTCCTCTTCCTGTCCTTTTAGTTATTCAGATAATGACACGGTTGCTTTTGGTTTCCACCCTCGTTCGCGACTATTCTTGATTCGCTCTGTTCGTATCATTGCGTTTATTCTCGAAAATGACATTGTTTATTCTGTTTATGACAGCTTATTCTCAGAAAACCTAAGATCATCTGATGGAGTGATACTGATCAATTAAGGGACAGGACAGGAGCTCATGTGTTGGGTTGAGAGTAGAGACATAGACTAAGACAAAACCTTCGTTGTTGGCATTAAGACATCATATGCCAAAAACTTTTTTTTGCTCAATTTAATGTGGGCATGTGAGTTTCCTGGTCCCAATGACCAATCATTATTTCACACACATATATATGTGTGTGTGTGAGTATTGCATTAATTGTATATGTGTAGGCAGACACATACAAACATTTGTCAATGCACATGAGTGGTCTCTGTACAAGTCATGGTGAATTTCTTTCCTTTTTTCCTCTTTGTTAAAAGGAAAAATTAAATAAAAAAACAAGTGGAAATGTGAATCATTTATTTGGTCCCAAGAGTTTTTCTTTAGGGGGGGGGGGGGGGTAACAATGTCTCAGTCCAATTTTAAAAATTTCTCAATTCAATTGGGGTGAAAAACAGAAACAAGAGCAAGGTTGACCCAAAAAAAATGACATGAATATTCATTATGACTACAATATCCATGCACCATGTGTCTGTTAATAAGATAATTACATGGAACCATAAGGCGAAGTAGGATTGTAAATCAGTCACTACATGACATTTTTTCACTGGACCCAAGCAGTCTTAATGATTCTCTTGTCCATCTCTTTGAAATTCAAACTATTCTCCCACCCATGAAGAGAAAAGAAACCCCCCCCCCTCCAAAAAAAAATGGGATGACAAATTTAATTGATTTGGGAATTGGGTTGGGAATCCTCATTCCTTGAGAATGGATGATGGATTGATCAGCATCAGATACACAAAATGCAGACTGATTTGATTTGGGTCCCAATTGACTAGCACCACTCTAAATTAAGAAAAGCATCATCAGATTAATGATTAACCATCTGAACAAATGATGGGCATGCCTTTTTTTCAAAAGAAAAAGGGAAAAAGTTTTTAAGGGATGGATGGAACAGATCATACAATTGTCTCCCCAAATGAGTATTTGACAACAAGTCTTTATAAATTACTAACATGGGAATGTGCTGGGGGATGTAAATATTTGTACTTAGAATGATATTATTATTAGTAGTATTATTAATCAATCCATCAATCCCTTTCCATGACTTAAATTAAGACGGCCCCATGTGAACACCCCCCCAAAAAAAAAAACCCACATATAGATACAAAAACTACAATTACAAGCTTTTGTTTGCCATCATCTTTCAGACATTTGCATCGACCAACCCTCCCAAAACCAAGCCAAAAGAGAAATATCAAAAATCAAAGGAGCAATAAATATTTCTGGGTCTTTGATTTTATTTTTTCGTTTCGGTGTCTTGGCGTTCTCGATGTGATGAGATGAAATCATTGAGCAGAGTTGGTGTAGGCCTCAGTGTAATCTTTGGTTGCCTCCTCTTAGCCCTTTTTGCTGAGCTCTACTACCTCCTTTGGTGGAAGAGGAGGCGAATCATCATCGCCGCGGCCAGCTTTCCCTCGTCCATCGAGCACGGCCGCCTGAATCCCGGCTCCAGCATTCCCAACTTCGATCCCAAATCGTTCCCCGGTTTCCTGCCTCAACAAGGACGAGACGACGGCGGCCTTCCTGATTCGGACAAGGATTTATTCCGGTTCATTCCCCAGGAGCAGGACGGGGCTGAGGCAGAGGGTCTTGGGGCCGAGCTCTACAAGATCCCGGGCCCGCCTAGGCTCCTGTTCACCATCGCCGAGGAGACGAAGGAGGATCTGGAGTCGGACGACGGGAAGTCGGGCACTGCCAAGGTGAAGAGGAGCCTCAGCGACTACCTTGCCGTCGTCGAGGGCCAGACGCCGTACCTGACCCCGGTCACGTCCCCTTCCCTGTTAACCCCTCCCATCACCCCAAACGGCATGGGGGCAGGAAACCACCGCCGTCCGAATGGGGGGTTCGGGACCAGGCCTGGCTTCGACCCCAGCTCGTTCGAGTCGTTTAGGGACGCGGAGTTCAACAAGAAGAGGTGCTCCCCTCCGCCCACTTTCAAGTTCCTGCAGGACGCGGAGGAGAAGCTGAGGAGGAAGTTGATGGACTCGGACCCGTCCCAGAAACCCAACGCCATCATCGCCGCCGACGGCAAGCCACCTTCGACGACGTTGAGATTAGCGGAGGCAGGCGGCGGGACAGAGTTAATCACTATCAACACATCTAAGGTGCATTGCTTTCTGCTGCTAGTTCATTACATCATCATCGTCGTCGTCATTATTATTATTAAACTCAGGTTTTGTCGTCCTTTGTTTTTTTACCTTGTTTTTATTTTTCCTCTGGCATCGCAGTGAGTAGATTGAGTCGTCGTCAAACAACAATGATGGGATTGAATCCTGAGGAGATATGGAAGGAAGGAAAGATGCTGCGGCTGAAAAAATTCAGGGTGCAAAAACTGTAGGGGAAAGAGCAAATGGGGTTTTGCTTGTTTTTTTTACTACAGAAACTCCATTTCTCGCTCATTTTTTTTCTGTACCTTTCTTTCTCACAAGTTTGCTTAGTTCGGCATCTTATTTTTTATAACAAAATTGATATAAAAAAACCCTACCCATATAAATTTAATCAAGGGGGAAAAATGGGTATTATTGGGTCTGAATCTGATTTCTTTTTCACCCCAATATACTTTGAGTTTTGCTCAAAAGTGATTTGTCTTTTTTTAATTTTTACCAATCTTTTGGAAATTTTTTTTTGGGGGGGGGGGGGGGGGAAGAGAGAGAGAGAGTAGGCATAATGAGGACAGATTGATGGGTGGATGGAATCATTAAAAGGGGGAGGGGAGGGGTGGATGGGGTAAAAGAAAGCGACGTGAGAATGAGGTCTAGTCGAGTCGAGTAGAGCGGAGATGCCCCTCCTCTATCTCTCTATCTCTCTCTCTCTCTCTCTCTGTGTGTCTGTCTGTGTCTTTTTTGGCCCGTGATATCATGTCCCTTCGTATCTTTATTTCACGAAAGAATATATGTCATAATCCGTTTACATAAGTATTAAGAATGGTTTGGAATTTTCCATGGAACTGACAGGGAGGATGGATGGGGGAGGGGTAATGCCGTGGCTTTCTGATTTTGAGCGTGTACCACCCACATTGACACCAAAACACAAAAGAAAAAGACAAAAAGGAGAACAAATATGGGAAATTATGTGTCGCGGTGAGCCTTAACTTCATACCCGTATTCAATCGTATTCATGCGACGTTAGTAAGGATTATAAGAGATTGGTCAAACGCAAAACCATCATTGATTGGTATATCAAAATGGGCTTTTATAAAGTTAATCTTGCTTCTGAAATTGAATTTTAAAAAATTAACTTTCAAAGTCATTGACAAGCTCGATTTTATAAAAATAACTTAAAGTCATTGCTTTAAATAAGTAGACTTTTATAAAATCGATTTATTATCTTTTTTTTTTAATTTATTCTTTAAGCCCTTTGCCAAATCATAAAACTATTTTTTTCTATTAACATTAATTTAGTAAGTCTCCACGTTTGGCCCTCTTACGTAATCACTCACAATCAATCATCGATCTTCTTCTCCTTCTTCTTCCATGCGTCCATCACTTTCCACGCTTGTCCAAAGTCAACCATGGGAAAAGCTTTACAACATCAGGGCTATGTTGTCTTGTCCCCAAAATAACCTCGGACCGAAATCACCTCTCTTGTTATCGTAACTTCTTCGTAAGTGTTGAGGAGGGGAGATGGCAGCGTCGACTCTGCCGTTGCAGCCCCCGGTCACTGCTAGGGTGGCCACGGTCCTGGTAAGAGCAACCGTGTTGGCTTCACTCGTGCTTTCTCTGGCGGTCATGACTACCGACACTACGATATTGCAAGTTGGGATAAACCTGTCGGTCGAGGTCAAGTTCATGGACGTTTATTCCTACAGGTGAGATCTAGTAGCCGGCAGAAATCTTATTTTCGGCACCTGTAGTTGATATTCCTTGCATGGTATACTTGTAGGTATATGCTCGGGACGATCGTGATCGGGGCCGCTTACACGCTCCTGCAGATCGCTAACACCATCTATGGCATCTGCACGGCGAATCAGTCGGCTGGCAGCGATGGTGTCCTACTGTTTGACTTTTTCGGCGACAAGGTAACAGATCTTTATGATATTGTTCACAAAATTTGTTAAAATGGATCGAGATTTCAATTTATGAAAATTGCAGATGGTATCTTACTTTCTGGCCACTGGCGCGGCGGCTGCATTTGGGGCGACGAAGGACCTGAAGGCGGCAACCGAAGGATCGGGGTCGAATGTCGACAAGTTCTTCGACAAGGGATACGCTGCCGCTAGCCTCCTCCTTTTCTCCTTTATCTGCTGCGCGCTGCTCTCTGTCATATCCTCATTCTCCCTTCCCAAAAACATTTGAATCTTGCTTCATCTACTGATAATTGTCACTACAGGCTTCGCATCCCTTAAATCTCGTTCACAAAGATACTGTGAAATCAATACCCTTGGCATTTTTTCTCATCTCGTCTCCTTCACGTGTTTCGTCCCTTTGGCAAAGTGGACTTTCATTAACCAACTTTATGGCTGTTCGGGTGCCTTCTCCCATCCGATGTTTGGTCGTGCCGCGAATCGGGTATTCGTCTGTCTGAGGTTGAACATGAAGAGGCTTTGCATTGTTTTGCACGGTGGGACGAAGCATTGTAGACTCTGCAGGGCAAGTTGTCCCCGGTGGAATTCACAAGTGACGCCTTTCTTTCTGGTTATTTCACAGTCTCGTCTTGACAGTAATTGGCACGGCACCTACTTGATCCACTTCCGAACAGTCCTCGTCATATTAATGTCCAACTGACACCCTCTTGAACGCCATGAATATGCCGGCACAAATCCTTCGAGTTCACATGGTTGGTTGGATGGAGTTGCTCTGTAAAGCAAAAGCAGATGATTGGCTCCACCTCTTCTTAGGCAGAACAGCAATCTAGCCGACCATTCTTAAAACTGTCTCCCCGGCGCATCAAGCCATTCCGATTTGCCCGCTCCCTTGAAAGTGTCCCGCAACTACTGATTACTGTTGGTCCTTTTACCTGTTTCGTCATTAAGTATGTTAATACTGCCCGTGTGACATTCTCCGATGCACACAAGCGGCAGGGTTACTCATTTCATCCATTTACGTAGCAGCTGCATCTGCATTACCCGAATATCGAAACTCACTGTCCGATCATTCACGATCGCGATTCTCGATGAACTCAGTGCACGAAAACAAAAAGGATCTGAATCGAGATTAGTGGCAGCAGATCACCTCACCATCATCCGCAGAAAAAAGAAGGAACAAGCATTGGATGGATAAAGTGGAAGTGGAGGGTTGTTCGCTGTAAAACCACATCATCACCGCCACACGAGCGATTCGACAGACAAAACATGGTACGGACTGATGACGTAGAGCCATTGATTCATTCAAAACCAGATCTTTCCGGTAAAACCGGCGGAAAAGATCGGAACTTGAGGGGATGGGGGTTGGCTGGCGGTGGTCATCCTTGGACTTTAAAAATAGTGGGGTTGTGGGAAGAGACAAGACAACGCAGGGAGGGAAGGCAACGCAGTAGTCGTCGACCAGTCGTCTCAAAAGTTGGTTGGGGGATTGAGAACCCATAAAAGGAAAGGAAAAGGAAAACGATCCTCGTTTAAATTTAGTATTAAAGGATCGGACAGCGGACGACGTGATGTCCAAATCCAGGCTGTCCGAAAAAATCCCGGGGAGATCAATCACCACTAGTCCCTTACGAGAAAATGTCTCTGCTTGTGCGTCTGAAATGCCCGTATAAATGCCGATGGGTTTCCCGTCCGTCTCTCTGTGGTTCGTCCCCTCCCCAACCCCCCACCACCACCCAAGTTCCATCCTCGCATCCGACAGGTCTGTTCCCCTGATCTGCTGTCTCTTCTGATTTCGGGACTGGGTCATTACGATGAGATGGGTTTTGGTTTTGTTGGAGAAGTTTTTCTTGACTTGCTTGATCGAATGCCAATGAGGAATGGAGATGGAACATATTTTAAATTTATGCTCGGAGCGAATGAATCGTTCAGATGTCAGGGGTGATTCATGCCTGCGTTGTAGCTGTTATCCGTGATCACTAATCGTTTTCGACTGTTTTGCGGATGCAGTTAGAAGGATATGGCGGAAGCTGAGGATGTTCAGCCCCTCGTCTGCGACAATGGAACTGGGATGGTCAAGGTAACATAGCTTGGTCTTGTTTTTCGTGTTGTTCGCCGAGGAGTTCGTGTTGTATGTCTATGGAACTCATTGAGGTGTTGTCCACCAGGCTGGGTTTGCTGGTGACGATGCTCCTCGCGCGGTCTTCCCCAGCATTGTGGGTCGTCCTCGTCATACTGGGGTGATGGTTGGGATGGGACAGAAAGATGCATATGTTGGTGATGAGGCTCAATCCAAGAGAGGTATCTTGACCCTGAAGTATCCCATTGAGCACGGTATTGTCAGCAACTGGGACGACATGGAGAAGATCTGGCATCACACTTTCTACAATGAGCTCCGAGTTGCCCCCGAGGAACACCCGGTTCTTCTGACTGAGGCTCCTCTCAATCCCAAGGCCAATCGTGAGAAGATGACACAGATCATGTTCGAGACCTTCAACACCCCTGCCATGTATGTCGCTATCCAGGCCGTGCTTTCCTTGTACGCTAGCGGCCGTACCACAGGTGGGTTAAGTGATTTCGTCTTTCGATCAGTTCAAGTGATTTTATCATTCTTAGAAGCGATTTCACCATCGTCTTTGTCCTGCCAGGTATCGTGTTGGATTCCGGTGATGGTGTCAGTCACACCGTGCCCATTTACGAGGGCTACGCACTTCCCCATGCCATCCTTCGTCTCGATCTTGCCGGACGTGACCTTACCGACAACTTGATGAAGATCCTCACTGAGCGTGGCTACTCTTTCACCACCACAGCAGAGCGCGAAATCGTGAGAGACATGAAGGAAAAGCTCGCCTACATCGCGCTCGACTACGAGCAGGAACTCGAGACCTCTAAGACAAGCTCTGAGGTCGAGAAGACATACGAGCTTCCCGACGGGCAGGTGATCACCATCGGTGCAGAGAGGTTCAGGTGCCCAGAGGTGCTCTTCCAGCCATCGATGATTGGGATGGAAGCTGCGGGCATCCACGAGACAACCTACAACTCCATCATGAAGTGCGACGTGGATATCAGGAAGGACCTCTACGGAAACATTGTCCTCAGCGGTGGTTCCACCATGTTCGGAGGCATCGCCGACCGGATGAGCAAGGAGATCTCGGCATTGGCACCAAGCAGCATGAAGATCAAGGTGGTTGCTCCCCCAGAGAGGAAGTACAGTGTCTGGATCGGAGGATCCATCCTGGCTTCCCTCAGCACTTTCCAGCAGGTATATTATCAGTGCTTCCTTTCTTCTCCTCCTACAGTATCGATCTTCTCAGTTTGCAAACTCACAACTTCTCGGCATGAATGCAGATGTGGATCGCGAAGGCAGAATACGACGAGTCAGGACCGTCAATCGTGCATCGGAAGTGCTTCTAAAGTGGTTGAAGGAATAGGTGTTAACTACTGCCGTTTTAGGAGGGAAATGCTTAATTCCACAAATTCTTTTTCTTTTCTGGCTCTTCTGTATTTGTAATTGCTTCTTGTTATCATTCCCCTGTCCAAAATTCTTTTTACCATTGCATCCCAATGTTACGATCTTGTTGCACCACGATAATACTTCGACCATCGGAGTTGAGACAAAAAAAATCCTTTCGAATTTGAACAAACAAAAGGAGGAAGTATGCACCATGCTCAGGAGTCTAATTGTCAGTAGTCACGCCAAAGCTTAACATCACACCAGCACAACAGAAAAATTAGCGGTGTGGAAGATTACAAGTTCCTCGGCGCTGTGTCGTAAGGGTTTCATACGTGGACCATAAGTCCCAGAAAAGGGTTAGGTGAATCTGATGACAAGGCTCAAGATGAGATTCTCCATATTCTTGTCCGGTACCCGATGGACATGAGCACCATCTCCCAAAGCATGTTCGGTATGCTTAACAGGTTCACCTTCGATCCAGGGATTTCAGACCAATTGACTGATATCTCAACCATAGGGATGCCGAACCATTTGCAGAGGAAAACCAACTCCACATCGAAGCACCACCTGCGCGGGTTCCAGGGTATATTTAAAACAGCAGTCGTTCTACCTTTTACAAGAACACCATTAACACCACTAAACAGTGAGATAACATTGAAAATAGACAGACAAAGTACGACACGCATGTTGTGCCCTCGAATGAAACTACGATGAACTTCTAACAGACTGCCTGCGACAACCACCTGGCCAGCCATAACTGGAAGCAACTCATGAAATCATTCTTAGTGCTTCAGGGATTACCTTTTCAAACGGATGTTAGAGAAAAGCTTCCTTGCCGAAGCCCGAGTGAACATCTTGAAGCCACACTGAAAGTCACAAATAATTATTTAATGATTACAGGGAAGGAGAGTGGGACCCAAAACAAAAATGATATAAAGGCAATTTTAACAAGAAGCAGCACCTGGGTGTCGCGAATTCCAGAACCAGCAGCAAGAAGTACCACGAGATGGAAACCCTTCATTAGAAAATTCCGATACCACTTTCTCTGAAAACATGTTGACAAAATGTAAATACCTACAGGCAACAAATAAATTCCTAAGTAGACAAAGCCAAACAGAGGGGACTTAACTGAAGCCAGAGCTTTCTCCTCTAAATGAGCACGAGAACCAAAGGCAGCAACAGGAATATCAGCGACAACGACATTTGCATCATTAGGCGCTTCTTTTCTAGCAACTGCATGTATCTTAAAGGTGCAGAGAGAGGCAATCCGTGAGAATGCCATGGCTCAGGAAAATTGCTTGAAAAGAACATCAATAATCACTAACATCAAGTAACAGATACAAAAAACATAGGACACAGGTACCTGGTTTTCTAGTTTCTCTAGGTCATTCACTTTTGTAGCCCCGTCAGCATCAAGCATCAAAAGGAGTTCACCACGGGCATGAAGCATTCCCTGTTTTACAATGCTTTCAACAAAGTAAGGACCCTCAATCAATTGCCGCAACAAAACAGACTCGGGAAGCCTTAGTATGCATCACTAACAAACAACGAGTGAGATATTACTCACTTTTCTGATAGCCTCCCCCTTTCCGCAATTCCGTCCAAGGAGGATAACCCTGACATTATCCACTGAATACTTCCTCACATAGTTGAACGCCACTCTCCTTGTACCATCTTTGCTACCATCATCAACAATTATGACCTGTTCAATTAAAGATTTGAAAACATGGAAAAATGAGTACTTCCCTGTTACATTACCGGAAAGGGAAAGAAAACAAATGAAACCCTAAGCACATGCCTCATAAGTAAAGGATTTGTTCTTCGCTGCCCGCTTTTGAAGGAAACTGGAGAAAGACAGTAAAAATGTTACGCTGCATCGCACAAAGATAAGCCCGTATAAGATGTGCTAAGAAAGGGTCATATGGAAGTTACTTCATGGTCTCATCAATAGCACCAGGAAGCCGATTCTCTTCATTATATGCAGGAACTATCAGGGACAAGTACTTCTCTGGAGGATCAAATATAGAAGGACATGCTACCTGCGAAAATCACGGAGGCTATGACTGGTCGGGAAGATCAGCGATCTTAACAATACACTCGATTTACAAACATACTAGATCACATGCGTCAATACAACACAAAACACATCTGAAGGCATTCACGAGTGGATGAGCCAAAGCTTACTAATCACCTTCTTCAAAGAATTGGGATCCTCAAATACAGGAGGAGCTTCCAGGTGACTGCCAAAGCATGATCAATATGAAGGATCAATCGCGACGGGATGAAAAGAACAAAACGAAGAGGGAATGCGGCAAACGAACGAGTGATTGTGGCGTCTCCTGTAGGCCTCAAACACGATCGCTGCGAGCAGAGCTGCTAGGACGACGCAGATCACCGTGACGGCGGTCTCCGCGACATAGAGAAGGAATCCCATTGTCGGATTACTCGGGGATTCCCAAGCGCACCACCGCCACTAGGGTTTTCGACGCAGGGTACGGGGAACCGACCAATCGGCAAAATTGATCGGATTTGGAAAACCAACCCTCAACTTAAATAATATTACTTATAAAAACTACAGTGAGGGAGTGACACGTAGGCCCGTCTAGCTCAGTCGGTAGAGCGCAAGGCTCTTAACCTTGTGGTCGTGGGTTCGAGCCCCACGGTGGGCGCGCCCATGTTTCTTTTTCCACCCTTTTCCTCTCAGTGAGTGTAAAAAGGTTGGGCGACCCAAAAGGGAAAAGGAAGCACCGCATTATCACCACCACAACAGCAATAACAGCAGCAACTTTCCCCCATCACTCTGGTAGATGAGGATGGACACTCTTCTAAACCTAAAAAGCCCAAAAAGGCATTTCTTTCTTCGTTAAAAAGCTACTACTTGCTTTTTCTGTCTTGGTCAGTGCCCACATGATTAGTCATTCCCGGAAGAAATGCCTAATGCTGGATGGATTCAATCCATTTTATGAGTACTTAAGACTACTTGCTGGGTTTAATGTGAGGTAATGATGAACCAAAAGCTGGGGGTCCATCCATCCCCATCTCCCCTGTTGGTATGATTGAACCCACTTCCTCAATCCATGTAATCATGGAAAGGACATCATGGGTTGGCCTTTCCTTTTCCGACCCACCCATCCGAAACAGCCTCCCCATACCATTCCAAGGTTGCTGTAATAATAATAATAATAACACAGATGGCATTGGGGAAGACCTGCTGTTGATTGGAAACTCTTTTTGGTGGGTTTGATTCGCTTCACGGGTTCGGTTTAGATCTGGGTTGAAGCAGAGACTCACTCAAACTCAACTCCCAAGAAAAAGCTGCGGTTCTTCTTGCACTCAGCTGCTGCAGCATTTAGTTCTCTACCTCCTCTTGTCCTTCCCCATGTCTTCTTCACATGAAAGTCAGTAACAAGATTTAATAACCTGTGTCTCCTAATTTCAAGACCCGAAAAAGAAAAACTAAGAAGGGGTAATTAAAGAATATCACTCTTACAAAAATTACAACAACGAAGTTTGATTCCCGGAAAAGAAAAGTGACTACGAAATGAATCTTCGTTTTTCTCCTTCTTCTCATGGAGCCATGGCTGTTGCAGCTGTTGGTCGGGAAGTGTTGATGTTGTTGTTGCTGAAGCTGATGGATCTCTGGTTCGGCATCGCGAGCATTGCCGTGTGGTCCAGGAAGTCCTTGAGCTCGACCACCGACTCAAGGATCACCCTCAGGTCATCCCCCCGGGAGAACCCCAGGGCCCCCGTCCTGCGGACCGCGTACACGTAGAAGGTGATGCAGCCTTTCCGGAACTTGAACCGGGCCATCTCGTAACCCGTTAGTCCCCTGATGAGCCGCCTGTTGACGTCCCCGAGCGCGATCTCCGACGGCCAGGACCTGTCCACGGCCGACTTCAGCCCCTCGGATTCGAACACGAAGACCACCACCTTGGACTTCCTGGTGCCGACCCCGAGTGTGAGGGTGTGCCACGCGTGGTGAGCAAGGATCGTGAAGTCAGTCGGGACATAGGCCGTTGTGGACGGGAATGGCAGGAGCCGACTACCGTTGTTGCTGTTGTTTCCGGTGCCGCCATCACTCGTCTTCCTGTACGTCGGAGGGAAGGACAGCACCTTGAGGAGCTCAAGGGGGCGAGCACGTCGGATGGTGAAGGACTTGACAATGAACTGGCCGCCGAAACGGAGGCCTTTCACTTCGGGGGTCGGCCTGAATGCGAAATCGGCGGGAGACGGCGGGGGAGGCTTGGGCTTAGGCTTGGGCGTAGGCTTGGCGGTGCCGTTGATGGGGGTGGGGTGTTGATGCTTCTGCTTCTTGTGCTGTTGCTGCTGCTTCTCCTTGTCTTCCATTTTTTGTGGTGTGTGGGGCGGTTCGGACAACCTTTTACTTTCAAAGTGGGTTGTGGGTTGGGTTTTGGGTCATCAATCCATCTATCTATCTGCATGGAGTGGTGAGCAAACCACCGACACCCCCACAAACAAAAAAATTATGAGTTTCTGGGGTGATCTTAACATACATCTGAATATTCATGTCTCGCATCAGTTATTACAACATAAAAAAATACACCACCATAAATTTGGTTTGTTGGAGAAATTATTACATGCGATTCTTCTCCTTTTTATCACGACCGCAAAAGGAAAAAGGGGAGGGGTAGGCCTGATTATTTATCAGATACATCCCCGGGGCCCATTCATATTTATTGAAACTCCCTTTTTTTTTCCAACCTCCCCGGCCCTTTAGAAAAACTTACACGATTACATTTACATTTACATTTTCCTCTGTTGAGACATGCTTCGTGTTCCATTCCATACATGTGGATGGCAGGCAGGCAGGCCTAGCTAGACCTCCCCCACATGAATTGACTTATTCGGAAAGAAAGCTCTGTTATTGGGAAGATTTATCCTGTGTTTTGGCACTGTATGTATGTATGTAGCGTGGTAAAGCTAGAAAAATTAAATAAGAAGGGTCAAATTGGAAATGACGTAATTTAGGCAGGGTTCATGTCATGGCCCCTGCTTCGCCACTAATTGCATGATTTCAGTCTACAAGAATTTCGTACCATTCTTTCTGAAAGCTCACTATTTTCGTCATAAATGATTCGCTCACCGCTCTATCAGGCTTAAGGTTTGGGCCAATTACAGGCCCTCTGTCCGGATACGATTGATTGGGAGTTAATATTTAGGTAAAATTATCCAATTTATTTTAAATCACGTTAGTTTTTTTCGATTGTTTACATAGTATATTCATAGTTATTAAAGTGCAGAGCGCATAAAAAGCGCAAACTTTCTGAATCGCTTTAAGCGCAAAGCGCGCTTTTGACGTGTAGACACGCCAATATTAAACGAATAAAGCAGGGCTCTGGGCCCGGCGGGACGATGGGGAGGCAGGCTCTCCGACAAGGCTTCTGGGAGAGAGGACATCCGACGGGGCTACTGGGAGGGAGGCTCTCCGGCGTGGCGTTTGGGAAGGAGACTCTCAGTGTTAAAAGAAAAAGGAGATATGGCATACTGGCGCTTCCCTTGCGCCCGACGCCTCGCACTTAAATCCCGAAGCAGCTCCAAGGCGCGCGCTTCATGCGGGCCGCTCCATCGCTTGGGAGCGAAGCCCTCGTCCTGCTCTTCGCTGTGCTTTCCGCTTAAAGCGCTCTTCTAACAATCCAGTGTATATCCTATAATCGTAATAATTATATTAATTTTATCAAAAGGACAAATTAATGTTATTTAAACAATAGAATAGATTAGAAAAAAAAACCAACATAATCTAAGATAAATAGGATAATTTGACCTAACAAGATTATACTTTGGCATTTAGGTCACCCACTGATAATAGTAGTAAGAGGATCATGAAGTTCTGTTTGGATAATTCGGATTCAAAATTCAAGTTATTCTTCTGTTTTGTGTTCAGCCTCTAGTTGTTTGTTTATATTGAAAGCTTAAGGTTGGAGCTTTTATCCATTATTATTATAACACGTAATTATAAATCCTATCTCTTTTTATTACACTCATTTCATTAAGAAAAAACAAAATAAAAACCGCAGTGTAATTGACATGGGAGGGCAAGGAAAAGAGTCAATTTATTACAAAACTTTTTTGCTCGATTATTACACAAATCAAGAGGCAAAAAGTGGGATAAACAATAGTTTTATAGACTTTGCGGAAAATCAAAACAAAGAGACTGTGCCATTGCCATCTATCTCCCAGATCATCGTTTGTCCGTAAAAAAAAAAAGGTGTCGATGTAGAGTAGTCGCGTTCATGCATGGTAGATTGGCGAGATCATCCTTCTTCGTTGTAATGAAGTCAAACCCAACACGCGATTTTTGTTGCAGTCGTTGTTATTTGTTTATTTTTATTACGTGACAGATTTTTTAGTGCGTTTATTGTCTTGCCTTTTGATCGATCTCCCTGCGTGATCCAGTTAGTTTTCAGACCAGCAAGATCCTTCTTCTTCTTCTTCTTCTTCTTCTTCTTAGGGTGTACGTCTCGGAGTTCCATCAGCCGCCGTGCCTGGTTCGGGGCCTCCCTTTTCTCTAAATGGGTGGTTGTTGTTGTTGTTGCCGAGAGCCAGGAACAGTATGGAAAGATTTCCCCACTTGACTGCAATTGCATTGTATGATCCGGGTTCGAGTTAGAATGAATGGTTGTGTCATGCTTTCAGGAGGATTGTAGGTGGAGATGGTCCGTCAAGAGATTCAAGCAGGGGGGTCTTGCTTGGACGTGTTGGGTCGGTCCCTCGAACGGAGGAACATATCTTGCAGCTCTGCAACTTGAAACAATTGACCTCAGGTTGGCCACCGACAAGGGGTGGATTGACGAGCAGACCCTTGAGCCGATGAAGCCCAGGACTGGCATTTTGATCACAGTCAAGCGTCTTAACATAGAGGGTTACCAGGGGAACAGGGAATGGTTGGTAAGTGTAGTTCTACTGGCAATTCTAGCGATTGTCTTTTCACTTTATGCTCCAACTGGAGACCCGCACGGTCCTCGGATTCTTGTGCAGGCTGAAATAACTCTTTTGGGCCACCCGAATCTGGTGAGATTGATCGGGTATTGTTTGGAGGCTGAGCAGAGGTTTCTCGTGTATGAGTTCATGCCACGAGGGAGTTTGGAGGATCATCTGTTCCGAAGTTTAGTCCTTGTGCTGAAACCTTGGACAATCTCATGGTTGCGAGTCTCACATCCGGCGCCTCGTCCTTTAATTTATTAAAGGCAGCTTTTTCCCGTGCTTTTAGCGGCGGACTTGGTTCGACTTCTTATTTCGGAGAAGCTCCGTGAGTAGAAAGATTTGAGTACACACCCACATTCATGGTTATCACGTCTTTCTTTCGGCTCTCAAAACTGGATCTGTCCCTCCTCCCTTTCTTACACAGATCCAGAATTCAATTCAATTTGATTCCTTTTCCTCTGTCCGAATCATATGACATCCATGCACTCTCCCACTACCTTCCCCCATTAATTTCCACCCCCCAACAACCCAGTTCCCTTCAGTTGTTTCAGTAACCCGGTCGTGGTTGGGAAGAGTCGTGAAGTTTGAGGACTTGCCCATGGAACCAGGCGAGGATAAGCAGAGGAGGCTCGTTCTCGAGGAAGAGGTGGTTGTCTGGTGTCTAAGTGGTTCGTTTGACCTTTATTTGCCGACGATGTTGACTTGACGTTGCATTCTGTAGGTTATACATTTGCAGGTGGAGTTGGAAGGGCAGCAAGCGCTCAACCGGGTACTGCAATGTGCGCTCGACGGCTTTTCGCCTTCATATTCATGCCTTTCGTCCTGGATTCCGCCAGGGGTAAGTTGAGCTTTGTTCGGTGATTCAGTTTTGGTGGAGTGCTGGTGATTATATGTTTGGATCAGGTCCAGGTGCTTCTCGCCGAACTGGCAATGGTGGAAGAGGAGATTGTTTACTTGGAGAGGAAGATTGAGGACATGAAGCTGAGCCTGATTCGAGAACAGAAACAGACCCAGGAATGGCAGATGTTACAGCCCGAATGGAGGATGCTCCTCCATGAGCGACGTAGGCGGCAGCCCAACCATTCCCTAGATGCCATCAACTACCGACAGGATAGTAAAGGAGAAGAGCGTTCGTTGAAGTCGCAGGAATCACCGAGGAAGAGCAAGAAAGTCAGAAGGCAGCGATGGAACTCCCCTTGTTCTGTTTCCAGTGGCAGTCTGCATTTCCACTTCAGTGAGGAAAATAGAATCGAGGAACCGAACGAGCTGTCCGAGCAGCTGATTAAATGCCTGATAAACATATTCCTGGAATCGAACCGTGCTGTAGAGCACGAACAGGAAGCATCGAGCTTTGTCTCGAGCCTAACACTCGCCTGTGTAAGCTCCAAGTCACGATCTTTCTCAGCCAAGACATCATCTAGCTTTAAGATGACGCCAAAGCTCGACCCGTTTGGCGTTCTCGACTTGGACGCAACCCTGAGGGATATAGGGAACTACAGGAAGTTCATTCAGATAACGAGGGACACGTTGAACATGGTTCGTCTCGAGGAATGCTCGTCGAATCTCGGGAAACTGAGGGTCCTGATGCATAAGCTGTGCACAGTCAACCTCGCGTACCTCACAGATAAGCAGAAACTAGCTTTCTGGATCAACATCTATAATTCCTGCGTGATGCATGTACTGCCAGAAATCTCAAGCCTCATGAAATCGAGAAACGATCCCAAGATGCAGAGTGTTAAGCTATACTCGTTTGCTTTCTGCCACAGGCATTTCTCGAACACGGACTTCCTTCTTCCCAGGAAAAACTATTGCAACTCATGAACAAGGTACGTCGCACCGATGGTTGCTGTTACCTCAATACTTTCCTACTTTTGATTTCCTCGTGAATCCCAAAAACAGGCAGTACTGAACGTGGGTGGGATCGTACTAAACGCCCTAGCGATCGAGCATTTCATCCTGAGGCATCCGGGTGAAGAAAAAATCGTAAGAACTGTCATGTAGCATGAGCATAAATGAAAAAAAACAGAGATCTTATCAATGCCGAAATCGTTCATAGGGTTCTCCGATGGATGAGAAAGAGGTGCTTCTACGGCAGGCTTACGGCCTTGGATATCCTGAGCCTAACGTGACCTTTGCTCTCTGCCGAGGCAGCTGGTCCTCACCAGCCGTAAGTCCATAATTTTTCCTTGTTAACATTCCATAATACCAACAACAATTGCATTCCGAAAACAAATCATCACAAAAAGAACTTGCAGCTGAGGGTGTACACGCCGGGGGAAGTGGTGAACGAGCTGGAGAGGGCGAAAGCAGAATACCTGGAGGCATCAATCGGGGTTACAACGACCACGAACGACCCGAAGATAGTAATCCCCAAGCTGCTGCAGTGGCACATGAGGGACTTTGCGGATGATGTGGGTTCCCTGGTGGAGTGGATATACAGCCAGCTACCGCGGTCAGCGACACTGAAGAGGCTGATGCTGGAAGTGGAATACAGCGAGGGGAAGTCCCCGGCGTCGAGGGCGGTGGAAATCCAGCCTTACGAGTCGGAGTTCCGATTCCTATTGGCGGTGTAGAATAGCAGTCTATTAGCTCTTAAAGCTTAATAACGCAACATCCACACGAACAGGAATAACCGGCTCATCGATGTCGCGATCATTAGTTCAAATCTAAATTCGACTGATTACATTCTTAAAACTCTTTAAAGTCATTGAGGGTAAAATTTCGGAGTTTTAGTTGTATCTCAACGTTAAAGGTGAAAGAGACTGGGGTTCAGACCGGGCCGGGAAGTCCAAATCCTGCGAAGTCCAAGTTCAGTCCGAAGGAGCGGAGTTGTGGATTGGGTTGGGTTTGGAACACCACTCGCTCGACAACAACTGGTGGTGCTTTTGTCAGATTCAATTGTAGGACGACCGTATTCCAAAGATCGGGGGCAAATTCAATTTTTTATTTCCTTTCCGGTGCTGTGTTCTACTCACCGATCGGGAATCATCCGTCGCTGTCGCCGTTCTTGTCGTTTCCTGGTCGGCCGAGGACGGGGCTCTCCCCCGGAAACCAATAATTCAACTTATTCCTAAAACCCCGGTCCCATAAAATCTTAAACCCTAGCTCGAATAATCACTCTTAAAGTCTCCGCCTTTTCTTCTGGGTAGTTCTCTATGTTCTTGATGCGTGTGCATTTCCGCTGTTTATTATTTTGGAAGGGGGGGACGGGATGAGATTTTCTGGCGTGTTTTTCCTTTTTGCATGCAATGTGTGATTATTCGACCTTGTTTGTGAAGAGCATTGGCGAGTGACGATTTGGGTGTGTTTGTAGATTTGGAGAGAGGAGATGACACAGGTTTATCTACGCAAGCCAGTCTTTGCGGAAGAGCTTGACATCGAGTGACAAGCAGTCGGCCAATTGAAATGGTGAGCAAAAGCCATGATAAAAACCTGAACAAATAAAATAATATGTATAAGCGTACGAGGGGGCATAAAAAGATCAGCCGCTGCCTTTGTATGCTGGAGGATAGCATTAGAACATGGGACTCTTACCCTTCTTTACTGTTGCTTGGTTCCCCCCAACTTGGGTTCTGTTAATTGTTGATGATTTTGGGATTTGCCTTTCTGGCTATTTTGAAGGGCCAGCGTGCTTAATGTATTGGATGCAACTGGAATCTGACATGGCACCATGCATTTGGATGTGTTTCTTGGTCAAAAAGAAGGGAAAAGACAGTCGTGGTGTTAATCTGTCTAGTTTTTTGTTCAGTATTGTGTGCTAAGAGTAATTTTCTTGACTTCTTCTGGATATCCTTTGAATTTAGGCTCTTCATTCCCTTCCTTGGTTTTAGATTAGATTTTCACTCAAATGCAAATGCAGGAATTGCTGTAGGATCTGATTCATAGAGATCCATTTTGCTTGTTAATTGCAATTACCATGAATAAGCTATCCTGGGCTTCTGCCAGAATGTCATGCGCTCGTTAAGATAGTTGCTGTTTGGGTTTTGCTTCTGAGACAAGTTGCCCTTTTTCTCCTGCAGGCCGTGTTTGTTCTTCTGAAATGGTAAGTTTATCAGATGCTCCCTCAGATGGGGATTCAGATATCAGTGGCCATTCTGGATGTGCAGTTGTGGAATTCAGAAAAGATTGCCCTTGCTTGCACAATGCACTGGATTTCGAGCAAGCGTATGAAGCAGACCATCGTAGTCGAAAGGTCTGGATTGCCAATGATGAGGTCAAAACTGGTCTGTATGCGTGAGTTGCACATGCTGAGGACTACTTTTCAACTGACATTGTTGCTGACCACCTGCACAAGATTGGAGGTGCTAGAACCATATCTGAGTTAGAGGAGGAAGAGGCTCATAGTCATAAGCATGATAAGCTTGAAAACGACTTGAAATACATTATTGAAGCGAATAATAAGTACATGCTGGATATGGTGGTGAGATGTGATGAGACCTCAAACTTACTAAATGTTCTCATAGAAGAGAAGGACAAGCTTCTTCAATCCTATAACGGAGATTATTCTTTCAGGCCGTTTTTGTTGAGTGGAAGAAAAGGTTGCAGTAGTTACACCCTCAAGTTTTAAGTTACTTGAAATATTAATGTAATGTAACTGAAGAAGTGCCTAAAACTCTCCTTTTGACAGCAAATAGTTTGTTTGGTCCAACGTTTGAGGTTATAAATCGTGCGTGTGGTTGCTTAGTTTACTTTTGTTGTTTTACTTTTAGAGTTGAAGAAGATGCAACCGAGTTCACATGACCACTTCCTGAGGATATTCAGTGGTCGCGAGAAGGGGAAACTGCAGTAAGAATCCACAAGAAGGCATTGGAGCTGTGGACAAGAGTTGGAGTAGCGTGAGGCTAACAATGACATTGATAGGAAGATGCTGTCAGAAGGGACTGAAAAGGTATCCTTTTTTTTGTGTAACTGCTGAATGAACTAAATGTTATACATAAAAAACATCTGTTATTTTCCTTTCAGAATACATCGATGAACAGTTCCCTGCGATTGGCTTCTCTGGAGCAACAAAAAGCTGATGACAATGTGTTGAAACTTGCTGAAGAACAAAAGGTATAGTTTCTGCTTTTCTTCTTGTTTGTATAATTTGAGCAAACAAACCTCTTGAGTCTTACTTCCCATTTTACACCAGAGGCAACAAGAAGCGCTGCACAATCGTATCATTCAACATGAACAGCAGCTTGATGCAAAACAAGCTGGGGAAATGGAAATTGAGCAACTGAGAGGAACACTGAACATGATGAAACACATGGAAGATGATGATGATGCCAAAGTTATGCAGATTAAGGAGGGTGTGCTGAAGGATTTAAGAGAAAAGGAAGAAGAACTTGTCATTTACAAGACCTTAGCCGAAATCTTATCATAAAGGAGCGAAAGATTAACGATGAAGTGCAAGAAGCCTGTCAATTTAATTGTCATTTATTATTAAGAAGGTTTGCTCTGCACTCATTTCTTTGTGAAAATGAATTTGTTGTGTTTTTATGTCTATTTAGGTCCTCAAAAACGTAGCAAGTGATTCTGGTCAGACATCTATTGTAGTCAGGAGGATGGGAGAACTTGACACTGAGCCAGTTGTCGAAGAAATGAAGCTTAAGTATAAAAATGAAGAAGTAGAGGACAGAACTTCTGAACTCTGCTCACTTTGGGATGAATATCTGAGAGATGCCAACTGGCATCCCTTTAAAAACATTGAACAGAATAATGGAACTTACCGGTTATGTGTTTCCCAGTTTCACATTTTCTCTATCTAACTTATGAAACATTCTTCTGTTTATTCTGTCATTTCTCTTTGTTCTTAATGAAGCTGCCTTCTAAAAACGTTCCTTCCAGAGAATGATAAACGAAGAAGGCGAAAAATTGAGAAACCTGAAGAATGAACTGAGCGATAAAGTGTACCAGGCTGTTGCGACTGTTTTGATGGAGATTACTGAGTTGAATCTCAGTGGAGGATATATAACAGTTGAATTGTGGAACTACAGAGAGAAGAGAAAGGCTTTACTCAAAGAGGGACTCAAATATCTGCTGAAAATATGGAACCTTGACATGCCCCGGGGGATGATTCTGCCATAAAGGTTAGCATAATCCTTCATCTCTAACTTTGTCCAAAATTTGAGGGAAAAGGGACGTGCTATGATGCTGAGCGTTTTTGTGGCCACTAATGCAAGTTATAACTTGTAGTTTAATTTATCCATATGAGAAAGAATGCATTTATGTATGCCTGTCTTTTTACCGGTAGCTGCAAACACTCTGATGTTCCGTGTATCAATGTATTCGTTGTTCAAATAATCTAAGTCATAATGTGGAATTCTAGGCTGTGATTTTCGTCTCTTTTCCTTCAGTGTTTAACAAAGAGCAGGAATAGTCCAGCCCTTAACTCGGTTAATAAATTATTCTAGAACCTGTGTCCTCCTTGAATACATTATGTATAATATCACCCCAAACCACTAATCCTTATTTCAATCTCCATTTCACAAGATCCCACAGTTTTTAGTGATACGGAACAAAATAAATTGGCTCTCTTTGCATATTACAACCTTTGGCATTGCTGTTTTGCACGACTAGTCGTGAGAAAATGAGATAAGTTACCAAGCTAGACTTGAGGTGTATATTCCCTTTAAAAATGTTCTAGTTTAAATATGAAGTTGAGATTAGTTTCCATCGGTTCCTTCCTTTGTTTGCTAATTGCGTTGATGTTTCTTGTAAATTTGCTCATATGGGGGAATTGTAGTTCTCTCGGGGCTATGATTATAAAGAGATGGCTGTAGTGAGTATGGTAACCCAAATTTGTTGATAGGTGATCTCAATTAGGGGAAGTAGAAGGTACTGCCTTGTTAAATGAGGTCATGGTATCTCTATTTCCTGATTCATCCTCACTTGATTTGGGTTTTGCTTCACTGTGACGGCTTTCTTGTCCTTCTACACTTGATATGAGCCCCATCATGGAATAAAATAGAAAATATGGATCCAGCTAGCCGACTTCGGCTTAAGTAGTGTTGTTGTTTGATGCTGCTGCTGTTGCTTATATAGTTGGCTACTCTGTGTAGAGGAATTGGTATTCTTGTCGACTTGGTTGCGGGCGGACAGTTTAATCCTGGATTCATATTCCACCATAAGAACCTCCTGAACAATGCTTGGGTATGGGGCAATGATTACACAGAGAGAGGGCAGTAGTGGGTTATGTAACACTTGTACGTTCTTGGGGCTGCTTGAAACTAGTGTTGCTGCTGGTGCCACCTTATCAGTCTTAGGTGCTGGTATCACTGCTTCCGTATTCATCCTCGGATCGACCTGGGTTCCATACATTGTACCCATGATGACTGAGCTTTCTAATCCTTTTACACTTGATATGAGCCCCAATTCTCAAGATGTAGTCTTCTGTTCATATCTCGGGGACTGGTCACAGTGTTTTCGCTGTAGTCAATACCGGGAACAAGCCGATGGCGACATCCTGTGATTGTTAAGGCCATGGCTTTGGCCATGTCTAGGCCAGCAACACTGGCTTCTGTCATTCTTTTTCGTTTTCTTTTCTTTTTTTTTTTACTTAAAGTCCTTGAAATTTGTGGGGTGTTGCCACAGGAGGACTAAAATATGGGATCATTCATTCATTCTAGTACTACTATAGCTCAAGTACGCCTAACTCTGCGGACTCATACGGAATCTCTTTACATGTTGGAAATATTCTTGTGCTTCTGGGCTGTGATTATGAAGAGAGGGGGCTATAATGGTGGTTGCAGAATTTGGTTTGATCTTTCGGGTGTTTGAAACTGGGTGGAAGTTGCAGGTGCCGTCTGATCATCCTCAGGCTTTGGTATCTCTCTTTCCCAGGTCCATCCTCAATCAACCGGGTTCATTTCTCGTAACCCCGTGATGATAGAACTTTCCAAATCATTTTACACTTGATATGAGCCCAACTCTTAGGTACTCAATATCAGCGTCTCAGTTTTTTTATTTCTTAGACTGCTGAACTCATGGAAACGTAACTTAGGATGTGTAGAATTAGTTTTTCTCAAGAACAAAGTCGATTGTAGAATAACCAAAGCTAGTATTGAGTATAGCAAGCCACTTCAGCTTCTTTTATGACTCTGACCAATTGGTCATTGGTTACGGAACTTTGACATGAGGACATCCCCTATCCCATGTTATATATTCATGTAGTAATTAATATATTGGCCTTTTGTTTTCAAGGTTTTTGTGAGTTCAGACCCGGGAGTTCTGTCGGTGAATGTCTGGCCGAACTTCCAGATTTTCAAGGAGGTAATGGTATGGTGGTGGCTGGCCATGACCCTGAATGAGCGCGACTGGCCGACAAGGATTACATTGGACTGCCCAGTTCTGCCCCCATTTCCTGCTCATGCTCATCCCCCGGTCCTTGACCCCTGCACCCAGACATTGTTGACATGGCCTGCACCTGCGACAATCGGGATAAGGACCAAGTTGAAGCACCGACCTTGTTGATTGTGAACCTGATCCCTCCTTGCTTTTGACATGGTACCTAGCGTTATACAATGGGTACAATACCGGCACAGTACTCAGCGCTCTTGAAGAACATTGGCATGGCGAGATCGAAACGTCGGGGGTTATGCACGCCCCTCCTGCAATAGCCACAACATTAGGATTTTTCAACGCATGGAACAAGATGCGGCCACGGGAAGCATCCCGACAAGTCACACCCATTGTGCCGGACGCGTCCCTCCAGCCATAAAACGTGGCATGGGCGCTCTGCCGGGGGGGCCGAGACTTGGTAGTTACCGTGGGGACCCAGGCATTAAGCGACAAGGACAAATGGCTATAGAAACATCCTTTAACTAGAGCCATTGTCTTAATGGGAGTCTTTATGTAATGAGGGGAAACATCGAGCAAGCCTCCTATGAAATTACATAAACTTTGGAATTCCAATCCCATATTATTACCAAAAATCTACTTAAACCACGGAAAATACGAACATAATTCTAACACTGAATTATGGAGATTATTTGATAAATTCTAAAGATTATTACCCAATTTCACGAAATATGTTTCCTATCTCCCCCACCCCCAAAATAAAAAAAAAACAATAAATAAATAATGATGATGATAATCGGGTGGGTGTTATGGGCCTATTATTCCCCTGAGAAAAAGTCGGCCCAAAGTCGTTGTGGCCCACCAGGAAATCCGACGTAGGAGCCCAATAATCTAAAATGGACCCAACCCTTGGGATTATATTACAAACGAAGGATGTTGGTTGATGGCCATTGCTCGTACACTAACTCTACTAAGAAAACTACGCAGGAGTGCGACGGGGACTAGTTGACCTAAGTAAAATGGGGGTTGAAGTTTCGGGGAAAATGGACTGCCGCTGATCGACACGTCAATGAGCTTTCGGCGAACTTCACCCCGAAGGTGGTAGACCGCAACGTTACCTGACCGACAAGGTGTTGTTTGCGTTTGTGGCCAGCGTCCCCTCCCCCCCGGATATTACATTACGTCGTCCAACACCTGCAAACAAGCAGGCTCCCGTCATTGGATCCCCGGCTCACTATTATTATTACAATCCTAATCACTTAAATTTCTTAGGCCGACATTCATTTTCGGAGACGAAATCCTTAAGAATCAAGTCTGGAAAATCTTCGAAAGGTCGAGGCACGTGGATTTTATCCAACAGACCTTGAGGTCGAAAGATGTTCTATTAGGGGACTGCCACACAGATATGGGAACTACATCCTGAATCTATGACCCATGAGGATGAAATAGAAAGAGCGATTTGTATCCCGGCCCAGGGAGAGACACAGAAGGGAACAACTTTGTGCAAGAGGTTGGGAAACCAAGAGAACGCTTTGCGTTTTCTTATGGTTGTAGTAGTTAATCCACACCGAACCCACTCGCACTTAGTACTTTCCTGACGGGCTGTCTCCCCCACCCCAAGATCTCAAACCAACGTTTATTACAAAAGTGAGATCCCCCATCGTTAATTGCTCTTGGTGTGCCGTCGCCCTTCAGCGAAAGTTTTGTTAGACCTCGTCCACTTTCAGACCGAATCGTCATCATGTGGATTTTTGGACATTAGCAAATCGACTTTCGACCGATCCCGAAGGTAACAAAAGCGTCGCACGAACGTGACTTCAGTTGTAATATCACCAGATTTGGGTTGGCTTTTTCTTTTTGTTTTTTCATTGCGAAGATTCCCCCCACATATGCTCGTAGCTTTAAAAAAAAAAAGAAATCTCCGAGATTTCTTCGACACGTAGCATGCACAAAATTTCTTGGGGGACTGAAAATAATTGAAACCAAAAATTGGAAACATTTGGGAATTAATTTCGACAGCCTTTAAAAAGGAGATGCACGCGTTCGTGTAATATGGAAAGGGTTTGGGTGGGTGCGGGGTTGTGTGCTTTCACGATCATTCACTTGAAAATCTTTTTTTTTTCTTTTAATTTTGAATTTTAATCCCGCCGATGCTAACATGGCGACGATTCTTCCGTAATTAATTCTTCTCCTCGGACGATTAATTTAGCTGCCAAATATAAAAGAAACGGTGTCTCTGTGTGTGTGGGGGGGGGGGGATTACTGTTCGGGAAAACAAAGAAAGTAATCATCATTACTGGATTTGGATTCAGAGACGACGAGTATGTATGCATTCAATGGAAAGGGGAATGTCACGACGAATTAATGTTCATCGAAAATGATATATGGATGGGGGATATCAGGCACCTTGGGAGGGTGGGAGGGAGGGAGGCAGGGAAACAACCTACTCGGACGAGCCTGTCCCCATGGCCCGACCACCCCCCGCGACTTATTTCAGATTTATTGAAGAAAGGATTACGTCACTCGTATAATCTTAAAATTACGGCAAGAAAAATCCGGACATCGCCTCCAAACCGCAAAAGTCGCTTTTACGAGAGGTACCATTAGTCTCCTCCCCTGCCACCCGTTTCATTTTATCTTCCTTCCGTCGATCATGTTCTCGAAAACGACATCTCCCGCTCCCTCTCCCTCTCCCTTTCCCCTTCGAAGGTCTCCGCACTTCCGTCCCCACCCCGGAACCCAACTTCGTTTCTCTACATGAGGTTCGTGGTTCCTCGTCCCCCCCCCCCCAACCCACACTAAAAATCGCATCTTTTTTGTTGGGTGTTGTTCCATTTTTGCTTCCGGGTTGTGTTTTTAGCTGTCTATTGACTCTGTAGGAATCAAGTTTTTTTTTCACCCTAGTATCCTTTCTTTGCGACTGTTACCGAAGTGAGTATCGGATGTTGTTCGTGATCTCGAGACTTTCGTGATTGGAATTGGGACGAGGGTTGTTATCCGATGCTGGTGATTGTATGGAGGATTTTTGCTTGGGAGATACTTTGCCGTCAATGATTTTTGCTGGCGGGATGAACGATCGGTGGGGTCCTTCGGGTGCATGCTTATCCGGCTGTGGGAGCCATCACGAGGATGGGGCCGGCGTTGGAAACTGTCCTGTTTCTATCTTCTGGGATCGTGGTCGTGTGAACAGGCTAGGGCTAGATGAAACAGATGACGCCAAAATTGGTGGAGGTGCCGCTCGGCCCCGTTTTGGTTCAAGCCCTAGTTTTGTGGACGGGGAAAGGATGAATAGTTGTGCCGGTGAAGGGAAAGATGGAAGGGATGTTCCTGATTCATTTTTGGGTTTGAATCGTAGTGTTGTTTGTAGGATGGAATTAGAAGATACTGTTGGAGAAGGTAAAGAAGGCGGAGATGATCCTAAACCGTGCTGCTATTCTAGCGGAGCGAGTTCAGGACTAGGTGTGGGAAGCGAACCAGAGACGCTGGAGAATTATGATTTCAGTGATGTGGTTCTGAAGTACATCGGCGAGATTCTGATGGAAGATGATGTGCAGGAGAAGGCTTGCATGTTTCAGGCATCCACGGCACTTCATGCTACGGAGAGATCGTTCTATGAGGCCCTCGGACAAAATTACCAGCCGACGCTCTCAGGAGATGCTGAGCCTTCAAGCTGTACTAGTGACAGCAGTAGTTGTGAATCGAAGGGCGTGAATTTCTCGGGTGTTTGTAGCCGTCCTGCTCATAGTGCTAGTTCCAACGAGGGAGGGGATTCTGGTTGGAAGAGGGAGTTTGGTTCTGGAATGTTTTCTGCCTTGGCTTCACTGTCCAATTATTCGTCGGTCATTTCTTCATCCAGTAGCCCTAGTGTAGATGGATTCGCTGATTCTCTGATGAGTGCTTTTAGGTTGTCCGAAGTTTTTGGTGACAGTGAGTCCGCGTTGCAATTTAAAAAAGGTGTGGAAGAGGCCAGCAGGTTTCTCCCTGATGAAACCAAGCTCTTAGTCGATTTGAAGAGCCATTCCCTGCAGGAAACTTCCCGGCGTGCTGGTAATCTGGCGCAAAGTTCGAAAGCAAGTATCGACGAGGGAAATTATGCTGGAAAAAGAAATCCACATTCCGAAATCGATGGTCTGGATGAATCGAGGAGCCACAAACAGTCGGCGTTATGTTCTGGAACAGTTGTTAGCCCTGAGATGTTTGACATGGTATTACTGAACGACGGGACGGGTGAAACAGCCCTTCGTGAAGCCCTACAGCATGTTCAGCAAAATGAGCAGTCAAAGGGTTCTGGTGGAAGTAGAGGCCGTCGCAAGAGATCAGGACGCAAGAAAGATGCTGTCGATCTGAGAACGCTTTTGACGCTGTGTGCACAGGCAGTCGCGGTTAATGATAGGAGGACCGCTGATGACTTTCTGAGACAGATAAGGCAGCATTCTTTGCCAACCGGTGATGGGATGCAAAGAATGGCCCACTATTTCGCAAACGGCCTCGAGGCACGACTAGCTGGTTCTGGAACTCAGATATACAATGGGCTCATGTCCAAACCAACTTCTGCTGCTGATGTTTTAAAAGCTTACCATCTGTACCTTGCAGTATGCCCTTTCAAGAAGATCTCGAATTTCTTCTCTAACAAGACAATTATGAACGTGGCCCGAGATGCAAAGAACCTTCATTTGATCGATTTCGGCATCCTCTACGGTTTCCAGTGGCCTTGTCTTATAGAGCGCCTTTCATCGCGACCTGGCGGACCTCCAAATCTGAGAGTAACAGGGATCGATTTTCCTCAACCGGGATTTCGTCCTGCTGACAGAGTGGAAGAAACCGGACGCCGACTGGCAAACTATGCGAAAACTTTTGGTGTCCCATTCGAGTTTAAGGCGATCGCGCAGAGGTGGGATACCATCCGCCTGACGGATCTCAGGATTGAACCTGATGAAGTCCTCGTCATAAATTGCATGTATCGGCTAAGGAATCTGCTTGACGAGACTGTGTCAACCGAGAGTCCTAGGGATGTCGTGCTCAAACTGATCAGAGATGCTAACCCTGATGTCTTCATCTTGGGGATTGTGAATGGGACGTATGGTGCCCCATTTTTCACCTCGCGGTTTCGTGAAGCTCTCTATCATTACTCTACTATCTTCGATATGCTAGAGACTAATATCCCCCGCGATATTCCTGAGAGGTTGTTGATTGAAAGGGACATTTTCCGTTGGGAAGCAATGAACGTGATCGCGTGCGAAGGCTCTGAGCGAATCGAGAGGCCAGAAACATACAAGCAGTGGCAGATGCGGAATACAAGAGCGGGTTTCAGGCAGCTCCTTCTGAATCGAGAAATAGTGGAGATGGCGAAGAATCGGGTCAAAGCTTACTATCATAAAGATTTTGCTGTCAGTGAAGATGGACAGTGGCTTCTGCAAGGTTGGAAAGGTCGGATCGTGTATGGACTCTCAACTTGGAGGCCTACAACCGTCTGAAGCATGAATCCTCAAGAAGATTGGTATAAGGCTAACCGCCCAAGTTTATCATTCTAAAGAGTTAATACAGGTAAGGATGCCCAGCCCCATTGTTGATCTTTTTGGCCTGATTATCCAAGTACCAAGGTATCTAAGGAATTGCGAGCCTTGTTAGAGGGACCTATACTAGATGTCTGGTGCAGATACAGATCTGCAGTTTATCGCTCCCTTTGAGGTCAGCCCTCGGACCACTTTAAGTCGTTTTTCCCTTTTCATCTCCGAGGTCCAATGCACAATTACATGGATGATATGAAATGAAACTACTAATTCTTGTCCATACACAGTATTGCTGATTACTAGGACAAATTAGATCATATTTCACACTTACGAACATCTTCATGGAGTATGCTTCTCCTGCTGTCGTGTTGTTCTCGATACTGGCTGCTTTATTCCACTTGTCGTGTCTGGAAATGTAACTGCATTTCAAATACCCTACCTCATAATATAGGCATCTGGCAATAATCAAGCATGGGGACTGAGGGTCGCGCGCTAAAATTTTTATCTTCCTATAGAACTGCTTCAACTGGTTTGCCGTATCCTATTGCAGGAGCAAAGTGCAATCTCAATATCCACAGGTTGTTCTGCAGTTGGTCATCCCTTTTCTTTTCCTTTTCTTTTTAAGAAGATCAATGGCATTAGGCATCTCGATCTCGCCTTCCGATTGTTGCTGTTGTCTTTATTTGATGAACTGGGAATGGGACACGTCCAGTGAAACATCAGTGCAGGAGTACACCCATGATCCAATCTGATGGTTTCTCCGAACAACTGATTCTGGGGATCCAGGCAAGCTTACCGACTTCAGGATGTCGGCTCTACTACACGAATGGAGCCATACCATTGTTACGGAAGACTCTGTGCTATTTCCCTAGTGTACGCATTAACTTTGTCAAGAGTTTGTAAGCTGCTGCTGCTGTTTTGCTTGCAAGCTGAAATGGTGCCCCCTCCGGTACTAAGTCGTTGTGAACAATTTTACCCATTATATATATATATATATAGGTTTGTTTTAAATTAGCTTTGTCGTGAAAATAATAGACCTATTTTCATTAATAAATAAAAATATTATTTCCTTTATTATATTTTAGTATAATTACTTTCGGAAATTTTTAAATAATTCAAAAAGCCGAATTTATCTTCATAAATATGAAGACTGTTATTCAAAAAAAAATTTTTAAAAATGGTTGACGTAAATTACGTGATATTTTTGCGATAATCCGCAAATTAAGTTTGTGAAAACAAATACCGGAAACCCTAGAGGGGTTGTAGAGTGTAGCCGCAGGTTGTCTGAAGGGGCATCGCAGTCGGTGGCTTCCGATGGTCGGTGGCGGAGGGACGGCAGATTTCTTCTATAGGGAAGCCCAAACCCTCGGCTACGTGGCTCGTTCCGCCTTCAAGGTCTTTCTCCCACGACCCCACTTGTTCACCCCCTCCCCACAATCCTTGCTCAGTCGAACCACGACTTGTTCTGACCTTTGTTCAATCCCAAAACAGCTGCTCCAGATACAGGACAAGTACCGGCTGATAAAGCCCGGATCATCCATTCTCGACCTCGGCTGCGCTCCTGGCGCCTGGCTTCAGGTTCGGCCGCTATTGCCCGTGGTTTCGATTTTACCTGTGGATATTGGAGTGACATTTGTTGTGTCTGAGCTTGCCCTGTGTTGTTCCCGGTTGATTCTTTCAGGTTGCTTGTCAAAGTCTGGGCCCTGTCCAGAACGGGGGTGCTGTGATCGGCATCGATGTAAAGGTTTGATCTTTCTGTAATGATCTGTTGATTTAGGAATTTTGTCTGGCGGGGCTGTCGGGCACTGGGTATTGCTAAATGGAACTAATTATGGGACAGAATGTCGACATTCCTTCTAAGCATTGCGACACAAGGGTCCGGACGGTGTGCGCAGACGTTATGAAGCTTCAGGTGAATGATATCAGAGGGCTGTCCCCGCAGGTAGTAGCAAACTCCCGGGGCGCCCTTTTCAGTTAGTTAGACATGTTAGAAGGTGTGGGTAATATTGTTTACAATTTACATGTGTGGATGCAGCGCAGGGGGTTTGATGTTATACTATCTGATATGTGCCCACCAGTTTCTGGAATTACAATCAAGGACACAGCCTTATCAGCGGAGCTGGGCACGCGAGCTCTTGAGGTGGCCATTGGCAGACATGTGCTGGCTCATGAATTCAGCTGCGAAGTGAACCCTTCCGCATCTGATGCGGATGACACGGGCGTGCTGCAAACAGACGGTCACCTCATTATTAAGCTTCTGGAGAGCGAAGAAGTACAAGGTATGGTGGGTAACTTCTCCGTTAACTCGACGGCTCAATTGTCTTTTTCTGCATACCAATCAGGGATGAATCAATGTCCTGGGAATCCATGACAGGGTTCAGCAAGATGTGCAAGCCGCTGTTCAGGAAGACATCATTGCTGAGGCCTAAAGCCACGAGGCCATCTTCCAGAGAGATTTATTTGATATGTCAAAACCTTCAGGCTCACAGACCTGCCTAGAAGATTATGCAGCTCTCTCTCTCCATACCTTGGGCAATTGTGTGCGTTCCATGGAATTACGAAGAAATTGAGCGTGTCCGGTTGTGATTAATTCTTTTTTAATCTAATAATTTTTTTAGCATTATAAAATTACTTTATTACCCATAATATTTCAGTAGATAAGGTTTTAAGATTGATGGTTTAACTTTTTGGATTTATTATTTATGATTTTTAATTTTTAATATTTCGGATTTAACATTTTAGAGTTAAACTTGTTTATCTTTCAATATTTAATGTTTAACATTTAGGAATTATGGATTAAATTTTAATATTTGTGGTTTAAAATTTCTGGTTTAATGTTTATAATTTAGTGTTTATGATTTATTGTGTAATTAATTAAATATAATTTTTTTAAAGCGTAAAAATATCTAAAGCATGTATCATAATTAAAATAATATAAAATTAAAATATTAAAACTGTCATAGTAAAATTTTAGAATATCCATACCGTAGCACAAGTCCGGCATTAATTAGGGAAAAAATAAGAATAAAACAAATTGAGTGACCCTGATGAGATATCAACTTATTTGGCTTGGAGTGTGTGTGGTAAAAGCAAGTGCAAAGTTTCCGGGAACATCACGTAAAATTTTCTTGTTCCGATGAAGATGAGTAAAGGCCGCAACTCTCCATAAAAATCAAATCACCCCCCACTTACCTCAAATGAACATAAAAGATTTTTTCCTCAATGCATATCACACCCAGAAAAGGAGGATCGGGCCATGATTCAAGGGGGGGAGGGTGTCCAAAGATGATCAATCCTAGTATCAGACGCAAACATTTGCTTTTATGGGTTTTGATCAGTCTTTGTGATTTTTACCAAAACTAGAAATTGGGTTTGGTTTGTCTGCTGGGTTGATCCCTGGGGATGTGAAAGGGTAATCGTTACCTGTACGTTTGCGTTTTATCCGGATGTAAACTGTCGTGTTTTTGGGGCTAACACACACAACACATATGTTACGTGATTAAAAAAGCTTTTATTACAATCTATGTTACTGCCAAGTCTTGTGACGCGGCCAAAAACCGTAAGGAGTTTGCTCTCGTCGTATTCACTGCCATTCCATTTTATGGGAAAAATGAAAAATCAAATCATATCACATGACGCGTCGGTGCCCTTCATGAGTCAAAGATCTTTCCCATTTTGAGTAAAATTAGATAAAAAGGAAAAGGCTGGTCAAAATTGATGATGGGTTTGGAATTGGATTGGAGGAAGAAGCTATTCTTCTAATAGTATTATTTAAAAAGAACAAGTAAATAAAATATGCCTCTCGAATTCCATGTGTGTGTGTGTGTATAAATAAAACCCCAAGTAGCCCAAACCTCAAATTGCATTTCCTTCTCTATTCCTCTTTTCATCCCATGCCCCCTTCCTTCTCATGGAAAGGGATCGATGTTAAGGAAGAATATGAGTCGTTGTTTGCTATTGCAGCATCATTAAGATTCACGAAAAAGAAAATCATTCTTCCGAGGGATGTGATTTCGAGAATCTTGATGATGCTGCAGCGGCAATCCAAATGGCTAAAAAAGGCTTAGGTGGGCATCCCGGAACATGTCTTTTCTAGGGTTTCGACGCTGGCGGCTCGTGAGAGGGTATGTATGCCCGAGGTGTTGTGTTTCTCTTCCCTGATGTTGAGTCTCCCGTTGTGTGCAGAAGGAAAGCCTAAATTGGCTGCATGCACCTCCATCCACAGCACAGGGAAAACGAAAAGTGCTTACGATAGGAACGGTTTTGCTCACCGGATATCCGATGGTAAGAAGGCTTCCTTAGGAACGTCCGTGACTATTTCACTAGTCGTATGAGCAAAATTGCTACTTGTTTCATATCGCGTTTCCTTATCTCTCTCTATTGTCTTCATCCTTCCTGTTTTTATGGCACGCGGCGTGCGTGTCCTTGAGTACCGTGGTTGCGTGGCCGGAGAGTTGATTTTTTTACTTAAACACAGTGATCATCAAAAGGAACTCGCCTTCATCAAACGACCCTACAATAACCTTAACGTTAAGACCTCCTACTCCTACTATCTCCATCCCCGGGCGAGCCGAGGCCCAGTTTATGGGCCCAACATAATTATTATGGGCCTCGGCCTTGTCATTATTTTGGGCCATCGTGGGCCTCAAAAAGGAAGTTGAGTGGATTGGAAATTGTGCCCATCATTTATTTTGTCAGGCGAATCTGAAAGCAGGGGGTGGGGAGGACGGCTACGTTTTCGCTTTCAATGCAAAATCATTTTTTTTTTTTTATGTTGTCAGAGAGATACTGGGAAGTTTCCTTCAGTTACCGTTTTTCTTTTCAGTATCCTCAGTTTTGCTTCGTGAAATGAATTTTTAAGCGTAATTTAAAAAAAAAAATTAACTAAGGATTGGAGAACATTAAGTAGTATCACATAAAATATAATCTGTACTTCCCCCGGGGGGTTCATTGGGGAACTGACCGGGGGGGGGGGGGATCACGTGATCGAGACTCGAATAACCCCCTCGGATCAAAGATCACCTCTCCATTTTGCAAGCAAACGAAAGATGTCCATTTTACCATCTTAGTTTCTAATCTAAACTTTTTTTTTTATTCAACCTATTTTTAAGCTTTGTCAATTAACACCAGACAGACGTTACTTTTATTACATAGTTAGAATTTTTTTCCATTATATTATTAGTTTTTTTTTTAGATCAAATTCAATTTTTCTATTGATGATTCTATGAAAACTAAAATCTAAACCATATTCAATAAATGTTAAACTGAAAACCCTAAATAAAAAAAAACCATAGTAAAAGATTTTAAATCTTAAATGATGTATCATAAACTCTAAACATTAAACTATAAATTCAAAGTATTATACGAACAACCTTAAATGTTAAACAATAAAATACAAAAGTGTTGTATCATAAATTTAAAAAAAATTAATAATTAATTAATTTATTTATTAATACATTACATCAAGAATGCCGTAGGAGAAGAAGAAAGAAAGAGGATCATAGTCCTTTTCAACACCCATCCTCAAATTGTCTTACTAGAGGTATTAAATGAAGAAACTATTTATTTGGACCCACAGTTCTTATGTGTGGAATGACAGTCCGATTGGAATTGGAATTCGCTTCACATCCTCGGCAAGTTTGACAATTGCGTTGCGCTTAGCCTTTGTTGCCTCCCAATTTTATTACATTAAAAGTTGGTGTCATTATTAATTAAAAAGACGGATAGATTTGTAAAAAGGAATATCCTTTTGCATATATCTCACCTCACTCACGTTTTTGGGGGGTCACTAATGACATAATACCAAATATTATATGTATATATATATTAATTAAAAATCTATAATCCATGATTATGTGCTTTACAAAGATACCATTAAAATATTTAAGTGTCCGGTCCAATCTCCCCTTATAAGTAACATCGTCCTCTTCGATTCCTCACAAAAGACACCCACACTAAACTCTTCTTTACCCAATCGCTCTTTACTCCTGGGAGATCATGGGTTCCGATGAGGAGAGGAGGCTGTGCGAGTCCCGGAAGCGTCCCGTCGTCCATAGGAGGTCGAGTAATAAGGGGAGGAGGAGGAGGAGGAGGACTTGTGCGTTCGCCAACAAGTGCGCGAGGTTGGTGAAGGAGCAGAGGGCTAGGTTCTACATCGTCCGGAGATGCGTCACCATGCTACTGTGCTGGCACGACCATGCCGATCCCTAGGCCGAGGCCGGTGTCGAGAGATGGAGACCAAAAACCCTCCTCTTTCTTTCTTTCTCTTTTTGGAAGAGGGTGATTTTGATTTTGGAGTTTTTTTTTTCTTTTTGTCGTCGTTGTTGTCTTTGTTTAGTGTAACGTGAGGAGAAGAGAGAAATCAATCAAAGAAGTCACTTCTTGTATCCACACTCCTAATTTTTTTTTATTAAGAAAAAGGGGAAGTAAATCAATTGCTGAACTTGTCAATCGATTTCGAAATAAACAACTCACAATTTTTATAATTATCTAATAGAATACATCATAGGGAGCCAACAAAAGCCTTATAGATGGGACCACCAAGCACATAACACAACATGCTTAAATGTTATGATCTCGTCTGAGACATGCGATTGGTGGTGGTAAGGATATTTCATTCGAGAAGGAAATTGGATTCACGAGGTGATGAATCTTAGTCAATGGAAAAATCCTCCCATCCCACCTCATGATTTTTTTTCTCTTAAGCCTGATTATCATTTGTGTCTTCCCTTCTTTTTATGCAATCATGTGTTTTGTTTTAGCATGCCAAAGAAAGAAAGAAGGAAAGAAAAGAATCATTATCATCCGAAATATTTTTTTATATGAAAAAAAAACGCACACAACACATACAAAGATATGGAATCAATCAATCATCATCATATTCGGACAGGACATGTTTGAAAAAAACGACCCAGAAAGCATTAAGAATTCAATAGTAATAATAATAACACCAAGTTATCTTGCTTTTCCTTTTCCCTTGGTAATGATCAATAATGTCAAATGCTGCAATTGACTGCATTCCAAGATTTATCCGGCCCTACAAATCCATTCCCTTTTCTCTCTCTCTCTCTCTCTCTCTCTCTATTAACGATCAATCTAAATGTGCGAGATTAGATTTGTCCTATGTTTAGTCACGCTGAAGCTCGATGACCTGGTTTTATCCCCCAGTTAATCTCCCTCCCCTCCCCCTCTTTCTCCCTCTCTCTCTTGCCTTGCAATAACTCATAGATTATATGAATGGTATATTAAGGATAATACTCGAATTTTCTTCTCAGCAAATTTTGTAATATCATGAAGCTTGTCCGAATACAACTAGCTCCATTTTTTTATAAGGAATTAATTATTTCATTATTTAAAAAGAAATAACTATAATTCTATGATATGGAAGTAATCACTTCAAACTTTGCGTAAAAAAAAAAAAGAAGTGAATGAAACCATTTGTGCCTTCACACAAGACATAACACGGTGAAAAAAAGTCACATTTCTGGAATTTTTTTTTTAATAATAGCTAAGGAGACAGACGTTTTTAATTAGCTTAGAAATAAAATTAAAATCCCAAAAATAAAAGTAATATATATAATGGGAACTTGGTATTTTTTGGGGGTGGGGCGGGGTCCACAAGAGCTAAAATCCTAGTCCGTTGTCGGGCAACCCACCCGTTCTGAGACATCCCCGCTTCGTACGCGTATGGCCGTGGGTCGCCGGTCTCCCACCAACCGTCGATTCGTCCGAACCCAGAAACCCACTTTCCCCCCTACCCCGATTGGCATCTCTCCTCCAGCTAAATCGGGTCAGTCTGTCCAATCCCTTCCGATTTGGATTGATTCCGTCGTTGGGCCCCTTTGACTTGTCTCGCCCTTTCCCTCCGACGGTCGAGTTGATTGGGTGTTTTGGATGATTGGGGATAGAGGCGATGAAAGGTTTAGGCCGAAAGTCGAGATTTTTTTGGTTCTGGGGATTGACTTTTTGTTTATGGATCTGTTCGGGGTTTTCTTCGACTTCGTGACATTGACTGGAATCCGTGTCTGTGTCTCGGTGGAATCCCGCAACAGGGTTCCTTCCGTTTACCTTTAGTTGTTTGAGTGAGGGGAGAGGAAAGGATGGATTCTTCGTAGTGTGCCCTTGTTAAGGTGGAACTGAGAGAGTGCTAATTTCAGTTATTACGGCAGGAATAAAGCTGCCTTTCACAATGTGTGCCGGGATAGGAGAAACTCGGTCGATGTAGTAGAGTTTGACTTTGTATGTTCTTCTGTGTTTTGATTATGGGTGTTGTAATCCCATGGTTATGAGCCGTAACCCGTGAGTAATTTTATGTCATTGGCTATGCCAGGTTTGTTGTTATAGTCATGGCAGCGGCTTTGGATTTAACTGGTGATGGAGGGGTAATCAAGACAATCGTCAGGAGTGCTAAACCTGATGCGGAAGCTCCCTCCGATGCCCTTCCTCTTGTCGATGGTATTGTTGGAATTGTTATTTCTCTTGATAGAGATGGTCTTATGGTTTTTGTTTTAACACTGATTTCATCGCTGGGTTTTCTTTTTTTTCTTTTTGAAACAGTTCGTTACGAAGGAGTCCTCGCCGAAACTGGTGCGGTTTTTGACTCGACCCATGAAGATAACACCATCTTTTCTTTCGAGATTGGGAGTGGATCCGTAATCAAAGCTTGGGACATAGCTTTGAGGACAATGAAGGTGAATATATCTTCTTAACTTTAAAATCTCTTTCCAGTACACATTTCATATCCTCATTTCTATCGATCAGGTTGGGGAGGTTGCAAAAATCACATGCATGCCAGAATATGCTTATGGCAGTGCGGGTTCTCCACCGGACATCCCTCCCAAGTAATAACTTTTTTTTTTTTTCATTTGGTCCTATATGCCATCTTGTGCTATCTTAGCATATCGGTGAAGCCTGGAAAGTGGATGACTTTGTCTGCTGTCTATCCAATTCAATTAAAGCAATTTTCGCAGAACAACTAACGTATGGTCTCCCAATTCTTAATCTAGTGCTACCCTCATCTTTGAAGTGGAGCTTGTTACTTGCAAGCCTCGCAAGGGTTCGAGTGTCAGTGCAGTCACAGAGGAGAGGGCAAGGCTGGCGTAAGTTTGCTTCTCCAATCTGCACAATCGATTGTTTTTTTTTTCGTTTGGATTAAAATGTCCAGGCGAGAATCAGATCCTGAAGTAGAATGCAATATACTGCCTTTCACTGCATAACTGTTGCAGAGAGCTGAAGAAACAGCGTGAGCTTGCAGCCGCCACTAAAGAGGAAGAGAAGAAGAAGAGGGAAGAAGCCAAGGCAGCAGCGGCAGCACGCATCCAGGCCAAAATGGATGCAAAGAAGGGAAAAGGCAAAGGGAAAGCAAAATGATAAGATGTTCCGATTTCAATGACAAGCTGACTCTTCATGGGTGCTTAAAATGCTAGTGTGAGAACTGATGCCATAACATTGTGTCCGTTAAGGGCAAGTTACTAGGATTGCCAAAACCGTCCGCGTGCCAGGTGTAAGAGATTGCCAGTTAATTGTGGAAACAACCGGAAAACCTTGAACAGAGATGAAGAGAACGCCATGCCAACTTTTTCCTCTACTTTTTTTGCCTAGTCGTCATCATGTGCCTAAGCCATGGTAGTGTTAATGGCTACCACATGACACAGAATCCCAAAAAAAGCAAAATCCTGCAAAATCTTTTACCATTCCATCCACTGAAAAAGAAGCCCCCTTTTTCCCAAAAGTCAAGGAAAGGCAAAGGCCGACTTAGAATCATTTGGATGCCATTGCTCAAGCAACAACCCAAAGAAAGAGGAACGACTGGGAAAGATTCTTATCTCATCTTTACTCGTCATGTCCAAAAGAGAGAAGAAATGGGAATTGCTCTAACAGGCAAACTGTCATGTTAAAACTTCAATGGCACATGTAAATGCATTTGTCACACTTAGAACACTGGACGGATAAGATCGGATAAGATCCATTGTACCTCTGGAACCATTTCTTAGGCAAAACGAACATCGTAAGAGGCTTCATATGCTTTTTGCGAACAACATTCTCAATATATCATATAAGCATATCACTTGAATAGCACGAGGAGACAACCACCTGAATCTACCTTAGACAAGACAAATGAAGAAGCAAAAATAGAAACAGGAAACAAATCTTTCTGCTGCTGAATTTCAAGATCACTTTCAATTAAAACAACCATTGATAGGTCCACTCACGGCCAATAATCGTTATCATATCATTTCAGCAGCTTCCTTCAGCATCGAGGAACATCAACACTCCCCCTCTTCGAACTCCTACTGCCTCATCAAAGCAGACTGACCACCTGGAAGGAAGGTATTACATGACTTCCAATTTCTCCAAAGAAAATAAATTCATCCGTACTTGAAAATCACGACAAGATCAGCTACTTCCATCATCAGCAACCAGGGCAAGAGCTCTATGCCTCCTCGATGATGAACTCGTACCCATGTGAAACAACCTGCTTCTTCCTGTTCGAATGTCTGCCACAGGGCTGGAGCTCGAAGAAGCAGCTGATGACAAGCTTGACCCAATTGTCCTCCTCCCACCACCAAAACATCCAAACAGGTTCCTGAAAACCCTCCTTAACAACCCACCCCTATCTCTCCTGCCTGTCCCCCTTGTTTCCCAAGAGATCCTTCTAGGCACGCCACCATTGTTAAACCCGCCATCCATCTCAGTGTATACTACAGGCAGTTCCCGCTCTCCATTTCTCTGGCCATTTGAAAACCGCCCCACAGCAAACCCACCACCGGGCAGCCTCCATATGGTCAAACCTACCGTGTTATTATTGTCGTTCGTGTTGCCGCTCTCTTCCTCATCATAAACTCTCTCCTCCAATGTTCCCCTCCCATTCTCACCCCCTCTTCCCGAGCTATAATCCCGCGAACTCACGTTACCATCCGCAGGCATCTCGAACCGACATACTGGGCATGAATTGCGCAAAGCCAGCCAGGGCAAGATACAATCTTCGTGGTAGATATGTTTACATGGCATCTCCCGAGCATCACATCCCAATTCAAAAACCTCCTTACAAACAGCACAGTGCAATTCGCTTGTGATGTGATCCACGCCAATCTCTACCACGGGCATCGATTCAATTGCAGCCTTGGATGCTGGTGGGCGATCCAAATGACTGATGCCGTTGATCTCTATCTGAGATAGCTGGTCAAGCAGCCTATCAAACCCGGATCCAAGCAAGAATTCCGAAATTGATGGTGGCAGGGGCCGCAAACCCGAACCACCACCGTCATCATAATACAATTCATAGGAATTATGCTCCTGTGCATCCCCAGTTCCATCCGAAGGCCTACGGAGCACGATCACAGGATTAAAGGGGGATCTATCCCCCGCATTTCGACGGGCCCGCCTAGAGCTCCCGGAAGAAGAGTTCTGCGAATTTATCATATACATGGCAGCTGCAGGGAACCGGCCTCTGCGACGGTGGTCCCCACCTAATGAAGGCGCAGGCAGAGGCGGAGGTGGGGATGTGGCCGCGGCTGACGCCGTGTTGATCTCCTCCACAAACCCGCCATCGCAGTTAGGGCAGGTAACCGTGTCCTGGCTCCAAACCCTAACGAATCTGCTGCACCTGTAACACCAGTACGAAGAAGACATCTAATACCTCGATCGACCTGGCCGAAGACCGGGAACCAACCCCAGAGCCAAGACCCAAGACTCCGCCTCTCCTGAAGATCTGACCAAGGATGACCCAAACGCGAAGGACAAACAAAATCCCAGATTCAACACCCCAATCGGAACCAACCCCGGAAAATCGCGACCCCAAATCGACGAAGAACCCCTCTTTAGCTTCAATCAGAGATCTGGGCACACAAAGTTCCAATCCTTCACCCCGCGAAACGGCAGAGCTGGGGCACGCGCAAACCCAGAAAGAAATTTCAAAATAAAATAAAATAAAACAAATATCCTTCTGCTGGGGAGGCAAAAAGCGAAGGGGCGGTTGGGGGATGGGGATTCTGGGAGGGGATCCGAGGAAGGTGGAGGAAGATTTGGGAGGGTGGAGATGATTGAAGGCAAACGCAAAAAACCTGCGTTTATCGATCTGTCTTTGGCCGATGTTGTCCGAAGCTATTAAGGTGACGACACGTGGCATGGGAAGGTCCAGAAAGAATTGCTGAACAACCCACCGTTCTGAGTCTGGCCCAAAAGGACTAAGCTTCTGATCACGAAAGCTTTCAATGCGGTACGAAATTTGTATGGAATTTCATACCACGTTTGTACGGTAAAAATTTTTTTTATATCTTTTAGTATTTGTTTTATATAAGACGAAATTATTTTGTACCCATTTTATACTCTATTGGTATTGTACGAAATTATTTCGTACTTTTTAGTACGAAGCACGAAAGGGTATGAAATAATTTCGTACAGTACGAAATAGTTTCATATCAGAGTACGAAATATGTACGAACTAATTACAAAAATAATTTCGTACATTACGAAACAGGTACTAACTGAGTACCAAATAATTTCGTATAGAACAAAATAGAAACGAAACTTTTTTTACATAATGAAAATAGTTTCATATTTGAGTATGAAATTATATCGTACAGTGCGAAATTATTTCGTACCCAGTTCGTACTCGCTTCATACGGTACGAAATTATTTCGTACATGTTTCGTATTGTACAAAACTATTTCGTACCCCAGAACGAAACTATTTAGTACAGTACGAAATTATTTCGTACTCTTTCGTACCTACTTCGTACAGTACGAAATTATTTTATATCGTGTTACGAAACTATTTTGTAAAGTACAAAGTAAGTACGAAATAATTTCGTACTGTATGAAGCGAATATGAACCGAATACGAAATAACTTTATATTACACGAATTGAGTACAAAATAATTTCGTACTTCGATACGAACCTGGGAAAAATTTCATACCGCATGGAAGGTTTTGTGATGGGAGTTTTAGCCGCTTCCTGTACAAAATGCTGTCTTTCTTTCCTCTGTCGTCGGTAGTGATAGCATTATCTGAAATTTTAATATGTAGGGAGGGGGGGGGGGGGGACATAAATTTTCCAGCGTGCCAGACATAGCCTATCTGCATTTACTGGGATTAGAAGGATTCCTGTGCCTATAATTTGGCTAGGAGGACAGGACTACAGGGAGATTCAGCTAACCCGGGCCTTGTTCATATTCGATGGATTTATACCCCATGTGACTGGGTCACTGAAATTATTCATTTGTCTTCCGCTGGTTGGTCAAGGAGGAATAGTTTTACCCAAATCATGCAGAACTTTCAGCTCCCTTTAAACTCCTGTAACTTAGTGTTTGGCTCAGAGGAAAGCCCACATGTTTCTGAATCGAGGTGGTTGTTGGTGGTGTTGGTGTGACTGTGAGGATTATGGGGTGGTCCAAATTTAGCAACTTGGGTCTTACTAATTTTGATGGGATCCCCACAACCACCCAAAATTTGTAAGACCAGCAATTATTAGGGGGTTGCTGTCAAAAGGCTAAAAATTGTAAAAAACAGCATCCCCTGTTGGTGCCAAGGCAGCATTACACCTTTCATTTGCCATCAGGATCTAAGTAGTTTTCTTTACAGACTAGAATTGCTTCCAAAATCACTAAGAGGCACTTGGATGAAGAAGAACACCTGCCAGGACATCAGCATCAGCTTGTCGGAATCCAACAGGGCCACCGACCAATGACATCTTTATTGATAATGATTGTTTTCGGCGCACACAAATACGTACAGTTTAGATTCAATCTAACAAGACGGGTTCGAAAGAAGTCGGATAAGAGTGAACGTAGACATCGAGATTCTCCACCTTTTAGTGTTTTGCAACCGGGGCTGTTACCTCTGCCGACGACGGAAAATCGTCATCCAAGTACCTTGTGACCTGCCTCATGGTCGGTCACATAACTCCGAGGAATTGTTAGAACAACACAAGCCCAGCTTTAGAATCTAGCTCGTGTATTCGTCTCCCAACCTAAAGTCTTCCACATCGAAGATAGTTCCCGACACCCATTTCTCTTACACCCAGTCGACTGGTACGAGCTCCTCCGGCAATGCCTTTGGCTCTATCGGTTGTCTACTGTCGTCCACATATGACTTTGAGCAACAATGCACCAAATGCAAAGACATCTGAGCTCGTTGTGGGCTTTCCAGCACATGTTAGCTCAGCTTGGAGTCATGCTCATATAGCTTGGCGAGACCGAAGTCACCCAGCTTACCATTTAATGCAGCATCCAACAAAACGTTGCCCTCCTTGATGTCTCGGTGAATGACAACTCGATCCCTTCCTCGTGCAAGTACAGGAGACCAGAGGCAAGGTCTTTTATGATCCTAAACCGTTGATCCCAGCTTAGGACAACCTTCGGTTCATCGAAAGTGAACTTGTCCAAGCTTCCGTTGGGCATGAAATCATACACAAGCCAGTTTGCTGTGATGTTGACACCATCCGAGTAACTGAACCAAATTCCAATGACAAAGCCTTCCGTTGCTGGCGATCTTCGAAATGAATTCTCGTAACCCCTGCTTCGATTCGTGGGAGATCCTCTTAACGGCATCTTCGGTGTTGGTATTCGGAGGAACTCCTTTGTAAACTCGACCAAAGCCACCGAACCCCAACAGTTCCTCGTCTCTGAAGCCATTTGACGCCTTCTTGAGCTCTCTGTAACAGAACCAATGTGGAGAGACGTCAAGCTCCCAAGCTTTGATAACATCCGCATTCTGGATCTTTAAAGTGATGTGAACAACTGCGACATCGATCCTCATGAGTAATATCACGGCCGAAGCAGAGACACCAATGACCAATAGGAGGTTGTGATTCTTCTACCCTGGAAGAGAAGGAAGGAAAGAAAGGGAAAGAGATCGCGCCTCTCCGGTTAACCTACAGCTCCATCCCAATAGGTTAACTTGCGAGCAAGCCAGTAGAAGCCACGAACCCAACATACATCAAATCACTGAAAACTGCTTATGGGCTTCGAAGAAGAAGATGAAAGCCTGGCATCCAACCGGCTGCTCCCGGAATCCTAATCCACCCATGCTTGACTCCCTATCCCACTTTTCGTGTAAATCCCCATTCTCATCGATTTCTGATCGTAATACAATTGCGCATTCACTCACGCCTTGGTTTTGGTTCCCCAACGGATTTAGTAGTAATAGTAGTTGTAGAAGAGTTGGGTCTGAAATGGACTTCCATTTTACCTACAACCGCAATGAGCATCACCTTTACTATTTGTTGATGGGGTATTTGTAAGTTTATGGTCAGAGACGCAGGCACCAGTTTGGGAACTGGGTTATGCACCGGGTACTTGCCCCTGAGTTATTACTTGATTTTCTTTGAGATGGCGGACGGATTGCTGATAGCAGTGAGGAAGCGAGGGGTGGTAGCTTCATTGGTCTTGCCTTCGTGAGGATCAGACCAAAGGAATATGCCCATGGTGAACTCCCACTTGGAACTAAGGTCACCATTCGTGGATAGGCCGTATTCCGTGAGAAGGCTGTCGAGCTTCCACTCAGACTTCGGGTAGTGCAGGGGCATCCGGAAGATGCCCATGGTATTACTCCTCCGTCCTTTTTCTTTGCATTTTTTTACCTTCTAGCGTGTGTTTTAAGGTCATTCCGGAGTCTGAAAACAACATGCTCACACTTCGGTGTTTTCAGTTATGCTGCAGAGGAGGTGGTTTAGTTCTCATGCCGAGCGAGGAGGGTTGATCACAAGGACTGACCTGCAATACCTTATCTGGTAGTTCGGGTTCCCAGAATGCACGCATAAGCCGAGATTGCGCAAGCGCGCACAAGAAGCTCCCTCCCACACGCTTGATGTGCATTTTCAATGTAAATCTGGACATCATTGATAGCGATTTAAGGTCAGGGCTAAGGACTCATGTTGCCAGGCTGCTACGGCATTCTACAGGAGTAAATTCGTGGGAGACATTTCCAGGATTCGTCTTCAGAGGGTGGCAAACCAGACTTCAGAAGTCAAGCAATATATTTCTTTCGCCCCAAGTTTCAACCAAGGAATGGGGCATTGCTCAAAACAGAGCATCGCAAAAGCGTCAACGAGGATAATAAAGGCGCGACAGCACTTGCCGTGCATTTGGGATAAGCGGAATTGACCGGTAAGGGGTGACTAGCTGGCGAGCTGATCCAAGAAACTGTCGTAATGACGGTGAAATCGATCTCTGTTGTAGTCCTATGATCAGAAAATCAACCAAGTGGTTTGACCAGAAACAGCATCCATCATCATCATCGGGTAGGACGTCGTTTTTTCTTAGAATGTCCGTCTTGAAATCGAACATCTTCTTTTTCCTATAAACACTACATATGCATAATTTCCACGAGAAAACCTCTGGTGCTATGAAGACCGTGGCCGCGAGTGCGGTCCACCACGTAGTAGCAGCGGTGCTTCTGTCCACCGCAACCATGGCCATAATCCCCTGCCCAAACTGTGGCTCCATGCCGGTACCGTACCCCCTAAGCACGTCCCCCACATGTGGCGACCCAGCCTACGCGGTAACGTGCACCAACTCGCCCGCCCTTCTCTTCCAGAGTGTGAACAACACGTACACGATCACTGCCATCAACACTGAGACGCAACGCATCAATATAAAACCCCCGCTGTTCTTCCCTAACGACACGTGCGTGTCGAATGACCTCCCGTACGGCGGCATCCTCCTGAACCGCTCCCGGCCCTTCACCATCTCGGACGCCAACACAATCCTCTACTTCAACTGCTCTTCTTACATCCTTGTCACCCTCAACTGCTCGGAGTCAAGCCTCTGCCACACTTACCTCAACAGCAATGCCTCCGTTGCGCCACCATCATGTGCCAAAGCACCCAACTGCTGTTCGCTCCGCACCAGTGGCTCCCTGACTGCTTACAGCATAAGGGCACGGAGAGATGGGTGCCTGGCCTACATGAGCTTCGTTAACCTCGACTGGAACAAGCCCGAGAGCCAGTGGTCGAGCCCTGCAGTGGAGATCCAGTGGGAATTGCCAAACGAACCCCTCTGTAAGGCCCAGAAAGACTGCGACAGGAACTCCACCTGTGCGATGGACTTGGTGAAGGACACCACTGGTGCTAAGAGGTGCTACTGTAACGCCGGCCTAACATGGGGTGCCATCAAGGGCGTCTGCATAAACAGTAAGTCTTAGTTCTTGTCCTTCCGTTCATGCCTTGATTTTGTTGAAGTAACCAAGAAGATCGATATCTGGATGAATGCTGGTTTGCGCAGACAGTACATGTAAGGATCTTGCTGGTTGCAAAGACCAGACGGCCCTCATTGCCGGTAAAAGTCTTACTCTGAATGTTCTGATCGATTTCAATGCTTATGTAATCGATGCGTGAGCACAAACTAATTTAACGTCTGATTCAGGCATGACTTGTGGGCTTGGTCTGGCATTTATCGCATCCACGATGGCTCTGCTGCTCTACAGCCGTCATAAGCATACCAAGGAGTTTAAGGAACGGCTAGCCAAGGAGCGACAGGATCTACTCAATGCAAATGGTGGCAGGGGAGCAAAGTACTTTACGGGGAAAGAGATAATAAAGGCAACAGGCAACTTCTCCAGGGATCGGCTCCTCGGGGTTGGCGGCTTCGGGGTAGTCTACAAGGGCATCCTGGATGATGGAACCACGGTTGCCATCAAGTGTGCAAAGGTTGGGAATGCTAAAGGGACTGATCAGGTCCTAAACGAGGTCAGGATCCTCGCCAAGGTTAACCATTGCAACCTCGTGAAGCTGCTCGGTTGTTGTGTAGAGCTTGAGCAGCCAATCCTGGTATATGAGTTCTTCGAGAAGGGGACACTCTTCGATCACCTGCACGACAAACTTCTTCGGTGCCAGCTATCCTGGCAGCAACGTCTTCGGATAGCCCATGACACTGCCGAGGGGCTTGCATACCTTCACTTCTCAGCTGTTCCTCCGATATACCACCGGGATGTTAAGTCCAGCAATATATTACTTGACAAGAAGCTGACTGCCAAGGTTTCTGATTTTGGGCTGTCCCGGCTGGCGCAGACCGACACGAGCCACATATCGACCTGTGCTCAGGGAACTATCGGGTATCTAGACCCTGAGTACTACAGGAACTTTCAGCTGACTGACAAAAGCGATGTCTATAGCTTCGGGGTCGTTTTATTAGAGCTCTTAACATCCCAAAAGGCAATAAGCTTCAACCGAGACTATGATGATGTGAACCTGACAGTTTACGTGCAGAGGATGGTAGAGGAGGAGAAGCTGATGAGCGCTGTGGATCCAGCTATCAAGGACAACGCCACAGAGATCGAGGTGGAGACCATGAAGGCGCTGGCTTATCTGGCCATGAGCTGCTTGGACGAGCAGAGACAGAACAGGCCATCCATGAAAGAAATCACAAAAGAAATCGAGTATCTCATGAGCATTGCAACCGCCAAGCCAGCGGCAATCCTTCCAACCTCAGGATAAGTCATGTGTTCTAGGATATGCTTTCAGGCGTTAGATAGAGAAGACAATAACAATAAGCAGCACCACTTAGACAAAAACAATAAGTAGCCGATTTTCTCAAGAAAGCAACTGAGTTAACAAACCTCAGTGACCAGCGAGAACATCTGACACAAAACGACCAGCTTCAGACTTCACCAGGATGGCACTCTAATTTGTTCTTGGTGTGGCCCATTCAACTCGAAGGATGAGGTTGTCATAACCGTACCCATTAAGCTTGCTGATAGCCCTCTCAGCATCCTCCTTGTTCACAAAGTTGACGAAACCAAAGCCTCTGCTTAGACCAGTTCTCTGGTCAACGGCGACATACACCCGACTGACAGGGCCAAAAGTACGGAAGAGTTCCTGCAGATCCGGCTCACGAGTATCCTCAGATAGATTGGTGACACGAACTGAGTTCTCATCATTCCTTCGCCTCATCTCCGTTCCGGCTCTCTCCACAGCACCTCCTCTCATGCTAGGCGGCACATAAGCGTTGCTCTTACTGGCCGTCGGCTCCGGTCCTGAAGGCTTGTCGACAAAAGCCTCGCTTTGGGGAGCGAGATCCTTGTACGGGCATTTCGACGTCCAGTGATCGCCCTTCTTGCCGCAAGTCCTACACACCATGAGAACGGCCCCTTTTTTCCCCACCTGAGCCAAGGGATCTCCAGCTGCAGTCGATTCTTCGGGTTTACTACCTGTCAAATTTTTCATCGACATCAGATGCAACAAGTAACTTTAATTAATTCACCAATATGCATCACGATATCAGCGTAAACCAAACCAAAAAGGCTCGCAATGGACAGAGAAATGTGTATCAGTTGATTCAGGCTGGATGAGACCCGTATTGCCTGACCTAATTCTTTCCAATCCTTTCGAAAAGAGTGACGATAGCATGCTAACCATTGCATGACAAAAAACAGGTAAGATCTATTCTGATTGGAAGAATTCTAAGAGAAGACTCTGATTGAAATTCTAACCTAACGACCAGATCAGAAAAAAGACCTAATTAGCCAGGACAAAGGATCGATCCTATTAGGAAACAGAAAAAGGGCATCGACAACGATCAGAACAAGGAACGAACCATGAGCCCTAGGACGCTCGAGCACGATCTCCTCGGTGGAAACCATGGTGAGCCGACTCCCGACGTCCTCGTGGACGGCGTCCCCAAACTTGGGCCAGCTGCGACGCTCGACGGCCTTCTTGCTGAGCCTGGCCTTGGCGAGCTTCCTGACGCGGGTGACCGTCGTGATCTTGACCTTGTTGCCCTCGTCGTTGAACTTGTACTCGATGACCTTCTTGATCCCGTTCTCGTCGGGGCCTATCACCCGAGGCGGCGGGAGGAGGAAGTCGAGGTCCTCCGCCTCGTCCTCTTCGAGCTCCCCCCAACGCATCTTGCTGGGCTTCTCCACCGCTCCGTTCGCACCCTGAACCATGGCTTCGGGAGTGGACGTCGGCGCCTTAGGGTTAGAGCTCGCTCTATTTGGGGAGGGGATGACGATTTGGGAAGCCCGGACGACGACGTTTTGGGCTTTTATATTATTACCTAGGCAAAGCAAAGACAACATTGCTCTATTAGATCTTAATCAAAAATTGATAATTTGTGTCTTAAAATTTTTAATTACAAGATCATCAAAATCCAATAAACTCATTATCCCTAGTTGGGAATATTATTATTAACTTGATTAATAAAAAATTTCTACGAAAAAACACTTCATATTTAGTCGCATTAAATAGTAAATTTTGTTCGTACGATGATTATATATAATCCATTTTCGGATTATTGTCAATTGAGCACGTAATTACTGGGCCTTCATCCGAAGCTAAATTGGGCTTCTATGAGACGGGCCCTTTTAGGCCCAATTGATGAAATTCCCTATCTCAGGCTCAAGTAGGCAGGGGAAACCGAATCAGTGTTTCTCCAAAAATATGCAACGATTTAGACTTACTTAGTACAAGCAAGACGTGCCGTATTGTGATCTGGGTACCGCTTTATCCTTTTCTTGTCGTAGGTAGCACCATTCGGGCTAATGACATGGATATTACTATAAATTTAGAAGTGAGTAAAAAGTTTCAACTCATTCGAGTGAAGAACGTGAGTACTGCTTGAGAATAAATGCCACGAAATTAAGAATACAGTTAACATACGAAGTCGAAGAAAATGAATCGACTCAACACGAAAGTTACTATGAAATCTTAGGAAGTAGTTGAGATTTATAATATAAATATATTTTTACATATAATGCGTCACAGACAATCATAATCATAGAATGAATTATCACAATGTTGTTAATTTTTAGACGTTTTGTTGTTGTTTTTCTGTATTTTCTCAAGAATGAATTCTAGTAGCTCATATGACTTTTGTAAGTCTTTCCTCTATACTTTTTTTAAACGGTAGTCACGTCTCGAATCAAATTCCGAAACCCGTGTTGGTTCGACAAATATTCCGAATGTATTTGCTAATCAACAGCAAATGGCTGTGAAGGGATAAGTCGGATGAGTTATAGTTCGTGACTGTTATCTCTGCTTGCTCTCGAACCAACCAAGTGGAACTCGGGGTTGGTTATTTCAAGTCGATGATGCTCGAGTACAGGCTAGATCCTCAGCAAGAACACTACAGTTGTCTGGTCGACCTGCTTTCCCGAGCCGGTCAGCCGGATGAAGCACTGGACGTAATCTGCGAATGGATTCAGAAAGGATGTGAGGGTAGTGCCTCCGCGTGGGGTGCTCTGCTCAATGCTTGCTTCGACCGCGGCCATATCAAGTTGGGGAAACTGGCACTGGAGATGGATCCGGGAAACGTGGGGGTTTACATGATGTTGTTAAACTTGTATGCAAGAACAGGGATGGGGGATGAAATGGGTCGCTGAGGAATTAGTGTTCCATCATCCCTACTCCGAGCGCCTTCACTTGTGACGAATGATGCTCTCATTTTCGTTGGTTTCAGTGTTGGAAGGGTTGGATATGGTTATGGTTGGTTTCTGCTAATTGTTTTTCTTTTTAGAAGGGGAGGAATGGGGGAGATGCACAAACAATAAAGCTTCTTCTGTTTGCCCTTGGATTTATAATGTAAATACTCGACTTATCCTTGGATTAACGACTGAACTGAATCACCTTAAAAGGATAATTCAGGAGGTTGACAACAAACACCCTCCCAATTCCTGTTTATGTCTTACCGTCGGTTTTGGTAGCTCCATTCCCCATCTCCTGCTGTGGAAGCTGGCGGCACATCTGCTGATTCGCTGTCATCTGTGTATCCTCCATGCCCTCAGATGGGCGGCTCTCCACTCTTATGTCCACTGTCTGAGAGCTTCAGCCTTTGTACCTCGGCATTCAGTGCTTCATTGAGTTCTGTCAAACAACGGCCAGTTTCAGTCCCAACCAAAATTGGGATGATAATAACCTACTATGAACATCTTTTACTCCATCTATGACTTCCAAAAGGCTACAACACAAAAGGAGCGAGAAGGTGGAATGCACACACGCACGCACGCACGGACGCAACTACCAGTTTGCATTATTCGCCGAGGAAAGACCACTCTCCGCCAACTAGGGTTCATCGTTTGAACATATTCATCAAAGCTACAACGGTTGCCTGTCACAGAATTTTTTTCTACAAGAACGACGCTAACTAATCAAGCACTTGGTAAATCCTCACTAAGACAAACGGGTATTGTAACCAAGGTAGAAGATGCATGAGCAACCTCTAAGACAACCACAAGCCAAAAGACACCAGGAGTGATAGATGGGTGAAGCTGCCACTTAAAAGAAGTGAACAACTCGTCAAAGCTAATTTTATGGTAATGCAGTCGCTGATGATTGATAATTCTGCACCCTGGTCTAGGAGAAGAGCGAATGTTTTCTCGAAAGATCAGTGAGCTATTGATTGCTTCAAAAGGAGTGGAAATACCATCAATCTTCGAGTGATCTAAAGAAAAGTTAAAACATAGCACATTCCCATTCCCAAGACTTAAGGTGATGGCTACGACACAATTCCAACCAAACAAAGCAGCGGTAAACTCAGGAAAATCGTACCATTTCGTAGTTGTGCCTGTTGTTCCATAGCTTGTAGACGGAACTTCAACTCGTTGTTCTGATTAGTCAGCCCCACAGTATCTCTCTGGATAAATATAAGCAGGAAGGCAATTTGATGATTAAGCATCACCGCCGGACTATGACGGTGAAATATATGAACCCTAAACCAAATTACCTGAAGAAGTGTAAGCTGCACAGATAACGCGGTTGCCTCAGTCTGAAGGCTTTGCACCTTGTGCTCCAGCTCTTGGATGTACCTCGTCTTTCGTTCTTTAGAACGAGCAGCTGACTGGCGATTGGCCAAGATCCTGATGTATCAGCCTAATGGTTAGTCAGTCCTCATTTGGCATACATATATAGTCCTTTCATGGTATCTCAGAGAAGCAACTTCAAAACGGAGTATGTACCTTTTCATACGCTTTGGATCGGTCAAAGCAATTTCGGCGAGTTTCTCATTGGCCATAATCTCCTTTTTCTCTGCTTCACTGAATACGCTGTCTCCAAATTCCAGGCTAAATGCATCTGAATTTGTATGAAGGGAGTTTCTTGGAGAGACTTGCCCAGGACGAAGTCCAGGTGGTTGGGGTAACTTGGGAGGCACGTCGGCAAACTTCAGCTTCCCCATGAAATTGTCCATGGAAACGCTTCGAAAATGCCTATAAGCACTCTGTTTCGCCCCGTCTCTCTTATCAGACGACAAACCAGTCCTATGCACGCGGTTAACAGACAAATTGATGCTGCTCTCAGCTTCATTATCGCTGCCATCGCCATTGGTTTTGCTGCCACTCGCCCTGCTATCAAAATCCTCATGGGTCTCATTGCCGCTCTTCTCATCGGTGGTTCTGGCGCAGGAAGAGTTGTGGACAATGACACCATCAAAGTTGACATAAGCAGAGGAGAGGTCATCCCCAGCATCTCCTTGGGACTTGGGGAAACTCGACTCATCCCTTGCCGATGCTGATGATGGGATGGAGGGCGGGGTTGTGAGGGAAGGGGAGGATTGAAGGAGGAAGTAGAGGAAGGGGATGTCGCTGTTGGATCCCCGGTGAGAGTTGGACGGGGGAGGGGAATTATCAGCGGAGAAAGGGCAGAGGCCGGAGGAGGGAGGGATGTGGTTTGGATGGTTGAGAGGAATGCCGACCCTCTTGTGGACTTCACTCCGTGATCGGCCGAGGGAGGAGGAGGAGGAGGAGGAAGGCTGGTGGGAATGGGAATGGCCTTGCTTCCCCAAGTGCAACATCCCACTACCATCACCCATCTCCATCTCCTCTTCCTACAATTGATTTAAAGAAGCAAAGCTAAACTCAAAGTGATCTCTTAATCCCTCTCAGCAGAAGGCAAAAATTGATCTTTTCGAAGAAGAAGAACAAGAAGTTACCTTGACAAGCTCGACAAACGATAGAGGACAACAAAAACAAAGAAACGGGAACTTCGTGATGTCAACCGGAGGTAATTACAAGAACTATGGTGGCACATTCTAGCGAATAAATTGACGGATATTGCTAAGGAGAGGAAGCACAAAGGAGAAGTAGTACAAGTAGAAGATGGCGGTCCCCTATTCATTCCATCTAATGACACCAAACCAAAAACAGAGCAAGGCTTTGGTTTTTAGTTTCCTTAGATGTAAGAAGGAAGACAGAAATATAAAATTAGTGTTTCATTTTCAAATCACATGAAAAAGACAGAAAACACAAACGAAATAAACGTGAGGGATTACCCCCCCACCCAATGAGTTCCGTGCTTGGTTTGATACTTTTCCTTTCTTCTCTCGAGAGAAATGTTTACCTTCATGATAACACGAGATGACATGCTTGCGTGGTCCAGGATGAAGGATATGTATATGAACCTACTACTGCTCAGGCGTAGAGGTTGATGCCCCAGAATTTGGCAGGTTGATTGGTGCGATACTCCTTGTCTATGCTCTTGATTATTCCCATATCTTCCTCCGACAGCTCAAAGTCAAACACCTCGATGTTCTCTTTCAATCTCTCCGACTTGGAACTCTTTGGGATTACGACAGTGTTGCGCTGGATGCCCCACCGGAGAACTACTTGTGCCACCGTCTTCTTGTATTTCTTGGCCAAACCCTGAATTTACAGGACGAATGAAACAAGCCGGTGAGGGACCCTGATAATCGAACAAGTAGAGCCATTCATTCCCAGATATAATATAACCATAACAAATTTTACCTTTAGAACCGGCTCATCCAAGCAAGACACGGAACCGAACCACTCCGTGTTGGCGACAGAACCTCCAAGAGGAGTGTGTGCTGTGACACAGATCCCGTGTTTCTGGCAGAACTTTACGAGGGAATCACGCTGGAAGTAGGGGTGTGTTTCTATCTGATTAACAGCAGGCTTCACTTTAGAGTAGGCCAGGCAATCCCTAGTTAGGAAGATGTCATAGTTGCTGCAATATTTGTCCAAAGAACAAAAGGTCAGAATCATGAAGATAAAAGCATCATGGATTTATGAAACAAATTCTCAGGCTACTACTATCTTGACTTGTAATTCTGTCATCTTCCGCACTAAATTTTTGCTCTCCAAGAATGTGCAAATAGCAAAATTGACAGCAATTGTGAACCCCAACAGAGAGCATTTGTCAAGTTAGATTAAAAAAACCAGATAACCAGTTCTTGAATAGGCAAGGACATTGTTAATACCCCCGTTGAGGCATATTTGATTACCACAGAAGTTATGTCAGCTATTTCTCCACACACTATTCCGTCAAAATGAGCTGTGTAGGGTCCAACAATACCTGATCCCGATGCTTCGAACTAAACCCGCAGCCACAAGGTCCTCCATGGCATGCCAGGTCGTTTCGAGCGAGATGGTTGTGTCTATGTCCAAAACACCGTCATCGCCCAGAGCACTGGCTGTGGTGCCCACGCCTGCAGGCAGTAATTGATTAAAAAGGAAAATAAAGAGAGGGATCACCTCAGTGGTCAGTCTGAAAATAATGTTAGTCGAGGTAGAAGGAGATGAGGAGTCAATTCCCAAGGACTGCTGCTTAATGAACATTCGTGAATTCTTAACAGTAGTAGAGAAATAGAGAATTTTAGCAATCAGGATCTCATGAGGCGTGGTTGCGTTCAGAATGCAGCAAAGCTTAAAATCATCTGGGGACAACAGCCGGAGTAACAAATAAATAAAAGAGAAAGACAAACCAGTGTGGCGAGTGGCAACAGGGAAGTGGATGAGGTATAGGTCGAGATAATCCAGACGCAGCTTCTTCAAGCTGTCGCGACAGGCCTCGGCAACGTGACCATGATCGGAGTTCCAAAGCTACGACCAGGAGAATTTTTTTTTTTTTTTGGGGGGGGGGGGTGGGGGGCGTAAGGAATCATCATCACTCGAAAGGAAGAGGAAGAGGAAGAGGAAGAGGAACCTTGGTGGTGATGAAGAGGTCTTCCCTCTTGACGAGATCAGCCTGGAAAGCTTCGGAGAGGGCCTCACCGACTTCGGCCTCGTTCTGATAATCGGCAGCGCAATCGAAGTGGCGATAACCGAGCTCGATGGCTTTGAGGAGGAGTCCCCTGATTTGGTTGCTCTCCATCCTCCAAACCCCCAAACCAACCATCGGCATCTTAAACCCACTGCTCAGCGTTATCTCCATCTCCCCTTTTTCTTTCTTCTCCTTCCCAACCCACACCCCCAAATCTAATCTCGCTCTCGGCTCCACTGCCCCTCTCTCTACTTGTCTGCTGCTCCCTGTGAAAATGACCGGCCATCTGATATTCTTATTATTATTCTATTATGGGCTTTTCCTTCAGGCCCAATTAAGAAATCATTTTTGAATATCCATTCACTTTCTCCTCCTTCCCTTTTTTTTAAATAATAATTCATAACCTATAAAAATGGTCTATACAAAAACCACTGGGGCATCCCCTGAAAATCAAGCTATCACGAAGCTAACGTATACCCCATATACGTACCTAAAACAAATAAATCAATCTATGTACGTGGCAATGACACAAGAATAAATGTAACCAGTGTCCAAGGAGGCAACATACGCTCGCCTATGCGACGCTTATTACGTTTCATCCACGCATAATAAACACACCTAGCAAACATCCGAATGAAGGGCCGACGATGTCGTAGGGTAGCTCCAGCTGGTGTGACTAGCAGATTAATAATAACGCTGAATCTACGTGGAAAATTCGGCGCCACAAATCGACCAAGAGTGTACTGCCATACCTCCGCTGAGTATGAACATGTGAAGAATATGTGGTCGAATCGCTTTCTTCTCAATCCACATAAAGCACAAGTTGAAGAAGAAGAAATACACAGAGAAAAGAGCAAATCTGAAGTGTATAGCCTTCTCTGAACGGCCAGCCAGAGAACAAAGGAGGACCGTGGCAACATAGCCTTAGACCAGACAAAGCTAGCACAAGGAACAGTCTCATATTCGCTGCAAATATACCTCCATGCAGAAGCAATAGTGAAAACACCATCGGACCGTAAGGACCAGACAACCTTATCAGGTATACCTGGTGATGGGTAACATGTAACCGAGAGGAGCTCATATAGCCTGTCAAAGCACGCACGCCTATGCCGACATATCACCGTCATCAACATACCTCCGCCAGCTCGGATCCAAAAAGAAATCTGCCACAGAAACCGTATAAGGAATCCCTGATCCCTCGATCTCCTCACGTCCAAAGATCTCCACCAAAGGACCCAATGGTGACCAAGAATCATACCAGAAGGAAATCCTACTCCCATCACCCATACGCCACGAAATAAGTCGGCGGACAAGGTGCCTCAACGTCAATAATCGTCTCCAAATCCAAGAACACCTATCCGGCGGCCTCACCTGCCAGAACGACTTGCCTATCAGAAGATATGTCCTCACCCAACGAGCCCACACGGAGTCCTCCGGATCCGAGAAGAGGTGTAAAATCCGTCAATGCCGTCGGGTTCGCCTTCTTCGGAATGAGCGATATGATAGTGGTATTCGCCTCGCGAAGAAGACGACTTCGAGCAAAAAAGTCCTCTACTGCCTCAGTGACCAGTCCTCCCACAACCTCCCAAGAGCCCTTGAAGAATTCTGCCGTGTATCCATCAGGACTAGGTGCCTTATGACGTCTTAGCTGAAACATCGCTGTGCGCACCTCCTCCGTCGAAACCGGAGCCACCAAACCACCAATTTGCTCTGACAATATAGTCCCAGATATAACTGTCCTCGCCATATCCCGATTAATCTGTACCTCACGCGGTGCTGCTGTAAATAAGGAGCTGAAATACCGGATCGTCTCATCCCTCACCTCCGACGGATCAGTTAACGCCACTCCATCATCTCTCGTCAGTGACATAATCGCGTTCCTATTGTGACGCCGCTTCAGCATGTTGAAAAAATAAGCCGTGTTCCGATCCTCGAGCTGTAACCAACGAACACGGGCCTTCTGGCGCAACATGCTTTCCTCCAGCCTAGCCAAATAATTAAATCTGATTGCGGCAGCCCGCTCTACAAGTGATACCTCACCATGCGAACCCTGGGCTAATAACTCAGACTGAACCTCCTCGAGATGTGATCTCGCCTCGCCAACCCGCGTCGATAACCCTCCTAGTTCATCCCGATTCAGCCTATTCAATTTCGCTTTAAGCGTGGCAAGCCTCCTGTATAGCACGTAAATAGGCGGCCCATCATACCTCTCTGACCACGCCTGTCGAACCAATGCCTCATAATGTGGGTGTTCCATCCAGAAGTCAAAGAACTTGAATGGAACACGACGCCCCTGTGATATCTGCATAAACCATACTATGCACGGAGAATGATCCGAGCAGCTAGGAGCAAAAAACCGAGCCATTGAATCGGAGAAGTCTCTCAACCACTGCATGTTCACCATCACCCTATCTAACTTCCGGAGTATAGCATCTTCTCTACGATTCGTCCATGTAAAGAACTCTCCGGTAGACCGTAGATCCTCTAACTCCGCATCTCTAACAGCAACATTGAACTCCTCATCCTCACCATGCCAACTCAAGTCACCACCCGCCTTTCAAATGGTGTACGAACAGCATTCATATCCCCAATAACACACCAAGGCTCCCCAGCACATCGAGCTGAAGCATCTCGCAGGAACCGCCAAAGATAACGTCGCTCTCTGGCCACATTCAGACCATACACAAACGTAATCTGACAAGAGATACCAGTCTCAACAAATGTAACCCTAGCATGCACCCACTGAGGATTCATATCGACCATGGTCAGCTGTGCACGAACTGGATCCCAACATACCCATATCCTCCCATTCACAGAGGCACCATGGGAAACAACATATCGCCAAGATGACAGAAAAGAACTCTGACTCCGTAACTCAACCGAAGGCCGCACTCTAGTCTCCAACAGAGCAAACAAGGATAACTTATGAATGGAAATGAGCCTGTGTACCTCGCTGACATGTTTGTGAGTTTAAACTTGACTTGTTGCCTCCTGTTTACGAGTTTAAACATTGAGATATTATAGATATCTTTCACGTTTGTGTTGCGAACCTCCAATCGTTTGGGATTGATCATCGTATTGATGAATTTCTTCCGATACATAATTCATTGCCTCCAAATGGACCACTATCTCCATTTGTTTCAACTCTCATCATGAATAGACGTGAAGTTCAGATATTATAATCATTTTAAATGTCTGTTTCGTAATTTGGAATAATTTAATTATATTTTCGAGTCTAAGTTGGAAACATATTTATCGTATTTTGGTCATAAGTAAGAACTTCATCCTTTGTACTCATGTCTTCCAAAACAATCACGCAGTCTTTTTCTCCTTTTGATTCTTTTAAGGACACGAAACCGAGCAATTGAAGCTACTCAATGATTTTCCCTTACGTGTGATGAGAGGCGTATAAACTCTCTGTTTTGTTGCCACCAACTACTCGTAGGGGCAATTCCCGGAAACTCCATCTTAGTTATGTTTGTGAGGGTTCCCAAATGGTTATCAATCGCCGAAAATTTGTTATTGAACTAAGTTATCCTTGTCTCCAACTCCGAAATTCTGGTCGTATTAGTCATCATCTTTGATTCCGACAAGTCAGATCAAATTATTTAGGTTAGATTTAATTAATCCCAACGAATAACCGACAAAATTCTGCTCCAAGCTAATACGGTAAAAAAAAAAACAATTCTTCCAACAAACCCTAGCTAGATAAACTATATGTCAATTTGTGGTGGGCCGCGAAAGCACTCGACCCCTTCGACTCGGTCCATTGCACTCGCGGTCAGCGAAGAAATTCAAAGAGATGGAACTCAAACGAAGAGCTTCGTTGATGTGGGCCAGGGGGATGTTCGTTGGCAATTACTTGGATTTACAGATCGCACGCTCGACCCATACACAGGCCCAAATTATTTGGGCCCGGTCGTCCTTGGGTCACTTTCGTGGCCCGTTGAAGTTTCCCGAATACACTGCCCAAATGAAGGCTCGTCCTATCATTAATCGACGATTAATTAATCAATCAACCTTAGTATTAGCACGAAGTTGGTCTCCCCCCTATTTCTCCCCAAATGTAATGCAAAATCCAACGAGACTAACGCATGTGGGGAGGAAAGTCACAGGACAACACACTTCGGACAAGAACGTGGCAATCATATGAGGGGGGGTATTGGTATTTGTGGGTCTGGGGGGGGGTAGCGCCTCAAATCTCATCATTTGAATCACGATTTGAGGAGGAGATCTGTTGGGTAGAGTTTTATTAAAGTCGCTAGGCTACAAAAGAGAAGTGTTATACCCATGAGATGCATGATGCTTTCCAAACAATCTTCCTTCACCTTAACAATAAGGAAACGAGGAGTGCAAGGCAGGTGGAATGACAAGGTTTTCTGGACCACAGTTTTTCTTTCTGTGATACAAAGTTAGAAGGAATCAAATTTTTCTATTTTGGCATTTCTCTTCCTACTCATTACCCGATTCGACTGAAGGGGGTTGTGTTTGATGGTCATTGGGTGTCATGTGTTTGGTTTAGGTCTGTATAAATTAGTTAATAAGATCACAATATAATGATGGGTCGGTCCATCCCCCCAAAAGAAGATCCACACACTATATGCCATGTTCTCCCTTTCAAATGATCTGGGGCTGATTTCTTCGTTTCTTTTTTCCTAAAGAAAATATTAGGAGGGGCCAAAGCCAATCATATGATTGGATTGGGTTCGTTTCGAGGGGACTTGGTTAATTTTATCCCACTCCCTGCAAATTTCATGGCCTTTAAATTGAAGAGGTTGGGGGGGGGGGGGGGGAGACTGAAGGAAATGGGATGAATGGCAACTGAAGGATGCATCCAAAGGGATCGCATTGATCCGAGACCGAAGCACATCGCCTGCTTCCTTGTCGCGGATCATGCGTTCCCTTTGGATTCCTCCTTCATGTCTTGCTTCTGCTAGTGGGTAGGTTCCGTCGGAGCTTATCCTTGTCCTCGGTGTTCCGTTCCGTCGGGTAAGATTTTGTTAACATCGCTATAACAGCGTCTTCTGTCTGTATCATCTGTTTCGACTGCAGTCACGATATTTGCAGCCTTTCTTGCATTTTGCATGGGCTTATTATTCCTTCGTAACTAACGTTGCCGGACGTTTTGCCAAAACTAGACCCAGATGACAACACGACTGCACTCTGTTCTGAAGTGCATGCGGTGCCGCAAGCAACACGAAGAAGAGAGTTTACTACTCTCGGGACTTAACGACAGCTTTGATCCAGAATTCTGAAACAAACAGAGGATGTTAGTGGGAGCCAGAGGAGAAGGGTATAAACCTTAAATTGGATGAGGCAGAAAGAGAGAGATAACCGCATATCTTATTGAAGGCAACGATGTTGCAGCTCTGGACATACTCGTCGATAGGCTCAACGGTCAGACACTCCTCGATGAGAGTGTCGAGAGAGACCAGATCATCCACGGTGGTGAACATGATCTGCAACTTCTTGATACCATATCCCAAGGGCACGAATTTGGCTGATGCAAAAAGAAGCACATCAAGAATATTCCTCCACAGAGATCCCCGGGCAAAAAAAAAAAGAGAAAAAAATTGCACATCCAGGGTCCTAGATGCAATTTTACTACTGTGAATTCTCTTCTTCTTTTTCACATATGTACTGTCGTGAAATTTTACTGCATGACAAGTGCAAGTACTGTCAAATAATTCTATAGTAATACATATTAAGAGCTTTACTAAGAGTGCCCAATCTAGAGTTGGGAGTGCACAAGGCATACATCCATCAACCCCCCCCCCCAAAACAACAATTTGCCTGATTCAAAAAATTCCTGCATAAACAACAACGATGCGGATGTAACAACAATGGGTCGGGCCTGAATATGTTGAATTGGGCTTTATGATTGGGCCTGATGGGACCAGGAGATGGGCTTTCAGTTATCATCGCGTCTTTATGATTGGTTGGTGACAGGAGGCAGCCGGAGGGAGGAGGGATTGGATGATGATTTGATTGGGAATCGATGAAATATATATTCAGTAGGGTTTGTATATAAACTAGTTGAGAGTATCAGATTCTCGTTGCCTTTTTCATGGGGATTATTTATTTATTATGTCTTTATTCGTTCAAAAAAGGGGGATTATATTTTATCAGATTTTCTTTTATTATTCAAAAGAATTTGATTATGAGCTTAGCTTTTTTGCAATTCAAGACTCTACCACTACCACCAGGATTCCCAAGATCTATTTACATGGGGGGGGGGGGGGGGTTGTTAGGCAAGACTCCTAATAACACTCGGTTCCCGATAAGCGAATGAGACGTGACCGACACCTCATCGAAAAAAACATGCAACCCCACCCCCTCCTCTAATTCCGCAAGGGGTGGGTAGGTAATGGTTTCAAAAACATGTTTTAATTCGTGTTTGGTCCGAACGGAATTCCTCGTACGCAAAGTACTTTGCACTTTTTGACTGGTCCGATGGTGTCCTTCTTACTCAAGCCTTTTGTATTTACAGAGGCAAAGTTAAAAAAAGTATCTTCTTTTTTAAAAAATAAAAAAATTGTGGTGGCGATCGGGAAACAGAGCCGGGCCAATCCCCCGCCGCCACAAAACCCAGCCGACAGATCCTCCCATTCCCCCTCCCACACCCCACCACCTAAATATCCAACCCCACCGTCTCCTCCTTAACCACTTCTTTCCCTTCCATCAATCATTCGCTCCCATTTCCACCCAATAAGAGAAAAAGGGGCAGGGAAGTGAACGATGGGCAGGGAAAGAATTCCATGCTTTTGTCCCATCCTTTTAATTAGGAGGAATAAATAATAATAATATCTGGAATCACCCGCTGCTTTCCCTTTTCTCCCTCACTCCCCTTTTGACCCTTTTTTTTTGTGGGTGTTGGTGGTGGTGGTGGTGGTGGGTTGGGGGGTCTATTTTTAAATCTACGCTTTTGTAGCTGTTAGGAGGCATATGAATAGGAATTTCCAATTGGGAGAGGAAGAGGAAGTGGAGGAGGAGGAGGACCCCCGAGGATTTCTTTTACCTGCTTTAAATGCTCCCAGCGTTTCTGTGGGTGTTTTAGAATCCATATATACGCTGGCTGTGACGTGTATTGTGGAGGCTGAGGAGGAGGCGGAGGCGGAGGAATTGCTCCTTGGCAGTGGTGTTGGGGTCGGACCCTCTTCGCGTTTCTTTCCCGATTCTCCCGCGATGGAGGGCGGCGGCAGGTCCTCCGACGTCGGCAAGAGGGTCTATGACGAGGAGCATTCCTACGTCGAGGTCCCCGAGACCGCTCATGAGATTAGCAAAGGTGCCCTGCCTACATCTGTCTGATTGTTTTGTGGAAATGTTGGATTGTGTTTTTCCTGATTGTGTCCTTGAATTTTAGTTGTTTTGGGATTGATTTTCTGGCGATGAGTCGAAGCCTGCAACTTTGCAAGGCCCATTTTTTTGTCATTTGAATCTTTTTACCGTGTCAGATTCTGTCTCGATTCGCATATTTGCCGTAACAGGTGAAAGATTTTGTGGTCTTGCTGAAGATAATACTCCCTATGCTACTTATTTGGAGAGATTCATGGTTTATAAGTTGCACGCCTGGACTGAGTTGTTCTAGTTATCCGCGGCTATTTCGGTAATCTATTGATCTTCCCATCCGGATTGTCGCAGATTCATGGTTCCAGGCAGCTTTCGTCCTCACCACCGGGATCAACAGTGTTTTCGTGCTGGGATACTCGGGGACGATAATGGTGCCCCTAGGTTGGATCTTTGGGGCAGTTGGCCTTATTGCAGCAGCAGCCATCTCGCTGTATGCAAATGTTCTCATTGCCAAGCTCCATGAGTTTGGTGGAAAGAGGCATATCAGATATAGAGACCTCGCGGGACATTTATATGGTACGATTTCCTTGCTGAAAATCAGCCAATTGCTATAATTTCTTCTGCGGAATCGCCTCCTCTTCTGCACCGTATCCATACAGTTTTAGTCATTTGAATATGGACAGTCTGCTTTCTGCGTCAGGCAAGAAAGCTTATTCGCTCACATGGGGATTGCAGTACGTCAATCTCTTCATGATCAACACCGGCTTCATTATATTGGCCGGGGAGTCCTTGAAGGTCAGCCGACATCAAAAGGCGACCATTCGCATCATTTAAACATTGACATTATAGTAAATTTTGCTTATTGATATCTAAAACTGCGGTTATGCAGGCCATTTATGTCCTCTTCCGCGATGACCATGAGATGAAGCTTCCTTACTTCATCGCGATAGCAGGTTTCGTGTGTGCACTGTTCGCCATAGGGATACCCCATTTGTCAGCATTGAGGATATGGCTTGGCTTCTCAACTTTATTCAGCCTTGTCTATATCGTCATTGCCTTCATTCTTTCTCTCCGAGATGGTAAAAGAGGTCTTTCCTCTCGATTCATCGAACAGGATGCTTTTCCCATTTTTGACATATCACATCGGATGCGGCAGGTATCAACTCCCCTCCCAGGGATTACTCTGTTTCAGGCACGGGATCTTCGAGAGTATTTACGACGATTGGTGCAGCTGCCAACCTCGTCTTTGCATACAACACGGGAATGCTTCCTGAGATACAGGTAATATTGAGGTTTGTGTCTGATTATGTTTTGTTTACCTTTCAGCAGATGGAAACTTTACAACGCTTGCTCCCTGACTGTTTGACAGGCTACAGTGAGGCAGCCTGCTGTGGAAAACATGCTGAAAGCTCTATACTTCCAATTCACTCTCGGATGTTTGCCGATGTATGCCGTCACATTTGTCGGATACTGGTCTTATGGGTCCTCGACATCGTCTTATCTTCTCAGCAATGTGACCGGTCCGACTTGGTTGAAAGCCATAGCCAATGTCTCTGCCTTCCTCCAGACAGTCATTTCGCTCCACGTGAGAGATTTCATCCTTAACTTATGGCGTTCATTGGTTGCTAGAAATTTTCCGCATAAATGAAGAGATTTTCGTCAAAACCCCAGATATTCGCGAGCCCGATGTACGAATACATGGATACCCGGTTCGGAGTCAAGGGAAGCGCCCTGAAGATCCGGAACCTGTCTTTCCGTATCCTCTTCAGAGGCGGGTACCTAACCATCAACACATTCGTGTCGGCCCTCCTTCCATTCCTTGGGGACTTCGAGAGCCTTACAGGGGCCATCAGCACGTTCCCGCTGACGTTCATCCTGGCGAACCACATGTACCTGGTGGCGAAGGAGGCCAAGATGTCCTCTCTTCAGAAATCCTGGCACTGGCTTAACGTTTGCTTCTTTGGTTGCATGTCAGTCGCTGCCGCCATCGCGGCCCTTAGGCTCATTGCCGTAGATTCCAAGACGTACAATCTCTTCGCCGATATATAACTTTTGCAGCTTTCTTTGTATGCTGCTAGTAGGTGTACCGTGAAGAACTCCAACTTCCTAAAAAAAAAGTATTGGGATAGTTAATTAGGCTTTCATTTCAAGATCAATCCAGAATTTTGATTCTTCAAACCCTTATTACTCGTTGCGTTTATATACTACAATTAGGTATTGAAAATCTATCAGAAAGAAAAACATCGTAATTTTGTGATGAATTCTTTTAATATTCATGAATTCTTACATTCTAACAAATGATGTCCAAACGTTAAGTATTTAGTCCTAGGCCTCTCCTTCTGCATATCCATGGTTTTCGGCAACAGTCTTGCTCCAGTTCCTCTCTGCCAGGAGAAAGAAGACAACATCTCATAGGAACGACACGTTCTTCGGCAAGTGTGCGAAAACTGAACAAAATCATATTCCAGGCTAGCTTTAAAAAGAGGTTCCACCAGACTGGTGTGGTCCTAAGATTTTGTTCTCTTAAGAGTTGAGATAACTCGGCATCAATACGCTCAGGCAACCAAAACTCTTCCCCCAAAAAAGTAATTTTCATCTCAGCTAGTGGAACTAATGGGGACAACAGTTTTAGCTTCTGCATTACTTTATCCGGAGCCTCGAACTCACCCATTCACTTGGTTTTTTACGGCCTTATCAAAGTTCCAATCCAAATCAGCAGCAGCGCCAGTGTAAGAATGCGGAGCCGACCTTAAAAGGCCAGCTTTTGCATTGGCGGTTATTTTTTAGCCCTCGATGAACTTTCTTACACTCTCTTGAGAAACAGCTCATCCTGGGGTGATCGATTCCTTCAGCTTTTCATGAGGCCCAGGGACCCCATATCTTCGCATTACCTGTTCATAAAAAGCGACTGTGACAAACAAATGATGAGATAAGCAGTAGTAGACACACCGTCAGTATGAGCTCCGCAGGCACCTTCCACTAGGTATTCAAGTCTTCTTCAGGCATGCCTCATTTACCTGGTATCAAATGCCACAAAGATCACCTGGAGTTTTGCGAATTATTCTATCGAAGTTAACAGGAATATTGTTAAGCAGAACAAGTGAATGGAAGAGCCTCGCCACATAATCATGAGTTTCAATCTGCAACATATGGATAGGAAAGCAGGCATTAGTGCACCAAAAGAATAAATCATCTCACAGATGAACATCAGATAGGATGGTAAAGGGTTGGCCAATCTTTAAAGTCAGGGCTGTAACCAAGCGCAACCAATCAAGAACTACTAGGGAAAGGCTTAATTTTGGAGTTGAATTCTCGGATATCATTTGGAGTGAAGTCCCGACTAGACTAATACAGCATCGAGTCCAAACAAACAACAATTAAATGAAGCAACAGTTTCTAATATAGCCAACCAGAGCGACATAGGGATTGAAACTTAATCACAGTGACTCCGCAAATCCTTCAGCTACGCAAGGGCAGTTGGTTGCAGGATATGCCGATAAATGACCTGTTGTTGTTTCCCACTGTAGACATTGAAATTTTATTGATGTCAAAATAATGTCATTCGGCCCAAACCATATATTATGGCTGAATATGATTGATTGTCTTTATATTATAAGACATCATAAAATATTTTGCACTTATATCTTAGTGTAAATATAATACACGGGCCTGATATTATAAAAAAGTTCAAGCCCAACTGTTCGCGTAGGAAACGGACCACGTCGGAAATATTTGGCAATTGGACTCACAGGGAATTGTATGTGGTCGCCAGAAAGATGAATTTCAATGATAAATAATACGGCTGTTACAAGTTCAAAGTTTTAAAAGAAGAAACGAATGCTTACAGCCATAAAAATGAAGGAAAAAATAGTGGTATGGATGACGGAGGCGATGTAGACTCGCTGCTGGAGGTGCGACTGGAGCTGACGTCACTGCTGACGCTGTAGACTCGGTACAGTGCGCTGTAGACTTGCGCCCCGTGAAGCAGAGTCTGGCGGATGTCGGATGTGGATGCTAAGGCCTCGGATGAACACCTTGGTGGCGGAGATGCAGGCGGAGGATGATCGCCGGAACTACGGTTGCTCGTCCCGACGGTGGAGGCGATGGTGGAAGCTGGGTGTCGAGACTACGGCTGCTCGTCTCGACGATGGGAGTGCTGGCGGAAGGTTGATCAACGGAGCTACGGTTGCTCACTCCGCTGTTGGAAGGATGACCCAATAAACCCAGGCCGAGGTATCTACTAAACTAAGGGTGACGAGCAATGCAAAGCTTGTGTTTGGCTGATTGATCGTGATTTTCCTAAGGAGAATCTGCTCCCTTTTTATACTGAGACTCGTGGTGTTCAGGATGCTCAGCACGTCTGACACGTTCTTAGTATATTTTGAAGGTCGTGGCCCTCTCAATCAACTCCCTAAAATCTTGGTAACAATCTGATCGTGGCTTTTATCCAACTTAACCACTTCTCTTTCTTATATTAAATTAATTAAATCAAATCCCCAGATTTTCTCCATATGAAGATCTTTCCAAATGGGAACGTGGTCCCATAATCTTCTTCCCAAAAATCTCAGAGGCAAGATCTTTTCTGATCCTCGTAGACTTGACCCCCGTAGACTTGACCCTCGTAGACGCGGACCCACGTAGACTCTGACCCTCGTAGACGCGGACCCTCATAGACTCGATGTGGGTCAGTGAAGCTTTGTTCATAAAATGGCCTAAATTTATGGGTTCATCATAATTAGGCCCGAGATTTTTGCCATGTCAACACATCAACCCATTTATTATTGGGTTTTAAAATTGTGTATGAACTGGGCCTAGCCCATATATCGACCCATTCAAACTTCTGCCCAATCCAAATGTCGGCCCAATAATCTTAAGCCCACATGCATTTGTCCCACATCGAAAAGAAACACTACCTAAGAACTTCTCAATTCCTATATAAAAGGAGTCCCTCCCCCTTATTTGGGACACAAAAAAATTCTCTCTTCTCTCTTAAGCCCCATTGGGTTATAAAGAGATTCTAGTTATTTTTGAAGACCCCTCGGCGGGTAGTGCGGCGAAGGCTCCTCTTGTGGGTTTATCTCCGAAGGCCCCTCTAGCGGGTTCTCCGAAGGCCCCTCTTGCGGATATATCTCCGAAGGCCCCTCTTGGGTTTATTTCCGAAGGCCCCTCTTGTGGGTTGCCACAATAATCATTCATCGTCATAATTAAATTGACCATGCATACGAGAAAGCACTGGAATGTGGGCATTGTCGTTAGCCATGGTGCATATTGCTCTAATCAAATTATCCATCACAGGAAACATGACTTTGTTCATCGCCTCTTTCACCATCAACCCATGAGCCACTTTGTTGATGTCCTCAGAAGTGCAAGCAGAATGGAAGGATTCAAGAACCTGCATAGAGATGAAAGCATACAATAAAGGAAGAACATCAAGCATACTATCTCCATGAAACAATAAGTGCCGACCGAAATTGACCACCAACCCGAACAATCTCCAATGCGACCGTCATTTCTACTTCAACAAGTACTCGACTCCTCTTACATTTGTTAAAAATAAAATATAAATTATACAACGCTTTCATTTAACAACTCGAGCTACCTAATTTAGACCAAAAAGAAGTCAAGAATTCAAACATTTCGCATCGACTGCACCATCCGTAATTTTAGTACAGGGATATAATTAGGAAGTGGGTTTGGGTGGTAAGTTTGCATTACACGGCCCAATGACTCTCCGTGTCTATATATATATATATATTTTTTAAAAGAGTCCGTCCAATCAAGATTCCGTCTCCCTTTTCTAATTTCCCAAAAAAAAGTGGTAATTAATTGCATCGGACATTAGGAAAAGGCGGTTGGCTTTCTTTAATGCCATCCTTATTTTTTAAACAAACTTACCACAAATTTGTGCTTAGGGGGTGGGGGGCGGTGGCAGTAGTAGCCAGTACCCGCACCCCCGTCCATAAATTATTTATCTAACCCAAAATTTAATTGAACTCCTCTTGACATGACGTCATTAGTCATTGGGCCTCTAATGACACGGACGGCCCAACCCATTATGTTGGGTCTTGATGAGTAAACGTCCAACCCGTTTCCATGATTGGTCATTGCGAGAGACATCAAATTACACGGTTGAATCGATGGTTTTCCCTCTGACTCACGCTCGACAAGGAAAATTACTATCAACCTCAGTAACACCATACTCAAAACCAACGTACTTAGCTGCCTCCTTCATGGCGGGTTTGACTAGTTTTGGGCCGGGTTTATTCAGGTCAAACATTTTTATCCATTGTTCAAATCTGTCCACGCCCTAAAGTCGGGTCAGGTTTATTTGATTTAAAATTTTTTAACTAAGACCAGACCTAACTAAGACCAGACCCAAAAGTTCAGTACAACATAATAAAAAATAAAACATATAAATATTACTAAATATATAAATAAAAGTATAAATCAAAATTAAAACAAACAGAAGTAAAAATCCTTTTATTTACCTAAATTTGTTCCAAAATCTAATCGAACTTAAAGATTACAATCATGTTCGGCCAATATAATAAATTATAATCCAAATCCACTCAAATAACAAACGGGTCGGTCGGACTAATTGGTGGCCCGAGCCCATGAACAGGTCTACTAGAAACCACTTAACAAAAGAATGGCCTGCCTGCCTTACTGGGCACAAAATTGATGCACCCCCCCATATCTACTTCTATATATCCACAAAAGTTAATACGTAACCCCATCTAATCCCTTCCGCTCCGTCAGTTTTCCCACCCTTCCGGTTCTTCTTCGGTCCCCTTTTCTTCATTGTCATCAACATGACCGGCCCATCCTTCCCGATTCAGGGTCTTGCTGGACTTTAAGGCCAATCCCATGGAGGCAAGACTGTCAGAGAGAGTATCGACCACCACCGTCCCATGATATAGCCCCTTGCTTCCAGCAACAACAGCATTCATCACATCATTGCCATTACTCAGCATGCCAGCCAAGCCACCGGAGGTGCTGCCGGAACTGCTAATCAATAGCCGAAGAGTTTCACGTGCACTCTCTTCAAGGACCAAGTTGGTCTCCGGGATCAACGGATTGATGAGCTTGGGCGCAATACCAGCCGTAACACCAGGGCCGGCGCTGACAAGGTAGCCCTGTCCAGCAGAGCAGACATCAATAACTGGGATATGCACAATGGGGTCGCAAATAAGAGGCGTAAATGTAGGGACAGGCTGTGAACTAGGCATGGCCAATCGGGGTAGCGGATCAGGTAGAAAAGCAGGCAATTCGAGGGGAAGGTTGGCTAAGCTAATAGACGAGGATGGGATTAACAAGCTCGAAGCCACCACAGGCACCAGAGGTGATAGTGAAGGAAGAGAAGATTCTTTCAGTGAACCCGGAATTCCAGAAGAGATCACCGAAGGCTTTAAGACTGAAGATGAAGGGGGGCACCAGCAATAGCATGGCGCAAAGACAGGTCTGCAGTCGGACGAAACTTGAGAAGATAGGCTTGAAGCAGGAGGTAATTTCCAGCTGCCCAGTGACTCCAGGAAACATAACTCTGCAGAAGGGTCGAATTTCGTCGACTCTGGAGATTTCTCGTCGTCAAAACTAGACGAATATGTCGGCATGGGTAAACTAGCTGACAGATTCTCAACTGCCGACAGGTGATTCTCTCCAAGCTTTCTTAGCTTGTCCCTGGCATTCCTCATGGATAAGCTCCTGGGCAACCCTTCCTTGAAGGAACTTATTCTAGGGCTGAGACTACCTTGACAAAGCGAATTTGCTCTAGCTGCTTGATTGCTGCTATGGCGGGCACGCAACGACTTTTGAGATTGCAAACTTCTTGTAGAATCAACGTCAGACAATGGCATGCCTGAATATCTAGCATCACCATTGTCCACAGCAGATCCCAAAAGATAACCACGGAGGTGAGTTGCAAAGTATTCAAGCCGGGACTCACTAACTCCAGTTAAGTCAGCAATAGACGGCCTCCTCTGCAGCAAATCCCTCATCTAATACAAAACAAGAACAACAGAATAAGCAAAAACACACAGAAAACTTGATAACAAATCAGGAATCCCCCACAGGTGTTGTTTAAGTTAAATTCGATGATATAGCGGTTAGCCATCATGCGTTCATTATTATCCTATTCAATGAGTACATAGCCCCCACTAAACATTCGGTAGAATCCAAAACTACCCTGAGATAAGTGACTGAACCTACCTTTCCGAGCAATTCCGCCCCCAAGAGCTTTGATTTCTCTGAACACCAGAAGTAGAAAACACTTCTATCAGAGACATTCACAAGAAATGATCTCCCAGAAGTGTCCTCAGCTATTTCTTCAATTGTGATATAAGAATTTTGGGAACCACCACTCACAGTTACCAGCCTCTCCGTTTGACCATTGTCTCCAACAAATGACATGCGAAAACCGGATGTTGGCAAGAGTGCGAGGTTAAGATTACCCCTGTTTTAGACATCAAGTTAAAAAAAAATTAGTTAATTAACAAAAAGAAAAAAACAAACATAGCAGTGTTTTAAAATAATATAATAAACAAAAAATAATAATGAGTGAAGCCCACGCTTTTTGTGAGACCCTATAACTAATCTAGCGTAATTCTTCTAAATCTAGTTATTACAGAAGAACACACCTTTCCCCTGTGGGACAAAGGAGTGTTGCATGAGTCCATCAATTCTTCAACTTTCTCTCTCATGTAATTGTTGCAGATTAATTAGCCTTACAAGTCAAAGCAATCCTCTCATGCAGTACATAACAGAATAGACTCTTTTATTTCCAACCTGAAACCCTTCATTTGTATTTTATGAACTTCAGACAATATTTCTCGGGTTAGATCAGGACATCAGGAAGACTATTCATTCTGTTCGTTTTCTCATTTGTCTTAGAAAGAAAAAGGAAATATTTTATAACCAAACACGTACATCTGCGGTGCAGACACAGATATCAACAGTAAACAAGGCAAAGCATATCATCCAGTTCAAATATTAACACATCATCAGATAGACAAGGAAATATCAACAAAGAAAGAACAGACGGAGGAAACTGCAGCATCAGGAGAATAAACAACCAAAGGCACCAAGCTAGAGTCTACTTCAATGTCAGTCTCGCTAAAAAAAATTATATCTTAAATCCTAAATGTATCTTAGAATTATCGATCAACATCAAAATACAGGAAATCGAAACTACCTTCATTCCCTTTTATTTCAGAGGTCATAATAAGATACGCCCACTTCACCTACAAGTGAAAACATATATTTACTTGGAAGGATGAAGACAGTTACCGATAATATGCTACACGACATCATATCCTAAAAGGGCTACTGATCAAGGTCAACATGACAGTGACACACTATCCAGGTATATTGTCAGCCAAAACAGTAAACTAACGGAAGCAGCAGTTAATGCAACAGACAGAAGAAGTTATAAGAATAAATGAAATTCTACAGTATGCACTATATTCGCGATATTTCCTATTTGTACATACAACATCAAAGCAATCATGGCAGGGCATCTTAGAATACCCAACACGCAATAGCAGTAATATCAACACACAAGGAGCGAGGCAGCAAGAAAGTTTCAGAACGATCCTTCCAAAGGAAAGCCAAATCATGGCAGAGAAAATAATAATCTAAGAAAAAATTCAACAATTACTGAAAAATAAATCAATGGCATCCACATATCCAAATCATACTATAAACTAAGATGCTATCTAAAACAAACTAGAAACTAAGATTCGTAGAAAGAAATGCAAACATATTTGCGACTGTATCCACTGCCTACAACACACGACAACCTCCCTTCCACCCCCCAAACCCCAAAAAAACGGCAGAATACAGAAGAAAGATAAAGGAGGGGCAAGGACATCCTGGTACCACAATCACAAAACAGTAAGAATATTAATGTGCGCTAACTTTCCTTTACCTTATGGATGTTGGGCAAAGGGTAGTGCCTTGCTTGACAACCTTTCCAACACGTACAGAAACAAGCGGCATGCAAAAGCATCTGGCTAGCATACCAACCTCTGAGGGCTCAAAGTGCTGATGACTCGAAAAAATAAGTACCATAACATATTAGTAACGCGATACACAATAAACAGGAGGTTTTCCAAAACAAGATAACACCCCACTCTCACAGACGCTGCAAATTAATTAACCGGAACTGCACTCCCTTCACATCCAGACCAACATTGATTAGTCAATTCATCAAATCGAACCAAATCAAATCTGCAGCCAGACAATTATTCAATCAAAGGCGACGGGCAAAACATAAAAAGAGGGACGTACCTGACTCAAGTGCGCCAACAAATTGTCCTCCGCCCCACCTCCGGACGCGCTATTCAACTTCAACAAAGGCTTCAACCTCTCGTCGGCACGACAAGCACCCACCACCTGCGTATGGAGAGCGCGAAGCCACTGCACAACCCTACCATCCCTTTCATCATTCTGCAGCAACAGATCCCCGCCCTCCTCCCCGAACATCGCATCCCTCAATCTCTCTGCCACAAAAAAAGCTCCGCCGCCGCCAGATCCAGCCGACTCTTCCTCGGTAGCAGGCGAAGGCTCCCCGAATCCATCGATTTCACGGTTAGTACCATCATCGCCTTCGCCATTGTCACGGAAATCCATCGCCAGAGCTCCTAATCACCTCTGTGCTCACGATCGGTTCGAGTCCACCCCAAATCCGTCCCGATTACTTCGATCGCAAACCCTAATTTGAGGATCGAGAGTGGCGTTGTAAATTGACGATAACGAGATTGACCTTTGTGTGGCAGGCAGGGGAGCGGACGAAACGAAAATATCCAGGCTTCAACGTCCGACGAGTTTTTATAGATAATAATGACTCGGCGGATCCGAGGGGAGGTTTTTATTAAATGCGGTTTCGGATTGGCTTGGAGTCCGCCAGGTCGATGATTGCTGAAGCCCACGTCAGGGCGGGGGATGTCGGGCCCCACTGATCTAGCCATCCAGGAAGCACCACGACATCAGCGCGGCAAGCTTCGACAGCGACTCGGTAATGAGAGACCCGATGGGCCTTAATTTTTTTGGGATATATGGGCCTGGCCCAATGTAAGCCCACTTCACTCCATACCCCAACCCCCCTCCCTTCACTCTCTCTCCCTCGGAATTCGGATCCGCCATACTCGAAGAGAAAGGGGGGGAGAAGGAACTTCTACCGAACAAGATCGTGAAATCATGGACGTGATAAAGACGCAGCAGGTGTCGTCGAGGCCGATAGAGAAGGTGATAGTCCACCCCCTCGTCCTCCTGAGCATCGTCGACAACTACAACCGTGTCGCCAGGGACACCCGCAAGCGCGTTGTCGGGGTCTTGCTCGGTTCTAGCTTCAAGGGCACTGTCGACGTCTCTAACAGCTACGCCGGTCGGCTCCATTCATCCCCGTTGTTTCTGTTGATCTTTTCTGTTTAGGGATTGAGCTGATTAGGTTTTAGGTTCGATGCTTAGGGTTAGGGATTTTTTTTTCCTTGATGCGCAGTGCCATTTGAGGAAGATGAGAAGGATCCGAGCATTTGGTTCCTCGATCACAACTACCACGAGTCTATGTTTTCCATGTTCAAGCGAATCAATGGTACACTGCGATGGGATATTTTGGCCGTTCTGGCAGTCGTGCGAGCTTTTGATTAGTTGACGATCTCTTCTTTCAGCCAAGGAGCACATTGTCGGATGGTATAGCACCGGCCCGAAGTTGCGAGAGAATGACTTGAATATTCATGCTCTGTTTGATCAGTGAGTTCGGCTCCTTTTTTCGTATTAATTTGAAGTTTCATAAAGTGTTGTCGCCTAGTGTAGTTAAAGTTTTGGTGTTTTGTTCTCCTTCTCCAGGTATGTCACAAATCCTGTTCTAGTCATTATTGATGTTCAACCCAAGGAGCTTGGGATTCCGACAAAAGCATACTGCGCTGTTGAAGAAGTGAAAGAGGTGAGAACTATTCACTTAAAATAACAGATTATATGGTAAAAGTTTTTACACTTCTTGGTTCTTAACATGGTTTTGTTCACAGAATGCTACTCAGAAAAGTCAAAAAGTTTTCGTTCATGTTCCCTCAGAAATCGCTGCTCATGAAGTTGAGGAAATTGGTAAGGAGTGAGTTTTTCTTGCTGTTGACGTCTTTACAACATATTTTTAACGTTAATTTCTTCACCCGTTGACAGGTGTCGAGCATCTGCTTCGGGATGTAAAGGACACAACTATCAGCACTCTTGCAACTGAGGTGCTTCTTAACCTTCATACTTTTTTTTTCACAGCCTGCATAGTTGATGATCTTTTGGGAATCCCTGATATCTGGTTGCGACAATTAGGTTTCCGGCAAACTTACGGCGTTGAAAGGATTGGATGCTCGGCTTAAGGAGATTAGAAGCTACCTTGACCTCGTCATTGATGGAAAACTTCCTCTTAACCACGAAATCCTCTACCATCTACAGGTTGGTATTTTATTCTTTGCTCATTTGACTAGTGGAACGTGTTTCTCAATGATGATTAGTGAATGTTAAATTAGATGTTGGGAGTAATAATGTTTGCATCTGTGAAATGCAAATGACAAAGAATTACCTGCCAATATCACTGAAGGGTAATCTAGATAGTAAAATTTTTGTCGGTTATGTGCGAATATCCTTATGGGCAATTATCTTTGGATATGCTTTGCTGGGAAAGGATTCTGGAGGCCAGAATGAGACATTATGAAAATTTTTCATCTTCGTTCTTGAAAGCCTTCATGATCTTCTGATACGCAATGAGAATTTTTACAGGATGTGTTTAACCTTCTGCCGAATCTGAACGTGTCAGAATTGATCAAAGCATTTGCAGGTATGCTGAGGGTTCGTTGCACCATCTCTTTCTATTTACTTCTGCTTCATATCATTGAATTGATTTTTGTTCTCTCCACAGTCAAAACGAATGACATGATGCTTGTCATTTATCTTTCCTCCCTTATTCGAAGTGTAATTGCCCTCCATAACCTGATCAACAACAAGGTAAACCCTCTATCCTTGTTATCCCTTAAGACACCCTCTAAATTATTTTGTGGAGTTTCAAATGTTAGCTCTACTCCGTATTCCCTATGCTTCTTTGTTGTGGATTTCTATTATTGATGAAGCTTGAGACTTCAACTGCAGATGCTCAATAAAGAGCATGAAAAGGCAGAGGACTCAAAACCAATTTCTGTACCTTCTGCCGCCAGTAGCTAAAACATTAGGAGCATCATTGGAATTCACACCTGTAGGTGGAGGATTTTCGCGCTTTGTGAGGCTCGCAACTCCCAAGGGAAACGGGAGATGTTTGGTGATGAGACCAGACAGAGCGCTTGGTTTCTATAAATGGGATTATGGGTCCTTGTTGGCTTTATTCGGACGAAACCATGTATAAGCAAACAGCTATTAAACCTTAACCAGGATACATTTTTATTTTCAGCCGCCATAAATTTTGCTTCTTAGCAAGTTTGTCTAAGCAGCAATCTACCCAAGCTTTTACCAATCAACAACCACTAGTTACGAAGGCAAGCCCATTTTTCATGTCATGAGGCTGGTCAGGTTTAGTGGTGAGGCGGTTGATGGCCAGGGGGATTGCATTGGTAGCACTTCACAAAGAGTCCGAAGGTATCGATCTGGTTTATGAAGTTGGTGACGCTTGCCCATCCTCCGAATCCGAACCCAACCACGAGCACCCATAGTATCACCAATGAGTTCACCACATACATTCCTGTCCAGCTCGGCAGGAAAAATGGTGGCTTATCCGCAGCGTTTTGTCTGGCTGTGGCTGACCGATAAGTCGTCATGTGCGCTGCAGCAGGGATTATGTAAACAGTGAAGCTAACAAGGAGTGCCCCAACGGCCGAGTTAATGGGTCCAAAGAACGGGAATATGATCGCCAGGAACCATATCGGTACTACCACTGGCAACCTGGCGAGTGCTCGCAGGAGTATGCTCTTTGTGTCATGCATGCCGATGACCTTCTCCCAGACAAAGTAGAGTGGCGTGCAGGCATACCCGAATGTTATGAACTGATGTATGAGCATCAGTATGACGGCAGCATCCCGCCAGCCCGTCTTAGGAAGCAGGGAGAACGCGTTTGCGTGGGTGAGGAGCTGGTCACCAAATGCCCAGTACATCGTGATGGCAGATGGCAGGGTGAGGGTGAACACGTAAAGTGTCGCATATAGATAGATGAACTTGAATTTTCGAGGCTTCCACATGGCGTGCATGATCTCGCTGGTTTAAACGATGCTCGATCAATCCTAACTCAATGGAATGAAATAGGAAACAGAAAAAGGATAGCCATTATAGACTTGTTTGAGGAAGCAGGACTCACACTGTGACGGCGTGACCACCGAACGTGTACAGAATGTTGGTTGCTCCTGTGAAGTATAGAACTGGTTTTTTCTGCCCGGAATGAACAACACCCTCCACCTACGGTAAAATTGACACCTAAAGCCTGAATTTCTGTACAATGGACTTGAAAAAAAACAGTTCCAGTGGCGATGAAGGGGAACAGGTAGCGACCTGGCCGTGAACTAGGGCGGCGACAGTCAGGTACCAGGCAGTATAAGTTGTCATGAACAATCCGAGAAATGACCACACTCTATAGTTGTGGAAGGAAGGTATGAACACAGTGGTCGCACAGCATGCTCCGAATATGTATGTCCATGTCCGCTTGTAAAGGTGATCGTTTATGTAGTATATGTTACTGTCCACGCATCATCATTAAGGCGATGAAAACAAACAGAGATCGTTGATTTAGGAGAATGGCAGCGGCTAAAAGCTCGAGTTTGGGAGTTAAACCTTGCGCAACCGATGAGTTGGATGACAGATCCAAAGAGGAGGAATGTACAGTTGAAGGCCAAGCCAATGGCCTTCCAGTGCCGACCCAGCAAACCATCCAACACTTCGAACCACTGCACAGATGAAATTCCGGGTCGATTTTTGAGAGAATTATAATAAAATCATCAGTCGTGGAATTTCGAAGGGGGGTCTCGGCCAAATAGGAGTCACCTGAATGACATGGTTATTGAAGCTGATGTTCTCCTTCTCCTTCCTGGTTCGGTACTCAACATAGAGCACGCTGATGAGATATGCAGTCCAACTCCCGAGAATTCTGTAGAAGATCTGCATGACGATCCCCGATATCATCCCCAGTTGCGAGAACGAGTAAGGCAGCGTCAACAGAACCTGCGCCACCTGCAGACCAGAACAAACAAAAAGGAATACCAGCTTTACAATTCTCACACTTCCTTCTCCCCTACTTGGTGAAAAGAAACGACCGAATCCTCCCTCTGCATACCTGATTTGATGCACAGCTGAGCCAGGCATCGTAAATAGAACCCCCGTTCCAGAGGAGGCTCTTAAGCCCGACCCCAGGATCACTCTCATCCTTGTCTCGTCTCTCCTTTACCTCCCCGGCCACCACAAAGCTCGATACCATGGCTTCCTTCGCTTGTTCCTTACTCAGCATCTTCGATGTCACACACTTACCACTCTTCTGAAGCCGAGGAGGCCCCTGTGAGTGAATAACGACTGCAGACGCGAACTTTGTTGGGCAAAGCGGTACAACCCAGATAAAAGGAATCAGAGGGAAAATGCCCGAGTTACAAACAAGGGAGGGGGTGTTCTGCTCAAAAGAAGGCAGAGTCCACGTTTACTCTGATAACAAATGACAGGGCTCTCGCAGTTAAGCCGATGATGTAATAAACGCTAAGGGAACGTTTTGTTTAAGTGTGAGGTAGAAGAAAGATTGAAAAATCTGGCCTAAACTATTGCCCAAGATTCGAGCCGGGTCCTAATGACGATTCCGATCTGGGGACAGGGGAGAGGAAATTATAATTATTATTATATAAAATCAAATTATGGATCTTCATTTTTTTTTTTCATTTGACCCCATTGGGACAGGGCAGATGTGATCACGGTGAAAATTCGATTTTATTTATTTTTTTGGCTGAGGGGAATGCGCGGAAGAACGAATCGCGAGTTGACTCATCATTGCTCAATCCCTGATTTCTATTTATTTTATTTTTATTTTCTGGTTTGGACAGAACATGTTCTGTTGGTGTCAGATGGGCAAATCGGTAAGAAGTTGATGGGAAATGAAACGAAGCGTGAATATGAAAACAAATCAGAGAGGTGGGGTGGGGGAATCTGGTTCCGGAAGTCGGGATGAAATGAAATAGCATGTACTCCGAGGTTGCTCAATTCAATTCAAGAAGCAGCCATCCTTGTTGAAATATCATTACCCCGATCGAATTAGTGATCATTACCCCGATCGAATTAGTCGAAGCAAAACTCCGAAAAATAACAGCATATAACAACATTTCAAAGGATAAGAATCGCCCAAAAGCGAGGGAGGATGCCATTCCCCCATTCCCATTGGCTTCTCAAGAAATAATCACATTACAAAGAACAATGTTGAGCTGGGTTACATCATGAAGTTCCCATGATGGGTTAATTTGAAAATCGACAAGTCAGTCGTGTATTTATGAACATTATCCTAAAATAAGAAACCATGTCATTTGGAGTTACTAACACCCCTCTGGAAGATTCCTCTCCTCTCCTTTGCTTTTCTTTCTTCCAACTTTTTATATCAGAGACAGTACCATGAAAAACGACTAGCGTACTTTGTTGATTAATGGGGAGAATCACAATGATTACCACAAGAGTCATCCAACAAAGCCTTCACCATTTCTCTTTTGGGCTTAATCAATAGTTGTCCCCACTTAAACACACGGCCTTCATGCCTAAATGCCCCCACCACCGAGGAAAGAATGTGGCTGGGTGGACATTTTAGATGAGAGACATGCACAGCATTCTCCTGGGAGATGATCGTATGGTGTGTAGGAAGTAGCATCAGGCTATAAAGAAGATGAAGATCATCAAGAATAGCAACAAGATGGCGAATATCTTTATCATGAGCCACCTGTTCGAGGATATCTGATTGAGATGCCTCAGCAGCGCGCTCCGGGCGCCCTCTACGTTCGCCAGTGATTCCTCCATGTTATCGTCGATCCTGATACCCATTCACGAGTTAGTCCAGTTCATCACTGCGGCTACGGAATCTTCGAGGTGAACAAGAGAAGAAGAACGTCACTGAACACCAATAGACCTTTGATTCACATCTCAAAGGTAAGAAGGCTTGGCCCAAGCAATAGACCTTCGCTTCACATCTCAAAGAACATCTAGCACATTCGCGCATAACAGAATTCGAGATAAGAATGCAGGGAAAAGACGAACCTGATAGCCACTTCACCTTGCTGCGCAACCATTGAGGCCAAGTGCGTAAAAATACCCCCGAGTTCTTGTATCGTCGATTCTACACTATGGAGAGCAGTTGCACGACTTTGAGCATAGGTATCTTGTTGGGGTGCCACTTGCTGTAACATGGACACCTCCATCTGGTGGGATGGAGCAGTTTCAACTCCCAGCCTTCGTCTAGATTGCAGCAGAGCGCGATGAGCAGAAAAAAGAAGTTCTTTCGTGATATCAGAAATGCCATAGGAACACTCAACAAGTACTAATCATAATAGAAATCCATCTATTTCACAATTCTTTGGAGGGTAGAGTCAAATATACACCTCCGAAGAACAATCTACTTGACCAGTGGATTTTGTTTAAAATCATCTCGATTCTGGTTTATGATACAGAAAAAAAAGAGATATGCAACCATTTAATTACCTCAACTGGCTACCAGCTTGAGACCCATTTGATGCCAATCTGTTAACCAGGGATAAGGAAAGCGAGTTAGGAAGATAAAGAGTCTAACCTAAGCAAAACCTATTCATCTGGAAGGAAAAATATAACGACAAAGGCAAGTGGGAAAGCCCCAAAGTCTACTATAAACTGTACTTTGACGGCCATTACACACAGGAGAATCAGGGGAAAATACAAACATCTAGAAACTCAAACAAGAGAACTAGTTGACCCGAACAAATGCTTACGCAGTTGGTTGTGAATTCCCTGGTTCATTCGATGGTGTTGACCAAGGAGGTGGCTCATTCATATGACTGGCCTGCTGTCTAAACTGATTCTCTCTAGAAGAATTTGCAGAAAACATTTGTTTCCGGTTTTCATGAGCTTTTATGTTCTGAAATAAAAGGACACATACAGATCAATCACATTTTCAATGCAACTACAAGAAGGAAAGACTTTTTCAATGAGGCCAGAACAACATAAAATAGTTTTAGAAAACGAACCTGAGTTCTTGTAGTGAGGACATCTTGAAGTTGCTTTGTAGTCCCCATAAGTCTGCCTTTTAAGTCGTCACAGACAGTGGTGTAATGAACAGCTTTGTCTTCCGAGTGCCTCCCGTCACTCATTTCCAGGTTTTGAAGAGCTTGCAGGTCCTGGAGAGCCGTATTCATTGCCGTAATGTCATCCTTGATCAACGCAGTCAGCTGTTGTATCTCTATGGTCGGATCATCAAACATCGATGATTTCTTTGCCACTTCGAAAACAAAAGCCGACAACCATAAATCTCTAAATTACCACAAAGAAATAGAAGATCGAGAAGAAAAACCACAAAATATCACGAGCTTACATTGAGAAATGTTTATCATCCTCCTAACCCAAACTAAATTCTCAAGCCACATTCTAATCAAATCCTGGCAAAGACATCTCAATCCAAAATCCATAATCAGGAGCAGAGAGAAAAAAATTCGCAAGACATACATTTGGCAAGCCGAGCTATCTTCTGAGAAGCCTCGTGGATGCCTAACCCGATCCGAGACGCCTTCCTGTTGAACTCCGATCCGGTGGAGCCCTCTGGCGGAGCGGCACCAAGCGCACCGGCAGACTGAGATCCCCCGTTACCTCCTCCGACCTTCCTCAGTGTCTGTGAGAGGGATCGGAACTCCGACGTCCGATCCCTGCACGTCGATCCCATGGCTGACGTCAGAGAGCGTCAGGGACGAAGTTCGTTCGTTCGTTGCTTGTTCCCCCTGTCCCCTTTGGCGGGTGCCCGACTGCGAGGATGGAAGGGGGAGGTCCACTTGGGTCCAGGCCCATTACAATACGGGCCTACCATAAAACATATAAAGCCCATTCCTTTGGATGGATTCTGAACCGTCCGATCTAGGTCAGAAAACCCTAACCCCCTCCAATCCTTATATGGTCGACTTGCTTCGTCTTCCTTCCCATCGGCGCCGCTGTCTCTGCATTCTCAGTTCCTCTTTTTCTCCGGATTACCCTGTTTTCCACGGGAGGTTAAAGTGACGGCGTACTTCCGCTGTCTGCCTTGACGAAGTCGTCGGAGCATTCGTCTTGGCCCTCGATTTCTGTCCCTTTTGCCGTTGTTGTTTGTAGAGTAATCTTATAGTCTGTCGTAAAGATACAGTTGCTAGAAATGGCGCCAAAAACTTCGAAGGCTGAGAAGAAGGTGGCGTACGACGGAAAGCTGTGCAGGCTGCTGGACGAGTACAGCCAGATCCTGATTGTGGCAGCGGACAACGTCGGATCGAACCAGCTTCAGAACATCAGGACGGGATTGCGGGGGGACTCGGTAGTCCTTATGGGGAAGAACACCATGATGAAGAGGTCCATCAGGATACACTCCGAGAAGACCGGTAACACCGCTTACCTCAACCTCATCCCTCTCCTCCAGGTTGGTAGCATTTGTCTGCACCGTGATTTGCCTTGGGAATTTTCAATTTGATGGATTAGTTGATGAGTTTTGTTGTTAATACGGTCTTTAGGGTAATGTTGGTTTGATCTTCACCAAGGGTGACTTGAAGGAAGTAAGTGAGGAGGTTGCCAAGTACAAGGTGAGACTCAATTGCCTGGTCGGTTTTAATTCGTTGTAAAATTAGACTACTTTAGCTTTTGTACTTACTGCCACTGTATGGTCCGCCAATGGGATCCCACTTGATGGTTGATGTCCGCAAGGCCGAGGAGTTGTCAATTTTACTGCTCTAGTCTCAGCATGACTGTCTTTGGAAGCTCAACATTTTTCTGAGTTTTTTCGCCATCTTCATTCTGAGAAGTTATCTTTGTATTGAAAGAGGATAGAAGGCTCCTGTTCAGTTTTTTTTTTGTGCTGGAACTGTTTCCTGAAGTTGGTGCTGTTAAATCTGTTTGTGTAGCCGCAGTGCTGATTGTTATATGGAACATTTACCATGTTTTTGGAAGTGAACATTTTGCGTACGATTATCCGTCGTCCCTTGGCTGCTACCTGACAACATTTTTTGCTTCATGATACCTTCGTCACTTAATTCTTAGAGTTATGTTTTATTGACCTGTTTGCCTTTGATATCCTGCAAGTTTTTAACAATTGGCATATGTCAGTTTTGTTTTCATTATCTGTTCAGTTCTTGACAATTCTAACTCTTGCAGGTTGGTGCTCCTGCTCGTGTGGGATTGATTGCTCCCATTGACGTGGTTGTCCCGCCTGGCAACACTGGGCTCGACCCCTCGCAGACTTCTTTCTTCCAGGCAAGTAGTGGTAATTTGTATTCCAGACTGTTACCATGATGACTGCAATGTCCTTATTTGCTTTGTTTTAATTGTTAGGTTCTCAACATCCCAACTAAGATTAATAAGGGTACTGTGGAAATTATCACTCCCGTTGAGCTGATCAAGAAGGGAGACAAAGTGGGCTCTTCGGAGGCTGCCCTTCTTGCTAAGCTTGGAATAAGGCCCTTCTCTTATGGTCTGATTGTGCAGTCCGTGTATGACAGCGGCTCTGTTTTCAGTCCTGAAGTTCTGGACCTCACTGAGGATGACCTCCTGGAGAAGTTTGCAATCGGGGTCTCCATGGTTACTGCTCTTTCTCTGGCCGTGTCTTACCCGACCATTGCTGCTGCGCCACACATGTTCATCAATGCCTACAAGAACGTTCTGGCAATTGCAGTTGAAACAGACTATTCCTTCCCACACGCTGACAAAGTGAAGGAGTACCTGAAGGTCATCCCTCACCATCTTCTCTGAACATTTAAAAATACTTAACGTTTGCTTTGGAGGTCACTTCAATGACTCATTTTCCCCGGGGCCATCATTTCGTGTAGGATCCCAGCAAGTTTGCTGTTGTGGCTGCTCCTGCTGCAGGAGGTGACTCTGGGGGTGCTCCTGCTGCTGCCACCGTGGAAGAAGAAAAGAAGGAAGAGCCAGCTGAGGAGTCGGATGATGACATGGGTTTCAGCTTGTTTGATTAGGCTATGATATACTACTCTACCCGAGTTTCTACCGTTTTAGGCTTTTATTATTGACTACTTTGTGATGTTTGTTGAGACAATTTCAATTAAGCTAAGTGTTTTTTTGTTTATGGGGGATGGATGGGGCTAGACCAGCTGATTCACGTGAGGGCGCGTTCTTTAATGTTTTAGTTGCATCGTATTCATTCTGGTGTGACTAACTATGTTCATGGTGCACGTGTTTAGAGGGAGATTGTTTAGAGAGAGGGAGGAGAGAATTGAGGAGGCCAGTGGGAAGTAGGAGCTGCTTCTCAAGTTATCAATGTAATTTTCCTGTTTTGGAAGGGACCCCTTGAACTATCTTGCATTTCCAAAAGAAGTAGGTCATCCACCACACATGGCAATATATACACTGCTAGTTGGGAGAGTGTCGATCTTGCAGCTGTGATGGTCAAGCCGCTTCGCGTCCCTCATGCATAGTGCCGAGAGGTGTGACCTCCGTGAAGTGCTTGTCCCTGTCGGGCGCCACTTTGGGTTCGTCATTTTATTTTCGGTTGTTCAGTTTCTCGGTTCTCGTTTTGCTGTTACTGATGTTCTGCAGTCAGCACAGCTTGCATATTCTGTAGCTTTTGTTTGGATCGGTCGAGTTCCCTGTTATTCGATGTATGGTTTCGAAACTTCTGATGAGCGTTCGATCGGTGTTGGTTGCTGATACTGGCCATTGATGGTCGGGATGTTCAGCTGATCATGTGAAGTTCAGGGAAGCTTCCACAAAGGGGAATCTGATCCCCCTCCATCGCTGCATATTCGCGGACCACCTTACTCCTGTTCTTGCGTGTTGGTGTCTCGTCAAGGAGGGTGATCTGGAGGCTCCTAGCTTTCTGTTCGAGCCCATGGAGCCCGGTTTCAAGACTTCAACAGTTGTAAGACCATGTCGTTGGTTAGGTTTTCCCTACAAAGATGGTCTCTGAACAGTTGTCCTCCAGGGATGGTACAGTGTTGTAGGCTCTCAACCCATGATCGAAATCATTGCCAAGGGAAACAAGTTAGCGTGGCGGACCATGTCGAGGGGCATCTCACCGAGGAAGTGGTTGAGGATCCCATGCTGATACCAAGAAGAATCTCGGAGCGTTGGCAGACTCAGCTCGTAGAGGAACTTCCAGATACCTTTTGTGGTAATAGCGAATGATCATTTCCTTTAGAACATGATGCACTCCAATTCACCCTGATTTTACTTCCTCTCCAGGCGGATGGGTTGGGTATTTTTCTTATGATACCATCCGCAACATCGAGAAGAAGAAGTTATCATTCGTTTCTGCCCCTCCAGACAGTAGAAACCTACCCGACATTCATCTCGGCCTGTATAACGACGTCGTAGTATTTGATCACGTACAGAAGGCGAGTCCCAATGTTTTACGGAAATTGACGTTACCTTTTTGGTTTGTTCTGAGTATTGTGTGAAATATCAGAAAGCTCATGTGATACACTGGGTCTGTCTCTGAAACGACCTACAAAATTTTTTCAAATTAATCAGAATAGCCAACCGTCGTTTGACGGTCAAACCGCGGAAGACGACAAATCTATACCTCCACCGTGGCATCCTCTACAGCTTTATCTTGTAAATCTGAGCCACGTGTTTCTCGTTCCTCTGCAAGACTGAAATAATTTCCCCAAATTGGGGTCAGCGATAAATCGCCGAGTACGCCCCACCCATGCACATGCGAAAACCATGAGACTACTAACTCGCCCATTCGTGCACATTTATAAATCAGTTATGCAACACACGGCACAACCTAGCAGTATAAGGAAAACACTGAGATTCTAGACTCATCCTATCGTGGACCTTTGAAGTAGTCTTAGGCACACGAACATTTGAATCCACGGCAATACAACAAATCATATAGATGCAACTATCAAACCACAGAATATATCAAGTTATAATTAGCGAGCATATATAGCGGTAGGCGGAATAATAAACAATAACTAAGCAATAAATAATTTAACGCGCTGAAAGCAATAAATAAATAAGCGACTCCCTCATAACACCGGTGTCTCATATATCAACACTTCGTTTGGTGCCAGGACCACCGCAGTGCGTCCCCACCCCCTCCTCCGGGAGCGCCCGGGTAACGGCCAGCAGGCACGACCGCGAGTGGTCGTCGCCTCCCCGTTCTCCTCCGACCCACGGTCGGGTAACACATCCATTTCAAGATCCGATTTCAGCCCAAACTCCATTCATTTCAGCCCCAATCTATTCGTGCATCAAAGAAACCAGGTGGGAATTAATCACGGTTGCATCAACGACTCATTGCCGAAACACAACCAGAGCTATTCTCACGCAAAGCAGCTCGTTAACCAGTGGGCGTGGCTGAACCCAGCCGGAGACAGCGGCGGCCTATTCTGGTCCGAAGTCGTCGGAACCTTTCGGACCCCAACCACCATCAACCGAAGTTGTATGTAGTTGGTCCAATCCGCGGAACCGAGCGCCTCTTTTGTGGATCAACCAGCGCGCACGTTCTCGCAGCCCCCAGCCACCGTCCTCCCATTCTACAACCAACACCATCACGAAATACCATTTCTTGGGGCTGAATTTTTATCACGCAACCTGTCGTCACGTGCACGGATCACAATAATTCTACAAGTTCGTCTGAATTCAGAAATGCACACAACAAATGCATTTCAGCCACACTTCGGCTTCAGACATAATTTCTATTATTTTATTGTCTATACGCATACAGATTTCCAAGCCATAAGACAACAATTCAATTTCAGACTTCAAATCCCACTCATCTCATATCGTTTCGGCCAAATCATCTCCCACTCTACTCTCGTGCATATAGGAACCGCACAATAAGAAGTTAACCCGTACGGTACCGGGTAACCAGAGTTCATACAGCCCAACTAAGTCACACGGCTAAGGAATCGAAACACAACCTCACATTATTCTCAATTTTATTCGATCAAATATCAAGCTACCCTCTCGCAGTCTCCGTTCGACTCAAAACCCATATAAGTAGGAACGGTTCCTCCAAAAATTAAACTCTTAACGCACCCAATCCTCGCCCCTTGAAAGGGACCATGCTCCGCACCAGAGGGCTGGCCGAAGCCCTTTCCCAGCTGGCCGAATCTCACACCCAACCTTCCCCTGAAGCACGCACCACTACCCCATTCACGCATCGCGATTTCACACTCATACAAGCAACACAGGAAACAGGGGAAGGGGGGAAGGACGTACAGCAGCTTCGAGCCCTTTGAACTAAGGGTTTTGGTCATCTCCTCAGCGCTCTCCCATCTTCCTCTGAGCCTCTCTTCCGGGTGCTTTTGGCTGTCCTTCCCGTAGCGACGACGAAATCAGTGAGCTCGCGACCAAGGCAGTGAAGCGGGGGAAACGGAAGGGGATCTTTTCTCCGGCCGATTCCTCTTTCCCCGGGAGATAGTGAACATCATGCCTCTCCCCAAAGAAGGAAGACCCACAATGGGGCAAGTGGGGTATCCCATCCAATGTCCCGTCCCCATCATTTTCCCCAAATGAAGCTTGCTTGGGAAGCTTCTTGTAATCCGAAGATTACAACTCACTTCGTGTCAAGTTTTCACCCGATAATTAGAAGAGTGATCATTTATGGGTCAACGGTCAATCTCTTCTCTATCTTATGTTACTTGTATTCTCTTTATAAATTTGCTATTATGAAATCTAATTCTTGTCAAAGAATTCGACGTAGCATGCGAACAAGATCGTTACCCGAATCCGATCACGTTTAGGTCGGGGAGTCCCCTTTCCCGTGTGACGTAATCACACGTAATCGAATCCAAGTTATCGAAATGTCCTGCTAAAAATATCAGCTGACCACGAGAATATTAGATTCTCATGTCCACGTCGGATTCTGACTAAGTCCAAGTTTGACTCGTATACAATTGTTACAGTTAAATTTTTCGGGTCGTTACAATCCACCCCCCTTAAGAAAATTTCGTCCTCGAAATTTAATTAGTAACAAAATCTTTTTATTACCTTTCTCACCTAAGTAGGAATGTGTTCCTTTCATTCGGTATTCAACTCCCATGACATAGAGAAGCTTTGATCAATACCCTAATGTAGAATGAGTTCCATCAATCCTCATTCTTCATATCGATTCTGCTATTTACTTCGCTAACTCAAACTACTTAAGAGAAAGGTAATCACAAGTCACATGCCGTGGTTTCCTCAGAGTTGTATTTACCAGCCAACTTTAGTAATCCGGAATTTGAAATTCTTTGTTGCAGAATTTCGAGAAGCATTTACGAGGGAAAAGACAGGATCAAGGCTACAGGGAAAAATAGCTTGCGGTATGTCATGCTAGGCCTGAGCAGTACGTTCTTAACAATCTGTAGACAAATTCATCGTTGTGAACAAACTCAGACATAAACCAAAGAGAACAAGAATGACATTAATACTTGTATCCCTATTTCCACATCTACAGCTGTCGGGAGTATAGACAAGAGTGGGATCGGCATGCTTAGAGAAGTCAACAGGAATATAAGAAGGAAGGGACTCCAGATAAGGAAAACTGGGGTACAAAAGTTCAGCATAAACTAAATTCGAATTGATTTTCACCTTTCTCCTCTCTTGAAACAATAACCCAAGATGGAACTTTCCACCCATGTTCAGCTTGTTCTAGCAAACCCGAGAAGTGAGGTAATAAAGAAGTTGGAAAAGTCGAAATTCATCGAAAGCCTTGGGCAAAACTGGATTTACTTGACAGTAGGAGAAATTGTGTCAGCATGCAATTTTTACTCTGCACGGTTCCTGGACAAATGTGAACCTAATGGAGTGTGATGTAGAACCAGACAACAATATGTGAATTCCCCAATGCAAATGTAACTCATACGGTAGTGATGAGTGAGTGTGTGTGGTGCAAATACAAGGAAGAGGAAAATGGGCTCCCATGTTGGATACCTAATTCTGTACAAGCAGGAAATCAGAAGGAACAGAGATCCTTTTGATTTGGAACATCTCGAAACGAAGAAACAACATCTGCCCCAAGGTGTCTATCGAACTATTTCTATTTAAATATCTCCACTGTCTGTTGCTATGCCAAGGCAATGAGGGATTTACCTTATTTGTGAGGATTACAAGACTTGTCGGCATGTGCAGACATCTGCCTTGATCCGAATGACTCTGCATGCTAACCTGACTCCACCAGCTATAAAATAAGGCTACAATCTTTAGTCAGTTTACTATCAGAAGACAGCCCTAAAATCGAAGGCTTGCCAAACAGATGAGTCCAACATGACTTCAGATCAACTGTCAGATGTCAACTGTCCAATGCCAATGCTCAATGGCATCATTAAATACGATCCTTGTAAAAGTGAACCAAGAGGACATAAAACATTATCGCAGATAACAAGAATAAATGGGCATTTCGGCCATCAAAGTAAAATACAATGATACAAGCACAGAAACAACAGGAACTTCAAACCACTCATGTTAGTATATAAACACTTTATAGGCACTTAACTTCCATAGTCTACTATGGAATAACCATCCCAAGTCCAATTGCCTCTAAAGATACTGTATTGTAATAGACTGCCAAATAATTTACACCCTTATTCTTTAATTTGTAGGGAAATGCAGACATATAACACAGCATGATTCAAAAGCATCCGCCTCATACATGGACTCAACTTACATATACCACAGACGGAGAATATATTTACCAAGAGAGGGGAACCTATGTCATCTAGAACGTAAGGCTGGCTCTCCTAGTGAGTGCTACTAAGTGATGAGGAATCATGGTGATTGATGTTCCCGGAATGAAAATCGAAGGAATCCCACCAAAAATTGAACTCCATAACTGTTGTCGGCCAAATAGCTACACAAATGTATTTCAGCAAAAGCACATCTTGCAAGACTACTTCTAAAGATCGAATGCGTATAAAAGTGGAATTGAACAAACAGATTGCAACTATCCTACCTTACTTCTCATCAGCTCTAGAACTCTAGTTAGGCCTAATCCTACAAAAACTGAGTCTTGTCGGCAATGTCAAAATTATCAGGCAAACTTTCCCTACGATGGAAATAGATGATGTATAGAATCTGTTTGACCTCGAATAGATATCGCAACCGCAATCGTATTTAGAAGATGAAGAACGTCAAGAAGACCAAGGTGACCCATCAGAGGTTTTCCTGATGAGGACATGGGCAATCCTACATGAGTTTTCGGTTGGATGGGCGAGGAAGAAGGTATGTTACCCCACCTTTATTTCCGTCTAAATCCCTCCACTCATTAATGGAAGTTGATAAAATCCTCTCTAGATGAGATTCATCAGATATTTTCTCTCTGGAGAAGCCGGTCTCCTATTTCCCTCACGTAGCGAGGATACCACGCACCCAACTACTTTCCTTGTTCTTCTTTTCCTGTAATTAAGGTTTGTCGATGCAGAATTTCCTATACAACAGCAAGCACATGTAGAAAGTACAGGGGTAAAGAAGGACCAGAAACATAGCTTGCCGCAAGAGACGAAGTTCCACCTAGTCAGCAAGGAATGGCTTATTGGAAGGATATGTAGCCAAAGAACGATAAATTTTAAGTAACAAGGTTGATAGTAACGGGATCAGTTCAGCTAGTACTCGACATTGATCCATTATAGCTCAGCCTGTCAATCAGGCGCTTACTAGAGGGACGGGGGGTGTGATCCTAAGCCTCACATTTGTAAACACGTTTCAAAAAGTGATATTCCGAGCTAGTACCCATAATCCAGGTCAATAAAGGAACATCTCCACCATTAGACAAGAAGGCAAGCAATTGACACGGTTGATTAGCTTTAAAGCCAGAGGAACCCAAATGTTCTCGGCGGAATCATCGATTTGCATATGTTCATAACTATTGATTACTTGTGATGAGAGAAGATATTTTCTGCCTTTATTATATTTTTTTGTCCTACTGTCTTATGAGAAGACACCAAACAGAAATTCTGGAAATTCAAGGCTCTGGTAGCATAATTTCCTACGTCGTGCCTAGACTGGAAGGCAAACAACAATTAATAGTTAAGTCAGAAACAGAAAATAGAGGACCAATTGCTCATACAGATGACATTTGGATTACCAGGGATGGACGATGTAATTGAGGAGAACAGCCACATGATTTCTCGATTATGGCACAACTATCGAACTTCATGTCCTTTACTGCTTACTATTGGCTGAAATACTAACATCGTAATTACTCAAGGAGGAAATAGAACAAAATGTATGTTTGATGCAAGAAGGAGTCTGAGGCAACAACAACAATTGCAAATTCCAAAGTTCTGGTTGACAAGGTATTTTTCTGACGATGGTGACCAAGGCAGAAGGTGATGATTTTGAATCAAGAGATTATAGTCTAACAAGAACAAAAGAGTCCAATTCACCACTAAGACTGGAAGTGGAGGCTTATATGGGTAGAACTATGATATTTTATCCTCCGAGAATGTATTACGACAGGATATGTTGGTAAGGTGAGGATGATGCTAAGGAAAATAGATCCAGAAGTACACATTATATAGGAAAAAGAAGGAAAGACTTCTGAAAGGTTCGCGACAAGGTCTCTATGAATTCAAGAATGTAGTACCCTCTAAATCGAAGCTTCAGCATCGGAATGTTGTATTCAAGACTAAGAGAGAATGCTAATATATATGAATAAATGCCAAATAACAGCTTTGATTCTTTAATATTCGATATGGCTCTTGGAAAATCCTCTTATCAACATTATTCTGGTAGAGCCAAACGAAGTGCAATAGAGAATAATAGACATGTCAACAGCTAGGACATTTAGAAAGAAAACAACCGTTGTAATTAGCACGGTGGATTTGGTCTGCATATTTGTGGCAACAATTGACCATGATTGCTTGAGAAATTGCAGATCCAACCCGAAAGTGGATTCTTGATTGGCCAAGGCGTGCTCACAGTATAGCTGGAACTGCTCGCGGTCTATTATTTCTTCATCAAGACTCCAGATCGAGACTTATCCACAGAGATCTGAAAGCCCGCAATAGTCTTCTAGATAAGGAAAACGAATCCAAGGTTTTCGGGCTTGAAATGACAAGAAGCATCGAAGGAGAGGAAGGTGAAGGAAATACTAACAGGGTCGTTGGAACTTAGTAGGAAATGTTGCATCAGGTCGATGACCACAACCATGTCTACCACAAGTGTTCATAAAGAACTCATTTCTTTCAAACGGGAAGTCCTTTCCGACTTAACAATTCATGACTCTAATTAGTCATTTTGTATCATGGGTGAGCCTACTATTCTATCTATCAACCCTAATGCGCATCTTATTTCTCCTTATTACTCCAACTAACTGCGCTCTGATACCAACTGAAACGACCTACAAATTTTTTCAAATTAATCAGAATAGCCAACCGTCGTTTGACGGTCAAACCGCGGAAGACGACAAATCTATACCTCCACCGTGGCATCCTCTACAGCTTTATCTTGTAAATCTGAGCCACGTGTTTCTCGTTCCTCTGCAAGACTGAAATAATTTCCCCAAATTGGGGTCAGCGATAAATCGCCGAGTACGCCCCACCCATGCACATGCGAAAACCATGAGACTACTAACTCGCCCATTCGTGCACATTTATAAATCAGTTATGCAACACACGGCACAACCTAGCAGTATAAGGAAAACACTGAGATTCTAGACTCATCCTATCGTGGACCTTTGAAGTAGTCTTAGGCACACGAACATTTGAATCCACGGCAATACAACAAATCATATAGATGCAACTATCAAACCACAGAATATATCAAGTTATAATTAGCGAGCATATATAGCGGTAGGCGGAATAATAAACAATAACTAAGCAATAAATAATTTAACGCGCTGAAAGCAATAAATAAATAAGCGACTCCCTCATAACACCGGTGTCTCATATATCAACACTTCGTTTGGTGCCAGGACCACCGCAGTGCGTCCCCACCCCCTCCTCCGGGAGCGCCCGGGTAACGGCCAGCAGGCACGACCGCGAGTGGTCGTCGCCTCCCCGTTCTCCTCCGACCCACGGTCGGGTAACACATCCATTTCAAGATCCGATTTCAGCCCAAACTCCATTCATTTCAGCCCCAATCTATTCGTGCATCAAAGAAACCAGGTGGGAATTAATCACGGTTGCATCAACGACTCATTGCCGAAACACACAACCAGAGCTATTCTCACGCAAAGCAGCTCGTTAACCAGTGGGCGTGGCTGAACCCAGCCGGAGACAGCGGCGGCCTATTCTGGTCCGAAGTCGTCGGAACCTTTCGGACCCCAACCACCATCAACCGAAGTTGTATGTAGTTGGTCCAATCCGCGGAACCGAGCGCCTCTTTTGTGGATCAACCAGCGCGCACGTTCTCGCAGCCCCCAGCCACCGTCCTCCCATTCTACAACCAACACCATCACGAAATACCATTTCTTGGGGCTGAATTTTTATCACGCAACCTGTCGTCACGTGCACGGATCACAATAATTCTACAAGTTCGTCTGAATTCAGAAATGCACACAACAAATGCATTTCAGCCACACTTCGGCTTCAGACATAATTTCTATTATTTTATTGTCTATACGCATACAGATTTCCAAGCCATAAGACAACAATTCAATTTCAGACTTCAAATCCCACTCATCTCATATCGTTTCGGCCAAATCATCTCCCACTCTACTCTCGTGCATATAGGAACCGCACAATAAGAAGTTAACCCGTACGGTACCGGGTAACCAGAGTTCATTCAGCCCAACTAAGTCACACGGCTAAGGAATCGAAACACAACCTCACATTATTCTCAGTTTTATTCGATCAAATATCAAGCTACCCTCTCGCAGTCTCCGTTCGACTCAAAACCCATATAAGTAGGAACGGTTCCTCCAAAAATTAAACTCTTAACGCACCCAATCCTCGCCCCTTGAAAGGGACCATGCTCCGCACCAGAGGGCTGGCCGAAGCCCTTTCCCAGCTGGCCGAATCTCACACCCAACCTTCCCCTGAAGCACACACCACTACCTGTCAAAATTTGATTCGAGGATAAAAATTGTAGAAAATTATTGGTTGGCAAAAAAACAACTTATTAAACTCATGTTTACAAGAGATTCTTATATAGGAAAACAATCAAAAACTAAAAGAGAATCTAAATAGATCTCCTAAATCTCTCAATGAGATTTGCTAAATCAAATCTTATTCCTAGAATATTTTAGAAAATAAATCAAATCCTAAAAACCTTAACCGCTGACACTCCTCCTTAAGGTTGTTTAGGAAACACTCCAAGTTTTTGTCTGAGATGCTGGAACTGATCTTTCGGTAAAGACTTAGTCAGAATATCCGCGACTTGATCTCGAGATGGACAATATTCGAGCTTGACTTCACCGTTCTTCACCGCTTCTCGAATCGCATGATACTTGACCGAAATATGTTTTGTCCTACCATGTTGAACCGGATTTTGAGCTATTGCAATAGCAGACTTATTGTCAACATATATCACCGTAGGAACCACTTGTTTCCAGCCCATGTCCTCCAGAACTTTTCTCAACCAAATCGCTTGATTGCTGGCCGCTGCAGCTGAAACATACTCTGCCTCGGCGGAGGATTGCGCTACAACTTCTTGCTTTTTTGAATTCCAAGCAAATACTCCACTTCCAAACGAGAACGTAAAACCTGACGTGCTTTTCGAGTCCTCAATACTTCCAGCCCAATCACTATCGCAGAAACCTTGGAGGTTTGAACTTTTATTTTTCACAAACCGAATACCAAAATCAACTGTGCCTTTAACATACCTCAACACTCTTTTCGCTGCACAAAGATGGATTTGGCTCGGAGATTGCATAAATCTGGACAAATAACTGGCTGCAAACATTATATCCGGGCGCGATGCTGATAAATACAACAAACTTCCAATAATACTTCTAAACAATGTCGCATCGGCCTCATCACTTCCATCATCTTTCACCAACTTTAAATTAGCAACGAGAGGAGTCGGTACGGACTTAGCTTCATTCATTCTGAATTTTTTCAGCAAGTCCGTGGCATATTTTTTTTGATTAAAAAAGACGCCGTCATCTTCTTGATGTATCTCAAATCCCAAAAAATAATGCATCAGCCCGAAATCTGACATTTCGAACTCTTCGGCTATGTTGAGTTTGAATTGATTTACTTTCGTTTCATCTCCCCCTGTGATAAGCAAATCATCCACATATAACGACACGATAAGTAACACCTTACCCCGTGACTTTTTTATGTAAAGTGTTGCTTCCGTCTCACTTCTAGAAAAATCCTTCTCTAAGAGATAGGAATCAATCCTGCTGTACCACGAACGAGGGGCTTGTTTCAAACCGTAAAGTGCCTTGCGAAGCAAACAAACTTTCTCTTCGCATCCATCTACGGAAAATCCATCGGGCTGCTCTACAAAGATTTCCTCATCAAGATAACCATTCAAGAACGCCGACTTAACATCGAGATGAAAGATTTTCCAGCCCATCTTTGCTGCAAGTGCGAATAACATCCTTATTGTGTCATGCCGAGCCACCGGGGCAAAGGTTTCACAGAAATCAACTCCGGCTTCCTGAGAATATCCCTTCACAACAAGCCGTGCTTTGAGTTTGTTTACGGAACCATCGGCATTTAACTTCGTTCTATAAACCCACTTTACTCCGATTACCTTTCTATCAGATGGTCTATCGACAAGATCCCAAGTATGATTTTTATTAATCAAATCAATTTCTTCTTGCATGGCTGCCATCCAGTTGACATCCATAGAAGCAACTTCATAAGAATCAGGATCTTGCATGGTCAGATTACATCTCTGATAGACATCTTGCAAAGATCTTAATCCCCTCACTGGTTCGTCGTCAAATTCGGCGACATCAGGAGAAGATTGTCCAAGTTCACCAAGACTCGTGGCTGGTTTTTCAACACACCAATCCCACTTCGCGTCCTCATCAAACGATAAACTTCTACTCACCGAAAATTTTTTATTCGTGGGATTATAGATCCTGTAACCCTTGGTATTCGATCCATATCCGATAAAAATAGATTTTTCAGCTCGATAATCAAGTTTGTCTCTTTTTTGTTCCGGAATATGAGCATAGCAAATACATCCGAAAACTCGTAAATGATCCACCGAGCATTTTTTTCCAAACCAAGCTTCATACGGAGTAGAATTTTTCAAAGCTTTGGTTGGTAGCAAATTTAGCAAATAAACCGAAGTATTCGCCGCTTCGGCCCAAAACTCCTTCGGCAATCCTTTTTCAAATATCAAACACCTTGACATATCCATTATAGATCTATTCTTCCGTTCACTAACCCCGTTTTGCTGCGGACAATACGGCACCGTGAACTGTTGAATGATTCCGGCTTGCGCACAAAATTTTTTGAACTCCCCAGAAGTATATTCACTTCCGTTGTCCGATCTCAAGGCTTTAATTTTACAACCACATTGATTTTCGGCCAGCTGTTTAAACTTGACAAACTCGCCGAAAACTTCACTTTTTGTCTTGAGAAAAACAATCCAACAAAAACGAGTAAAATCATCGATGAAGATCAAAAAGTACCTACTTCCATTTAAAGAAGGCACACTCATTGGACCACAAACATCTGAATGAACCAATTGAAGTTTCTCCGTCGATTTCCACTTTGCTTCTTCAAAAGGAAGTCTGGATTGTTTGCCGTATTCACAAACGGCACAAACATCTGAGCACGCAGAAATAACCGGAAGATCAATAATCAACTCATCTGAATGCATCTTCTTCAAAGTAGTGAGGCTTATATGCCCCATTCTTCTATGCCATAACTGAGAATCATCTACATTGGCCGACAAGGCCAAAGAATCTGATTTAAATTTAACCGGAAAACACCGATCCTGCATCTTCACTTTCATAAACTCCTTTCCGTCATGGCCAGCCACCGAACAATGCAAATCCTCGAAGTGCAAAATATATTTTTGCTCCAACAACTGTCCCAAACTCAGAAGATTTTGGCACAATTCTGGTACAAAAAGAACTTCTGAAATTCGGTTAGTACCCGAAGAATTTTTAATAATAGTCGACCCCTTACCAAGCGCCTTCAGAAGCTGTCCGTTCCCGATTTTAATGCTGGTCGAGAAAGACTTATCCAAGTCTACAAATAATTTCTCATCGGGAGACATATGATGCGTGCATCCGCTATCGATGAGCCATGCATCAGCTCCATAACTTGCTGCTGAAAAGGTTGCCGCAAAGAGTTGATCTTCCTGCATCGACTTATTCTCTGCAACATGTGCTTGCTCTTCAGAAACAACCTTCTTCTTCCTACAAAATTTTTCACCATGACCAGGAACATTACAATGCTTGCACTTGTAACCGGGTCTAAACCAACAGAAATCTTCCGTATGAGAAGTTTTACTACAATAAGAACATGGAGGAAACTCTTTTTGATGTTTCTCGCTAAACTTTTTGTTCTTGAATTTTTTTTCGATGGCACTTTTTCTTGTTTCGTTTCTACGGGCATATTTCTCCTTCCCCTTTGCCTTCATTAAAAGTGCGCCTTCAGGTTGCTCCTCCTGTCTTATTGCTCTCCTTTGTTCTTGTGCTTGAAGAGAACCGACCAATTCCTCGACTGTCAACTTAGTGAGATCGCGAGATTCTTCCAATGCCGAAATTTTCGACTCAAATCTCTCTGGAATAGTCACAAGAATCTTTTCAACAATTCTGCTGTCTGGCAACTCTACCTGCAACAATCTGATCTGATTGACAACCCTCATCAGCTTGTCGACATATTCTTTTATACTCTCCGAGTCCTTCATTCTGAGCAAATCAAACTCTCTCCATAAATTTGAAACTCTTATTCTCTGATTTCGACCACTACCTTCGAACATCTCCTTTAGTCGGTCCCATGCTTCCTTTCCCGTCTCACAAGTAAGAATTCTTGCAAGTACTCCTTCAGAAACAGAGGCATGAATAGCAGCAAGGGCCTTGAACGGCTTGGTGGACTCCTCACTGTGTAGCCTCAACTGATTTAATGTGGGATTTTCAGGAAGGGCTCGAGCTTCAACGTTCCGCTCAATAGTGCTCCAGAGATCCTGAGATTTCAAAAAAACCGTCATCTTGACCGCCCAAATTTGATAGTTTTCACCATCAAACGGCCGTGGAGGTTGCACAGAAAAACCACCGGAGGAAGACATGATGACAAAATCAAACGGATGATTTGGGTATGAAAGGAAAGGAAATTTTTCAAGCGTGTATACTCTCACAGTCCCTCAAGATTGCGAGCTCTGATACCATGTCAAACTTTGATTCGAGGATAAAAATTGTAGAAAATTATTGGTTGGCAAAAAAACTACTTATTAAACTCATGTTTACAAGAGATTCTTATATAGGAAAACAATCAAAAACTAAAAGAGAATCTAAATAGATCTCCTAAATCTCTCAATGAGATTTGCTAAATCAAATCTTATTCCTAGAATATTTTAGAAAATAAATCAAATCCTAAAAACCTTAACCGCTGACACTACCCCATTCACGCATCGCGATTTCACACTCATACAAGCAACACAGGAAACAGGGGAAGGGGGGAAGGACGTACAGCAGCTTCGAGCCCTTTGAACTAAGGGTTTTGGTCATCTCCTCAGCGCTCTCCCATCTTCCTCTGAGCCTCTCTTCCGGGTGCTTTTGGCTGTCCTTCCCGTAGCGACGACGAAATCAGTGAGCTCGCGACCAAGGCAGTGAAGCGGGGGAAACGGAAGGGGATCTTTTCTCCGGCCGATTCCTCTTTCCCCGGGAGATAGTGAACATCATGCCTCTCCCCAAAGAAGGAAGACCCACAATGGGGCAAGTGGGGTATCCCATCCAATGTCCCGTCCCCATCATTTTCCCCAAATGAAGCTTGCTTGGGAAGCTTCTTGTAATCCGAAGATTACAACTCACTTCGTGTCAAGTTTTCACCCGATAATTAGAAGAGTGATCATTTATGGGTCAACGGTCAATCTCTTCTCTATCTTATGTTACTTGTATTCTCTTTATAAATTTGCTATTATGAAATCTAATTCTTGTCAAAGAATTCGACGTAGCATGCGAACAAGATCGTTACCCGAATCCGATCACGTTTAGGTCGGGGAGTCCCCTTTCCCGTGTGACGTAATCACACGTAATCGAATCCAAGTTATCGAAATGTCCTGCTAAAAATATCAGCTGACCACGAGAATATTAGATTCTCATGTCCACGTCGGATTCTGACTAAGTCCAAGTTTGACTCGTATACAATTGTTACAGTTAAATTTTTCGGGTCGTTACAGCTCAATCAAGAGTCACCCGTCGAAGATGCATACAGAGATGGAGCAGAGAAGCTGGATTTTTTGGTGAGCAGACTACAGGATCCTAACCCTTGAGTAGTCCGACCCAATCGATGTGCTCATAACTCGGATGTTGTCTTCCGTTATGTGGTATCTGACATGATGATCCAATCGCAGCCCTCTGCTTTCTCCAGGTACAGTGGAATTAAACCCTCGAAATTTCAGGCCCCTAGAGAGGTCTAGCATGAGCGGTGATGCATACAACGATGCCGTCCTAAAGGCGAAAGAACACATTCAGGCAGGAGACATATTTCAAATCGTATTGAGCCAAAGCTTCGAGCGCCGAACATTTGCCGATCCCTTCGAGGTGTATAGAGCTTTAAGGGTCATAAACCCGAGTCCTTAGATGACATACATGCAGGTAGTTCTATTAGTTTCTTCCCTTATAATTTGTTCAGTCACCTTTGTTCTTTCATGACTGTTCTGTGTTGAATTCCTTCACAGGCAAAAGGGTGTATCCTCATCGCTTCCAGTCCCGAGATTCTGACTCTTGTAAAGAAGGCGGGTTAAAGTGTCGTCTCACCAGCACTCTCACTTTCTTTTACTGCCCCTTTACTCGTGTGATTTTTCTCTCACTGTCGTATGCAGAAAAAGATTGTAAACCGACCTCTGGCGGGAACTGCTCGGAGAGGCAGGACTCTTGAAGAAGATGAGATGCAAGAAGTTCAGTTGATGAAAGATGAAAAACAACGAGCAGAACATATCATGCTAGTAGATTTGGGGAGAAACGATGTCGGAAAGGTTACATTATTGGCTTCCTTGCTTGATGTTGTTTGACAGGACCTCCACCTGACCCAGTTTTGTTCCTGCAGGTTTCGAAACCTAGCTCAGTAAAAGTGGAAAGGCTGATGAATGTCGAGCGCTAGTCACACATGATGCATATAAGCTCTACAGTGAGCACATGCCTACTATTCTTTCCTCGCCAAATGCATGAGACCTGGTTTCTTAGAATCTCAAACTTCTGGCAGGTAACAGGAGAGTTAGACGATAAATATTCTTATTGGGACGCCCTCCGATCTTCATTACCGGCTGGAACAGTCAGCGGAGCACCCAAAGTGAAGGCGATGGAGCTGATCGACCAATTGGAGACTACGCGTCGTGGGCCGTATGGCGGCGGCTTCGGAGGCATATCATTCCTTGGCGACATGAACATTGCACTCATGCTTAGGACTATTGTTTTCCCCACCGATGTCCGTCCTGATGCCATGTTCTCATCCAAGGATGTCACCACTGAGCGGAGGGAGTGGGTTGCATACCTTCAGGCAGGTGCCGGCATTGTGGCCGACAGCAATCCAGAAGACGAGCCAAGGGAGTGCGAGAATAAAGTCGCGGGGTTGGCTCAAGCCATCGACTTGGCCGAATCTACTTTTGTTAATTGAAGTACTCGGAAGATCTCTAAGTGGAGGGTATAGATGATATGCTCAAAATCCCCCATATGTAATACGAAAAGTTATTCACATATATATATATGAACACATCATGAACACAGTATTTTTCAACAGGGACGCCTTTCAGAATTGCATGAACATATGATTTCCGGAGAGGTCTAACAGAGTCGACAAGGATGAGAGACCGGAGATTTCTCTTGTGGTGCTACCCGCCGAGGTTAATCCTGGAGCTATAAAGAAGGCCGCCCGGGACGAGCCTAAACTCGGGGGAGTGATTCTGTAAAGGCCATTGTTGCCTGCCTAATCAGAGGTCGGTCATCGGAATGAGATTTAACAGAGAGAGAACGAAATGCTCCCGCGGAGCAAGGTTGTCGAAATCGAGATTTTACACGGGATCGGGAGAGGGCTGTAAGATCGTAACTCGTGGGATCATAAGTAGAATCGGAAGAGTTTATAAAATTGTAATTTGAATACTTTCAGAGGTTCCACGGTCATCAAACATCAAGTGGCTAATCGCAGCCCACTAATTAAATGCCCAGCTCAACAAATACGCAATCACAAGAATAAGGCAACGAAAGGCAACAAAAATTAGATAATGACGGAAACCCAGCTCAACAGATACGCAGCTCAGATCCGGAAATCGATCGAAAACCCTAACGCATCAAAATGAGATAACGACGGGACGACGACGAAGAAGAATAAGAATGAGATAACCAGCCCAGATCCGGGAATCGATCGGCCGATTACCTTAGCGACGCGGATGTTCTTCTTCTTCTTTCTTCTTTGCTCGCTTAGACACTCAATGGGGAAGGGAAAAAAATTAGGGCATTTGATGAGTGAAAATATGATTTGGTTGGGCCAATGTTTTGGATTTGATAAATGGGCCGAATATTTAAAATAGGATCGTAAAAACGAGTTCGCTCACACGATTTCACGTCCGATTTTACGATCCCACAATGAGTTTACTAAGAACTATTTTTGTTCCGTTAAAACTCGTAGAACCCCTCGAACTCGTAAAATCGCACGAGTTTACGAGTAAATTCGCGATTTTAACAACCATGCCGCGGAGTGTTCTGAAATATTTCAAACTGAGACCGAAATGAATGGTCAATCGAAATGTGTTTACATGATGCTGTCTTTATAGCCAATCTAAACAGTAATGAATGCAAGACACTAAATGTTCCACTACTAAATCACTAAATATTCCAATCCCAATAGTGGAGGGCTCAAGAATGTCATGAGAATGTTTCCATGATTAATGTTGAATAGTAACTCTGGTTTTCACCCCCTAATCTCGTGCTCAGGCCGGAGTATGAGAGTGGTATGTTGATGAGTGAAAAAACGACCATCGAGAGTTTTTATGAAGATGTCAGCATGCTGCTCTGTTGTGGGAACAAATTTGACGACGAGATCACCACAACGGACTTGTTCTTGGACGAAGTGGTAGTCAATAGCGACATGTTCCGTCCGGTTGTGCTGGACTAGATTCGTAGCAAGATAGGTGGCGCCTCTATTGGTGCAGCAAATGATCAACGGTCAGCGAAACGATTGTCCAATTTCACGGCAGAGGGAGGAGGGCCACATAATCTCCACGGCAGCGTAAGCAAGGGCACGATACTCAGCTTTAGTCGAGCTGCGAGATACGGTGGACTGCTTCTTTGACCGCCATGAGAGCAAAGTGGAGCCGAGAAAGACGGCATACCTTGTAGTGCTGCGACGGGTGGCAGGACAACCTGCCCAATCTTCATCTGCATATGTCGTTAAACGTGTTAGATCTATTTTTAGCAAGGGTAGACCAATAGTAGATGTGCCTTTTAGGTAGTGGAGGATCCTTTTGGCAGCACAAGCATGTTCAGTGGTCGGCGAATGGAGATATTGACTCAGCTGGTTGACAGAAAAGGCAATGTATGGACGAGTCATGGTGAGGTACTGGAGTGATGTAATCAATTCTCGAAATTCAATGGGGTTGTCAGTAAGAGGAGCGTCGAGACTCGGCTGAAACTTCGGCGACAGGGGAGTTTTAGCTGACTAGCACTCACTGAGATTATATTTCTGCAATAATTGCTCGGTGTAGTGAGCTTGGGAGAGAAAGAGGCCCTGCGCAAATGACTCGATGCGCACATTGAGTAAGTGAGACGGAAAACCAAGATCCTTGAGAACAAAGCGACTGGAAAGGGCTGCGATGAGGGCATCCAGCTTGTGGCAATCGGGTCCGACAAGAAGCATGTCATCAACATGGACAAGTAGTAAGATCGTCACAATACTTGTGTGCAAGTAAAGTAAGGAGGTATTCGAGTGACCCTGCGTGAATCCCAATGATAAAAGAACTGTAGAGAAACAGTTGAACCAAGTGCGAGGTGCTTGACGGAGGCCGTAGAGGGATTTCTACAGTCGACACACATGGTGTGGGAAGCGGGCATCGAGGTAGTTGGGCGACTGCTTCATGTACACAACTTCAGAGAGGTCGCCATGAAGAAAGGCATTGCGAACATCTAATTGGCAAAGGGCCCAGCCACGAGAAACGGCGACGGTCAAGACCAGACGAACGGTGGCAGGTTTGATGACAGGGCTATATGTCTCCTGAAATTAAGTCTCGGACGTTGGTGGAATCCTTGTGCAACCAAACACGCTTTATGACGTTCGATTGTGCCTTTGGGGCACGTTTTCAGTTTGAATATCCATCGACAGCCGATAATATTCTAAGAAGGATGTGGAGGGACGAGGGACCATGTGTAGTTGGAGAGAAGAGCTTGATATTCCGCGTTCATTGCCGCCTTGCAAGCTGGAATTGAGAGCGCCGTTTGATAGGATGTAGGGGCCTGCGGTAGAGACCGAGCCTCGAGACTGAGAAGGATGTGAAGACAACGAGTTCCATCACGCGTGCGAGTCACCATGGGATGCCGAGAAGGGGGAGCTGCTGCGTTAGTCGTTACAGTAGATGACGGAGCCGCAGTGGAGGAAGGTGCTTCCACAAGAGGTGTCGTAACTGAAGGGGAATGCAAAGGAGTTGTCTGCTGTGATGGGATAGATCCAATCGAAGCAGGTGGTGTGGCGGGAGGCACCAAGACTGTGGGACTGACATCCTGCACGGGCTACGAGTACTGGCAACATGAAAGGTATTTGGACGACACTGGGATCGTCAGGTGATGTTGTGGGATGTCGAAGGAGAAGGTCTCGACAGGGAAATGTATCTTCTTGAAATCGAACCTGACGACTGATGTAGAGCCGCTCAGTAATTGGGTCATAACAACGGTAGCCTTTGTGAGAATCGGAATAACCGAGAAATACACAGGGAACAACCCTTATTGAAGACTTGTGCCTTGCGAGATGTCTGGTGTAGGGAAAACATAATCACCCAAATGGCTGCAGCAAGGAGTAGTCTGGGGTACGATCGTGGATGAGTGCGAACGGAGTGGTTTCCCAATTGTTGCAAGTTGGTCTGCAATATTCTTGACGTCACTAAGATAGGTCGTCATGGTCTGATTCGTCAGGCGGAGAGATAATAGGCGATCACGGAGTTCCAATTCGCGTGCTAGGGTTGCTTGAAGAAAACATCGTTGGAGAGTCGACCATGTCTCATAAGTGGGTAGGATATCATAAATCTCAAGCATCATCTCTGACATCATCGTTGCTAAAAGATTCGTTCGGATGGCATGATTTATTTTCAGCCAAGATTGCAGCTCGGGATTTGAAATCCTCATACTATTCGGTAAGACAACCTCAGTGGATGGTTGTTTCACACTTCCATCCATATAAGGAAGGTATGAGGTCATAAGTGAAGAGATATGACAAAACCAGCAACAACCAAAGATGATAGTTGTCGTGAAAAAGCTTGACAGTGACAATATTGGTAATCGGAGGCAGCGGCGCAAAAGATGGCAAACCTAGAGATGGAGGCGTTGTCATCGTGATGGACAACGACGTGGTGGCCGAGGAGAAGCCCAGGTGAGGCAGTGCATCGAAGGTAGCCGAGGCCAATGGCGAGGACAACAACATGCCTGCAGGGGTTGTTGTTGGGAGAGGCAGCGTCTAGGTTGCCAAAGTGAAGCCAAGGGGAGGCGTCGAGTCGAGGGCTAGTTTCGGGAGTGGCAACGTCGCGGTGGCTGAATTGAAGCTAGGGAGATGAATCGAGTTGTGGGTGATTAACTGAGTTTTTGTTGGTTAAGAACCTCAGTTTACTAAATGGTTTTCGGAAATCATTCTTGATGAGAACGACATTTACTTATCACTCTATTATTTGCGAAGCCTGCGTGCATGTGGGTTTAAACCGTCTGAGCTTGTTTGATGCCAAGGTTCAGCAACTTGAGAGTTCGCAACTTCCTGATGCTCCCCGGGATGATCCCAGATAATTGGTTTCCCCACATGTCTAGGACTTCCAGATTAGTAAGAGATAGAGCCATGAACTTGATTGTTGCAGATCGAGAAACCCGCGGGCAGGATATGTTGTTGAAGCCGATTCCAAAATCCTGAAGATATTGGGTGGAGGGGCAGACGTACTCAAAGGAAGGCTTCCTTCGAGCCAGCTGTACGGAAGGTTGAGAGATGACAGGTGGAATACTCACGACGGAATTGGACCTGACCGCTCATTTCTCCCAGCGTAAAAGGATTGGATGGATGCCTCGAGTTGACCCGAGCGAGTCAGGGATGGCCCCCTGGAGTCCCTTCACTTCGAGTGAATTCGTATTCATGGATGGCCAAGCAAAAGGCAGAATCGTCCCAGTGAGGTTGTTTCGGCTTGGGGACAGGATCTGAAGATTATTCAAGAAACTCAGCTCCTTGGGGATGATCCCGACCAGTAAGTTCAATGCAGTTAGACAAGCCGGAGAATGTTTCCAGAAAGATCCAAGTCCTTGAGGAAGGTTAAGCAACCAATGAAACAAGAAAGAGATCAGATAGCCGACTCCTGATCAGATAGTCTCGATATCGGCCACAGTCCCACTTCAGCTTGTTCAGCATCCATGGCACAGGAGTAGAACTAGGAGTTTACATGGCAATGGTGAAGAAGGCATGCTCCAGTATACTGTTCAACTCAACCCAAAGGATTGACAGAAATCCCGGTCCCTTTAGTTTTTTCTCTCTTCTTTGCAAGTTCTGCCTGATCGCTTGGCTCGTGCCATTTTTCTGTTGGGTTGAACAACACAGGAGTCGAAAGTGGCTGGGGAAGTAGTGACAGTAGCAACAGTCAATCACAAGAAAGTCACATAAGCTTCGCTCCCAGAACATCTCACCCGCTTGGAACAGGGGACAGGCAGTCTAACACTGCAACGGAGCTGACAGCACCTAAATAACCACCAGACGCACCAACAACAATGTGGAATCCTAATAACCTCTAATGTGACCCCCATCATCACAATCATCGCCTTCCTCGCAGGATGCCGGGAGAATGGTTATCCCTTTCGCTGACCCCGTCTTCTGCCAACAGTTCGTTCACCTCCACGCAGATACCGTTATTGTTGACGCTCACCTCAGAGCTAGCGTTACTGCTGGTGGCAAGTGGAGAGTCTGAGACGCTCGCCGTCCGGCCCCGTGTAGGGCCTGTCCCTGTCCTCACACTGTACATGGATGATGCAGGAATGTTCGTCATCAATGGTCGTAAGTTGCCCGGAATGCTTCTTCTTATATCCTGGATCCCAGAGAAAAACAAAGGTATAGATCAAAACCTTTCGATTAGTATAACATCCAAAAACACAATGTCATCGCTTACCATATGTCTTATGGCCATATCAAGAGACTTCTTTGACAGTGTTCGACCGAAACCTGAGCCATCTGGGGACGTAGCAGACTTCCCAGATATGTTGCTGCGTGGAGAATGTTTCTCCTCTTGTTTAGGCGGGGCGAGCTTCCTCATGTTAATCACCCTCTCCACCATCTTTGTGCCTAACACCACAGGGCTCACATTATCATTGACCTTGAGATGACTCCGGCTCACTGCCGGAACAGAACTTCTGCTGGCATGTACGCCCCCATTCACAAGACGCCCTCTTGATGGTGAGCATGATTGCCTCCTGGGTCTTCCAGTGGGACCAGGTTCTACAGAAGAGGAACGTGCACTAGGTGCACCAGGCCTTCCTCTGGTTGCTGAAAGTGGTCTCTCAGGAAGTGTCGTCCTTAGATTTGGTGGAGTATCAAGAGAATAACCTGGCATCTCAGAATGCTTCCAGGGTCTGGATTTCACGGTTGGGGAAGCTCCACGAGATGGCACTGAACTTTTTGATGCAGTAGTAGTGGGCTTTGTCACAGAAGAGACATTAGTCTGAGGAGCAGATATGCCCGGGGCACTAGTTGGTGTAGAAGGTCGACGTGTGGGTGTAGCTGATCTTGATATTGGCTTAGGTGGAGGCACAGTAGGTCTGCTAGTAGGTGTTGAAGATCTCGGGGACGACCTCGAAGGAGTAGTTGACCTGGAAGTAGGTGAAGGCTTTGTTACTGAAGTTGCTGGTTTAGATGATGAGAGGGTGGGTTTGGCAACAATAGGGGAGGGTTTACTGGAGGTAGCTGTAGGTCTACTTGATGACAAAGTTGGACGAGATGTGGGAGTAGAAGATCTAGACGGTTTAGAGGCTGTTAAAGTAGACCGGCCAGTAGGAGTCCCAGGTCTTGATCCAGGACCCCCAGATGAGGAAGGGCGGCAACTCACTCCACCAACTGATGTACTAAGTCCAGGAGTGGAAACTGGCTGTCGGGTTGCCAAACTAGTCCTCACAGGGACTGGCTCCACCAGGGAGTTTGCTAACTGAGATGCATAAAGAAACAATAATCAATAACAAAATTAGACGATATCATGCAACTATAACTACGAGCTGCAAACACCATTAAACAGTTGGATACAAGGAGCACTGCTTATGTCTCAGCAAAGTGACTTCCAGTCCTCATTTGACCCTTCAAATCAATCCAAAGTAAGGGCAGTGTGCATGGGAGACATCACATTGTTCAATATCACACATTTTCCGTGCATTGAGCAAACGTTCGTCATCAAAGAAGCATTTTCTTTTGATACTTGATATCTACTTAATATAATTAAAGATGACACGACCACTCTGTAAACAAGACAAAAAAGTAATCGTGACAGTAAGTCAGATTAAGTGCTCTTACTCTCGATTTTAGAACAGTAGGATTAGCCTTAGGGTTGCCGAGCTGACTCATCAGGGTCTTCTGAGATTCCATCTCCAATGATGGAAACAAAGGCGTGCCCGGGGGCGTGAGAAGCCTTCATAGCAGGAAAACAACTCAAATTTAGACAACATTACTTAAAAATTACATAGAATAATGTGTCTTCCTCTACAATGGATGATTGCATCTCTAAAAAGCATGCATGGCAATGCATATGATGAGAGAGAGAAAACATGAGCAGATTAGCCACAAGTACAGATCATATTCTTCATGCATTATCCTCACACACCATCCATAAAGGAAAATACAACAAAGACAATCTATAATATACCAGTCATAGTCATTCTTATCGCCGTCGGAATTGAGGAAATCATCTGCAGCAGTTTTTCTGGGAGGTGCTACAGATGTTATGTTGAAAATAGGAGAAGTACCAGGCTTTGACCCTGCCATGACGCAAAAAATACGCAATTTTTTGCAACTCTAATCAAATCACACATTATCTGAGGCTATATACGGGACAAGCCTGAATCTAATATCTTGTCAATTGAACCCAAAAAAAAAAAACTAAGAACCCGACCTAAGCAAGATTTTCTCCTACATGAAAAGTGGTATTATGGACACACGAGACTAGTGAAAAAGTAATAAGCCTTTCCTTATTGATATTACATACAATGTCCCTTTTTGGGTTGCTTGGAGAACTTCCAAATATGTGCTTTTTTCAAATCCCTTTGAGAAAACAGTTGATCAAGAATTCAAGACCCTTAATCCTCATAGCTTATAAAGCAACACCAACAGAACACTGAAACCGTGAGGAAGTCCCTTGCGATTGACGGAGCAAAAGTATGAACTGGATGAGGATTTAATCCTTTTGGATGGTACAAAGACCTAACACTCCGACAACAACAGCACATCCAAGACAACAAGACAAACAATCCCCACAGAGAATTTGCAGCTAACTTATCATCAACCAGATTCAATCACGTTCAATCATTAACTCCAAAAACATCCAGAATAGGAGCGACAATACCTAACGGGGCATCAAACTCCTCCGCGGTGCCAAGGAGGAGATCGCTCCTCTCCTTCTCCCTCTCCCGCATACGCATCTCAAGGAACAAAGCCAGGTCATCCTCCCTGTCCTTGACCATCTGCCGCTGGTCATGATTAACCCTAAAACTACGATTCATACCGACTATCCTTACTATTATTACTAACCTCTAGCCTTCAAAAGATAAAGAAAAAAAAGCCCAATTCCAGAGACAGAAAACGATGCCCACATAAAGAAGCAACCTTCAACTTCACACGCACACTACTCCTCCCTCCCGCCCCCAAACCTTTTTCCCCTCAAATCCCCCAACACCCACCAAGCTAAACAGCTTCACATTCACATTCACGCCTCCATCCCCAACCGCAAACTCATGATCACCCAGCACGTGACCCCCATCCCAAAACCCAAAAAGAAACAACTGGAACGACGCCAGCACCACTAACTACCCGCACTTAGATCCGACAGACAAAAGTTACCCAGAAGGAGGCGCGAGCATTATCTAGAACCTTCGAAGTCTCTACTTCCGCGGAGCTCGTCGAGGGGTTCGAAGGAATTCAAACTTAGACAGAGAGGTGGAAGGAGGGAGGGCAAGACTCCAAGAGAGGACGATTAAATCTAAAGAGAGATAACGGAGGATGTCAAAGCTGTTATTTAAGCTCAACTTCGGGGGTTCTTACACGAGAAGGAAAACTGATGAAGACGGGAGCCGCAAATCTCGACCCTTCGATGGGTTTGCGTCATGGGACGTGGGATGGCGATGAACGATCGAACGGCTGATATTCGGCATGTCGTGGGGGCAGGGGATGGTTCCCCTTTTTGTCGTCCAGCGGGACTTCCTCTCTTGTCTTTCTCGCAACGAAATGACGGTAGTACCCCCCCCCCCCGGGGCCTTCTTACATTACGTGGCTTTTGAGAAAACCTGTTGCCCAATTCAATGAGGACCAAAACAGACAGAAAACAAGGTTACCAATGTAAAAAGACCTCTCTAAACATGTTCACAAATATTCCCCTGAATTATTGAACTTCGACGTACACGTGCCCCTTTCTAAGGCAAGTGCTGAACCGACCATTATTACTCTTGCTTATGCATAGTAAGTTTGTATTAGTTCATCAAACACAATCTATTTATTAGTCTATTATATGAAGAAGCAAAATAGGTCACCAAATTCTTTATGACCAAGAAATGGGATTTCATCGGTTGTTTTGGTGGGATTACTCGGCACAAGTTTTGTCTTTGGGGAAGTCCGGGCTTTTCGGACAACGTCGTATTCGACCCGGCCCATTAATAGAAAGCCCATTTGTATAAACAACCAAATGAAAGAATGTGTTAATTAATATGGTGGGGAAGATTTGTTTCTTCTTTTTTTCTTTTGGTATCAGAAGGAGAGGGAGTAATCGTAGGAGAGCCAGGGGTGGTCCATAGCCTCCCGAGCTGACGGCCTCCTCTTGGGGTCGATCTCGAGCAGGCACTTAAGGAAGTCGAGGAACCCGAGGTCGGATACCCCTAGGTGATCTCCCAGGGTACTCTTTTGGGGTATGACATACTCCAACTGGTCAGTCTCGTTCACGTAGTACAGATCATATTCTTCCGTGAAGTACTTGGACGTTTCTTGCCCGTTCTCGAGCATCTCCACGTCGATGCGGCCGAGGAGTCCAATGACCCGAGCTAGTATCATTACTATCGGCTCGTTCGGGAATAGGACCTGTGAGATAAGCGAAAGGTTGTTATCATGAGGCAAACGACCCACAGAGGGAGGGAGGCTATCGTTCGGACTGTGTACCTCACCAGAACAGAGCTCGGCGAGGATACATCCGAGGGACCAGATATCGATCTTCTCGTCATAAGGCAGGCCGAGGATGACCTCCGGTGCCCTGTAGGAACGAGACTGCACGTAAAGGCAAAGGTTGTCCGATTTGAAGCAACTGCTCCCTAGATCGATCACTTTAATCTGCGATCTGCTGTAACTCTTGATGAGGATGTTTTCCGGCTTTAGATCGCAGTGGATCATCCCCAGGTCATGCAAATATTGCAACGCCTCCAAACATTGTCGAGTTATGATCTGCAAAGGTAAGAGCAAAAACAACATCAGCCTGACGGACTACCCGAGCAAAGTTCAAGAAATGGGATAATGCCGATCGTACCTGCAATCTGTCGAACGTGAAGTAAGGCTCGTCTCCGGATTCTTCATTGAATTTTTGAAACTCATAGAGATTCGCTCGGAGGAGTTCGCAGACAATGAAGAGATGCTCCTGAAAACAGTTCCCCCGAAAAGTCACGAAGGATCCGAAAGCTGAGGACATTGAGGACTTGCAAACTCAGGAGGGACATATTTTTACCGCACCTGATGATAGAAGTAATCGTAAAGACGCAAGATGTGGTGTTGATCAGCAGGATCATACTTGTTCACCAACTTCAGGAGCTTAATCTCATCCAAACTCTGATCGAAGAAGTCTTTATCATTCTTTATGATCTTAAGACAAACGTTGACACCGGTATGCAAATCGTGCGCTTGGATGACCTTGCTAAAGGCAGCAGATCCCAGGTACTCCGTAACATAATATCTCCCCGCAATGACAGTGTTCAGCACGATCGGAAGATCCTTGCTTTCTTCGAATCCTGTCCTGTTCCTCCTATGTATGATCCGCAGATCAAATATCTCGTAATCATCATCGGGATTTTCCGCCATTAAAGCCATGTCTTCACAATCTGCATTGCTCTCTTGATTGATGGCACATCCAGGGGAGGCGCTATTTTTATCGCCCTCACCGCATTGAATGGGACCTGATTTCCTCTCTTCACCGAAATCTTGCTTGTCCATTTTCTTGACTGCATCGAACTCAATCCTTGGCAAGTATCGGGAATTGGAGTCATTACCGTCCTCACACTTAGCCGATAGTTTACAACTCCCATGAACCATCTCCTTGGTCTCTGAATGAGGTTCGAGGCACTCTGCCCTCATGTCCGGCAAGTCATTCCAGTCGCCTCTGTTTGACTCAAACCCGCTACATTTGTGCAAGTAATCGTTGCTCAAGTCATTCCGAAGAAATCCCTCGCTGCCAACCAACAAATCCTCAGGGCCATCGCCGAAGCACAACGCAGTTGGCTCCGAAGGCGTGATGAATTTATCCTCGAGCTCCAGTACCCGAAAGGAAGGGGTCAAGAACATTCCATCCTCCTTTTCATCGTACCAAAGGTTGTTGTACGCATCAAAATCGTGACCGGGGTACTCCCGAGCTGTTCCAAACTGAGACATTCTGTCTGAAGAAGAAGCTTCCGAATCGCCGTCCACGGACCGCGAGTGACTGCGACGACCATGCGGACTCGCGAACTCTAAAACAGAATTACAATATCAATCAGGATTGCGAAAGAAGAAGAAGCTCGATGGTTAAATTCGGGGATTTATCCACTGGAACCTGACCCGAAGAGAAGAGGTCAGAGGTAGAAGACCTCAAGCTAACAAACTCCTCCTCATCCTCCTCCTCCAGCCGGAGGGCGGCAACATGGGGAGAGGCAGGTATCCTGACGGGAGGGGGAGTGGGGAACAAGAACTTCTCGTATTCAAAACAACAGAGTTCATCAGCGCCGTCAGCCTCATCGTTGGACCTGCGACCTCGATCGAGGAGGTCGCGGCGGAGGGCAACCTCGGCTTCCCCAAACCCGTTGCTACGGAGGAAGTGGAGCACCGCCTCCACGTCGGTCGCCATAGGCACGACACCACGACGGTCAATCAGAAAGTAACAACGAGTGGATATGCTACTTTGAAAAGTTGGGTTTGTCCGGACAAATTGAGGGGGGGGGGAGCTCCAATCCTACCTCCCGTTCATGTCCATGTCTGTCTGTGAGAAATTTCCAACATCTCTTTCTTTCTTTTATTAGTTTTGTTTCATTCCCATTCTCACTTGCATGGAAGTGGAAGGTGATGACGTCGTGGTTCTTTCTAGTGTTGGAGATAATGTGAGCCAGCCTCGTCGCCGCCCACGTCATCTCATAAGTGAAGTTAATAATAAATAATGATGATGATATATTAGGAGGAGTGAAGTAGGGAGGAGGGGGGGACATCATAATCTACTTTTTGTTGGTGGAGTTTAATTATATATTATGGTTCCCCCCTTAACCCCATAAAGTGTTTAAAAATGAAACAGAAGCTTGACTTTTTACCTCTTCATTTGAATAAAGCAAATAAACCCCCCCCCCCCACCCCACCAACCAGCCTTACCATATGATATGAAGTTTCATCTCACGGAATGATTAACCCCACTACACAGCCTATACATCATAATGTTCTCTCTCTCTTTTCTTGTTTTAATAATCTTATATCCCTTTTTCACTTTTCTTTTTCTTTATTTATATACGATTGGATTTGGACCACACCTTTCATTTCATCGACTAATTTTTGAAATTTCAAACCTACTTTGGTGGGTAAGGGAGGTGAGACGTCCTTCCTGACTCTCTCTAATAGTGGAGAGGGAGAGGTTACATCCAAAGGACCATATAGAAGACTTTTGAATAGATTATGAGTGATCATATTGTTTGTTTGTTTGTTTACATAGTTCTTTTGTACAAGTATTCTTTCTACGACATTATTTCCTCTTTAATATCATATTTCCTTCTCATTCATACATATCGTTCTAATTAACGGGTGTCTTCCTCGACTCCCCTATCCAACTTCGAGGTGATTATGTGAGTGTAGAATTGGATTATTCCTGCTGCTTCATTCCGGATGAATTAGTATGTGAGCTTTAAGGGCACCCGATGTAAGGATGTGATCTTTTACTGTTAAAATTAATTCATACGGTGGAAGCATTCAAGATATGAAGTTCTCTGACATTAGGCCGTGCTTTGCAAGTACTTTTTTTTTAATATATATTTTAATTTTGACAACGATTTTGTTCCTAATGAAATACTGGTCCGCTTTGTTTAGTGATTTTCCCGTCCCGGTCGAACAATCTTTTTAAAATAAAAAATTTATAAATATGTTTAGAAATGAATTCTTCGGGGGTACTAAATTCGAGAAAAAGAGATATGGGATGTAAGTATAATTGTCAGTAGAATGCAGAATACTTGTAATTTATGTGGACATGTGGCAAGAGGTGGGAATCGAGAGCTCAGCAACATCAAATGACGAAGAACGAAAATACAAAACCTTGTACAAAGTGTATACCCCCCTAAAGTAAAGGAATCAAATGGAAATGACCAAAAGCAATTGGTACTAGAAATGCATCCGTCGCGATATATGGTAAAGATTTACTTTACGACATTCTTTCATCAAATAAATACACCATCGAATGATAAATTATCATTTATCTCATTGGGCGTGAATTATCATTATCTAATGCACGAAAAGGATACTCGTATAAATATTTAACATGGGACACCATTGTGACTCCCAAAGTAAAATATGGTTGGGACCCTTTCAAAATACGGTTGTGACTCTGGTGTATTTTAGTTGGGCCTATCTCAAAAATACTTGTAAAAAGGCCAGGCCCGTATGTCTCAGGACAGGACAGGCCCTCCACTCTCTCTCTCTCTCTCTATATATATATATATAATATATATTGTAATTAAAGAAGAAAAGCCGTCCAGAAGAGACATTTGAGGGAGGCCTCACGCGTCAACCCATTTGAATATTCAATCATTTTCACCGGTGCCATTTAACGACAAGTTGTCTCTGCCCCCACCCCACCAGAATTATTACAAGGAAAGAAAGGTGTAACACATTTCATCTCATACGTCATAAACATGAGACCCTTTTGATTAGTTGTCTGTCAGCTGTAGATTGCTGACTTCTCCCCTCCCCCTTATTCACATCAAACTCTTATCATCATCATCATCATCATTATTATTATACTGTACTATGTATAATTCTTATTATAATCCTAATTCACTCTATTATTATATTCAGTTGGAGGACATATTCAATAACAATTTACTATTTATTCGAGTCAATTTACATGGGAACAATTCAATGTTTTTCCCAGTCATATATATACGTTTGTTTGAATCTCTTTTTTCTTTTCTTTTTTTTTCCATTTGAGGTGATAAATAGCGTTCGTTTTTTTATAAAAAATCCTGGGGATTTCATTAAAAAGCATGTTTAGGCAAATCAAAGTAGAGAAAACTACTCTAAAGGCAGCTCCCATGAGAATCACCACCACCCATAACAGCGATCAAGAAAGAATAATCCTAAAGAACCATGAACGAACGAATATTATGCCTGCCAGTCAAAGTCAATCAAACCCACGAGCTTTGCCCTTTGGAAAATTCAGTACCCCAAAAATTTTCCTCAATCACAATAATAACAAGATAGATGCCATGTAATGTAACCCTCTATTATTACAATACATACTATTTAAGATTTTAGATAAGGTCTAAATACCAAGTCGCCCTGGCCATTTCATCCCATTCATCACTTTCTTGACTAAGCGAAAGAGGGAGGGAGGAGGGGAAGGGCGATTCCACTCCACTCTCAATCCCACTGTAATCCAATCCATATGATGAAATTATTATTTATGTCATCCCACCCAAGGAAGGTGTATGTGCATCTTCCTCGAAGAAACTACAGAGGAAATCAAGAGGAAATCTTCCTTTCATCTTCTACTTTTTATCATCATCATCATCCTTGGTTCCTTATCCCATCACCTTCACGTGGAAGAAATGGCCTCCCCATCATCTTCACCCCCCCCCCCCCACCCAGTGGAGCCTTGCTTTTGGGACTTTTTCTTTTCTTTTCTTTATGGTTCAAAGTGGGGAGCAATTAGTGGACGGCTGACTAGGGAGGGGGCCCAACATTCTTGTGTCCCCCCTCCCCTCTGTGACGATAATATCGCACGCAGTTAGGACTTAGGAAGGATCGTGGAAAGGAGGTGGCCGCCTGTACCAGAGGAGAGGAGAGGAGAGGAGGACGCGCAATGGCTCTCTAGTCGGACCGGACAACCCCGGCGAACCTGGCTGGCCTTGAACTTGGGATAAATTGTAAGAAGGAAAAAGGACAAGAACTATGGGGGCGAAGTTGGAGCACCTCACCTCGTGTGCAGTTCCCACGATCTTAGTGCTAACTATTTTTAGTATAATACCTACTACTATATTAATCAAAGAGCGAACAAATTCTCCCAAAACCCAACTTCTTTTTTAATTGTTTTCTCTTTAAAAAAAAAGGAAAGGGAGGGAGGGGGGCAATCACAACAGTATCAAAGAGTCTTGGTAAACTTTCTGAGATTCCGACGATGAAACAATGTTTTGGGGATGACATGAACATTTGTCATGAATTTGCATTTCATTTGAGCTCTCCCCCCCCCCCCGCCCCACCCACCCCAATAGATGGATGGCATAGCCTTAGCCCTCAGAATTTTTAATTCAATCTCCTTCTTTTATTACAAGAATTACGTGGCTGAATCTGATTGGCTGCAGTCTTACGAACAGAGCTGCTTACCCCTTAGCTTTGAAGGCTTGACTTTGACGAAGAAAGGGAGGAGGAGGAAGAGAAGACGCAGTTTCCTTCCTCTTTCCCACTCTTCTTCGTCTCCCCTCCTCAAAATCGGCACAATCATAAGAACCCCCCGTCATCCACATCCAAACCCATTCGTCTTCCCTCTCCCAACCTCCCGCCCGAACCTCCACGCTTCATATTCTTATTATCATTATTATATCATCGTCCTACCTCAAGTGTTATTTGCAGCAGGATTTATACTCATAGGTATTACTGCCTTTTTTCGCCCCCCCAAGATTGTTGTTCTCTTTGTGGTTGTCCTGTAGTTTCTAGGGGTTTCGATCGGTGGATCGACGCTTCGGTCTTTTTGTGTGAATTTTTTCTGGGTCGGGATAAAAGTTCAAACTTTTTAAATTATATTAAAAACCCACCTCCCTCAACCCTTCTCCTTTCGGACCGATTCCTGTTTATTACATGGGTAGCCTGTCTCCGTGACCGTGGTGATGTGATGTCGAAAGAAAGCGACGGCCTCCTTTGAGACTTAGTCTTTCTTTTTCGCTTGTGTTTGTCAGCTAGTTTGGCGTAAATTTGTGTGGTTTTCCAGCAAAGGGAATCTTTTTAATTACTTTTTTTTTCTTTTAATTTTCGTGAATTGAAGTTTTTTGAGAGGTTGCTTCTGTGAAATATCTGTAGCTTCTAGAAATGTTATCCCCCCCCCCCCCCCCCCCACTCCTCTTCCCACCCGTTTATATTTATGAACCTCTTCTTCTGTTCTAAACCCCATGTCAATTCCTGCCTGACTCTGTCGTAAATTCATTTGTTGTGTTCTTATTTGGTTGCAGTAATCTCACAAGGCTTCGTGTTCCCTGCAATTCCCAGGAATTTTGAGGTTTGCTGTGTTCCGTCCCTGTGATTTTAGTCATGGGCGATTCTTACAAGAAGGAAGATGATGTCTTGCTTGAGTTGGCAGCCTCCGATGACCTCCTGGCCTTCAGCAGGGAAGTTGAGGAGGGAGGCTGGGATGCCGATGGGTCCGGGCTCTGGTATGGCCGGAGGATGGGCTCAAGGAAGATGGGACTCGAGGAGAGGACTCCCCTCATGATTGCTGCCATGTTTGGGAGCACCAAGGTGTTGAAATATGTGATTGAGTCCGGCAAGTGTGATGTCAATCGGGCTTGTGGGTCTGACAAGGCGACCGCCCTTCACTGCGCTGTCTCGGGTGGGTCGGCTTCCTCTATGGAAGTAGTCAAGCTTCTGTTGGAGGCTTCTGCGGATGCCGATCGTGCGGATGGTAGTGGAAACAAGCCAATCGACGTGATGGCCCCTCCCTTGAGGTCTCGCGGGTGTGATTCTATGAGGAAGGGTATTGAGGCGTTGCTGAGAGGCGAGCAGGATAGTTCCGATGCGGAGAGCATGGTTTCTAACGAGGAGAAGGTGGTTGTTTCGGGGTCGCCTACGAAGGAAGGATGCGAGAAGAGGGAGTATCCCCTTGACATCTCTTTGCCGGATATTAACAACGGGATATACAGCACGGACGAGTTCAGGATGTACGCATTCAAGATCAAGCCGTGCTCGAGGGCTTACTCCCACGATTGGACAGAGTGCCCCTTCGTTCATCCAGGGGAGAACGCCAGGAGGAGAGACCCGCGCAAGTACCCTTATACCTGCGTCCCCTGCCCCGAGTTCCGGAAAGGATCGTGTCAAAAGGGAGACTCCTGTGAGTATGCTCACGGGGTGTTTGAGTCGTGGCTCCACCCTGCTCAGTACAGGACCCGGTTATGCAAGGACGAGACTGGCTGTTCCCGCAAAGTCTGTTTCTTTGCCCACAAACCCGAAGAACTGCGTCCGGTTTATGCCTCGACAGGGTCTGCCATCCCTTCTCCAAAGTCCTACTCGGCTTCCGGCCTTGACATGTCGACGCTGAGTGCGATATCGCTCGGTACTTCATCCCCGATGTCGATGCCTCCCGCCACTTCATCGCCTGCTATATCTCCTCTGGCAATCTCATCTCCCAAGAACGTGAACATGGGCTCATGGCAGAACAAACCGAAGGTCACCCCTCCTTCCCTGCAGCTGTCGAGCAGCCGGCTTAAGGCTGCGTTAAGCGCTCGTGACATGGATTTGGAGATGGAGTTGCTCGGGTTGGAAGCTCAAGCTGCGAGTCGTCAACAGCAGCAGTTGATGGATGAGATATCTCGTCTCACATCCTCCCCTTCCTGCTTCGGCAGGATGGGGGAACTGAACCCCACAAACCTGGACGAGATGTTTGTCGGGTCTCTCGATCATTCATTGATCTCTCAGTTGCAGGTGCCCTCTAGACCATCCACCCCGACAGCCCAGTTACAGTCCCCTACGGGTATGCAGATTCGCCAGAATGCGAATCTGCTCCGCTCGAGCTACCCTGTCTCCGCAATTTCCTCACCTGCAAGGAAGCCTGCTAGCTCGCACGGGTTTGACTCATCCAGTGCAGTTGCCGCGGCAGTCATGAACTCCAGGTCCTCTGCCTTCGCGAAGCGGAGCCAGAGCTTCATCGATCGGGGCGCCACGAGCAACGCCTCGATGATGGCCTCAAACCTCAACGACTGGAGCTCCCCAGATGGGAAACTGGACTGGGGCATGCAGGGAGACGAGCTGAACAAGCTCAGGAAGTCCGCATCGATGAGGTTGAGAAGCAGCAACACACCGAACACAGCATACTCTGGACCGGCCGCGGAGGAGCCTGATTTGTCCTGGGTGAGTTCCTTGGTGAAGGATGCGCCAGCAGCCGAGGACGCGATGATCTTCGGAGAACAGAACCACCACCAACCCCAGTACGGGTACGGGAAGACGGCATACGAGATGATGCCGCCGTGGGGGGATCAGCTGTACAGAGAGCCGCAGAGGATGGCCGCATAGGAGAGTCTGATCGCCCCCGACGATTCCAGCTGACATAATAATTATTTTTTTTGGTGGTGTTTTTCCTCAAAATTAGTAAAAAATAATAAAAAGGAGAAGAATTTCATGGCCAAAACCCAAAAAAGCAAGAAGGTTGGGTTGGCCTCAATTTAATATATATTTTTACATGAATATATTTATGTATAGATCAATTTAGATCTAATGCTAATTATTGTAATGTATCGAGAAATGAGCTGAAATTCCTCCTAATAACTTTCAATTTGTAAGTTTTTATCCAATGATTTTTTTTTGTGGTAATTGTGGTACTACATTTATTAACGATGTTGTAATTGTAGATTGTTATGGAGATTGGGCCAAATCTGACCAATACTTAAACGAGGCCCAAAACTGAATTACTGGTCCTGGGCTTGCGTAGCCCGGCCCATATTCCCCGAATTATTATTCTTCTGCGAAGGCAAAGAGGAAGATCAAATTAGGGTTGTTGGGAACTTGGTAGGGATCTCGATCGGGGAGATGGCGGGGGGGAATTTCATTCACAGGGTCATGTCCTACCTCGTTAACGAGATCGTCGTCAATGGCCTCGCCAACAGGTTCCTCTCTTTGTCCATCCCTTCCTGTCTTTTCGATTGTTATCTAAGTAGAAGATGTTACGGTACGAATTACCGGCGATGAACCACGCTTTTGGATTTTTGTTTGAATCGGCAATTTATTGTGAGGAAGCAAGTACCTGGTTTCCTCCGGGGGGGGGGGGGGCATCCCTGGTGATATAGATGGAATCTCTCTATGAAGCTCATGCTAAGCTTCAGATGGGAACACGTCGATTCCCCGGTCTTGTCGCCCCCCTATCTCGTGGTTTTCGCACGAATGAAAGTAGCTCGTATCAGTCCTGTTCTTTGTGGGTGTTAAGTTGTGGATTGAGATATTTGGTTTCGGTTTTACTTGCTGTTGTGTTGTAAATTAATTTGAGTTGCCTTCTTAACTATCGCTCTGTTTCTTCTGCAGCCCTGCCTTCCAGAGGTTTGCAGTGAGGACTTCCAAGAGATTGGAGGAGATGTCCAACATTGGTGGGTGTTGTTTTTCTCCTCTCCCCCTTTTTCCTAGCTGGGAAGATCCGGATTAACAATGTCGAGAGGCTTCACTCTTCCTTTCGTGTGTTCCTGGTCTTTTCTGGTACTTGTAGCCGCACAGAAAAAACGGGAGATTGCAGAGAAGATGAAGGACATAACTGAAGAAATCGAGGTAAATGGCATATAAATACAGCCTACTTTCGACGAGTTCACGAAGATGCTACATCCTGATACCCTTTTTCATTTGTTATCCATTGGCAGTCGCGGAGGAACCACTGAAATGCTACTCTGGGCGCCGAGGAAGAAATTAATTCGGCCGTTATAAGAATTTTGTTAGTTTTGATGCAGGAACGACAGAGGGAATCGATCCCTGTTCACTGTGCGGTAAATAGGAGATGTGTGGGTGGGTCTTTGTAAGGGGAGTATATTTAGTCTTGGGCTGCGGCCACGATAGCTTCGACTTCAGACAGCCTTCGCCTTGAATAAAGAGGTCGTTGGGGGGGGTTGGGGGGGGGGGGGGGGGGATTCACATTTAGCATTTGGAAGCTTATTGTCTTCAAGTTTCACGGGGTTGGGTTTTGCTTATTATATTTTTGTAACCCAAATGTGGAGAATCAACTTACAAAAGAAAACTCTTGGGCTTGGTATGAAAGACCGTGGAATATTTACTTATTTTTACTTTTATTTTTTCCCAATACAGATACAAACAGTTGTACCTGCGTGTAACTGGTGTGTCTTGTCATGATATTTGATCTCATCCACTTCAAAGACAATAACAGTAATAACGACAAAGCAAAAGTAAATAATAAGATTCGATCCTCCTCAAACACGTACGCACGTAACCACCAATTATATATAGATATAACCAAACCTTAACCTCTTTGCCATTTTCCTTCTTCACAATTCAACTTTCATTCAGGCAGGTTACATGCTCTCTTCCTTTCTCCATCCTTCCATCATCGACAACAACATTCTCTCAAACTCGAAAAAGGATAAAGTCCCTGCCAATGAAGGGTTGCGGCTCTGCTCCCATCATCAACAGGAAGAGACCGGCAAGGTTATGCATACCGGTGGCCACCACGATGAAGTTGGAGTTGGGTGCTTGGAAGGGCGACGAGAAGGAGCTGGGTGCTGAGGAAGTTGAGGTGGAGGCAGCAGGAGATGGGTAATCAGTTTACTCTCGAAAAGGAAAGAGGGGAAGGTGTTTGGAAGATAGATTCTCTTCAGCCGTCCACAAAGATGGGAGTAGCAAAGCTGGTAAGAGGTTTTTTGGCCTCGTCCATTCCATGGGATTTTATGGTTTTCACGAGCATTCCAACCGCGGCGTCATCTGTCGTGGGATCCCGATAATTATTGTTGTGCTGTTATAGGATTTCTTCGGGGTATTTGACGGTCATGGAGAAGAAAAGGCCGCTGAGTTAGCAGAGGAGCATATGGACTCTAACATCAAGGAAGAGGTTACTCGGGGTGGTTCCGATATAAAAGACCATCAATTAGAGACGCTTTCCGAAAAGCCAATGAAGAATTCATGAGGAGGAATGGTGATGAGGATGGAAGTGGCGGTGCATGTTGCATTGATATCCCAAGGAAGACTCATCGTATCGAACATCGGAGATTGTCTTGCAGTCATCAGACGCGGAGTAGCGGAAGCCCTCCCATTGGATCACCGACTCTCAGACGATGTTGCTGTTATGTTACTGCCCGCTTCATACAAAAGTTTTAGGGAAACATAGTTGATGAGGTACAGTTTCCCCTTGATAAAAAGTTGATGGGTGAGAAAAGGACCCATGACAAATGTAAAACACTAAGCATGACTAGATCTAAAGGTAGTGTTGAGGTAAGGTGCTTTTATTGAGGTAAAAAGATACGCATGAAGAAAAATTTCATGAAGTTGATAATGTTGCAAGCGTCACCAAAGGTTATTGTATATACGAGCGACAATGATACTAGAGTTGGACATGTACTTATGGCTAACAAAGTGTAGGCTGCTGAAACCGAGTAGGAGAGATCATCTGAATTCTCGATTCAAAGAGTACTTATTATATAATTCTTCATAAGACGAGGTTCTTCACATATTCTTCTAATGCAGGTGAAGAAAATGCGCTTGCATATTGTTTTACTGCACTGGACTTGGGCAACAGTTACAAGTTCAAGGTTGCGGGTGTAATACGATTCGACTCAAGATGAAGAAGCTATGAAGGTTGCGGGTGTAATACGAGAAATATACAGGCCACGAGTATGAAGAAACAACAAAACATAAATAATCGTGTGTTGATTTTACGAGAAATATACAAGCCACGAGCACAGAGAAACAAAAAGATACAGATAAAAATTCCTCAGGATTTTTTTAGTCGATAGACGGTTGGAATTGGCGTCACTAGGTCGAAGATATTAGGGTTAGGACAAAGAAGGCCCCCATTGGTCCAGGCCCATCGAGAAGAAAAGAATAATGCGGCTGTACCTTCACAAACAGTACGAGAAAAGAATATTACACAACAATATCTCCGCCACCACAACCCCCAAGATACAAAACTGTTTGGTTTGCACATTATTCAAAACGATCCCCCTCATTTCTCACTCGCTCTCCCCATCTCCCAGGGAAACCCCCCAAAAAAAAAAAGCTTCCTACCTCTCATAGGCTATGGTTGCTACCCTAAAGACTCCATGGCAAGAAATGGTCTGTCATGGTATACCTCAGTAACTTCCCATCGGTGGCATCCCAAAAGGCGGCATTGGTGGCATCCCCATTCCTCCGCCCATTGGTGGAGGCGGGGCGAATCCTCCTCCCATCCCAGGGCCTCCCATGCCAGGCATAGGTGGTGCCGGCAATGCGAGAGGCAGCAACTGGGCATACATGTTCTGTCATAAGAATGAATATTTGTCAGTTCCTTCTGATCCAGTTTCATTATCGACAAATTATGAGACTTGCATGATTGGCTAAGGGAAGTATTTTGAGGGGAGCAAAAGACAGTACGTGCTGCGCCATGGTATCCTTCTCCTCCTTCTCTTTGGCCTTGACTTCATTTTGCGCTTCAATCTTGTCCTTAATGAGCTCATCAACCTTACCGGTGTACTCTCGGATGAACTGCGACAGGAAAATGGTAAATCAGACACCAATATGCACAGCGCATCAAATGATTTGATTTTTCATGGGTAGGCAGCAGATTAAACAGAGAGCTGTTCCACCAAAGGGAGATGAATCTTTCTCTTTTCTGTTTATCAATCTCGTTATTGTTCACTAATTGTGTGGTACAAGCCACTTGTGAGTGGCCAAGAACCAGTAAAGAAAATCTTTTTCAGACCAGCAATCAGCACGAGCGGAGTACTTCAAGACAAAATGCACGTACAAAGAAGAGACTTTAAGTAAAGAATGAGGATCTACCTGTAGTAAGTATGGGAAGGCGAAATCTATCAAGTTGTTCATCCAAGCAAGCTCAAGGACAATATCTGCCCGAAGCAAATCATAGCACACAAAGAGACAGGATGCAAAACATTCCTTCTTCCCCTGCATCAAAGCGACGAGGAGAAAACATCAGGAAAAGAAAAATATGCAGCACAAGCAAGACATTGAAAAGCTGTATAAACGTCAGCAGAATAAACAAGGAAATCTTGAGAAAACAACAAAAGACCTGTTCAATGAAATAAACAAGGAGCTCCTCTGCCAGTTCACGATCACCAGACTGTGATGCCGTTTCCATTGCATCTTTGTAAAGGTTGTGCTTCTTGGACAAGGCAATTGATTGCTTCCACCTGCCAGCCTTCTTGTAGATGTAAGCAGCTACTCGTCTCATTTCGAGAAGCTCATGTTTCTCAATCTGTATCATGTTGAGAAAAGGAATGATGACGACTAATCCTCACTAAGATATCAAGCGAGAGAAAATGGAATTACAAATCACCTTTTGCGCGAGCCCTATCATATCAAAATTGTCGTGTAAATCAATAGATTCACGCAACCTATCGTAATCTTCTTCCTCAACATAAATTTCATTGAGGGCTTCATTTACAGCAGAAACATTGTTGCTTTGAACGGCAACCATGTAGGGCTTCACAAGGCGCAGATGACCAGCCTGGAGATTGAAGTGGCACACACTTGTCATACGACTAAAATAACCTTAAAAGAAAAGTCAGGTGCTTCTTGCGTCATCAGTCAAGACTTCACAAACCTTTCGCATGATGTCAACAACACGTGTATGATCCAGACGAAGAGCAAGCACATTAAGCATGTCGTTGATCAGATCAGGATGTTCTTGCAAATAGAAGTGCACTGCCTTGTAATAGAGTTCCACGCTAGCAACTTTAACAATGACATCTTTGAACTGCATGTGATCCCATGCTTCAGGAGAATGATTCATGATGGTAGTCGCTGCGTTATCAAACTCATCATACTGGATGTACAGATAAGTTAGCTCCTTCCAGTGTTGCTGCTCATCACAGGCTCGGATAAGCTTAGGGATATTAAGACGTGTTGCAAATAATTTAATATGCTCCATAAGCTTCTCTGGGCGGTATCTTGCATATAGGACGCCCAATTCGGTAAAGATACCCATATGTGCACGTTCCAAACCCAAACCACTCTCCATGAGAGAGATGAGTTCATTGAAGCACCCTCTGTTCTGATAATATTCGCTAACTTCTTCCAAGTCATCCACCTAAAGCAATTAAGATTACATCTATGTCAAAGGAGAGAACAAAACTTTCATCTTTGAAACAACCAATGAAAGAAACTCTCAAAAGCAGACCCACTTTTGTCAGCAGAAGATTGAACACAGATAGCATAATTGGTAAAAAAAAGGAGGAAACTAAAAATTGGCAAGCTAAGTGGAAAGTAACCTGGACTATAATGTTTAGACCACAGATCTGAGCCAAGCGGAATTCCTCAGCATCGACACAGGCAAAGCAAACCTCCTTCCATGTCTTTGCACTGTTGGCTTTCCTGGCAGCATCAACAGCACCTTGAAATTGTTTCAGCTTCACAAGTGTGACAGCTAATTTAGCCCAGTTGGAGATGAAGGCATATATTATTTTTGCGGCCTCATACAGAGCTTCGTCATACAACTTATCTCCCACATTTTGCAGATTTGCCACATTGGGCATGAGTATAAACTCTTCAATATCACTCAGTCTATCAATCTTTGCATATGCATATATGAGTTCTCCATCAACCTTGGGCTCCTTGATCTTCTGTCTAACCATCAAAAGGTACTTCACCAAGTCATGGTACACATCACCATCTTCTGCTGCCCGAATGACCTCCAAAAACTGAGTGGCGTCATCTGCCCGGATAAAGGACTCGATTGCATCACTGACCAAACCCTCTCGGAGTTGAGCTTTTGCTACCTGGCTCCAAACAGCGTCTTCATCAACACGGAAAGCAAACTCTACAGCTCGCTCAATGCTCTGGATATTGTCCAGCAGGACATTAACAGCTTGAACATTTAAGTCGAACTTTTTGAAGATTGCAAAAGCCTCCTCGTAAAGTTGAGCTTCCACAGCCACTTCCCCAACAGCAGGCCCATCAAAGTTATCGAGTCTATTAACATAATCCATGACTCTAGAAGGATCTGCCTTGATTGCTGTCAGGATAAGGAGATTCTGAAGGTTAAAGTTTCCACTAAATGCAGAATTTTGAAGCACGATCTTCTCGAGAAGCTCGATCAACTCATGAGGAAGATCGGCAGTCATGAAGGCCTTTACAGCTGCCGATACTTGTTCGGGGCTCTTGCTTTCAGGCAAAGCTGTAGACACCACTTGATCTATTAATTGTCTCCTGTACTCGTTTTCAGGGTTCAGTACCTTCACCCAAAGATCAGCATCCATTCTCTCAACAACATACCTATAAGACAAGTATGGGAAAAGATATCAGACAGCGAGAGATATATTTCTACAAGAAAGCAACCAAACCAGATATAAGCTACCTTGCTTGTAGTTTGAACAGAGAGTTTTTATTTGTAACATTAACGAGTTCATCGTCACATTGACCTCTCCTATAGGCCACAACTGCAAGAGTCGGATCCCGTTTCTCGCAGTATTTACCGACAACACGGGAATCGTAGTAAGGGTTTGTGGTGAGAAAATGCTCAGGGTTGTTGTTGCTGTCAATGATAATTTTACCCAACGCATTGTGTACATGCACATCTTGGCTTCCTTCACTCACAAGATGCTCCAAGAATTGAGTGAGTAATCGAAGACGATTCCTGTAGAACGCATTAAATATGTTAATAATATCGCATATAAAATAAGCTACACTATGACAATAGTATGGGAAGAATAAGCGTATGTAAAGGTCACCTCTTTTCGCATTCCTCGACAAGAGGCTCCACTGGTAGCAGAGAACGGACTGAGAGGATCAAGCCCTTTATGAAGTCTTCAGGGCATTCATCATCTATCAACTGTCCCACTACTAAAGGAGAATTTCCCGGGTTGACCTAAAAGAAAGGAGAATAACCTCTAAACTTCTTCAGGCGGTATGCAAAAATCACCCTTGCTGCAACAAGTTTTAAAGAAAAGTACCTTTTGCACGTAACCTTCAATATATCGAAGCATGTTGTTTGTGTAAAGGTAGTGCGTCAGGTCAGGGACAAAGCCAAACCGATCGCATACGTTGATAAGTGGGCGTGCATCTGGAAGCTTGGCCTCCATAAGGAAATTCTTAGTCTTCTCTGCATCAAAGAAATTCGATTCTCGAGTCACGCGTTCAACCTCTTTAATCTGTCCGGTTTTTGCAGCGGCTTCAATATACTTGAAGTGAATCTCAGGATCCTCACTGGATAAAACAATAATCAGATGCAGCCCTCGACAGTTTCCCAGGAGTGGACCATCAGCAGCAGCATAAAAAAATTACCTGGAGCTCAGATATGAGCCAAGGAAAAAGTACAAACCCTCGTAAGATTTGAACTGCTCAAAAAGTTTTATACATGCATCTACTCCTAATTGCTCACAATATTCCTTTGCCACCTGCAAAGACATAACATATCTCAATTCATTGAACAACAGAAATAATAAAGGAATCCAAATGGAAAGAAGAAGTTTCAAACTGCACCTGCACAATTATCTGAAGGTTGGCCCTCAAATTAACCAGTAAAAGGTCTTTCATGCACTCTAAAGCCCACTCTCTCGACAAGGTACCAAAAAACTCCACAAGGGACTGCCAAGCAAAAAAAGAAATCAGTCTCATACTATGCTCATAAAGACAAGTTGCAAAGGCATCAAGACGTATTAACCTGTGGCTCGATAGCATGTGTATTCACAATCACACGTTTGATATCAGGCAACTCTGAGTAATGCTGCAGAAAGAACAGTGTTAGCACCTTTTCCTTTTTGGTTCTGATAAGTGATCTCACAATGATTACCTACTAACTAGTAAAACTTACAAAGCGCTAAAACATCAAGCCCAGAATAGCAAGGTGCACTTACTTGCAAGGCCCGAACATAGAGACCTGCTTTTTCACAAAGTTGGGCTATACGTGGACGATCATAGTGACTGAACATTCCATTGGCTAAAATAGCATCAGCAACATTAGGGAAAGTCACCAGATTGATTTCAAGCACCTGCATCGATTCCCAAAACAGGAACAATAAGTATTGATAGATATATTTCCCAGTACATTTACACGATAAGCTAAAGAAACCTTAGTCTGAAGAAAAGCATGTTCTGGCAAATTAGGCTTCAAGACATCCAACAGAAAGGCAGTCGCTTCTCTGATCAAATTCCTCTGCAGAAGTGATATAAAATTTAGTGAAGTTAATGATAAAGTATACCATGCTACATTAGTAGATATATAATTAGGTGCCCACTCTTCAATTACACAACATGAAAACAACCCCAAAACACTGATTGCCTAAGGACCTAGAAGTAGCTCCATATTTAAATGAAACAAAACAGCACCTGAAGAAAGAGATCGGTGATCATGTTATAATCAACAGGACAGCCTCCTTCCATTTGAGACATCATCAAAGCAAAATTAACAGCTCCCTGAAACAATGTTGTATATAACACATTGGAAAACATACATTATTTCAGATGGAAATACCCTAATCATGTTTTCTTAGAATCTCCTTTAAATCCAGGGTTAAGTCTGTATATGAGAGAGAACACCTGAGGATCTGATCGTAGAATGGTTTGCAACAGGAAAAGATAGTCTGGTGTATAGCCAACCTGAAACATCAATCAATGGGTCCTCTACATGAGCCAAGCAACTATAACAGAAAAAAGGATAGAGAAAGGTTATCAGGCTTAGATAATCATGAATATGATCGCTCACCTGCTTTGAATAAATCAAAATTTTATCAAACTCACGCCTCTCCGCAAAAGCTGCAACGACCTTTGGGGTTGCTCTAGCTTTGATATAGATTTTCAATGCCAGATCATTATCAACAGTCTAACAAAAAAAAAACATATTTTAGTCCACATCCCCACAATGTGAACATAAAACAACAAAGGGGATTATTTGAGTTAAAATAAGTCAAACCTTCACGAGATCCCCCAGTTCCTCACTACATTCTAGCTTATCTTCGGCCAACCAATTCTCCAAAAGATTTTTCTTGTTTTGGTTTACAACGAGGCGTGATAACTCTAGCGATTCAAATGTATTGAGCTTTCCCCTAGTTAAAAGGGTCCCAAAGTACTGCAAAAGAGGAGGCGTCTGCCCAGCTTGTACAGGTACACTCTGCAACATAGAAAAGGAAAATGAATATGTCCTTATGACGGTAACTACTCAAGCTCCATTATGGAACTAGCATCCATCAAGACAACTCTATCATCCTATAATGATCCATGCATAAGCATAATACATGGATAAAGAGGACGACCACAACAACAGCAAAACCTGAAATTTGGCAACTGTGTCTGGTGTGCGAAGAATTCCCTGAGGAGATTCTGCAGCGAGCTCAGCAGCTTCTTTATATTTTGTCTGGGCAAATAATTCTTGAAAACGTTGAACAACCTGATAGCATCAGAGGCAAATAAGACAATCTGGTTTTGGCTGATATGAGAGACAATCACAACCGCAAATGATTTCCAAACAACATGCTAGAATAGAAGTCGTTAAAAGGCACACAAGTAGCAATTGATTTCATCAGGATTACAGTAAAGCTAATTATTTATTCATATAGTAACCAGAAAAGACAAAAAATTATTTTCTTTCTTACAACTCAGCAAGGCATTACCAGTTGCTCGGCACCAGGGAGGTTCCCTCTTTTGGCAAGATTAACAGCAAGTTCCAGGTTGTTCAGCTGCCACAATCATCAAGTAGCACAATAAAAAAAAAATGAATACACACGAAAAATTAGCAGAATATAATTAGTTGTGCCATCGTACATACTTGACCACTAACAAAAGGCACGATGGTGGCCTCATTTACAGTGGCCAACAACACCTGCCCACGCCTATTTATAGCATAGAAACCCCCCACTGTAGTAGCTTCTGCAGTTAAAAACACGGGATCCGGACTGAATCTATTTCTATAGACGGCAGTAGCTGTTTCGAGGTCATAGACAAATAATAGCCCGAGCTTAGTTATCACATATATCAAACTGTATTTCTGGGATATCTGCATTGAAAAAACCAGAAAAGGTCAATGATAAGTTTTCAACTTCAAGAAACTTAAATCAAATGCTAATTTCTCATACTTGCATCGCCACAGGGAAATCGTCTGCAAAGTCCGGAGGAAAAAACAGATCAGCTTGCTTCTTTGCAAAGGACGGCTTCCCTGTCGATACGGCTAGCAATATTAGCAAGAACAATAGCTGAGAATTGGGACATCGTACTTAAATGAGTAGAAAAGAGAAATACAAAAAAGTACGATAAACTAAGTTTAGAACACAAACAAACTAGTAATATCACCTGGCTGAGCACCAAGCTCAATAACATGTAACTTTGACGTAATCTGACCAGCATTAACAGTTTTTGTGGCAAAGGAGATAAGAGTGGATGGATTATCATTTCCAGGAACCTGTCAAATCGACAAATATGTCACTAGAAACCAAAGAAGCCCACATCTTCTAAGCAAAAGAGATCGCAAAGACTCGAGTTAGAAATGTAACCTTGAAGGAGGCAAAAGATGCAGCATGGGCCTCCAAAGCCTGACTACGTTGCTGGTCTACAGAGTAAAGTTGCATATTCCCCTTAACTAATTGTGGCCGCTGGAAAGAAAACTCACACATAAGCACATTACATGCATATCTGGAGTCCATGTTTCTCTAAGACTCAGACAGCTATGTGATTGATAGATATGATGGGCCCTGACAAGATTAGCGCAAGTAGCAGTTCGGAAGCCCAACACAAAAATGACGCCTACCCACTCATGACCGATCAAATTTAGATCATGACGGAAACAAGTATAGTTTAGTTTCCCACGAAAGAGATAATCAAAATCCATCATGTTATTACCTCAGGTGAACCTGGTGCAATCCCAATCAAAACCAGCCATTTCTCAGAAGGATCACATCTGTAGTTAATGATCTGGTTGTTGACAAGATTGGCAGTTCTCTCAAACATTTTCACAGGCTCCGCTTCACCTGCCAGGGTGAAGATTACATGTTTTAAGAAAAAAGGCATGTGAATAAAATGTAGGTACGACAAGCCACCAACCAAGCAAAAATACCAACAAAAGTATTTTTTTTGGTAAGCAACAAACAACAAAAGTAAATATACCTTCAATAGTCCAATGATATACAGAAGTCTGGGTGACAAGGCCCAGCATCTTGGGAGTAATCCACTTCCAAAAGACAACCTAAAACAAAGGGAACTGAATTAGCTCTACTTTTCCAGGCCCTGTATTGAATTAGCTGACACAAAACAATAATCGTAAAGAAAATAGTGAGCGTCCAGTACCTGCTCTGGCATCTGATGGGACTTCAATTTCGCTTTCATCTCAATATTGAATATTTGCAAGTGATCCTGGGTAGTTCCGGGAAGTTGAGCTAGAATAAATATCGTGAATTGTTATTAGCCACAATGACATAAGAGTTGGAAAGTGGCTACTTGCTACTCGCTCAGAAAAGAAGCATGTAAAACACTAAACTATTCCTGATGCCCCAAAAGCATATTTCTGATTTCCTATTTGACAGGGCTCTTGGATGCAAGATCCACAACTCTACACCGCTATTTCTCCAGATATTTGAGCCATTCTATGAAATTAAACGAAGGTAAATTGCAGTAAGAAATGAAATGTCACGATATTTTCTTATACATGTTGAAATGATGGAAAAGTACTATCCCACTTCAAATCGTTACAAAAGTAAATTGTTGTAACATTGGAATTCTTCCCTCAATCTCATAAACACACTGAGGGCCTATACGATTGCATGTGCAACAAACCAGGAAACATAAAATAACTGGAACACACCTTTCAGCGCGAGAATCCTAGAATTAGGGTTCATGAGAGCTGAATCTGCAGTGATAGGCCTCCTCAAAGGCTGCATCGGCATATTCATATCAATTATCACCACGCTGTTTTGTGGCGAAGTCTCCCTGACACATATATACTTATCTGACTCCATCGTCACATGTGTGAACGTGATAAACTGCTGATTAATTCCAACACTCGGAAGCTGCCAAAGGGGGAAAAAAAACATCAGACGGAAGCCTGAACCAACTAGAATTCTACATGAGATTCCTATTCCAACTAAAATCCACACTGCCAAGAGCTTCACGACAACTGATCTCAATTACTTCATTGCAGACCAAGTTCAGTACCAAATCAAATCCGAAAGAGATCCAAGCTGATGAAGTAAAAGACTGACAACACCGCACACACCTCCTACCGAACAAATCAATCCGGAAACAACATCGAGCGTCACATCTCATGATCCGGAATAAAATTCCACGAGATTCGAAAACTAAGCGCATTCAAAACGAACAACTGCAAGCAAACACCGATCGGACACCATCCTGGAAGCAACGGGGATGACTCCTTAGGGACTAAGCAAGAAGCGAATTGAGGAAAACAAGCAGAGAGAGGAGAGGAAAAAAATGGACCGTCAAGGCCTCCTTCATGGTGATCGGGGCGTTGGCGGTGGCCATGGCGGATCAGATCGGGGCGGCCGGCGTACGGAATCGTGGAGATGGAAGATCTGATCCGAGACGTGGAACGGCAAAACCCTCCCAAGCCCCTCCCTCCCTTGAAACTCCTCGGGATGGCTGAAACCTCGAGGAGGATGGAGAAGAGAATCCGATGCCAGGAAAAGGCGGAACAGCGAAAGAGGTCGGCCTGAGGTTCGCGGGGACGGGAAGGAAATGTGAGACTGCAGCTGAGCGATGCAGACGACTATTTTACCGACTTTCCCTTTTCTCCTTTTTTTTTTATTTCTCTTAATTTCACTTTTAGTCCTCATTTTTTTTCAAATTAGTTTCATTTCAGTCCCAAACTTTGTGACATCGGCCAACTAAAGAAGAATATCATATCGCACCAGTTCTTTTTGAAGTTTTTGTGACTACGATTACTTTTCCCAACCAATCAATGAAAGGAGCTTTGTTTCTTAAGACAGCGAGTTCAGTTTCTAAAGAGTTATTTAATCATGGCTTTAAAAATCATAGCTCGTTTCCAGTCCACGGATCCGCTCAGAGACAATATTGAATAATGAATCAACTTGAATCATTCCTATTTCCGAATCAATCAAACACCGGAGACCCCAGATGAAACATTTAAACAAAAGGAGATCTCAGGCCTCGTTCCCATACAAGAAATTCTGAATCAGAACAAGATGTTTCTTGCCAGCCCAGATATCCAAGAAAACCGCTAACCTTAAACTCCAAAGAACACCACCACATCTTAAAGGATGTGGTTGATTACTGAGGCGTAAGCATTTGAGGCCACTTCCGAAAACTCGTTAGGCATGGCTTCTCAGAAGAAAACTCACCCCATCACATCCCAACCCGTCCGATGAATAATCGGTCCCCTAAGTCATAATTCATCTCTAAATTTCATGCAAGACAAGTATCGCCCTCATGCAGCAAATTATCGTTAGGTATGCAATATATAGGGGACGGGCAGCACATACATATTCTTCAGAGCACAGCTAAGGAGGAAATTAACAATAAATCCATAAAACACGGAAAGAAATCAAAAATCCAAGATACAGAGAGAGTTTAACTTTTGCATACGCCCCAACATCGTCGGAAAACATCAATAACTACTTAGATCTCTGCCTCATCTTTCGGCGTTTCCTCTTCAACCTCCTCATCCTCTTCTTCTTCCACTACGAAGTCGCAACCACCAAAAAAAATCAATCCGCAGAATCCCAGCCAATTCCAATCACCAGAGACGTCCGCCGGGTAACGAAGGATAGGATCAAAGGATTAGGGCCTAACCTTGGCTCTCATGGCGATGGGGGATCCAAATCGACGGCCGCTCTTCCCGCAAACCCTAGCTCTTCTCGCTCCCGATTGCTGAAGTAAACCCTAATGGGCTTCTAGTCGCTATTTATACTAAAACAAAAGGTCATTTCGGACTTCTCGAGCTCGAATAACTCGGCCCATTAAATGGGCCTCCTAGTTGGGCCTTTAAAGAGAGGACGTCACAATTTGGAATAGGTAGGACAACGGGAGAAGAGGTGGTCCGAGGTCTAGCTAATATATATGGTAGAGATACTGGTCGGCATCGTCTGCCGGGATCGCTAAACCGGACAAGCTGCTCTGGCCGAAGCCCTGGCTCAGTCTGCCAACGTTGCCCCGCGGGAACTCCCCAAAGTCGGCCATGGCAAAGCCCTTGTCAAACGTCAGCGTAGCGGAGCTGTGGTCGATGTTGTACCGGGCCAAACGAGCCCTCGCGACGGCGAGGTCCTGTTGCAGCTCGATCATTTTCTGATGGAGCAGAGCGATGGCGCCGATGCAGCCATAGACGGGGTCCCTGAGCCGAGCCTCAGCCTCATACGCAAGGGAGCTTGCCGCGTCCTCCCTCTGTTCCTCGGGGACCTCTATGAGAATCTTACTGACGTTGCTGGCGCCAAACACCTTGTGGACCTTCGCAAACTTCCTCGGCTCGTCGGATTGGAAGTACGGCGCGAATATGCACGCCGACGTGCACCTACGCTTCAGCAGCTTGCAGGCCGCACAGGACGAGCTCGAACGGGGCTCGTGCTTCCTCGTCATGGTCTCGGATTTCATTTCCCGCGGGAGATATTTCTAGGGGAGGACTTACGATGTGTGAGTGTGTGCGGGTGGGGATGGAGAAAGGCCTCTTGTATAAATAGGTCTTATGTCATGCATGCGCTGGCACGCGTCGGCTCGGCTCGAACCCTCCCTAAGCGTCTGTCGTCCTTGTATGTTAGTCGTGGGTTCAAGCCGTGGCCGGCCCGCGGGTCACCGATCGTGCTAATGTTGATGGAGGTGGCGAAATGACAATGCAAGGGCAACTTTCACTACAACTTTCTTTATTTCATTTCATATTGATGGGAAAGAAACATGATGGGGCAGCAAGAAAACATCATCTGCACCTAGAAATGGGGATAGACAGGCAAAGTAAAAGGGAAACACGTCAAAACTTCAATGGTGTGGATCCAAATTTAATTTAATGAATAGGAGAGGGATGGCATAGGCGAGGGTGAGACAGCCGGCACAATACAATGTTATATGCTCTCTTAGAAACCATGATTTTATTTAAATGGTTATGTAATAAATAGTAGAGTTAGTTATCGCCAAAGTGAATAAAAAGGACGTAAAAGCTTTGGATACGGAGGTGGGAACCGAATAATTAAAAAGAAAAATTGACGTTGACACCATTGACATGCGGCATTATTACCAACATATAAAATCACGGGAAGACGGTGGAGGGAGAGGGGGGAGGATGGGATTTTGGAGAAGAATTTTTACAAAAGTGAAATGATGAAACCACCGATTCAATCCAAGCAAAAAGGAAAGGCAAAGGCCCACTCTTCAAAAGCAGAATTTGGGACTATCTTTATCGGATCCCAAAGTCCTCTTTCAAACCCGAAATCTCAAAAATATTTTACAGAGAAAAAATAAACTTTGCTTTTTTTTCTCATGGATCGACTAAAGTTATGTTATAATATTCGAAAAAATGTTTCCATCTAAAATTTCTTAATTAGCGTTAGATTAATGCTTCAAACGTTGATTTCGTTTTTTTAAAGAAACTAGTATTTGCAATTTTAATTAGAAAAAAAATTAAAAGAATTAGTAATTAAAACTCCGATTTAAATTTTTTACAGAAAAATCGTTGTTTTAAATTCATCTCTTTATTTTTATCGGGTAAAATCATATTTCAAATAGCGATTTAGGGTATTAATAAAATAATTTTGAAATGCCAAATTTAATCTCCCAAAGCAATCTAGTTAAGTAATTTTGAAACTTATACGGTGGAAAAATAATTGAAATGCGCATATGAATATCGACCGTTTGTCTATGTTTGGATTTAGATATTATTACATACGCTGTCCAACCTCCACAAAGGAGTGGAGAGGAGGCCAACAAGTACGAGGACGCACGAACACAAGGAGTGGGAGGAGGACTAGTTAAAAATCTCTAGGCATGTGCCTTAGGAAGAGGGCAGTCCCGCGGACGGAACGCCAGGGGGCCCGCTGCGTAGACCACACCCTCTTCCCCGTCTCCCTTGGCCAGCCTCTTGTCCCCATACCTTAGGGACGCGCCGTGAATTCCCTTGTTGACGTCAGACATCACGTTGCAGTTCCCTCGGGGGGACGAGACCAGCTTCACATGGCAACCTTGCAGCGGGTGGTCCAGAACTGGGTGCACCATCTTGAACCCCTTGAGCTCGCCATAGAAGTAACCGACGGCGTCGGTCTCGAAGGTATTGTAGTAGGTAATCCTGTTCTTGTAGTTCCTGCAGATCACGCTGACTTTAGCTGCGGCAATGGGCTCAGCTCCCGCCAGGGACCGCGTGCCGTAGTGCATGCAGTTCTGGCAGTAGACCATGCCCTCAATGATGACCTCCACAACAGATCCACCGGTTGGGACAGAGGCATAGGGGTGAGCCATGGCGAATGAAGATAGGAAAAGGGCAGCGAAAACGGCTGTGAGGAGGCTGGTTTTCGCCATATCTGCGACTATGTGATAATCAGTTACTGTCAATCCACGAGGAAGTTCCTGGCAGCTATATATATACACACAAATTAGGTTCGTGTAAGAAGATGTTTGTTCATGTCGTGGGGGCAACTAAGTTCTAACAAAAGTGGCAATTCACCAGCCCAAATGCAAATGCAGGTTCGACGTGCGTGCAACAACCCTTCATCCACAAGCATATCTACCCCTGCCTTGTATTTACAAAGCGTAACTGGCGGATTCTCGCGCCGGGATGCAAAAACACACTACCCAACCAAAGAAAACAAAAGAACTCTAAACCTGGCTAGTTGGCCTCTGTCGAGACAATCTCGAGTTCTGCCCACCAGAGCGGGGAGATTTTGGGGATCGCTGCATCTGGGGTGATGCTGGTTATTGCCCTCAACCTTGCGGTGACCTCTGCCATAGGCGGTCTCCGTCTAGGGTCCGGGTCCACACACATCCATATCAGTTGCCCGATTCCTTCTGCCTGCTGCTCGTTGAAAGACTCGAGCGTCGGATCGACCATTTCCTTGAGGGGTCTCTCCCCTCTCAGGTAGTCTGATGCCCAATCGTCTACAGAACCATTGTCATCCACCGAGTATGGAAGTCTACCCGTTATCATCTCGAACAGAATAACCCCAAATGCATAAACATTAGCTTCAGGGCCTCTTGACGTGGATGATGCTGTTACGAGGCAGAAACCCGGATTTTGCATCTCGGCGGCAGCCACCTGGGTCCAGCAGTTGTAATCCGATATCTTTGCAGCATAGTCATCGGTAAGATTGATAGCCGACGAGTTCAGGTTCTTGTGTGCTATTGGAGGGTTCAACTTGTGCATTTGTTCGAGGCAATAAGCCACTCCCATGGCGACTCTCAGCCGCATTTTCCAGTCCAGGTGCTCGGATTCTTTAACTGCAGATGAAAATCGAAAGGTTTGTATACGACTAATCAATCAAGCAAACAAAACTCGAAGATTCATATGACTTACTGTGCAGATGCTCGAAGAGAGTCCCATTAGGAGCATATTCAAACACCATCATCCGAGTAAAAGGCTCTTCCTCCTCGCAATACCCAATGAGGTTGGCAAAGTTCTTATGATTCACCTTTGATAGAGTTTCAACCTGCGAAATTAATCAATAGGATAAACCAGACCGTCTGATATGTAATATCCAGATTAGATTACATATATGATGCTACTAGCTATTACCATTGATCGAAATTGTGATTCCAGATCCTTTGACCAATCTTTCGCAGATTTCACTGGAACAGAGGCTACAGCTATTTCAACCCCACTCGATAAAGTCCCTTTATATATCGTACCAATTGAGGAAGACCCGACTACATTACTGAAATCTTCGCAAGCTGTTTCAAGTTCAGCCCTCTTCAGCTTCGGCACCCCTGCAGATCAAGTGAGTCAGTATCGAATCTGAAATTGTAGGAAGGAGATCACTTTCAGGTATTGTGAATATTTACCTGTAACAAATGCTTTCTGGAGTTGTCCACTCAAGCCAGTAGCCCATGGTTTGACCGTGGCAACCTTAGCGCCTTTGCAGAAGAACACGCCAAGGAACGTAATCAGCACAAATGCAGAGCCCCCGATGATTCCACCCATCATTCCGGGGTGTTTACTCCAAATAGTCTTTCTCTTGTTGGATTCTTGTCGAGGAAGGGACTCTGGTGGAGGTACACCGGACACTTCAGGTGCAGGAGGCGGTGGCGGTGGCGGCGCTGGCGCCTCCATTGGATTGGGAGATTTTTCGGGTGGCGGATGGGATTCTCGTGCATATGGACTTGAGACAACACTTCCTGAAGCAGCAACAAGCACTCTAGTAGGAATGGAATCTTCCATTCGAACAAATTTGCTGTTGAAATATTCAGAGGAGAAAACTTGAGGGACAAAATCGGTCGAAAATATGAAAGATTGAATTAGGGACATAAATCATTATCTCAAGAGCATACCATGCCCAGGATATAGCACATCGAGGTGATCTCTTGGAGGGAAAAGAGAAGATCCTATCATCTACTAGAGACTCGGAGAACAACTTGAGCTGATTGATTTCAGGAGACAAGGGAGCTAAAAGGTCGTTATTATCCAGCAGACTGCACGAGAAGAGAGCAAAATTTACTTAATCCGAAACATTACCATTCAAATCTGAGTTTGGAACAAATAACAAGAACACATACAGGATTGTCATCGACAGATTATTTCCGAGCGTGGAGGGAAATGCACCGCTGAAATTATTCAGTCCTAAATCCAAGAACTCAAGCTCCTTCAGGTTCGAAATCTCCTCCGGAATGGCGCCCGAAAAGGTGTTGTTGCGAAGAGTACTGCAGAAGGAGGAGCCACATGCCGCAATTATAAGAAAAATGAGAAAATTAACATGAATGAGGGAAAATTTCATTTCTCATCACTTACATGGACTTAATGTAAGTCAATTTCCCGATTTCTGGCGCCAGAGTCCCTCCTAGACAAAGATTACCTAAGTTTCTGTAAAAAGCCCACCACATGAGAACTGGAAAATGTAAAACGACGAGACGGCCACCGAACAACTGCTGGGAAACTAAGAAAACAGGGAGTAGCCGATTGCAGTCAAGATTGCATTAGGATTGAAATCAAACTGCCTGCATCTTGCACTGATGCGTAAAATTTGGGAGTGTTTATTCCAGTAATTCAACACCACAAGAGGGACACAACTTTCGAGTTCAGGAAACAAGAGATGCCTAATAAATTATAGGGAGTTTCATCAAACCAGGATATACACTAATGATTTCCCAGGAGTAGCTCAGGAACACAGGATCAAGGAGCAGCAAAGATGGGAAGAAGACTCACAAGACAACAACTTTCCCATCAGAGCACTCGACCCCAAACCAGGAGCAGTGATCAAACTCCCCATCTTTACTGGTCCAATCCCTCAAGGCCCCAAAAGGGTCGCTCGCTATCCTCTCCCTCAACCCCAACAGAGCCAGACCTGCCAACCCCCAAAAAAAGAAAAAGAAAAAAAGAACAGTTAACAAAACAAAAAAGAATCACAAATTTTCTTTTTGAAAAAAAAAAACGAGAAAATGAACTCGCCTTCATCGTTCAAGCAACGACAGGTCGCCAGGAGTTGAACAGCAAGGAGCATCAAGAACCAAGCCATCGGGGGTCGACCCATCACCAGGAAACTCCAACTCCAGCTTCCCATTCGATCCAGGGACAAGAGGGAGGTCTTCTTCGAATGAACACGGCCCCTCCCAAAAGTCTCTTAACTTTCCCTCTTTTCTGACGAACCCTTTAATCAGAACCACAGGGGAACACAAAAAGGCGGCACCTTGTTCGATGACAATCATCCACAAGGAAGAACGAGGAAGAACAAGAAGAGGGAGGTCTAGGTTCGTGGGCGTGTGTGCCGGGGAAAGTCTCCCCTCTCTGTTGTTGCTGTGTTTGGGACTTGTCGTCGGGTAGTGTTTGAAAAACGCGTGTAATAAAACTTTTTTTGTTGTTGTTGTTTTAGAGTCATAATTGTGGTTATTAATTTAGAGGGTGATTTGGTTTATGGATTGATGTTTGATACAATCTTTTTTTTAGAGTGGTTAATAAATATTATTAGCAATGCACGACCGAGATAAAGTCTAAAACGGAGAGGGAAGGGAGGACAGAGCCATGAACATCATCTCATATGATTATATTTGTTTAGTTTATTATGGTTTAAGTGTGATTGATGATGATTGATAATGATGTGGGGTTGGAAATTTGTGGGTGGGATTTTGGATTGGGTTGGATTTGTTTGGTACACAACCCTCAACTCTCAGTACAATTTCTTCTCCATATGAAAGCACTAGTATTAAATTAGGACACAGGACGATGTAAAACATTTTGGACAAAATCTGAACAGGCTAGGATTTCCTAAAACTTTACCATCTTACATCCACTCTCTTTGTCCTAATATTTAAACCCTACATCATGTGGGGATAATGAATAATAAATCAATATCTTACCTAATTAGGTAAAACTGCATCTCGACCCGGGGATAAAAAAGCAAGTAATTTCCTTTGGGATACATTTGACTAGCCGGCTGTCCACATTATACTAAACCTTAACCCAAATCAATCTCCAATGTAATAATAATAATAAAAAAACTAGAAAAAAAAAGAAACAAAGACCGGAGACCGAACGATAATTAAAAAAGAATCCTTTCGGGGACTTGGTCCAAAGTATATACACACCTTTGAAAAGTTTGACCCCACCCGCAGCCGCCCACGTCATTTGCGTGTGCCCTGTTCCATCCAACTCCAAGCCAACCTTTCAGTACGTTCGAATTTACTTTGTATTGTTTGAATATATGAGAAAGGAAAAGAAAACAACGTATTCCTCGTTTTCTAAATAGATAACTAAATTTTTTAACATTAACATGCATATTAGTTCTTAATAAGTTAGACTTTTTAAAAGATGATTTCAAAACAGTCTTAAAATACGACTTCAATTTTATAAAAGATAAACTACTTAATTATGGAATATTATTTTGGAAATTAACGTAATAAATCGCCAAAATGTTTTCACGATAATGGAAAGAAAGCTTGTGATTTTTGGAGGGACACAGGCCAAATCAACATTCATATTTGGTTGATCACTGTGTTGTGCCAATGGTGTGCGTCTCCTTCTCCTCAAGACACAACACTTGCACGTGAATTACAAAAAAAAAAAAGGAAGAAAAGAGAAGAGAATGATCAATTGGCAATGGCATGGCACGGCACCAGAAGGAACGCACGCAGGTTACTACAACATTAACATGTCTATGTCCCCCCCAAGGCAAAAAGTACATTAGAGGAGATTAGGAGGTTGGGTAACGTCTGAAAAGGAAAATGTGGGCCCGATGTACTCGAATGGGCCTTGAGCCTTGGGCCATCCAATCAGAGGCCCATGCAAAGGGAGCACCTGACGAGGCCGTTGACGTTGCAGGAGTCGCAGGACCTGAACCCGGACTTGTCCACGTAGAGCTTGCGTCCCCCGTGGCAAACCCCGCAAACCACGTACCTCATCCCACCGCAACCCCCGCAGTCCCCCCTGCCCCCAGCACCACCCCGCACCCCTGCGATCATCTCCCCCAGCTCCCCGCTCTCGTGCAGCCTCCTCACCTCCTCCGCCCCTACAACGCACCTCCTCCCCACGAACACGCACGGGACGGCGCTCCTCCCCCCCAGCATCCCCCGCAGCTCCGCCACGTACTGCGAGTCCATCGAGAGGTCGCGCTCGTCCATCGGGACGCGGTACCCGCGGAGGATCGACCGCACCGCCCGGGATTCCTCGTAGGTCTTGCGCACCACCCTGAGGCTGGTGAAGTAGACGGTGATCCGCTCCTCCTGGAGGAACTTCGAGCGGCTCGTGGGTAGGGAGGTGGCGTGGCGGAGGGCCAAGGAGGAGGCGGAGATCCGGATCCGCTGGAAGACGGCGGTGGGGCTGCTCCTTGGGGAGGAGGCGACGGGGGAGTGAGGCTGCGGCCGGCGGCGGACGTCGTCGCCTTCGTCGTCGGCGGCGCAGAGGGACTGGACGTCCTTGAAGGAGGAGCAGGAGAAGGGGGTGGATCTAGGGGATGGAGGGGCGGTGTTGATCCTCCGGAGCGGCCACATTGGAGTTACGGTGGGTACGCAAGAGGAGTGGGTAGGGTGGCAGCAGTAGAATACTGGGTTTTGACTGGTTTGAAAGGAAACAGAGAGGAGGGGGTGGTGGTGGAAGATAAAGATGACCGTGGGCGGGTGTGTGTGTGTGTGTTGGGGTTAATGGGTAGTATGGCCTGACTATGATTAGGCATTTTTTTTTTATAAAAAAAATTCATTCTGGGGGGTGGTGGTTTTTTGGCACCTTGTGAATTAATGCGAAAACCGTGGATTTGCGTGGTAATAAGGGGGAGTTGATTGAGTTACTCTATAATAAGGAGTGGTGATTTAGTCTGGTTAGATTGTGGTCAATTGGAGTCTGACATTCTCTGTGGCTTTGTAATAATGTTTTTTCCTCTGTCTGAGAATTTTTGGGGGTTGCACGTTTTTATGGGTGGACCATGCAGGGCAAAAGGCAAAGACGAAAGGAGAAAGGCAAAAGGCATAGTTAGGCATCCGCTTTTATGTTTTATTCCAACCTTATGAAGTAACCCTTCCCCTTTCCTTTCTTCCTACACTTTTTCCTCCGGATGAATGCTTGGGAAATAAGAATCCCCCCACCCACTCACTCACTGATTTCCCACAGCGTGGATGGATGTGGTGTGCAAATTAAGCCTCGGTTCCCGGTGGTAGAATTGGGCCGGCCCGTTATTTGTTATGGGCTCATTTCCCGGCCCAAATTTTGTAGGACCCAGGAGGTTGAACCCTGAAGCTTCTTCGCACTCTGAAAGACTAAACCATTTGCTTTACCAAAGTTTCTTACTTCCAAAGTAAAGCCAGGGAAGGGAAGAAGGAAGGATGGATGGATCCATCGCTCCCACTCATCAGACTGAAGTGTTCACATAAAAAGGTTCAAAGCGGAAAACACTTTGCAAACCCAACCCAACTTCCCCCTTTAATAATTCATTCCTTCTTTTACGACTTCCCCAAACCCGCCCGGCTGCGGACATGGCGAGCACAGAGCAGTACTTGAACTCCCCGTCAACCCCTTCCGACGACCTCCTAAGAGTCGCGAGCGCGATCTCGGCATCGGCCGCCTGCGCGAGGTCGCACGTCAACAACTGCAGCAACTTGTCTGAGCATGCGAGTCTCGTGGCGAAGATGTTGGGGTTGATGAAGGGGACTTTTCTGATGGAGTTGGACGTTATAAAGGAGGAGGTGATCGATGAGCTGGAGGAGGCGTTGATGAGGGGGGCCGAGTTGGCCGAGTGTTGCGTGGTCAAGAGCGTCTTCTACATGGTCGCGACCGGGTGGAACGTCGTGTATAGGTTCCGCGAGGTGCACGACGAGATGGATCGGTTCTTGAAACCAAAGGCCTTGGACTTGTTCGTCGAAGAGTTCCGGATGCAGGTAAACTGATGTTAGTTGAGCTGGAGGGTTCCGGAAACATGTAATGCATGAGACATGCAAACGTAGGGTCAATCTGTAAGAATATCGCTCAAGAGTCCAGCTAAAAATGATCTTCATTACCAGGACCTGAAAGAAGCAATCAAGGCGACCAGGAATGATGTCAGAAGATATGAGCTAGATGATGAGGACATGGAATTCCAGCGAGCGATCCTAAAACCCGATCGGACGAGGAAGGATGCAGACATAATTGAGAGGTCACTGTCCAGATATTATCCCGACATGGAAATTGCTGAAGCACTTGGAGAGGAGAGGCAGAAGCTTCAAGTGGAGCTGGAACGATTCACAGCCGAAAATGACCCAAAGATGTGTCGACTGGTCGAACACCTTATCGAAGTGACTGGAAATGTAATGAACGACTATCCGACAAGGAAGGCTCATAAGCTCATCGCAAATGCACCTGCATATGTAATATCCGGGTAAAGTATGTTCTCCTCTCTTGGTAGATCAGATTCTATGCTTCACGGACACAAGCAGAAGTACTGAATTGGTTTGTTTCGACTCTCATTGTAGGTACATAACCAATGCAGGGGCCATCGCAGACGCCCTGAAGGTCGAAGATCAATGCCTCAATTATTGGCAGACTGACCTTTTCGATTGCTGCAAGGAGCCCTGCCTCAGTAACTCAATCTAATTCACTAAACAAGGGATTATCATTTCAAATCAAATGCTTAATTGCATCCTGTTACAGGCTTGAAGACCTGCATATACCCTTGCGGTTTATTTTCGCACATAGCATACAAAGCAACAGGAGGGAGAATGGGTAAGCAGCGTGAAGCATCGAGGGTACCCCCTACCCTCTCCTCAATCGTTCACTGAGAGCATCTCAAAATTTTTTTATCTGAATGACCAGCAAGGGAAGCAGCAATCAATCATCTGCTGGGTTATTCCCTGTTCTGCTGTTGCTGTTGCTACAGTTGCTGGATCAGGAAGAAGTTGAGGGAGCTGTTCAACATAGAGGTAGCTGTAATTTCTTACCAGGAGGTTACCCCAGTCAGTGGCAGTGTGTGTAACAGCCGGGCTGGTTTTACAGGGCAGTGTGTGCGACGACTTCTTGACACACCTGATGTGTTGCTGTTGTGCACTGGTTCAAGAATGGCGCGAACTCGAGCTAAGGGAATTAGAAGGTATGCAGAATGAGAAACTCAACAAGCCTTCACCAGATAGACATGGTAGACCCTGAGCTCCAAGTAACATTGAAACACTTCCCTGATTCAGGATGCCGGGGGCGAAAAATGATCCCTCCACCTTTTCAGTACATGAAGCCATAGCATGGCCATCAAATGTCGTAGCATTGCAGATACATTTCAGATGCATATATTAAAAACCAAGCATGAAGATATATAAGCTATGGAATATCAGCTTTCGCCAAAAAGAATTCCGTGAGGTGCCGGCGAAGGCGATTGCTTGTGGGAAGGTAAATCATACTGCTCAGCTGAAGGTAGTAGAGACGTGGACCATAGAGATAGACATAGCATTATATTCCTTATGAACTGCAATGCATCTCTATAAAAAGAGAAATATGCTTTTCCTGGGTAGTGAAAAATACTATGCTAGCTGAAGTGAAAACCGACGAGCTAAAATTCATACCGACGGGATATGCTACTCTCCTTCGGTGATGGGAAAAGCCAGCGGAGTAGTAATCCTACCAAGCCGGTAGCAGGCTCCACCACTTTCACTGGTTTGGTGTTACAGATTGTGTATTAATCATGCTGCAGATGTGAACCGGCTACATTTTCCGGAAACATTGCACACAAGTTCAACCAAAGTCCTGAATCTAAAACAAAAAAGTTCAATACAATGATACCTTAAAAACAAGCTTTGTTCCTAAATGACGTTTGTCGCAAGAATAATTCCCGTTTTAGGGCACAAACCTTCAAAATTTCAGAAATAATGCCTCAAATTAGACTTTACAAAAGTCGAGTTCGATGCTTAAGAAACTCAGCTTTTATAAATCCGAGTTCATGGGTCATGGTCTTTGGTATGAATTCGGTTTTCCAAAAGCCGAGTTCACTACACTTGTGATTTATTGCCACAAGGGCATGAGGAAGAGCAATGGGAAAACATTGATGTTGATGCCGTTCTGCTTCATCAAGACGAAGACATCATGCCGGTCCTGACCTTTCAAGAGCCGGACTTCTATTTCGCCCCGGATGTCGGACAACCAACCTCGTCAACCACTCCACCTGCACCATAAAAGCAAATAAGGATTCCGGTTTTCCAGCGCTTGACCCAGGTGATTCTTTTGCGGAAATCTCAAGGAACTCGGCTTGACAAAGCCTATGAAGGAGCTCCTGGCACACCTTGACGCGGTGAACAGTCTGGTCCTTGAAGTCTACGCAAGGGTGAGGAACCCAGTGTACGGCTGCATGGCAGCGACTTCCAACCTCCAGAACCAGATGCAGCTGGCGGTCGCCCAGGCGGAAATACCGTGCATCTTGAGAAAGACCCCATCGTCGTGCCGTGGTGGACAAGTCATTCCTCCTCCATAGCCAGTCTCAACTCTGGCAATGTAACCGCCCACGAGTCTCTCAATAGAGAGAGACCTTTGGTCATGACATGCTTTCTTCACTTACGAAGAATAAAATACGTCCTTCTAGGTTAAATTAATTATTCGGGGTCAAACGCATGCGATGTTAAAGAAAATCTGTCAAAACTGCTTATGGATTGAACAGAATTGAAGCCTAATAAAAGCTATATACATATATAGTAAACATAATAACATAATGCTCAATGCATGCCTGCTCTCATAAATCCTCTGTTCCTGTTAACTTCGCAAACTCATCTTCGTTGATGGCTCCTTTCTTTAACTTCTTCAGAAGGCGGTAATCCCGATCCAACTCGTCTCGATCTTCGGCAGTCTGAGCGGCGCGTCTTTGTTTTGCTGTCTTCTTCCTCGTCACTGTAGGTACCGTCACCTGGTTCTTCTTTGGCCGGTCGGATTTAGGATCTTCCTTCTGTGCTTTCTTCTTGGCTAGCAAGTTCTTTTGCCTCTGTTTCTCCCGGGATTTGTCCCTGAAAGTAATTAAGGATTGTTACCGTCTATAGAAGTGAGAAACAAAAAACCGTCCTGATCCTGACTGGTCATGATGCTTACTTGTACTTGATTTCCTCCACGGTGATGTCGTTAATGGCAGTGAAGCCCTCAGTGGAAAGATTGTGGTGCTTTACTTCAGGCATCCCTGGAAGCTGCAATAAACCGAATCCCATCGCCAATTTTCCAATTGTCAGTTCTTTCCACCTGCAAATATGATAAACGTCTTCATAAATACAAGTAATTAATGACAGAAAATAATGGTCAGCAGGCAATAAAAATGTTGCTGACCTGAAAATATAAGAACAATGGTGTTCCTTGTAAGCACAAACAAACGAAACAAATGCCCTGACTCCCTTTTCCATCACGTCCCGGTCCTTTGTGGCAGCCAATCGCATCTGAAATTTTACTCGTTTGATTAGATTGGATGCAACAGGACGGAAGAAAGCAGAGATGAAATACATACCATTGTGATTGAGAAACCTTCATTTTCAAACAAATAAAAGAAATGGTTACCTCGGGTACAACATTGAAGGCACTGCCTGAGCACGTCCTTTGCTGGAGAGGAACCCTCCTCAATTGCAAGAATTCAACATAGGCTTCCTCCTGCCAGGATATAATGGCGAAACCAATTTAGAGGAAATATACCATCTGAAACAGGGATGTTCTGGCGAGGTCCTTCCTAGTCGATGATTGAAAATTTAGACAAACCTTGGGCAATAGAAACACAATGGCATTTCCTTGCTTGCCCAACCTAGCAGTACGCCCAACTCTGTGTATGAAGACATTTGGATCCTGTGGAGGATCATACTGAAAAGCAATAGGATGTTCAACAAAACATTAGCCCCACTGCAGAATTATTACACGGGCTGCCTAATACTGCTAGCAAGTAACTGATCCGGCTACTTTTGAATTAGGCAGGAATCAAATGAAAACAATCACGATGGACATTGTTGAAAAACATGGGTCCTGCTGCTAAAAATAATTGTATTGTGATGATGATGGTACAAAAAATAAAGCACCAGTAAAGTAATCTAGCAGACCTGAACAATGCAATCAACACCAGGGATGTCCAACCCACGGGCTGCAACATCAGTACATAAGAGAACTCCACTGGAAAGAGATGTGAATGATGCCAGCGCTCTCTCCCTTGCTGTCTATAGAACAGAAAATTCCGGAAGTTGAGTACCAGGAAATTGTTCCTCAGAAGCCTAAAAAATGATACGGTTACTTCATCTACCTGCTTCATTTTTCCATGCAGTGATATCAGAGATAGTCCTTTAAGGGTAGAAATATGAGGAAGAACTAGTCCCCAATAATCAACACAGGCACACGTCATGAAGTAGCTGCGCAAAAGAAGATTATCCATTTAGTCATCTAATGGCAAAGATATAACCTAATTAAATGGCGTGCATGCCATCTAACTCACACAATGGTCTTTTTTGACCTATTCTGAACAAGAAAATCTGCTAGCTGGGAAGGCTTCTCATCTGCCTCGCACTCCAAGTACTGAAAAATAAGCCGTAAGCAAAATATATAGGTTCAGAAAACAGGCAGCAAGACAAACATTTCAAGATATTGCTGAGAATTGTGATTAAAATATTCATTTAATCCACATTCCACTGTTTATGCAACATAAATTTTCCTAATATTAGAAAAATTGATCTGCTAAACGTTGTTATTTAGAAACAGATGATGACTACTTTCATCCCATCCGATAAGAAAAAATGCAACTGAGGGTAAAATGCTTCCTGAAATAATGATTTCTTTTCCCAATCAGTCGAACATCTAGACATACATAACAAGACTGATTTGGGGAAAGTGGAACATACCTCGATGTGAAGGCCTGAAGGTGTTTTTGCAGAAGCCAACTGCTGGGAAGATGTCGAGTCACTTGGCGGCTTCACTTCAGCTCGAACTTCAACCCTTACAGGATTGCGCAAACCGGCTTTTGAAAGCTCCTCAACAGCCTCAGTCTGAGTTGCTGAAAATAACCCAGTTCTACGGAGTTTCGGCAGGCGAGATATGATGGAATTTAGCTGCTTTTCAAATCCCATGTCCAAGAGCCTATCCGCCTCATCTAAAATCAAAATCTGTTCAAGAAGCACAATTGCTTAGCTGAACAGGGGCGAGTCCCTCCTTCATTAACTCAACCATATATGCATACCTCGAGATTCCTAAAATCCAATACATCTACCCGATCCATGATGTCGTAAAGCCTACCAGGAGTCCCTATCAACAAGTTTGCGCCATCCTGCTCTATCTTCTCCACGTCGGATTTAACCTGAACCCCGCCGACAAGAAGCACCGGCTTTACACCCGGCAAAGTCTCGATGAATGGCAGAGCGACTTGGTATATTTGCGAGGAGAGCTCTCTGGTCGGAGAAATTATCATCCCCAACACCTAAATCAAAATACGAAATCAGCCAACTTCCAAAGGCAATTGTCCACTCCGCAGCCCCGTAATTATTACCGACGAATCCTCGATCGAACCTGGTGTGTTTTCGGAGCGGAAGGGGACGATCGTTGCAGTATCTCGACAAGGGGCACGACGAACGCTAGGGTTTTCCCGCTTCCTGTAGCGGCGTCGACGGCGACGTCCTTGAAGCCACAGAGCAAGGGGATGGTGGCGGCCTGGACGGGGGTGCAGTACTCGAAGCCAGCCAGGCTAAGGGCGGATAGGACAGCCTTGGAGATTGGAGGCTGGAGGTCGGAGAACCGCGTCGTCGTGAGGGCCCAGTTGCGGCGGTCGTCGGCGGCCGGCTCCATGGCAGAGCTCGTCGGTCGTCGGCGTCACAACGTGTGGGAGGTAGGTTTTAGGTTTTTAGGGTCTTTTCTTCCCCATACATACTTATGGGCCTGGGCCTAGGCCCATTAGCTAGATTAGTTCAGTTTCTACCGACGCGCGGCAGGCGATTTCATTTTTTGGGTCCCATCACTTGGACTTCTTCTACTTGGACATTAAGGTTGACGACGGGTCAACCCCAATTATTCGGAAAAAGCTTTGTACCATTTTTAAAGAATTTATGAAATCCGGCAATCCCAAAGCGACACACAGCTTCCCGACCATAAAATAATCGCGTTTAATTGAATCATAGCCTAATCATCACGTCTTGTTGCTCCGAAGTGTACCCCCGCGCTCGACCGTTTACCATCAACAGATAATCCCCAATGGACGGCAGATGACCGGCCAGAGTTGCGCGGCTGCGGCGGATTCAAATTCATCGGAATGGCCTCCACGGGACGCGCGGTCGTCCCGTTGTCGTGGTTCCTTCTCTTCTTCTTCATCCTTTCCATCGGTTGCTTGGAATCAGCGAGGGCTGCTTGCGAGCTCAGCTACGTGGACCGTGGCAAGATGTACAATTACGGCTTAGCCGCTCCGATTCCGATGTTCCCTCACGGCGTCCTCAGCGAGGACGGGTATTTGTTATCACTCAGTTAGTGGTCGCCGGTGATCCTTGCTTTTTGTTTCTTGACTAAGTCGTAAGGATATTTTGTTGCGTTGTTGCGTCAGTGTTTTGAGTTCGCTGGAGTAAATTTTTTATGGCTTTGGATGATAGGAAATCAAAGATTGCTGCAGTCGGAGTTCGGCACTGTATTGAGACAGTTGTAATTGACTCTAATCTCTCGTTTGTCCTGACGTTTTAGTTCAATTCGATGCAGGTTCTACAAGGTGGCCGATGACTACACTACGCTATGGTTTCAGGTTGGCTTTCGACTGGCCACGTTTGTCATTTTCTGTTTGGAGATAAACCATCATGCTAAGAATTTTTCGTTTTTAAGTATGCAAAAACGATCCTCTGCCCTGCCTCTGGCCACGGGATACTTTGCACAGTCCTAGGGACATAGAATATTCTGTTTTAGATTTTGTTGGCCTTGACGATCGATCTTTCAAGCATAACGTGGTCTTTGTTTACTCTCTGCGCTGCACAGTGTGCATGGTTGGTTTTTTATGCAGGTGTACTTGTCTATTGGCTGATCTATTTCTTGATCTGTTTCTTATTGAGCAGCTTTGTGATGAAATGATATTCAACCATGATCCACCGAGGTGTATGAAATGCTCGGTAGGTGTTCTGCATTTAGATTTCAATTCTTCTGATTGAAAAGTCTGTGTTATGAAGGATGGGTTTAAGACATGCATACATTCCAGACGATCGGAGTTGTAACCGAAATGTATCTTTACTTTCCAAGCTCTGGATCTATCTTCTTGGTGTTCCAGGTCCCTCGATTATTCTTTCAAAAGCTGATAGTGTTCCACGTGATTGCCTCGTTATTCGTCTAGATAGTCGATGTAGCTGAGTGATGTTCAGTGAGATCCGGGAAGCTAGACTTAGACTAGTTGGTGCATCATATTTGGTGTTGCAGCCAGAACCTGTAGTTAATGGTTAAATATCAGTAAGCTTTGTGATTTCCATTTCGATTTTAGAGGCATACAATACATCTGTAATACTTGTGAGTGATGTCAGCGTTCTTCCCCAAGTTGTTGGCCCTTTTATTTTGGCATTTCCCAGAAAATGAAGTGATTGCAGTAATTGCCAAAAATATAGGGTGACTGTCCAATGGACTCTGTTCCAGATTTGATTTTCTGTAATAACTTTTTATTGCCACAAATGAATCATTTCATTACCATTCTTTGATTCGAACTTCTTTCAAAATTTACAGGACTGTGGTGGTACATCACGTTGTGGGATGGGATGCAGTGCACTTGTGCTTGAAGATGAAAAAGGTCATTTGCTCAGTGCTAATATTGCATAAGTTTTCTTGATAAATTTCCGTTGCTGTTCATTGATTATCTTATATTTACTGGTGTAAGTTGACAACCATAATGGGTCACTACTGAGGTTTCGTTTTTCCCTTTTCTTGGGCAGGCTACCCAGTGTGCTCTGCCATTGGCCATTCATCGAATTCTTCCATCAGCATTACCGGTGAGATTCAGTTCTCTGCTTCTCTAAGGTTCTTACAATATTGGGCTAGCTTTCTTGCCTCAGGCATATCTTCATTCCACTTATACATTTGCTAGATATGATATCTACCAAATCCAGTGCTTTTAGCTTGATCAGTGCTACCTAATCATTTTATTTCCACTTACTTAAAAGTTGCGCATTTCGGTAAATGATTGTTGAATGCGCTTTATGTTTCTTTTCCATTGGTTACAAACAGACCTACTCAAAAAATAGAAACTGTTGTGATGATCAGATGAGATGAATCCACATATGGGTGTCACTGTCCGAATTTCAAACAGCAGCCAAAAATGTTCACTTTATGTGTCTGTTATATGTGACTGGAATGGAATTCAAGTAAGTAAAGTGGTAGTTATTCTCTAGTTTCTAAAGCAGACGGAAATTTGTGTTACACATGATTATGTGTTGGTATTTTCTGTTCCTTAGGAACCAAAATCGCTGAAAAAGCAGGGGGAGTGTGACTATGTAAGTTTTGCAGAGACGCTGAGCATCTTTGTATCCTGCATTGATCTTTAATCTTATATCGAGTCCTTATGCATCTCCTGCCGAAGGTGACGAAGATAAGGCATCCTTCTGGTTGTGCGAAAGTCATACACCTTAATGGAAGAGGTTGGGGCTGGTTTTGGGTCTTTCTAACAATGTAGGCTTCTGTTTTTTACATCCCTTGTGTGCTCTTGATTAGCAAACGCCTTTTCTGTTACTATGAACAACAGCTGACCATGTTCTCTGGATTCCAGAATCATCTGTGTCCTTGGATGCTACCTAATTGCTGGAGCAGCATATAGATATTTTTTCCTTCAAGTTCGGGGATTAGAAGTAAGTCATCTCCCCTGACAAAGCCATCTTCATGTGTGACTTGGGTACGAAATACTGATGGGGCAGATTCTATGCCCGACCTGTGATCCTATGATTTTGTCCTTTGAGTTGCTTTTCTCAAAATGGTTATGTTAGAAACATAGTGCTTTAACCCCTAGATTGGGCTCTTCGTGATCAATATGCTTTCTATCTTTTGCAGGCAGTTCCAAATTTGGAGTTCTGGACCAGCTTACTGCACAGAGGACAGGTATAAATACAGTTAACAGTAATTAGCTTGGGCCATCAAACGATTTTTTTTTGTAATGTTCACGCTCAGGCGCATCACGTCGTGCTGAGAAAATGCATAGATATAGAGGCCGGGAGAACTCTCTCTCGGAGGACGTAATGAAGAAGTTGTCTTCAAAATTATTGTTTTCTTTAAATATCCATTGTGACGCGACTTACTGAAATCAATTCTTGGGCGGTATTTCTTTCTGCAGAGTTTAGGCACGAATGCTGCACAGAAACTCCGTGGGGCTTCCGAAGTTGGAAGAAGAGCTTATAATCCCATCGGCTCCTCTTAAACAGACAGGTATCTTAAATCTATAGACAAAACGGACTGGCCATTCTTCATCACATGCTTTCGTGCATGTGAATTGTCCCCCGCCTTAGGCTTGGCATGCTCAAAGTCAATGCATTTGATTTGCCATTCTGAACGTCATTCGTCATTTTGGACACACTCAATTCTTTTAGTTACATTACATGTCAAGATGCACTGAGCAGCGACGCGGGCGGCATTTTGGCCGTTTCGAGTTCTGTTTCCGAGATGTGGCACCGCTTTGACAGGTTTTCACTGGTATGACATCTTTAGAAAGGTTTTGAAGTTGGTGATTCATTTATATTAATAATAAGAAGCATGAGTTTTTCTTTTTTGCTTTTATTTAGATAAAAAAAAGGTATGGGAATTGGGGTCAATAAAGGGGGGTGGGGGGAGCATTATTTGGCCAACTTGGTCACAATTTTTTTTTTTTAAATACAAGTCGCCACAACATTATCATCCCTTTTGTTTCGTAGATCAACTTGCCCAAATTCTTTCGAGAAGGAGAAGGAACATTGTTTTGGTCCTAACAGCTGGATTTGTCCCATGCAAGTTGTGCCTATTATTATAAACTACAATTAGAATTCCTAGGCGTCATTTGATTCCAAGAGAAGCACTTCTTTCTGGGTGTCAGACAGTGGGTGCATGAACCTCCAATGCCTGTTTTCGTGTCTCAAATCCAGTGCCAAATCACTCGAGAAACAAAACAAGAAGTCCAAATGCAAGTTGGGGGGGGGGGGGGGGGTTTGTCCATTACATTCATCGAACGAGGTCCAAAAATGTCACGATTCTTCAATTCCACGAGCCTATTCTTTTTTATATAAAGCAACAACGATGACCGCGTGCCAACAACTACTGTTTGAACAAGGCAGCTGCAACTTGCGCTTCCATTACAACAATAATGTTATATTACATTCACCCCCCCCAAAATTAAAATCAATAAGTTTTGTCCAAAATATGATTTATTCTACCAAAAAAAATAAAAAGAGCTACTCATCTTAGAAAATTATTATTGTTATCATTATTATGGACGGATATGTCCGGCGGCAATCCTGGCCAGCGACCGTAGGTTGCACCGCACGATGGTGTCGACAAAGACGCGAGTCTCCTCCTCCGTGTTCCCTTCAGGAACGTCCACCACGTACGACTCCACCACCACCACCACCTCGGTCGTGCCCTCTCCCTCCCCCCGGTGCACGGTCGTCACGGAATGGTAGTTCTCTAGCCTGTGGTCCCCGCCGACTATGCGGAACCCGGTAACGTGGCTCTCCTCGTCGAGGATCTCCAGCATCTCGCGGCTGCAGGCCGCAGGGAGGCCGGAGACGAGGCGGACCTCCCTCAGGGTGCCGATGCCGCCGTGCCCGTCGATGACCCGGCAGCTCTTGAGGAAGTGCTTGTAAGCCTGGGGGTTGTCGAAGCGGCGGAGGAGGGACCAGACGGCATGGAGGGGGGCCTTGACGGGCTGGATCACGGTGGAGGTGCACTGGTTGGGGCGGATGAGGTGGGAGTGGTACTCTGCAAGGGGCTCGGGGAGGGGGGGCGGCGCGGCGGGGATGGTGCCACGGTGGAGATGCAGGGAGCAAGGCATGGTCGGTCGGTTGGTTTTAATTTACGAAAGGCGAAGGGAAGAGAGGAAAAGTTAGGGGCGAGCAGGTGTGAATGTATATTATATATAAAACACGGGCAAGTTGCTTTCTCTTTGTTTTAGAAGATAGTCAAGTCTCTATGCAGACCCCATCTTTCTTCATTGCTTATTTCCCACAAATAAAATAAAATAAAATATAAAGTATAACACAATCTCTCGCGTAATATTTTAAATTAACAAAACACAATAATTTTATATTTAGGAAGAGGTTGTCCGAAGGAGGAGGAGAGCGATTTACGCAATTTGGTACCTGCAACTTGCATTTGAACTAGTCTTCGTCTTCAAAGTCTGCTTGTGGGAAAAATCATCCAATGCAAGTGGATGGGATTGGAACTGGGAATGTTGTTTTGTCGTCAGGCTTACATTAAATACGATCGACCTTCGAGTTCTTCCCTTTCTCTTTTTCCAATTTTTCTGTTTTTGTTCTTGTTTTTTTGTGGGGGTCGGGTCATCACAATTGATGGATAAAATTAGGTAGGAATTTGTTGTTGTTGCTGCGGCTGTGGCGGGCTGATAATCGAGATTCAATCACCCATTAAAATTTAAGTAATTGTTTTCGCTTCAGACGATGGTTCGGCATCCCTTGTCCCTGATCCCGCGGATGAAATCCCATGTGCCCTATGCGGTGGAACGTGACCTCCATGGTTATGAACCCGTGAGGGGGTGTTCCTCCGAGAGGATGTCCTCCAAGACCACTTCATGATCTTTGCTGCACAGCTAATCCTATTTTCGTCGGCCAGGCGGGGCAATTTACTTCGTCCTCCGGCCCTTGCGGCAGCCTAAGTTAGTCTACAGTGTCCTGATGGGGAAAAGGGTTTGATTCGTGTTGAGGATTTGTCGACAATGTGTTCCGCAATGTTGACAGGCGGGTGCCGTCACAGGGCCCAATGGTTCAGGCAAATTTTACCTGAGCTTCACCTAGCTACGAGTTGATGGTGACGTGGTCGATAGCGGCAATCACCGTTGCTTACTTCACCTTCGTTGTGAAGTTTCCACCATGTTGAGGAAGTTCAAGCAACCCGTCTGACTCGGGCTGCTGAGTATCGCTGTGCCCTTCGTGTTGGCCCTCTTGCTAGCCCTCAAAGATCCAGATCAATGGGATGAAGTCTACCCTGTTCTTCCACCTCCTGTTCACTTCTTCTGGGTTGGCCGTCAGCCGTTTCCCGACAGTCATCTATTTGCTCGACGAGCTCAACCTGTTGTCCTCTGAAATAAGCCAGCTGATGATGTGTCCACGATTGTGAGTGAGCTGTTTACGTGGATGTGGCTTCTGGTTGGGATTTATGTCAAGCAGAGGCCACTTGCTGAGTCCTCATGTGTCATGGCCGGTGTCATTGCCACACTGCTGTTCATGACTTTCGTTCTTCAGCCACTGTTGTTGCACATCATTGCTCAGACCACCGATGGAAGGCCGGTGAAGGAGGTTTTTGTGATAGCAATCCTGTTGTGTGCTCTGGTTCTTACTGGAATAGGCGGCACGATCGGGGCGATCAACCTGGGCGTGCTCATCCTAGGATGGCTGTGCCAGATGGTCCGCCCCTGGGCACGGCCCTCATGGAGAAGGACGTGCTCTGTATCATGGAGTACTTGATGCCAACTTTCTACATGGCAATCGGATATAACCTGAACGTCTTCATGATCAACAGCCAGTATTGGAAGGCAATGCTCGGGATCATCGTTCCAACCAAACTCGCCAAGTCTGTGCCGGCATTATGGCGCACGTCTCACGAGAAACACGGCAAATGGATGTTGTTCCTTTCCTCTCAATGACCCAAACTTACAAGCCGCCGTTAATTCTGAATGTGCAGGAAATGGACAAGTTTGTTTATGCAATACTAGTGATAATCGAGATCACTACGCCTGCTGTGCTCTCGCCTTTGCTCGAGTAGATGCATGAGAAAGGAATTTCAAGATCAAGACCTTCACCACGACCGCGCCTATCAAGAACATGCACGTGGACATCTGCAGGCTCGCGCGAATCGTGCTTGTCCCGGTCATGATCATGCCATTTTACCAAAACTCCCGGAAAGACTCAATGGCCTACGTCATGGAAGCAGTGTCTGCCTTCCGCAACATTAACAGGAACATACAAATCCACGCACCATGCACAGTCGGGATCCTCGTAGACAAGGGGAAACGGAGGCGGATGCCAATCAATGACACGGGGTTCTCTTGCAATGTGGCAGTCTTGTTCCTCGGAGGGGCGGACGACCGTGAGGCCCTAGCCTTGGGGTCCCGAATGTCGTGCCACCCAGGGGTATGCCTATTTGTACGAAGGCTTGCCCTCGAGAGTAAGGCGGCAGAGACCGAGGTCGAGGACTTGATGGATCAGAAGGCTGATGACATTGCCCTTGCCGAAATGCAACATAAGGTAGAGCGCAACGAGAGGGTAAACATACAGTGAGGTGGCAGTGGATGACATGTCGAGGATCGTGACAGAGATCCGGGTGCTGCAGGACAGGACAGGGAGTCGACGAGGAACATGTTCGACTCGAGGTTCGAGTGGAGCTAGAACCCGGAGCTCGGGGGGACCGGGGAGATCATCCCGCGTCCGGACTTCTGGAGGATGAACACGTCGCTGTTACATTACGCCACCGTTCATGATGAGGAGGACGATTTTCTCCTCCATAGTCATTTTCACCATTTTTAGTGATATTAGATTATTTTGATGATGTTTAATGGTAAGGTTTGATATGATGATGAATGAGCCTAAAAGTCAAACCAACCGCCTTGTTTCTGGAACTAGAAGGACTAATTTGGTTGTGTTTGCTATCAATAAATGAGCTGGAGGTGTTGAAAAGGTTCCAACTTGGACTTTTCCCATGGTCAACCAAAGGACAACCTCGTAAAGGTCCCTCCTCCCCCCCCCCACCACATAAACCGCTTTCCCGTTAGGGGATTCTAACCGCCGTCGGTCAACAATGCCTCAGTAAATCCCCGCAGACAAGGCCGTTGGTTGTCACCGATAAGGAAGGGCCGATGGATCCGACGGCGTCGTCGTCGTCGCATAATTTGACGATGGCCGCCTACAGGGCGTGGTTCCTCAGGGCGAAAGGTCCCATCGCATGCTCTACCATGAAGAGGCATTCCCGCGGGATTTGGTTCGGCGAGGACCCCACCGACGATGCTTTCATGAAATTCCTGCTGCAGCTCGCCATCATAAACTTGCTGTCGTATACGCTGCATTTCCTCCTCCGGCCCCTGAAACAGTCGAAGCTCGTATGCAGTTTCCTGGTGAGTCCTGGCCGAGGCCAATGCTTTCGCGCGGGGTTGATCTCTCCATGGCTGTTGTCTTCCTGACGATGATGATTGCAGGCTGGTTTGATAATGGGCCCCAACATGATGGGCCGCTCCAAGCTATTCCGGAAGATCCTGATTCGGCCAGAGGAAATGTTGTTGGCCAGGACAGTTGGCTACCTGGGCGCCTTGTACGTCATCTTCACGTTAGCCGTGAAGACAGATTACATGGTAATCATGAGGAACTTTAGGAAAGCGGCTGTTATCGGGACATCGGGCGTGTTCACCTGTTTCTTCACCCTGCTCGCTCTGTCATTCGTTTTTGATCTTCCCGGAGTAAAGAAAGGGTTCTTCCGCATGTTGTTTGGGATCGGGATGTCGGTGACTCGATTCCCGAGCGTCGCCCACACTTTCGACGAGATGAACATCATGACATCAGAGCTAGGCGAGTTGGCTGTGTCCTGCACCATGATTAGTGAGATTTTAGGGTGGAGCGGGTACCTTGTCGGATTGTACCTGCGGTTCCCTTCTAACCAGGAATTAAATCTCGTGTGTGCGATGTCTGTCCCGATATTATTCTATGTGGGCTTTCGACCTGCAATACAATACATCGCTCGGAGGTCGCCTGGTGGAATACCAGTGAAGGAGACCTACGTTTTGACGATCCTGTTGGGATCGCTGGTGGCCGGGTTCTTGTGTGATTTAGTAGGCTCAATGCAGCTGGGGTTTCTAGTCGCCGGACTGATGGTCCCAAATGGACCCCCGGTGGGTGCGACGTTGACCGAGAAGACTGAGGTCGGCGTCATGGAACTGTTGTTCCCCCTTTACTTCGTCTCCATCGGTAACCTTCTAGACTTTTCCCAGATCCAGTTCAAAGCTGCTGGAGAGATCTTTGTCTTAGTTATGGTCTCAGCTTTGGCAAAATTCACTGGCGGTGCGGCATCTGCCTATTTCATCTGCAGCTTAAGGTTCAGCGAGTCCGTCTTGCTCGGCCTTATGCTCGTGATAAAGGGACCTTATGACCTAGCCTTGTACGTTCGCTGGACCGCAGCGAACGTAAGATCTCGTGCTATTAATCTTACTGGTTACGAATTTTCCCAGAGGCTCATGTCATCTTTCTGTTGCTTTTCCAATGTGTAGGAAATCATGAGGGCAGTCTTCACTGCCCTAGCAATGTCTGAGGTTATAGTGACCATGATCGTGACGCCGTTGATACGCATGTTCTACAGCCCCCATGCAAGATTAAGCGCCCCGACATGGAAGAATGCAAGGTTTCTCATTGCCACTTCGCAAAATCATGAGTTGCGGGTCATTTGTTGTGTATACAGCGAGGATGATGTTCCCGGGGTCATCTCTCTTCTCGAGGCATCTTCTCCGACAAAAGGCAGCCCGATATTTGCCCACGTTCTCCACATGAACGAGCTAATTGGTCAAGCGACTCCTGGCATACACCCTTACGATGAGCGATTGCGATATGTGAAATCCAACGGGTCATCTCCCATCATGGGGGCATTTGAGAATTATGCGATGAGCTCCAATGGTATGGTTAGGCTGAGGCCATACTTGGCGATTTCATCACACCGGAGTATGCACGAGTTCATCTGCCGGCTTGCTCTGCAGGAGCACATCCCTCTTATTATAATCCCGTTTCAGGCGAATCGACAAGTCAGCTCCGCCGAATTGACCACAACTCGCGGCATCAACAGCAAAGTCCAAGCGTATTCCCCTTGTACGGTTGGACTGCTATTCAGCAACAGTGACTGCCGCCTTAGCCTGGCTGCGAACTATTTCACCAGCATCGCGATCGTGTTCATCACCGGGAACGACGATCGTGCGGCCCTGGCTTTAGGCATACGCATGACGGGTCACCCGAAGTTGAGGGTGACGCTGATCCGGATTGTGATCGCCGGTTGGCAGTGCACGTCCGTCAAGGAAAAAGCCGAGAAGAAGCTAGACGACTTGATGGTTAGTCAGTTTGTGGCAGAGAGGGGGAGGAATGAACGAGTCGGGTACTACGAATTCGTCGCGGAGAACCACGAGCAGGTGATGAAGTGGATGAGGGAGCTGGGAGGGGGTCACGACCTCATAGTCGTGGGGAGGAAGAGGAGGAGGACGACGGAGTCGATGGACGAGGAGACGATGATGGACTGGATCGAATATCCGGAGCTCGGGGTGCTTGGTGACCTGATCGCGTCCGCGGAGTATTCGTCGGGCACGTCGGTGTTGGTAATGCAGCACTTTGGGGACGTTTACGTCAAAGCAAGGAGTCAACTAAATGAGGATGATGCCATTCATCTCCTCAAATTAAACTCTTGAACAGGGAAATCAAATTTTAACATTACTATTATTATCAATTTTTTTATTTAAAAATTTCATTAGTTTGATTAGTTTCATTGCTGGAGATTAATTATTTTTTAGATATCTCTAGCCAATGGGATTGGGAATTGGTTTTATTTTTCTTTGTAAATCATTCTTTCAACTCATTTGGATTTAGAAACGTCATAGTTTTCTCACTTGGTAACTTGGATTTTGAGGCGGCCCGTCACTGTCAGGGACGATGAGGCCCAGGAACAGTAGTCCCAGGTGGCCGACAGTCTCAGCTAATAAACAGGATGCAGAAGACCACGATTATGTTACTCTCTCCCATGGGACGGCCTGGGAAGTCTTCTTAATCATCCATGAGATTACAGGCTTGACTACATAGGCCAGCAGAAGCAGGAGGGCCAACACAGACAGGATCGAGAAGATTGAGTTCATCGGGTTTTCCCCGAGGTTGTTGGCCAATGTCGAACCCACGGCCGATACGGTCATCCCGATCAAGTCATTGAACATGGCTGTGGGGATCGCGATGCGGCTCAGTTCGGTGTTAAGGAGATGTAGCTCGCTCAGGAGGCCTGAAATGACAGGAAGTCCCGACAGGGAGTTTGCAGAAACAATGAAGGGCAGGGACTTGGAGAGCTTGCTGTCACTCGGGAGATGGAATGTAGTAACTATCACCGGGGCGATCATGAGGATCATCGCCAAGCAGATCACTATGCCGATCACGATCGCAGTGTGACTGGGGTGGAACATCGTGGCAGGGACCATCTTGACGCCTGTGGTGAAGAGGAAGCACATAATACCAAAAGTCGTGAACGTCTTGATGACCGCCACTCCCCTGTCAGGAAATCTGTATTCCCCTAACAATGTATACCTGCCGATGACCGAGAAGTCGTTCCATCCATTACCACCTCCCCCGTTAACATTCCGAAGAAACAGAGGGAGGGAGAACCTTACGACCAGCTGGGAGACAACGGAGATTTGGTTGAAGGGCTTGAGGACGAAATGGACGAGGCTCGTGATGAGGAAGATGAGAATAGAGCAGGGACGTGGACGGGGTGTGTAAGAATATCGGACCGGCCCATATGACGAGCCCAGCATGCAAGCCCAGCGGGGTTCCTCTCTAAAACCAATTGGCTATAGAGGGAGTAACCCGCTAGGCTATATATACTAGGCCGGACTCTTTTCTCTATTCGATGTGGGATTGGGTTTGCTATATAGCAAACCTTTCAACATGCCCCCTCAAACCCAAGCCCACATACGGGCTTACAAGCCGGCACCCTTTTTTTTTGGGTTGAACCGGACCACACACGCGACCCACATACGGGCCCACAAGCCAGCACCCTTTTTTTTCGGGTTGAACTGGTCCACACACACGGGCACCCTTTTTTTTTTGGGTTGCACCGCACCACACGGGCGAGGGGGGCCTACCATCGATTTTACTGGGCTTAACCTGCTCTGATACCATGTAAGAATATCGGACCGGCCCATATGACGAGCCCAGCATGCAAGCCCAGCGGGGTTCCTCTCTAAAACCAATTGGCTATAGAGGGAGTAACCCGCTAGACTATATATACTAGGCCGGACTCTTTTCTCTATTCGATGTGGGATTGGGTTTGCTATATAGCAAACCTTTCAACAGGGTGGCTGTCCTGCCATAAAAGGCCGGAGGTGGTGACCCCCGATCTTGAGCACTGTATCGTTTATCATCGACCTGGCACGGCATCGTCATGTCTGCCAAGACTGCGAATTCAAGCACGCGAAATGTGGTGCAATGTGTGTGATGGTAATCGGATGGGAAAAAGGAAAGTTATAAAACTATAAAACTCAAAGGTGGGGAGCTTTGAGTTAGGATTGTAATTTAGTTAGTTAAATCGAGATTAATGGCTCATACCAAGCTTTTATTTGGTCGGTCAAGCTAATTGATAGTCCCTTCAGCTGTTCACTAATTCTGTTTAGACTAATTGATAGGGCTTATTTTTATCTGTTTAAATCTAAAAACATTTAATGAATTGTACCATTCATTAAATATTTCATTGTTTATGGCTTGAGTTTAATTTAAGACATATCTAATTCTGTCGATTACGCTAATGAAATTTTAATTTCAACGGTCATCACGTGATAAATCTCCAAAATTTCATGCCAATTATCGCGGGAGACAAACGAGGGCGGGATTGCGTGAAGCAAAACCCGATTTTGACAATGAAATCATGGACAGGACGGAGGTTTTATTACAGCATCACCGGAATAACGACCCCATGTCGTCTTCTTCGACATCTCCGGACTGGGCTTGGATGGAATTACAGCATAAAAACGACACGCCACGGCCAGACCCCTTATAACCAGACTTAGAGCCTAGCAGGACACCATAACTTCAAGCCATTGTTTGCTTCCTTACAGCGCCAGGACCAATCCTGGGACTGACTTCCTGACCTGGTCCGACAGGCTGCTCTCCCAGATGGATGCGCAGAGGGCGTTGGTGGAGGAGATGGGGGCGATCTCTGACGACGACGCCTCGGTGCCGCCGAAGCGGGTGATGGTGAGGGAAGTGTTGAAGTACTCCCTTACCTGGGTGATCACCCCGTCGTCGGACACCGTCCACACGTGGACCCAGAAGACGGAACGGCGCTCGTCGCAGCCCTCGGCAATCACGAGCTGCCCAAATGAGGCAATCGAGTCTGGCACGAAGGTGAAGGGGAGTTGCTGTTGCTGTTTGCGTCGACCATGTGAGCCAGTCAGGAGGCGAATCAAGTGCTGGTGACTCGGGGGGCCATGGAACCGCCACTCGAGGTCTGGCACGAGGAGGCCATGGACGGTGTCCACGTCACGGGAGCAGAGGGCCTCGTAGAGGGAGCGCACGATGCCGATGTTACCTTCCTTTCCGCCAGCGGATCGAGGGGACAGGATCTCCTTTCGGGGAGATTCTCGGAAGTGGTTAGCCAGTTCTGTGGGTGTCTGAGGGCGATGAGGTTGGGAATGTGGAAGGCTACCGAGGTCTCGGTCGGAGGAAGACAATGCCAATATCTCTTCGGCAGGGGTGGGGGTGTCGGACGAAGCGGGGCATTATATAGGGGAAAGGGCACGAGGTGAGGCTATGATTAGGTGCGAGAGCTCCTACAGGAAACTTGGGGTAGGGATTCATGCTTACCACGTGGCGAATCCTCATTGGAGAATTAGGATGTCCGAAGGGAAGGCGGTAGTTTTGTTTACTTTGAGAAGGAAAACGTGGAAACAGACATGATTTCAACCTCCCACACCCTTCCATTACTTAAAAAGTCAATCAAAGGCATTTACATAGGTGATAAGAAATTGCAATGTCCCAAAAACACAATATTCCCGAGTAGGATGAGTCGTCATTGTAACTGAGTGGTCACATCAGATTAAAGGACACATTTTCTTTTTTTTTCACAACGTATTGTTTTGTTTTGGGGGTTCGTGTCGTGGGAAGTCATTGGTGCAACCTTAAAATTCTTATGACAACCTCGACATCCGATCAAGTTGGTCCGAATCAAATAGAACTGATTTCTTATCTTATGGTATGGTAGCCTTCAGGCCCAACTTATAATGGGCCTACTAAGCCCAATATCCAAAGCCAGGGAAGCACATGTTAGTTGAGCTGTCCCAATAGAAGCCCAAAAGTGAGAAAAAGGGTTGGGACCCAATCTGGGGTCACCAAACAAAAAACGCCGTATTTCGCATGCAAAAGCCGTCACGACATCAATCTCTTCCCCCCCTCCCATCCCAAGAATAGAACCCAATACAGCTTGGGTATACAAACACGACAAGCATCACGGCATCGGCCGGAGTCGAGATTCGATCAAAGAAATCGTCGTTTCTCTGTTGCGAGAAAACCGTGCACGCTGGGTGTCAGTCAAGACTCGTGAAAGCAGCAACTAATGGGGACAAACATGCAAAAAATGAAAAAGACAAACCATATCCAATCCATGTCATTTTAAGAATTTGATGCTGTCCCTGCGAGTCTGTCTGGTCCGGGCCCATCCCAATCTTCTTCACCTAACCCACAAACCCGTCCATGTCCTTTAACAAACTTCTCCAGACACCATGTCCAGGTTCTTATCTGTCTAGCCTCCACAACAACCACTTCTCCCTCTCAAATCCCAACAGCCTGTCCTATTTTCTATATGGCATCATGCATCCGCAGTTGAATAAGGCTACCAGACCCAGTTTCGCATTTGACATCCCCGCCCCTCTAAATCCACTCCTAGCTTGGTAATGCTACCGTTCTAGAACCGAGGTCATTATGGTAATTTAGCACCATCCCCCCACCCAAAGACTACCTGGACCCTCCTTTTATATTTCACCTCATTATGCCCACGAATGCATGAGAAAACAAAGTTTTTGTAAGAGAGACGAACCTCTGCTAGCCAGCTTTTAAGCCTACCAGAGAATTTGTGAGGGTCTTGAGATGTCGCCAAAGGCCGAATCCCAGGTCCCTTTGCTTCCTGAGGGGAAGTTGACCACCAGGTCGGGGTCCGTCCCCGGCGCCGTGTTCAATATCTCCACAAGTATTATTGGTGCCGGGATCATGTCCATACCTGCAACCGTCAAGGTCCTGGGGGTTATACCTGCTTTCATCCTAATCGCGGCAGTTGCTTGGCTCGTCGACATCTCGGTTGAGTTCCTGATGAGGTTCACGCATACCGGAAGCTCGATGACGTATGCTGGGGTCATGAAGGAGTCATTTGGAACGCTGGGATCTGTGGCAGTGCAAATTTGTGTCATGATCGCTAGCCTGGGGTGTCTAATAATTTACCTCATCATAATAGGTGAGCAGGCAAAGATCAGATGAATATGGAGCCCACGTGCTTCGCGGAGATTTGTGTTAGAGCAATAAATGATTTTTGCTGAATAGAAGATATATAATTCCAACCTCTTTTTCTTTCTCAGGTGACGTGCTGTCTGGAAACCATCAGGGTGGATCTGTGCATCTAGGTGTATTGCAGGAGTGGTTTGGCATTCAGTGGTGGAATTCCAGAGAATATGCACTCCTCTTCATCCTTGTCATCGTGATGCTTCCGCTGGTCTTGCTAAGACATGTAGGTCAGTATTCCTTCGAAATTTTCTGTTACATAAATAGAAAATTCAAACCGATAACATAATTTAAGGCAAAATTTACCCGGATGCCAAGTTCAAAAAACTGAATGTACGGTAAGAATGCAAGTTCGTAAACTCATCCGAAAGAGAAAGACATCATCGAAACATAACATGAATTTAAGCTCATGTATTGACTGATGACCTCTGTTGCTACTTCAAAAAAAAAAAGACATTGTAAAATTTTTATGTAAACTCTCATCCATTTCAAGTACAACAAAGATGTGCCCACCCACATATGCAGAATTTTCATAATCATTAAGACTAACATGCTTCTGCTGTTTTTTTTTTTTTTCTTTTTCCAGACTCACTGAGATTTAGTTCAGCCATCTCGGTGCTCCTAGCAGTTGTCTTTGTTGCTGTAAGTTCAGTCCTTGCAATATATGCACTGGTGGAAGGTAAAGCAGAGAACCCCAGATGGTTCCCGCGCGTGGAGACTCAAGCATCATTTTTTGACCTGTTCACTGCAGTTCCAGTCATTGTGACAGCTTTCACATTCCACTTCAATGGTAAGAGCTGCATGTCAGTATAATTCCAAAGTGCAATAACTAGGTTCATGAACTTGGAGAAAGTAAAACGAAAACATAATTATAGGACCTGGTTTACTCTTTAGAATCGCCACAATCTTTTTCAATGTTCTGGGAGAATCCAATAACGCCCATAAATTCATATAACTGCAGTTCATCATATTGGTTTCGAGCTAGGCAAGCCCTCGGATATGCTATCAGCAGTGAGAGTATCTTTGATACTATGTTCAGGCATCTACTTTGTGGTTGGAGTTTGTGGATACCTGCTTTTTGGGGATTCTGTCATGCCTGACATACTGATCAACTTTGATCGGAGCTCAGCTTCTCCATCTGCAGCATTATTAAACGACATTGTTCGACTCAGCTATGCGCTACATCTCATGCTGGTTTTTCCTCTATTGAATTTCTGTTTGCGAAGCAGCATAGATGAAGTTCTTTTCCCTAAGAAGATTCTTTTGTCAACAGACACAACCAGATTTGTGTCTCTCACCATAGTTCTGCTTGCTGTGGCCTATCTAGCAGCAATTGCCTTCCCAAACATATGGTACTTCTTTCAGTTCGTGGGTTCCACCTCCACAGTCTGCCTCGCATTTATCTTCCCAGGTGCCATTGTACTCAGGTATCTAATTCACCACCTTTTATTCCCATAAACATCATGCAGAATTCGCATGTAAATCTGTTGCGGTTCTAACTTAAATAACTTGTCTTTGTCTAGGGATGTCCACGGCATATCCAATCTCAAGGACAAAGTCATGGCGAGAACTATGATCATCCTAGCAATCATAACAAGTGCATTGGCCATTTCAACAAACATATATAGCCTCCTAGCAAACCATTCATAAAAAAACCACTTTTCTGGTGCTCTTCAAATGAATAGCCTGCCAGAAAATACTCTTCAAATGAATAGCCTGCTAGAAGATATTTTGTAGAACATCTCCTTTTCTTCTGGTTTCATAATTTTCAGAATACACAATCTGATTTCTAAGCTGTTACATATATTTAAAGGATAACAGAGGACAGGTAAGTGTTGATTATGTATGTCAATATCTAAATGAAATGCAAAATCAGTTGAATAGAGAGAAGTGTTGTCACTCGAGGATGCAACTAGCAGTTACTCCAGGAAAAGTTTGACGTTTCACATAAATCAACCTAAACTATAAAGTAAAGTATTCTAAAAAGGAATCAACTTCATCAAAGAAAACTAATGGAAGTCCTGAAAATAACACGAAGTATGATTTTAACTTTCTCAGACAACTCAATTCAAGCTCCACGTCATTACCACTAATTCAAAATCTACAGGCAACTGAGTTCAGGCTCATAAACCGTTTGCTGCATTTTCATTACCAGATCGTGTAAAGTGGAATAGATGTTCTCTTTTTGTGTATGCTGCTTTTATCTACAGCGAAGAACTTACTAAGGACTCCATAGTCCATCCATATAGATCCAACTACTGCCTGGTTCCTTCCTGACACAGCTCCTTCATGACCTCTCTCATGCCAATTCCATCTCGAGGATTTCCAGTTTGTAGATATGCATTAGACATGAGCAATCAGGCGAGATGGAGAGAATCTTCTTGGCTATAAGCCTTCTACTATCATCTCAGAGAACAAAGTGTGCACCTCTACAGTGTTCTCTGTAGATGATAGTAGAAGCCACGTTGCACCTCTACAACGTGTAACGCGTGCTCCTCTACAACGTGTGCACCTCTACATTGTGCACCTCCCTAGTAAATTCTCGAACAGACGGCGAGATAAATCCAGTTCTGAGCATTTTAAGTAAGAATAGGGATATGGTTCAGCATCACTAGCGAATCTTGTTCGGAGAAATAGAATGTTGCCACAATGAAATGCCAGTTCTCGTTGGTTTCCACGGACTTCTCATCTGCTCAGTAATGAAGGAAATAAATCAGGGGCTGGAAATCCGAGTTCCTGCAAGCTTCATGAGCAGCAAACAGATCAGGGGAATCCAGAACTGCAGATGATGGACATCTGGACGAAATCAGACCCAGCAAAATCCTAAAATCCAAAGAACTGGGCCGTTACACGACCCCAATGGTCGTAGCTCATCAAGAATCACGGCGTCTGTTCAAGAACTCCGACGCCCGAAAGCGATTATTCCATTCTTCACCTCCTCCCTTCCAGATTCAAATCATCGCGGCTGGCGAGCGATGGCGAGGCGCGGCTTCTCTTCTGGTTTTTCTATTTGTATAATGAAAGGATAATGAATTCGTCTCGACTGAGCCCATGAATGAACTGGAACGGGCCTCAAATAGGCCCATGGCCCAATAAAGCCCACGGGTTTCCACAACCGTGTTCGGAGATAAGAACATATCAAAATTTGTACACGGAGGATGAAGGGAGACACTCGAAAGCCCATCATTTCATTTCTTTGCTCTACTTTCGCGGTTAGCTCATAAAGTAAAAACGAAACATGAAAAATATTTAGCTATTCACCCTATTTCTTTTTCTCTAATTCAACATTCGATAATAATAAAATATCTATTTGTAACCCTAAATTTTAATGAGCTTTATTTCATAATAAAACTCATAATTCATCGTGACAATAGTATTGGTTCGCAAAAAGAGTCGTCTACTTTTCTCCTTTCCCCTTTTCTTCCTTAGAAATTTCGAATTCATCGTCTCTTTTTTCCCCTTCATGTTCCCCTTTCCTCCTCTTTTCCTCATTTTGGATGAAACTCGAAGTTTTTAACTCTATTTTTTAAAAAAACTAAACTTTAGTGACTTCGAGTTATTGGCATCGACGAATTGAGTTTGGTGGACCCATTTCACAAATTATTTTACGAACCAAATAATATTCCTCTAATTTTAAAATGACTTTACTTAATGACATGTCCTCTAAAACTTTTTTGTGGCTTAAATTGATATTTTAAATCTTTTATGACTTAATTATGACATTATAAGTCAATATTTACCGTAATAAAGTCATCTAACGTGACTAATTTTTAACTTTAGTTTTATCCGACGTGAGTGACAAAATATCAATTTGTGTCCCTAAATTATGGAAGAATCTCTAAATCGATTCAAAGTTAGTTTCACATATCAATATTTTATCACCTACATCGGAATTAAAAGTAAATAAGCTATATCGGACAATGAAAGCACTCTATTATACTAAATCAGAAAATTTAAAATAATTTTTAAAAGTAAGGTAAAAAAAGAAAAAATCCGCTTGGGTTCATTTCGTAAAGAAAATTTGTTATTTTCTTTTTGTTAGTAGGGATGAATTTTTGTGATTGGTCCTCATTTTTATTTTTACGGCAGGGTTTCTTTTTTCAGGGTAACTACTTTTTTTCTCGTCAGGGTGTATGGAGGGAAATTAATCTACCTATGCATGCGTTCATCAAAACCTTAAAGTTATCCCTTTATATTTTATTTCCATGCACTGCCAAATGAAATACCAAACAAAAAGAAAAGATGAAAAACGAACCGCACACTAATATTTTATCTCACCTACTATTTCAGCATCCTTCCTCCGTGTCAACTGGGTTTACAAGAAGGCCCAATTCCTAAATGGGCCTTACGGACGGATCTTACTTCAGGCCCATCTACCATAACTCTAAAACTAAAAGATTAGTGACGCTCAACCTTCAAATAAAAAACATATAAATTCAAGCGCATCAGAGTTTGTTCACATGAATCCGACTAGACGATACAAATATTTGAGGTAATAAATTTCGATCGGACATATCTTCGCGCGCGTCTATATCGTAACATATCTCTTGGTATATTTGGCACGACGAATGGGGCCCCGTTTCATATTGCTTGTCATTCCACTGTCGAAAATGCAGAGAACACGGTTTGGTTCCAACCAAAAAAACAAATATGTATTATATAATTTCAGAATGTTTTTTTTTTCTCTCTTCTTTTCTAAAGTTTTGTTGCCATCGCAATTGTGCATTCGCATGTGAATGTACTTTCCCCGAAGAGCAAGTCACGTGTGTTTATTTTTTTCTTTCCGCAATTTTTTTCCCTCTGGCAAACCTTGCAAAAACACAAAAGAGAAAAAGGATAAAGAAGAGAGGTTCACATCCAACGACATTGACCCCAAAACATCAATTCGACACGGCATTGATCCATTTTTACGGACACGGAGTATACATACATCCGAAACGTACGATTATTATGCACACATCGCCGTATAAGTGCAATTTCGGCGAATTTTCCTGTCGAGTCGATCTGTAATGTACGTGCTTGCTTTTTACCTTAGAGCGTATGTGCAAATATGTACATGAATCACACAGAGTATACGACATCGAATCACGAAATCTTTTTATTTTCTGTTTTTTTTTAATATTATATATGTAGTTATCCTGGATTCAGAGAATTGGGGATATTGCTTTCAATCCATGATTGGGGCCCGAAGAAATATTCCTTTCCTGGATTTAATCCTGTCAGGTTGCGCGAAGAAACTCAACAAATGAATTGATGCTCGTATTATTTTACGCGGAAAAAATAACGTGTACAGGTCAGCATTGTCACCAGCAAAACACATTATGTGCTGTGCTCTCATGACGTTAATTTTGTACATAAAAAAACCCTTCTTTTCAGTAAAGGAAATCTGCAGATTTTAGTCAGCTGTGATGAGCTAATCGTTGATGAATGGATTCTTAATAATTGACCAAGCAGTGATTTTAGCTTGGCGGAGGAAATTCGAGGGTTTCTCCTTTGAGCGCAGACATATCCGAGGACAAATGTTGCCCATGCTGTAATCAGGCTGAGAGGACCTCAATGGACGACGGTTTTTCGTTCGAAAAGAGCCCTAGAAACCCACTTCGAAGTCGAGGTTTTTACGAGGTTCGAACCTTCAGAAGATGAGGATAACACGAAGCCGTGCTCGCAGACAAGGAATTGTAAATGATACTGTAATATGTTTGTAGGGCTTCACCCGGTTTCGAGGAGCATTTAAGGCTCCAAATGGGGAGTTGCGAACGCTTTGAGATTCATTTTCTCTTTTCGGCCAAATATGCTTATGTTTTGCACGACTTCGGAGGTCATCCGCGAGGGGTCTAAGTCTACAACAAAGGATTGACAAAGCTTTTTCTTTTTCTCTCTTTTTTCCCCCGAGGGGGAGGAAGAGGTTTGCTATTGCTCTCATTGTTTTGTAGTAATGATTAATGGGCACACATGTGAATAGGATTGGAGTGTTTTTATTTGTGTGTATCTTCCGAGTACGTTTGATTTCTTTTGTCCTAGTGGAATGTAGACAACATCGTCATGCAACACCCAAGTAACAACACCCTCCTCGAGTCCTCCCCAAACAAAGCTCTATCACAAAAAATATAAAGAAAAAAAAAAGATGAGAGAAACAACGAAATTCATACAAACGTGTCTGGGTGTGTGATTTTGAGTCTCGTGAACACACACGCACAGTTTCCTTTACATGGCCCAGATAAAGAGAGGAGAAAAGACGTGAAATACATACAAGATGAAAACGCACGTCGTAGTACCATTCTTACAACTAGTAAACGAATTCGTTGGTAACACATATCCAAACCTCTTGTAATATTTTAAAGCATCTTGTCACAAAAACGAGGACACATTTCATGGCAGGTTAGGGGGCCACCCAACCCCCTCGATTAAATTTTCAAAAAGGTGGACATGAAATCACGTCTCCTCAACCTCACAACCCCTCCCTCATGTTTACATCCCCCGAGGTGGTCGTCGTCGTCCCAGTCAGTCACGCGTCCGAATTATTGTGGTTCGTACCGAGTTCCTGTATTACCGCCATGATCAAACTTAGACTAATGTTTTACGGGCACGTGAGGTACGTGATCGAGAATTTGTTCGTTGGTAAAATGTCATCGTATTATAAAAAAATGTGACACACCCCAGCCAGGTTACCCCTCGGAGTGAATAAAACATGGACGAAGACAAAGGGAGTGGGGAATGGCACGTGTGGAGAGAGAGACTGAAGATTGTGGTGAGTAAAAAGGAAAAAGGAAAGATTTGGGGGGGGGTGGGGGGGGGGGGGGGCGGGGGGGGGGGGGGGGGGGGGGGGGGGGTGGGGGGGGGGGGGGAAATTGGACAAAACATGACGGCTGTTATATGAAATATGTGCATGATGTAAGAAAAGAATGGAAAAAAAAAAGAGATAAAAATGGGTTTCCAAGTGTTAAAAAAAAAAGAGAACGGGGCATTGCTTGATAAAAAAAAAAAATTAGAAAAAAAAAGAAGAAAAGAAAAGGATCCCGTGAGGATAGTTTGGAGGCATCCCAAAGAATCAAGCAAGCCCTAGAAAAATAAAAATAAAAATAAAAAATAACAAAAGAGAAAGAGAAAAGGCATCCCTTCTGGCTTTGCTTTCTTTCATTTCGTTTTCTTTCTCTCTTGCTTTTGTCTTGGTTCGCTTTCTCTTCCTCTAGTCGCTCACACACATCTTTCGGTATGGTCCCGGCTTCCTCCTTCCTGAATAGGAGTCATTCTAATCGGATGATTATTGCTCGGTTTCGTTTCGATGGGGTACTGCGATCCAAACATCGAGATCAGTTGGCATACTTTATCTTATGTCGGGCTGAGCATGTGGCGATCGACTAAGAAATGGAATGAGTATGCATTCCGGGCATTCGGCACGATTCTCCTTATCGAGTGCTTAACGCGGGGAATGCATTCTCGGAAACCCTGACCCAGAAATAACACAACGGGCGCGACGAATTCCCTCAATTAGACCGGACCACTTGTCTGGCTTCGCTACCGAATGATGATGATCTGCAAATGCAGAGGGCAGAAAACACACAAACACAACTCACTCGTCACATTACGCACAACAACAAAACCTTTTCGCATTCACGAGCTCATAATTCCATCTCTTCCCAACCCACGGCCTTATTCGAGGTACTCACTGTTCTCTCCTTGTCAGGGATCATAATGTCCCTTTCCTAAAGACTGGATCTGTCAATTATTCCCCCTCCCTCCCCCTCCTTCAATACATACACAATAAAAAAACAAACAGACATATCATTTGTGCGAGCTAGTTGTAGTAGGTATGGATATTATTGAAACCCTTTTAAAAAGTATGGAGAATTCAACATGGCGTCGGCACATAATGAACACATGATTCAATAACTTTTCCCGAGACCTTTATCTCTGCGTTAGATTATGTGTATCATATGATAAGGAGTACATGAGGGGGTAGGACTAGGGGGGCTTGTAGATTAGCTCTTGGGACAAAAATGGACCCCGGGTTTTTTTTGTGTGTGTGTGTGTGTATGTAATAAAACGATAAGATGGTAACTCCAAGATTGTGGGAGAAGAAAATAAACCACTTAGACTTTGTGTAACTTTTCTTTTTCTTCTTCGTGGCCGTAAGATAATAAGAACATGTCCTCAGACCACGTCATCTGGGCATGGTGAATTTTTATTCTCGATTCCAGCTCACGAGGGGTGGAAGAGAGAAGAAAATAAAATAAATGGTTTTAGGACACAGCGATTCTCGTGGGGACAAGAAGGTCAATTCACATGCATAGATTTTGTCCCACATACTGAAAGGAAGGCAGTCATGTGTGTGGAAGGGAACACCCAAAGGAAAAGCTGGTGGGTTGAGTTTCGAGTTGGTGTTGTTATATATGCAGAGCTAATGCTTCCCCTCTCTTCAATCCCCTCTTCTTCGAACCCGCGCAGTGGAAAGGAAGCCCGTGGGAAGTGGAGGGAATCGAATCGGGGAGGGAAAGTAAACTCCTTAGTTCGATATAATTTCGTCTTGTCATGGTATCGAGGGAGCAGAAGAGAGCCGCGCTTCGCGAGAAGCTTCAAGTCCTCCGTTCTATCACCAACTCCCATGCGGTATGCAGACTGCTTTCCTCAGTTGAACACCCTTCTGATTGAGGATGACGGTTTTATTATCGGTCTGGCGTGATTGTTTATGCTCTCACAGCCTGATCGGTCAGGCGGTTCCTACATTTGGCCGGGTCTTTTTCTTAAACGATTTGTTCCGACGTAACATCCCAATATTGATATGGATTGGTGCCTATTTGTTGTTTTTTGCAGATGGATGAGACAGAAATCGTTGTGGACGCTTCGAATTACATCCAAGAACTGAAACACAAGGTGGAAAGATTGAGCCGAGATATATCCGTTGCGGATTCCTCGAGCGAGCAGCCTCGTTTGCCAGAGGTACATACATGTATCAAGAAATTTCGGTCCTTGTTATTCGATTGAGCGTCGATCTTTCACATGTGCCAGTTTCCGGTCTAGAGCCCTTCCAAATTTGTTTCCGGCAGGTTAATGTAGAAACCCTAGAGAAGGGCTACCTAATCCAAGTCCTCTCGGACAGGAGCTGCCCAGGTCTGCTCTCGTCGATCCTGGAAGCTTTCGAGGAGTTAGGACTCAACGTGATGGAAGCTAGGGTTTCTTGTACGAAAAACTTCCAGTTACAGGCTTTTGGAGGAGATGTAAGATTTTCATTTCCATCAACCTTTGTAGAACCTATAAGAAAAAACTCAATAGTAATTTTTACATATGTGAATATTTATGGTAATATATCATTGCAGCAAAATGACACCTTATTCTCACATGATGCATTCCCCTTCTTATCACACACCATACATATAGACATGGACCCTTCTTGGCTTCTATGTATGATCGCGAGATGACATTTTTGTCCTTCTTTTGCTACGGCCATCACGTCCGTATGACATTTACTAATCAAAGGAACATCTGCATTTGGCAGAATGAGGATGAGGGCGGCGGGGGAATCTATTCTCAGGTGATCGAGAGCGCGGTGGTCCGGGCGGTAAAGAACTGGTTCGAAAACAACGAGAAATGAGCAGGGCATATGTTTGCAGTCCCCTCCTGCTGTCGAGCAAACGTGTTCTTTTGCCTAGGAAGTGAGAGAAAAACAGGGGAGAAAAATCGTGTTCTGGAATTCCCCAAGGGGGTAAAATCGCGATGTTATAGCATTGCATTTTAGAATCTCCTTTGGGAAGATGGGAAATAAGAATAGGAAAGGTGGTGATCAAGAAGGTCCTTTTGAAGTTAAAGGGATCGGTTTTCACCACCCATCCAGTGTTATTCGATGAAGAAGAATACCCTTTCGTTTCTTTTCCTTTTCCTTTCTGTGTAACTGTATGGAATTTCATTCGAGTGTCAAGTTATATAACTTTCGTTTTGGAATTGTATGAAAAGTTGGCTCAAATCCAGGAAGCTTCGGCCGTGCCCTGAATTCACCAAAATTTGATGATTTTGCATCCCCTTGTGTGTCAAGATAAAAAAAAAAAAAGACACATCTATAAACGTTTGCACTGAAAACACGACATACGTACAAGGTAGGACTTCACATAATGAACACATCTTCATTAAAGAACTTTTTTTTTTTTGTTCATGTCCAATTCGGGTTCATTCCGATCATATTTTGATCGTTTTATCTTCATTCTTGTTTGCCGTAAAATGTCAGGGATATTTGTTCACGAACAATAGGAATTCGATTTTTAGTTCTAACCGTGATCGCCAAAGAACAACATATACTAACCTCGTAAACAAAACACCAGAAAATATAGTGCTTACAAGAAGAGAAGAGAGAAAATGTGGCGGATAATCCAAGTCTTCACGACTCTTAATGTGATTGTCAGGTCGCGAATCATGTTTCCTTATTCTGAGGACTTAGTGGAGAGACGTGTGCATTGACTCTTTGCTTGTAGCTTCTTTCATTGTATCCCCGTTGTAGTCCCTCGTCCTCATATGCGGTGGCTCTCCATCTTATCTGATCTTTCTCGATTGTATTTTGCTCATCGTCTCACGTAACCTACTCGATGCACCAATTTTTATTTATGTTTATTTCTTTTCTTTATTGCGAGACTTTGCTAGTTGATTCTATCGCGATAACTTTGAGCGTCTTGCCATAATCACACGTTCTACACATATGGCTCAGACTTTGTTAGAAGTTGGATTTCAGAGAGTAACGGCCCAGATTCAGAACCCAGCCCATGTAATCCTTATATGGTCTCAGTCCATTATCATTGGCCCCTATTTTAGGACCCACATCACCACAGGCCCATCCAAAACATACGGTATCCGGATCCCGACCCGACCGTGAAGTTTAATTCTGCATCCATGGCGGGCGACCCGAGTCGTCCTAAACTTGAGGAAGAAGAAGAAGAAGAAGCGGAACCCCCCCAACCCCCCCCCCCCCCCCCCCCCCCCCCCCCCCCCCCCCCTCTCCAATGGAAGCTGCGAAGAAGTCCCAACAGCCTCCCTCGCCGACGATATCCCGTGCCGACGACTGCAGAAGCTGGAGGAGTCCTCTTACGGACCTCACGAACGACCTCGCCCCCTCGAAGGGACGTCCTCCCAGGACCGTGGCGTGCCATCCTCGCATAGTAGCCGCTGGCGAGGGAGATGTCCCAGGGACGTGTTTTATCTCTCCATTATCGTCTTCTTCTGGTAGGGTAATGTGAATTTCGTGTTCTGTGATTAGGTTGATTGCTTGCTCTCTAGGGATTGGCTAGTCGAGCGAGGACCTTGAACGACGATTCGTTGCTTCTGTTTTAGGCATTGGCATTCATCCTGTCATTTCCGATCGCTCGGATTCTGGGCCTACTAGGAAGTGTAAAAGGAAGGAAGTGGCGAGCTCAAGTGTCATTTCCCCTAATAGAATGAGCAAAGAGGACGTTAGGTCAGTTCCCAGATTGAGCAAGGTGGCATTCGTAAGCTGCCACTGCGTTGTTTCTGCCTCTTTGCAATTAGATTGGGCATTGATTTCTATGTTAGGGTTGACTTACCAGTGACGTTGCTTCCTCAAAGCAAGCTCTTTTATTGCCATTCCTGGACGATTCTCGGGTCGAAGCCACTGAGGAAGATGCCCCGGGAACGTGTTTCGATCTCTCAGGGCTTGATTCCACACCTTCTCTTGACTTCCTGCCTTCTTTCTCTGGTAATAGTACTTTTGGGAATTTCCAGTTGATGTGTTTGATTTGAGGGACATTTGGTTGTTCAACCGGAGGAGAGTGGTGATCGTTCTTTTGTCATGTTTTAGGCCATGATTTCAAGTTTGGGACGATTTATTGTCGGAGGAATAGTAAAGGGAAGGAGATGCCATCCTCCAGTGCTAGTTCCCATACTAGAAGGAGCAGCAGAATTAGGTCGGTTCTTAGATTGGGCATGCAACATTCACAGCAGTCATTGATCTTATGGCAGCTCTTTAACAACATGGTTAATGCAATGCTTCTCTAATCCGGTGATGAAATGACTGCTATTTTAGAGAGACGCGAAAGCGAAAGCCTATGGGGTTGCAGCATGCTCTCTGTGTTTCTGGGTTGATCTTGTGATGCTTTTTTGGAAACGTATTTCTTAAGAAAGGATTATAGCATGTCTGGGCATTCTGATAATTCACATTTGGTAAGGTGGGTGTTCTCTGCCAGGAAACGACCTGGTGAAGTCGAAGATAGAGCTGTATCCAAGTCATGTATTATACCAAGCAGAAAGGTTCGGAATACGAGCTCAAGTAAAGTGAGAATAAGATCAATACACAAATCATGTAGTCTTCCCAACAAGAGGGTATGATCCTTTTCTATTTCATTTCATGGTAACTGGCATGCACATTAAGAAGTAAACAGCAAGGATCCCCTAGGGTATTAGCTAAGCACTTTCAGAAATTAATGGGATACCGAACTCATCACTAACAATATATACAGACTTTTGTGATTATAACATTGCATATCGATCACTTTCTGAGACAGAAGCAGCTTTACCCACCCCCTGACGACGTGGAGAAGGCTAGCGAGTCCTTGCGAGAGTTCATCAGGCAACAGAAGTCCTACTTCGCAGAGGTAGACGCATTTGAACTACCCGAAGAGGAAGCGTCGGACGATGACTTGGAGTGAACTGAGAATGAAAGAGCGCCACTAGTACAGGGTTAGTACATTAACTCTTTCTCCTTCCCTGTCAATACAAGCCCTTTAGGTAATGGCCTCACTTTCTGCTGACCCTTTGCCTGAACCTCGTTCACATGACTACTGTGTATAGTAGTCTGAACGGGGCTTTAGGATTAGGACTTCACTGACTTGAGCTTCACGGTAACTTATGGGCCTCGTTGTAGACCCAATTATGTGCAATGTATGTCGAATGCAGAAATTCATCATGACCCAACAACAACAATCTCCCAAAATCCCCCACAAAGTGGGGTTGGCTTGTAAAAAAGAGAGGAAACCCACTTTCCCATTTGCCCCTTTTTGAGTCTCTAAATAATCTCATCTAGTAGGAGATTTATATGCCTCAAATGACATAATTTAGAAGAAGCAGCCAGATGTGAGGATGAGAAGGGTGGGATTGTCCGTTCTTCTTTCCCATTCTTGTGGCCGACAATCCCAGGACAACAAAGATTCTTCGAAAAGGTTTAAATCGTTGATGAATGAATACGTGATAGGAAGATAATAAGTAAATTAGTCACTCGTGATAGGAAGGGAATGATTGTCCAACTTATCAATTATATAGTGTATACTTTGAAAATTTTTTTTCGATTTATCCCAATGTTTCAAATATGTCATCCTACTGCGACCGCTATTTCGTGCCCTTCATTCAGCTTAGACCACATAGATGGGCTCAAGGGGATTGTCCCAATGACCATACTCTGGCTTCTGCCGCAATACAACCTGCGATCAGTCCCCAATTCGACATGCCTCTACTACTACTACGGCTTCCTCTTCTTGTTGTACACTCTCACATCGGGGTGGGATTCTCATTCGTAATCTTTGTCCGACAGGACGAATCTGACTCAAATACCATGTTGAAATTGTGTGTCGGGGTGCCCTCCACCTAAAAGCCAGCAGTTAGGTGAGGGGTCCCAACTATATTTAAGGACTTGGCCCGGGCCTTTTCTAGCCGGTGTGAGACTATTTCCCAACCCTTCTACAAGAAGGAAGTGGACGTAGAGGACGACTGTTTCAAACAGTCCCCAGCAAAGGCGTGTTCGGACAAACCTCACTCTGGGAACACAACAATGCATGGATTCATTAACATATCTTAGTACTACCATCCTCCATCATTTTAATCAAACTATTCTAGTTTTGTTAGGATTTTCGGATGTATTAGGGAAGAAGCTATTTGCACGGTGCAACAATTCATCAATAAAAAGGGAGGCCCTTCACGTTAAACATTGGGATTATATTATTATTAACTCGGGATGTTTTGACATGGTTGTATATCAGTTTACACGAGTTTTGTTTCTAATTAACCTTGTCGTAGAAATATTCCGTGCATTCATTTTCAAAATTCCTAAAATAATACTTTAAAATAGATTTTATAAAAATCGAGTTCACTCCTTAACAAATCGGCTTTTTGAATGCCGAATTCGAAGGACTTAAGTTTTTGACATAAGAAAATATGAGTTCGCCTTATATTATGCTTAAAAAGCTCAAATTTTAGAAAGCGAATTCGAAACAATTTGAAAGTGAATTTGATTTTTATAAAATCGAGTTAAATGTATTATTTTAAAAATTTTGAATGCAATTACCTTAAAATACGAAATATTTTTACGAATATCGCTCGTAACTAGCCTCGCATTTCCACCGCACGTAATTATCATAATCGTGTCGTTAGGATTTACAGAACGGAAAACGATATCGACCCGTTTCGAACCCGACAAGCCTACAAGGAGACTCATTATTACCGTTTTTTTCTTTCTAACTACGAAAATGGTTTTGAATGAGTCGTTCAAGGGAGCCGACAAACAATTAAAATTTTATCCAACGACCTACCTTAAAACCTTACATCATTAAGATTTTTGTACGCATAAATCACTAATTTTTAAATTAAAATTACAGGGGTAAAGTTACATTAGAACAAATATTATTTTGGAGTGTTGGCTACGTTTAGGGTACGACATTTTATTTTCCATTCTTAACCTTTGCTGGTCATATTATCCATACCTAAACATTTTGACAAAATCCATATATATATATATATATATATATATATGATCACACCCGAGTCAAAACTATGTTCCCTCCTTTTGAATAACTGGCACTCCCTTCGTGCACACACCCTCTTACCAATTTTTCCTCCTATTGACGCCGACCCTCATAATTATTTTCATGAACATAACTCGTTTGTATATAATCGTCCAATCATAATTTTTCCCTTCAATATCCAATCATAATCATTAAATATAGGACCCGTCCAAATATTAAGTTCAACATACAAAACGACTGAAAATAAAGGGAGTAGTCCGCTAAGTTATATATATTAGATTGGACTCATTTTTCTTTTTCGGCTTGGGGTTTGCACCGACTGTTTGGATTGTGGACTCTTTCATACATTAACTGCCCCGCTGATGACTTGTCTGCCGGGGAGACAAGAGACATGGAAAGCAACGATGCCCGGAGAAAAAGAAAACGTCAGTTTCGCTTTGTTTTCATTCCTAACAACTCCTTAAAGTAAACGAAAGAAAAACACCCTCGGACGACCTGATTATGTCTTTGTCTAGATCACAAAGCAACCTTCGGGAAAGGTCCCGTTCTCTCTTTCCTGGGAATTTAACGAACTCTTCCGACAAAAATCGAATCGAGTGGGAGTTGTTTGGGCCGTTTTCCGATCTCGCCTTGACTAATGCTTCGTTGTGATACAAGCGAAATCTCGATAAAACTGCTCCTCTTGGAAACACGAACGATGTTTTGCTTACAGCGGAAGGCACTGGTGTGATTGTTTCACAGGGGAATGTTCTGGTTGCTAATGAGTTAATTGCCAACCACATATAAGCTGATTCATTTGATGACTTTGAACTCGAGGCGAATGGTATTTGGAGATTAGTTGAAACCTCGATGTAGGGCATGGGCATAGCACGCAACCACTGCCGAATTCAATATTCCGGCTGTCACTCGGCTACCTTACAGGGGTTTGAACTCCGCCGGACGCTACCGCGACCGACAATCACATTCATAGTAGGAGGAGATAAACACAAACGGGTCCATGAAATAACGTTGCGGTCATGTCATGTGTCTGGGCGTGATTGCCAAATTGTGTGTAAACATCATTCTTACCACCTAAAGTTTTTGTCTAAAGGGAAGAAGCATCGACTGTTTGGAGAAACAGAAGGCAGCCACAACTTTTGACAAAACCTAAATATCCATACGACAAATGTTCACGACTTTTATCACCTCCATTTGACCCCTTCAAATATTTGTTAGTTTAATCATGGTGAACTTTTTTGGTCGATTTGATTGTGAACGTAGAAAAAATGACTCCTCCCCATGCAATAGAATAATATTACATCCTAATGATATATATGTAGTTTTGCTATTTAAATGTCAACCGTGTTGGTTCACCTGCTTACCTCCACTCCTCCCTATAAATACCCAATTTACACCCCCTCCACGATTTCCATCATCATCCCAAGCACACTCTTCCTACGACATACAGAGGCATTCGTCAGTTGTCATGGCCCCGGCTTCTCCTCCTCCTCGCATCATGGCCGTGTTCTTGGTCGTGAGTTTACTGGCGATGTCCGCTAGCTCCCAGCTCACCACCGACTTCTACTACCATAGCTGCCCTAAAGTCTTCCAGGCCATCATGCCTGTCGTTCGCGCTGCCATCCAGAAAGAGGCCCGCATGGGGGCTTCCCTCCTCCGGCTCTTCTTCCATGACTGCTTCGTCAATGTAATAACCACTTCTCCGTTTTCGATGTCGGATCTTGCGCTGAGTGGTTATTTGTATTGTTTTCAATTTACCTGTTTGTTTGGGGCAGGGCTGCGATGGGTCGCTACTGCTAGACGACACGCCCACCTTCACCGGGGAGAAGAACGCAGCGCCTAACCAGAACTCTGTGAGAGGGTTCAACGTCATCGACCAAATCAAGGCTGCCGTCGAGAGGGAATGCCCTGGGATAGTGTCCTGCGCTGACGTCCTGGCCATCACCGCCAGGGACTCTGTTCATCTCGTGAGTTGAAATGACGGGACAAATATTGAATATAATGGTTGCGCAAGACAGATCGATGGGATTCGTTCGATTGAATCACGTTAACCGATGCTCTTGAGTGCGATGCAGCTCGGTGGACCTTACTGGGACGTGAAGCTGGGGAGGAGAGATGCGCGAACCGCAAGCCAGGCTGCCGCCAACAACAGCATCCCACCTCCAACCTCCAACCTCAACCAGCTCATCTCCTTCTTCCAGAATGCCGGCCTCTCCGCCAGGGACATGGTGGCGTTGTCCGGGTCGCACACCATTGGGCAGGCCAGGTGCACAAACTTCAGAGCGAGAGTATACAACGAGACAAACGTGGACGCGTCCTTCGCGCAGACTAGGAAGAACATCTGCCCAAGACCGAACGGGGTCGGGGACAACAACCTCGCTCCACTCGACCAGCAGACCCCGACCTTCTTCGACAACAACTACTACAAGAACCTGCTCCAGAAGAAGGGGCTGCTCCACTCGGACCAACAGCTGTACAACGGTGGATCCACCGACTCCCTAGTAAAGACCTATGGCAACAGCCAGAGCACCTTTGTCAACGACTTCGTCAACGGCATGATCAAGATGGGAGATATCAGGCCGCTCACTGGATCCAACGGAGAGGTTAGGAAGAACTGCAGGAGGGTTAACTAAGCAAGGATAGCGCGATTAACGATCGCATGCCAAATTTCCTTTGGTCTGATTTCCTAGCGATGCAATATGGCTCGACCTGGGACTGAGTCTTTATCTAATGGTCAAGGATTAGTAAAAGAGCCCCTGGATAATGGTTCGATCTATTACGTCTTTTTCTACTTTAAACTAATTCAACTTAGGATCGCTCTCGTCCTTTCCTAAGCCGTATCCGAGCCGCAGTACATCCCCGGGTTTTTAGCTTCGCTACCTCGAGGAACTTACCACCTCCCCTGCAAGAGGCTACCGACATAGAAAGAAGATTGAAATTAATTCATTGACTAAAAATTAGGTTCATGGGTGGGCCATGGCCCATTGAGCTCAACCCATTTTATTAGTTGGGCCCAAATACCGAGTTCGGTCGGTCCATGAAGGCTGTAAGTAACAGGATACGTCATGCTGAGACATGACCAGCGTATGTTGCTTAAACCCAGGGACTTGATAAGGTTAGGTTGGTCCCAAGAATAGGAATAGGAAATGGGCATTCTTGTCATGTTGAATTAACGAATGTCCGTTCACTTTCTCGTCATTATTCTCTTCTTCTTGTAACTAAACATACTATTTTTTTCTTAATAGCTATGTTTTTTCTCTTTCCTCAAAAATGAATACCCATCACATCCCCCACGATTCTCCTAAGTTCATGTGAATCTTTATCAGGACTGAACAGTAATATGTCATCTATGTATATTAATGCAGAATCCTGAATAGGCCAAAAGATTGTAGTCATAGCTTTCTGGAATAACGATGGGGGAGGTAAGAGGTGCAGTTGATGTCCTCCTCACGCCAAGGAAACCCCCCCACCTCTTTCTTTACCTACATTGCCCAATTATTTATCATCTTCTCATATATTTATTAGCGAGGAATGCATGACCGCGTTGTGTTGTAAGGCAAGGCAGCACTCCATCGTCAATGCATAGATATAGTCAATTTTTAAGGCAGTACGAAATTAATTCTCTTTAAAATTTTGATTTGTATTATGTATGCCCGCTTTTTTTTTAGTTAAACTGGAAAACTAACTATTAGATTGTTTTCTCTTGTGGTGATGCCAAATATGGACTTCCTTTTTGGAATGTGAATCATAAAAAGAACCCAAAAAAATTGTAGATCATCAACTTTTTTTTTTAAGTAGGGCAATTTGATTAACAACCCCAAGATCGACCGTGATCCTTACCCTCTTAATTAGTAGATAATCTAATTTATTTGAACACGAGTTTCCTTATATCATAAACAAAATTTGAGATCTATCATCTAAGCCCCATAAACTAATTCATAATCCCTATTATTAGGAAGTCATGTGATTAGTCCACTAAAGTTATTAATACGCAATCATAGCTTAATTTTTCCACTTTTCCATTGTCAAAATTCACACTTCGTCAGAATTTGTTTTCTTTTTCAGCGCATAAACCCAAAAATAGAGAATAAATTTCTCTTAAAGAAATGGTACCCGACACTACAATAAATCGGAGTTATTCGTACAAACCAACAACATTACTTTTCGAGACAAAAATATTAAATTCGTGAGGATAAATTATATTTTGTCAAGTATATATGTTTTTATTTTTTTTATTTTTTTCTTAGTACTTAGAAATTGTGTATGGCATTAGGTGATGGCTTTTTAAGGACAAAGCAATTGAGATGAGGCATGAATTCTAAGCAATTGGAGTCTAAAGGTCAGATAAAAAATTACTTGACTTTGAATTGAAAAACTCCAAATGCCGCTTTCTTGATCTATTATTTTCAGCTTTAGTGATTTAGTAAGTTTTCTTAGAAAAATTTATACTTAATTTAATTATTTATGGTAGAAAAATGGAATACTAACATGCGTAATTCTTGTTTCTAGGTGTTGTTTCTTTCTATATGAAATACTATTTTAGTTTGATTATACTATTTTTTAGAGTTATTATTATTTTTTGAATGTATACAAATATTTTCTTTTAGAAGCATATTTATTACTTACGAAATAGTTTGTTAAAACAATATAATTCAATATCATTATAACCACAAACCAATTATTAAAATTAATAAAAAAATTCAAATCTAAAAAATTAATTTTTGAATAATTTTAAATTTTGTATAGGTAATTAACTATTGCAATGAACATATTCAATCTTTGACAAAATGATTCGTTACTATAATTTTATTTTGATAGAATACAAATAAAATTATTCATAACTATACGATTATTCGTAACTATAGGGAAAAATTGTTATAGTGCGATCATATAATATTGTATGAATAGTATTACAAAATGTGAATATTAAGTCGACGTTCATAATAAGAAAAACATTTATCTAAAGACCGTAATAATTGAACATCAACCAAAGTAAGAGGCGTTCTCGCTCGTGCTGTTACTAGTAACCGTGGAGCTTGCTGGCCGAGTGAACACGGTGTTGGATCTCGACTTAGCGTTGAACAAGGCGAACGCTAGTCTTTGAGCAGACTTCGAACTCCTAAGCTCGGAAGAAGAGGAAGTGAAACACTATCACTTGAAGCCAACACTCCACTACTTCAAATACTTGGATTCTTGGATGATTTTACAAATGAGGCTCCTCACCTCTATTTATACTAGTTGGCCTCTTCAATCTATGGTTAGGATTATTCCACATGTACGGCTAGGATTGATCCTCTAGAATTTTCTAAACACTTCTCTAGAACTTTCTAGTACCTTCAAGAAACTTTGAAAGTAGTTGTTGATCTTTAACACTCCCTCTCAACGACTACTTTCCCTTTTTATCATACCGAGTTGTACTCGAAATTCCTCGAGCGACGAGACGAGCCTTGTATCTCTCCACCGAACCATCTGTGCGAGTTTTCACTTTATATACCCACTTGCAGGATATGGGTCTTACCTCGCTAGGTTTTGGAACCAAATCCCAAGTTTGGTTTTCTTTCAATGCTCAGATCTCGTCACTCATTGCCTTTTGCCATACCTTATGCTTTGATGCTTCTTCGTAGCTTGATGACTCTTGTGGATCAACGTCTTCTGCAAGTGATGCATCTATGTATCTTGTTGGAGGTCTTCGTTGCCTTGTGGACCTCCTCAGTGGTGTTGTCCCGTCACCAGTTTCTTCTTCCGCTGCATTCTCTTCAGAGGACTTCTGGTACACTCCTGTTTGCCAAGGTCTCTCTTCTTCTGTGTCATTATTCCTTGTTATAGCAGGCCCTTCTTCAGTTTCTTCAAATGTTGGTTTTAAGATTACTTGCTCCCCCGGCTTCATGTGCTCGTTGTCTTCTTCTATTGTTGAAGGCGGCCACAAAGAAGTTGCTTTATCGAAAATGACGTTTCTTGATACAGTGCACCTGTTGGTAGTAGGATCGCAGCATCTCCATCCTTTTCTCTCTGTATCGTATCCTAGGAAGATGCACTTCGTCGCCTTCTTGTCGAACTTGCTTCGTAAGTGGCTAGGGATGAAGACATAGCAGACGCACCCAAATACCCGAAAGTGACTCACTGTAGGCTTCATTTTCCAGAGTAGCTCGAATGGTGTCTTGAACTCAAGGCGAGCTTGGGGTAGCCTGTTTGCAACATCTGCGGCCGTCTTCATGCACTCTGCCCAATATCTTCCTGGGACATTTCTGGCGTGCAACATGCTTCTGCATACTTCTGCAAGATGTCTATTCTTCCTTTCTGCCACACCATTCTGCTGTGGCGTGTGGGGACAAGTCCATTGTCGTCTTATGTTGTTTGCCCTCAGGTATTCTATAAACTCCTGAGAGGTATATTCTCCCCCGTTGTCAGTACGTAGGTACTTCACCTTCGTCTGCAAATCGCTCTCTGCCTTGATCTTGAACTCTATGAATTTTTGTAGGGCTTCTGACTTGTCTTTCATGAAGTATACCCAGACATACCTTGAGTAGTCGTCGATGAAGGTTACCATGTATTTGTAGCCTCCTATTGATGGATGCTTCACTGGACCGAACACATCAGAGTGAATCAGCAGCAGTGGTTCTTCGGCCCTATACTTGGAGTCTTCGTACGGTAACTGGTGTGCTTTACCGTACTGGCAGCTAGCACATATATTGTTAACATTCACCTCCAGCTGTGGAAGGCCTTTCAGCATTTCCTTGTTCATCATTACCTTCAACTTGTGGTAGCCAACGTGCCCAAGTCTCTCATGCCATAGGTCTGCCGTCTCGTTTTTCTTTACTTTGTCTATGTATGCCGATTCTGCAGACATAACATAGATAGAGTTTACCTTCCGTCCTTCCATGAACGGCGTTCCTGAAAACTTTAGCTCGTGGTAGACCTTGACGTCATCAGGCCCGAACACCACGAAATTGCCAGGGGCTGTTAGTTGCGCTACTGACAGAAGATTCTTCTTTATTCTAGGGACATGATAGACTCCTTGTAGTTGCACCTTGTTGGAACTGTCATCGGTGGCTATAATAGTCTTCCCGACATGAGCAATGGGCAGTCTAGAGTTGTTGACGGTGACGACGACTCGTTGGCCTTTATATTCTGACAACTCCTGCAGCTTCTCCTCGTCACCTGTCATATGGTTGGAGCACCCCGAATCAAATATCCAGTTCTCTGTATAGTTCACAGAGTTATTGTGAACTACTGCAAGAGCCTGGTCTTCCAACAACTGCTCTTCTTCCATCACAGCGAGAGATGCTTCAAGGTTCCACTCTTCTTCAGATTTGTCTCCGTCTTGACTGCTTGATGTGGCAGCATTTCCTTCTACATTCTTCTTCTTGAACCAGCAGTCACGGGCGTAATGCCCCTTCTTACCACAATTGAAGCATTCCTCATTTTTTCGTTGAGTTGGCCTTCCTTGTCTCCTTTGTTCTTGTGGTCGAATATGTTTTTGCTGCTCACGTCGACCGTTTTTGCCACCTCGAGGGAAGCTTCTCTCATCATCTTTGGCAAACCCTTTATATTTTCTTCCCTTGTTACTGTATAACGCTTCTTCTTCATTTTTCAAAGTCACGCCCGCCAATTGTTTTGCCAGCGTCTCCTAATTAGCTAGCAAATTTTCTAAATCCTCTAACGACGGCGGCGTGGGCCATCCTTGCACCGCCGCAATAAATCCCCTATACTCTGGTCGTAACCCATGGATAATTATTCTTCTCATCCTATCGTCACTAATCTTGGATCCTGGATCTAGTTTCGAAATCTCCCGGCAGATAGACTTTACTTTTGTAAAATATTGATTAATTCCTAAATCTCCTTGTCTAATTGCCATCAAATCATTCTCTAGCAACTGAAGCCTCATGTCATTCTTCTTCGAGAACCTAGTTGCTAGAATATCCCAGGCATCTTTCGGAGTAGTAGCGTACCTTATGTGCTCAAGCATGTCCTCCTCAATAGTGGTCTTAATGGTGAACATGGCCTTCCCTGCCTTAATCCGCCATTTTCGGAGTGTAGTAGCATCTTCTTCCGGTGGAATGGTCTCGCTCCCACCAATGATCTCCCAGAGATCTTGGCCTTGTAAGTAAGATTCTATGCACGTCTTCCACGTGCTATAATTCTGGTTGTTTAATTTCTTCATCATGCCGACAGTATTAAATTCTGCCATACCTAATTTACTTTCTGGAAGCGTAGCCTGGTCCCCGACCTATGCCCAACGCAATCCCGGATTGCAGCTTCCTTGATAGAACTTCGGCAGAACCTCCGCTATATTTTTGCAAAACGTCCGCGAGACTTCGGCAGAACCTCTGTTATATTTCTGCAGAACCTCCGCGACACTTCGGCAGAACCTCCGCTGGACTTCGGCAAAAAACTCTGCTGGACTTCGGCAGAATCACCGCTGGACTTCGGCAGCTCGACCCCGACAACCCGACCAACCTGGCTCTGATACCAAATGTTGGATCTCGACTTAGCGTTGAACAAGGCGAACGCTAGTCTTTGAGCAGACTTCGAACTCCTAAGCTCGGAAGAAGAGGAAGTGAAACACTATCACTTGAAGCTAACACTCCACTACTTCAAATACTTGGATTCTTGGATGATTTTACAAATGAGGCTCCTCACCTCTATTTATACTAGTTGGCCTCCTCAATCTATGGTTATGATTATTCCACATGTACGGCTAGGATTGATCCTCTAGAATTTTCTAAACACTTCTCTAGAACTTTCTAGTACCTTCAAGAAACTTTGAAAGTAGTCGTTGATCTTTAACACACGGAAGACGGGGATGTCGAGTTTGGAAGTAGGGGTGGCTCTCGCAACAGCTGTTGTTGCTGCTGCTGCAGGGGTTGTGGTTGAGAATGGGGAGCCTGGGTTGGTGGCGGACGGGGCACGGCCATGAAAACCGCCCCTTCTGAAGAGTACAAAGTCAAATGTTGGTGATGGGACGATGGGAGTAAGCCACTGGTCGCGGGAGCTCCCTATATTTGTAATTGAGGATTTCACCCCTCAAGATGTTCAACTCGGATTGTTGGTTTCGGACTTGCTGCTGCAAGGCAGAGATCGCTCCCATGCAGCCGTAAACCGGATCTCTGAGCCTCACGTTAGCCTCGTACACAAGACTATTGGCGGTGTCGGCCCTTTGGCTCTCTTGCACCTCCTAAAATCAACGAAGAAAACCCAAAAACGAAGATCTTTTGATCATGACAAGATAATAATTCCTCTAACTAGTCATTTTACTAGGAAATCAAAGCAGGGTTATCAACTACGAGAGGATGATTAATTAGGGTTTTTTGGCATTCGGTGGGCCACCATGAGCATCTTGGAGTCGTTGCTGGCACCGAAAACCTTGTGGACTGACGCGAACTTCTGCGGCTCGAGAGGGGATAAGTAAGGAGAGAAAGAGCATTCCTGTGAGCAACGACGCCGAAGGAGCTTGCAGGCGGCGCAGGGGGAGACGGTGTTTAGGTGTTGATAATTTATTTTTCGAAGAGCGAAATAGCACGGTCACGTAAACGATAAAATAACAGCCGAAACAGCCCCGCCGAATAGTGTGATGCTTGTTTTATTAAAATAGATCGCACAACATATCTAACAAATCACGTTTTCAGGCGGTGCTGCAGAGCATTGGAATTTCAACATCAAGTTTAGACAGCTGCTGCATCCCTCTCGCGAAAAGCACCCCCATGAGTCCGGCAGCCATTATTGCATTCTACTTGGGCACAATGAAGCTGCCTTTTCTCTTATCCCACTACATCATTGAATCGTCCGTCCGTCGATGCCACCACCGTCGAATCTGGAGCACTGGGACGGAACATACCTTTCTCCGGACCAATTACACTTCCAGGAGAGGGCGCGGGCAAGATGCTACCGATGGCATCCACAAGGACGACGACGGCTTCGATGAAGAAACAGAGCACGACCTGGGGATTGCGAGAATTTTTTTTTTTTTTGGCAAGTAAATGTGGGGGTTTCCTTAACACCCCTTGCTCAGATGTCTACCCACCAAGAGCAATTAAACTAAGCCCTTCGTATATGGGCCTTAGGCCCATGATCAATTTTTTTTGGGGGGGGGGGTATGTTTGGGAGGTTCAAAATCAGATCCCACTCAACAACCGCTGATTCAAAATCAATTTAACCCCCCGCAATTGCTGCCGTTCAAAAAGGACACTCCTCCCTCCCTCCACTCGCTTTTCCCAAAAGATTATGAATAAAAAAGTCAATCCAACAATTACTCATCATCTCTCCCCCCCCCCCCCCCTCTGCTTTTTTTTTTTTTTACTTTTTCAACACATTCCTTCTCCAAACACACCCCCCCCCAACGCGGTTCACTATCACCCCCACCCATCTTCATGTCACATGGCAACATAAGTTCCGAGTACCCTTGAACTAAAGCATCCCCCCCCCCCCATTCAGGGAAACTTCATGCAATGCGGGGAGGGGGAAGAGTCATCTGTGTTTGGATTTGGACCACCATTGAATTCTCTCCCTCCTTTTCCTTTTCCAAAAAGAACCACCATAATCATGCCCTCCCCCCCCACCAACCCAACCCGACAAAGTTTAATGTTTTTTACCTTTTTATCGCTCGAGGATGATCATCCCTTTTGTTTTCTCCTCACCGCCACCACCGCCCACGACACAGTCTTAAACAACGGACAACCTTGTTGGGCTTCGGTGTGTCCTTTGGATGCCCGCGTGTGCGTGGGTGTCACTGATATGGACTACTGCTACCTTCCTAGTATTCCTTGTAATGGGGAAGAAGGTTATGGGACGACAATGCCTGTCCTAAACAAGGTCTCCCCCAGGGTCGAGATCGATACTTCTCCCCCCTTCGCCTCCGTCAAGGAAGCCGTTACTCATTTCGAGGGCACCGGGTTTCGCCCGCCGTTCCGCCCCCTCCGGTTCAGCCCCGCCTTCGTAATGTCCCTTGATTGGCTCATTTGCTGTGCTGAGTGCAAACGGTTAGGATTGTGCTTTGGTCGTTGATCTGGAGTTTTTGAGGAATGCAGGACGTCGGAGAGGTTGATCTGAAGTCGGTGGAGGAACAGGCCTTGGAGCTGGAGAAGAATCTGATCATGAAGGAGCTGGAGACTCTCGACGTCCTCGAGGAATTGGGAACCACCAAGAGGATCGTCGAAGGGCTCAAGTGGCAGCTTCAGAAGGAAGCTCTGAGATGCACGGCGACGGCCCCCGAAGCCGAGGAGCACAACCTTCGGGCCTCGCCCGGTGGGAATATCAGTGGCGATGCTCAGTGTCGGATGCAGTCCCAGGAGCTGATACTGATGGAGCTGAATCAGGCGAGATCGAACCTGGGTAAGACGATCGGCGAGCTCGGAGTGATCCAGACTTCTGTCGAGTCGCTCAATAAGAGAATCAAGAGGGAGAAGGAGATTCTCGAGAAGACTCGTCTGAGGCTGACATCAAAAACCTCTGAGGTGATGGTGTCACCTCTCAAGCCGCAGCCCAATCACGATGACGCGACAATGTTCGATCAGTCCAAGTGCACGATTGGAATCAATGCCTCTGAGATGAAACTAGTAGCAGCCAGAAAGATGGAGGAGGCGGCAAGGGCTGCAGAGGCAGTGGCCCTGGCCGAGATCAAGGCATCGTCGAGAAATGAGGCCTCATTCAACATTTATTTGCCAGAACCTGATAATTTGATCCCATTCCACCAAAGGTCATCCCCGACGAGTACGCCTCGATGGAACCTTGAAGAGGCACTGACCCGGAACAACAGAGGCAAGAGGAATCCTTTGAGATCGGAAATTCTCAAGAAGTTGGAGGACGCGACGGAGGAGGTCAAACTGAGTCAACAGGCACTTGAGGAGGCCTTGAGCAGGGTTGACATCGCCAACAGGAAGCAGATAGAAGCCGGCGAGGCTCTCAGGAGGTGGATTCCAAAACGTGGCGATAACCACAAGAACCCGTATCTGGCCAATCCAATGTTCCCATTGGACCATCACATGAGGTCTCCTGCCACCGACATTGTTAGGACAAACATTGACGATGATGAGCCAAAGCCTGTACTGAGGACGACTGTTTCTATGCGGGACATGTTGGGCAGGAAACTGATACTGCCGGAGGAGTACGTGGCGAGGAGGCAGACAGAAGGCCGCCGAGTGGCCCTGAGCCAGATGTTGAATGAATTAAGAGAGGACCTAACCTTTCCACCTAAATCCAACAGGGCAAGTCAGGATCAACGGAAACAGTTCCTGGCGCAGAGGAAGAAGTTCGGCTTCATGCATATTACGCTGCCATTGACGAAACAGAGCAAGAAGAATGTACATGCTTCCGATCTACGGTGACGAGCCACTTGCAATAGGGGTCGTACTAAATTCGGTTTTCGATTGGAGCGTGTTGCTCGTAGTACATCAAACGATTCATCGTTTGTTTTCACAACCCTTTTCTTTTTCTTATTTTCTGGTGAGGTTTGGTATGGTTTGGTTTGGTTTTCTCTTGTGATTGATTACTACTTATCATATCGAAGTAAGGCGTTTTTTGTGTTGATTGACGATCCCCGAGTTCGAACTTAAGCCTGCCGTCATCGCTTCTTGTTCCCAGTTCAGCCTCGATTTTCGTGGTTGTCATCCTTTGACTTCAAAAACAACAGTCATAGGAGCAATCGGAGTTTCAAAAGCTGCTGCGAGACGAACCAGAACGAGAACAATGAACACGCTTCCGATCATGAAGCGAGTTGCTCATCATCTCGTCACATGGACTTCACACTCGTTGTTGCTCATCATCTCGTCACATGTACTTCACACTCTTTGCAGGGTGACTCGCATCTCCAGGCAAAGGAAGACAGGATGAGTAAAAACAGGATCTGATGTCTGATTGCAACGCAAGGCCATGTCTTCCTTACGTCTCGCGACGCGGACCCGTGCATGGCATAAAAGTCAGAAGAGAGACAACCGACCGATTTTGCATACTTGCCGTTCCTGAACTCAAATAGTTTTCCTCCGGTAGGCTTTAAGTTCCTTAATTACGGGGACTTCATCCACAAAAAACGACTTTACGACCGCAACATTGAAGCAGCAACTTCTTAACAATGGTTCCCATTCCCTCTCCCTCACTAACCTCAAAACCTCCTACTTACAAACATCCATCATATTCAAAGACTCGAATGGATCTCCCATGCAGATGCCATTGCCGACTCGGGCTCTTCCCTGCGGTGCTCTTCCTGATCATCTTCCAAGCTCTCCTCATGTCATCGTCCAGGGTATTGCCTCATTTGCCATGCACAGCATCAGTTGAAGACTCTGGTCCAACTGTTGAAGAAGAATCGCAAGGCTCTGATCTGCAGTTTCAGCCAGGATCGCTAAGGGAAGGCATAATGTTGAAGTCGGAGCATGGAAGGACTCAAGCGTGGTCTACCCGCCCGATTCTTCTTAACTTTCTCCCAAGGGGGGTGTTCCCTCCTTCGGGGCCTAGCAAAGGATCCAACAGTTTGAACGACTAGACTACATCGTGGCATTTTCCTTTACACTAGCATTCTCTCAATATATATATATATATGTAAGAATCCGAGGGTACACTAAAGCATCTGCAAGCTTTCCCCGATGTTGAAGATTGGCTTATCCAGTTCCTTGCGCCTCTCATTGTGCAGACCATTTTCCATCACTGTTGCAGTTCCTTGGCAATCCTAATGCATGAATCCATCGGACAGTCCGTTTTTATGGCATTAGCAATAATGTGAGACCTACTAACTGCATATCCCTCCTGCAACAATAAGTTCACAAATGAAACTTCGATTAATCCCAGCTCCAGCTGCAATCATCGCCCATCCAATATTAGTAAAGCAATATGCATGATAAGCCAATTCAATCAACAGAGACAGCATCACACCGACATATTTCTGTCAGTAATTCTACTTGTGAAAACTGTTGAGTAATGCAATAGATGTAGATATCAATGTACAGCCGTCCTGCAGTCTGAGAATGCTTGTGGGAGAGAAATGTTTGATCCCAGGTTCTACACGCAATCCAGACAATGTTTTGATGATCAGACTGCTCAGTGTATTAGAGACAGCAAAAGTACCTGTTGTATGGCATTCATCATGGTTCTAAGCGGAGGGGAATTGATTTTGGCCCGTTTAGCGACCTGGAATAGATCATAAGAAAGAAATTTAGAATTGTTAAGTCGTTCCCAAACAAAACTGCTCCCATAGAGAGCCTCAAAAGAGGAAATGTTTTTCCAAGACCTCATCCACTTTGATGAAACCAAATGGCAACCTCACATTACTTTCATCAATCATCAGCCGCAGAAGCTTTTCTAGATCAGCCCCTTTGCCATTACCAATCCATCCCAGCTCCTCAGCCAACTCAATCATTTCCATGACATAAGACCCACTATGAAGAGACCCGGTATATAGAGGCCCCGATACAACTAAGGTCCCTCGATCCTGGAATAAGCAATCAACAGCTAGTAAAACACATCCAAGCTTAAGTGACAACGGTATGCAGCCATTTCACGCTTTGCCAAATTGGTGTAACCGACTAATAAGAACCTTTGCCTTGTCACAGATGCAACACATTCGACCAAGTTCTTCCCATGGATGAGATTGGGAATGTCCACAGCTGTGGCAATAGCTGATGAATTCATAATGCCTGCATCAAATAGGGAGAATTTACAGCCGCACATTGAGCTTAAAGAACTATGAAGAGGGAAACTCAGACGACGGGTCAAGCAAAACAAGGTAAAAACCTGTTATCGAGATCTCTTCCTTTCTCTACCCTTAACATAACACGGAATACAGGTCCGTGGTATGAATAATACGAGAACAATGGTGTTACCCGATATCCAAGCACAGAAGCTTCACGAATGGCTCCACCTATAAGCATTCGCAAACCAACCTCATTGGAATATGGCATGGGGCGCACATAAGCTCCAAATGCGGCTAATGAGCTAAACCAACAATCCAGAAAAGAACGGTTTGACTCAGTCACAGACATCATACAAAAATATCACCGTTCAACCACATCAACGACAATGAAAACAGTAAACGCTGATATTCCAATCCGGTTCCCATTAGGCCAATTTACAACGATTCACTCGATCCCTGGGAAACCAAACACCTACCATTGCTACTTCAGAATGTAGTATTGCATTAGTAGACTTGAAAAGAAGAATATGCCAGCATCGGTTACGAAAGGTATTAACAAAATTCTGCGTTTAATGGAATCAAGAATTCAGAAAATGCCATTGGAATCTGAAGCAACTAAGCTAGGTAAAACGCCCTAATTTCAATGAAACCCAGAACTTCTCCCTCTAGTCCTACCACATTTCATTCATCCCCTAAAGCGCACAGAATCAACCTCCAAAGAGAAATGAAATTACGCTAAGAATCTGGGGAGGGGATTGGGACTCAACTGATGAGGCCTATGTCCTCCGGAAGAATACCCATCCGTGCTAGTCAAGTACACCAATCCTCCAAACCTCACACACCCAAAAACCCCTCTCAACAGCCCGCCGATGTCACTCCCGAATGAATCCACATCGACGATCTCGAAGAACTCCTTCCTCCCCCAACAACCCATCTCCATCATCAACTTATTCGCGTCCTCATTCCTAGCCTCCCACCGACCCTCCCCAACCCTCGCCAGATTACGCTTAATCACGTCAAACCCCCCATCGTTGGCGTCATTCGCGACAACGTAGTCGGCATCGGCCTCCAGGAGGTAGCGGAGGGATCGGATGCCGCACCCACACAAGGCGTCGAGGACACGCAGCGATCCGAGGGTGGACCGCTTGTGGAGGACGGCAACAAGGATAGCGAGGTCGCGGCCGATGGAGCTCTCAGGGCGGTAGAAGGTGGGGCCGGTCGAGAACAGGTGGCCGCGCTCGGTGCGAACGGAGTAGGGATCGACGGCTGGTTGTTTGGAAGATAAGGTTTGAGGGTTGGTGGGAGGGAGGGCGAGGGCGACGGTTAACATGGCGGGAATATGAGGTCGGTTAGGGTAGTTTTCCACAAGCTTCTAACACATTTAACGAGGATCAGAATGCTGCCCCCGACAACGGTCGATTTGGTCGGTCTACCGCATTACATTGGTCGTGAGATAATAAACCAACAGCGAAGCCATTGCCAGCAGATGATATGCCTACTCGTTAAAGTAGCGGCAATAAACTGAAACAAGCTTTATAAATTGACATCAAAAGAAATGCAAAACTTCCAAGGTTATGTCCCAATAGTTCTAAGGCTGGAATAATTTCCAAATTGTCCGCAAGAGCTGAAATCAAGCATGAGGAAATTTCTTAGGATCAGGACATGGGGATCTCCGTTGCTCAGAAAGTTGGATCAAGGACGAGCAGGTGCACCAGCTGCGGGACGAGGTCCTTGGCCTGGTTGACCAGGCTTGGGCAAATCATCCTGTCATGATTAAACCATTTTCGGAAAAATTAGACCGGAATGCATGGTTCACTGGGGTAAAAAAACAAACAAATTATTATGAAAAATGTTCAAGGTTGTCTGTCGACCAAGAAGTCAAACACAACATAAACACAGGAAAGCATAATCACCCGAGGCAAACGGAGTGAGGGACTAGGTTTTACCGAGTCTGTACAAATCAGCACTAGTTTATGTTCTCAAGAAGGAAATATCTAACAAGCAATTTGCTAGCAATGCCAGAAGAGTAAATGGCGCATGCTACAAGACTGACATTTAGGCTATTGGTACGAGCATGGGTGCAATTAAAGAAGCAGAACCTAATCCTATCTGGAATATCGTGACAATCAAATTACTCCCCAGATAAAAAGCAAGTCGCTACAGAAGTCCAACATTCCATCACCAGAACGACTGGAATGTAGATCCGACATATAATTACGAATGTAACAAGAAAGCATTAAAAGTAGAGAGGGGAGTTGATACCCTGCGCCTCATGAAGCGCTGCGGGGGCTCACGGTTCCTCCTGTCAGTGCGGGATCTGACCCTCACAACATGAGAGTGGATAGCACAAGAAACGCAGTACTGCATCTTCGCATACAGCTTGGGAAGAGTGTAACCTACAACAACAAAGCCTCAATAAAAACAATGGAGAAAAGATGCCAGACACAACTCCCGGAGTTAGAAGACGAAATAATTACTGTCGTAGACGCAAGCTTCCTGCACATCCCTAACTGCGGCCTGCTCGACAATGTTCCTCACAAGAAACCTCTTGATAGCCTTATCCTATCGCAACAGCCATAAACAAACAATCAACCAACATAAAACCCACGAAATCTACACCTATTCCAACTCCGACCCTTAAGTGTCGAGCAAGAGACGGATCTGCTCCCAACTAAATTCACACATCCATCGTCAGAGAAATCTAGAAATCCTCAGAATCGGCTTTACCTTGGGGCAGCATTTCCCGCAGTTGGAGCAGCGGATGAACTTGACGTGTCCGCGGCCGTGCTTGTTGCGTCCTCCGTTCCTGCGCTTGAACGTCTGCAACCAAAAAACCACCAAAAAAAAAAGATAAATCACAATCTTAACCGATCGGCGATCACCTCGAGAACCGGTTCAGAGGAAGATCGTACCATCGCGGAAGAGTCGGGGAAGAACGGCGGCGCGACTAGGGTTCTCACCTGGGGGAAGAGGAAGACAGGATGACTCGATACGTATTTATATCCCCCAGTCGGCCCATTACTGAGGCGGGCTTTGAGCCCAATTTATAACCTCATTAAGGCCCATTAGAGTATCACCTTGATTTGTTGTTGGGTTCTTAATCCTGCTTATGGACGATTTCATTAGGTGTCATCCGATTAATTTTTAACTCATTGGCGACTTTGTGCTTGGAAGATTTTAGGGTTGCACGGTTTGTTTTTGAAGAAATTTTTCGAATATAATTTCAGTTTCAAAAATTCTCTAAATATTGTCCATGAGTTGCGATTTAACCGTGACTTAGATACACTTAGTAAAAAATTGAAGTGAGGTAGACGTCATTAATGTCCTTTGAAAGTCGTGGCTTCAAACTCTGACTTTAATCTGACACCATGACACATCATTCACTTCAATTTTTTACTAAGTGTACCTAAATCGCGGTTTCAAACTCCGACTTTGACAAATCGCCTCAAGGCCACGGTTTGAAATCACGACTTAGGGACAATATCCATGATATATTCGAAGATGGAACCGTATTTACAAATTCTATTGTAAGCCAACGGTACTTAGCACCCAAAATTAGAGAAATACCTACTTCCACGTGTCTAAAAAGAATTATCCCATTTTGTACATTCATAAGAATCATTTAGTATGTCATTAGACGTTTACATCACCTTAACCACACAAGTATTTCTTCTAACTTCGACATCATCTACTTGGAAACCGTTCAAGACAAAAATAAAAATACTAATAACAATTTGGTTTAAATACCGCATCTTATCCCATTTTAAAAAAAACTTACCTTTAGGGATGGTCGATTTAAAGGCTTTTGTCCGATTCAGATCGGTCATCGTAAGACTCTACAATTCAGAACGATTAAATAAGTCAAGACTTTGATAGGACACGATCAGATTCGTTTATTAAATATCTCGAGTAAATAATCGGTAACCTTAAAGGTGGAGTGCTCTCGAAGTTATCTGGGAGAGCTTTGGCTCTTCATAACGTGCAATACAAATCTGCTATGTGCTTCCGAAAGAGGCGTTACGCAACCCAAAAAAAAATGAAGAATAAAAGAAGGCGGCACCTTCCAATGTAACTGAAATTGAATATACTTTCAATCAGTCATTCATTCATTCAATTCATTGCCAATCACAACCAATGATACAAACTGTGGGAAATCCACTTCAGGGAAAACAAGGAAAAATATTACAAACCCATCATCATCCTCGGAATAATAATTATAGGCCTCCCCATAAGAATACCCAATTCCTTAGGCCACCTAAATTTAATGCATAATACTTCGTATATGCCTTGTATGCTAAAATGGTAATGTATAAAAACTATGTAGTATGAAAAGCCTAGCGGGTGCCTTAAAAGAGCAACCTCTGCAAATCAGACAGCCAACTCATGTTCTTGTGGCTGAAATGAAATATCCTTCCTTGCCTTCTCCTCCACTCCCTGCAATGCAACCTAAAAGGCCCGTTTACCTTCACCAATTGTAATAACGTCCTTTGTTTTTTTGTTTAGAATTGTTCGCCCTCAAAGGTCTGCCCGAACTGCCAGTTGTTGGGGGCAACGTCGTAGGCAGTCACGGTCCTCCCGTCGCTCGTGGTCACCTGGAAGGACAGAGACTGTCCGTTCAGGTAAGAGTTGCTCTGCCAGTTCTGTCCCCAGTTCCTAGACATGGGTTGCCACCCGGTCTTCGATCCCTTGATTGATACAGAATGGACGTCCCCGGCGCCACCCACGTTGGTGATTAGGACGAGGTTGAAGTAGGAGTGGCCGTTAATCGTGAACCTGATCCCGCCCTTCTTCACGCAAGGCACCCTGAGAAAGGAGAACCAGTCGAATGATCAGTTGAGATGTTACTTCTGTGAAGAATAGCTAGCGGGGACGACTGGTCGTGTCGTGATTCGCGTACCTCCTGAAGGAGACGGGGACGATTCCTGCCCTGTACTGAGCTATCTGGAGGAATGCGGGCTCAGCCAAATCAAAATGCTGGAGCGGAGGGTTACACCAACCGCCGTTGTCATTGGGGAGGGAAGGGTTAGGAGGGCAGAAGTTGGTCGCAGTGACCAGAATGGTTCCCGGCAGGCACCATTTTGGGTCATTGTTGCACCTCATCTCGTAGCACGATCCGCAACTCAGGCCGTCGTTGAACAGGGCGGTGCTCAACGCGGCGGTGTTCGTCCCGTAACCCTGGCTGTAAAGATTACCGTAACCGCAAGCACCCCCTAAACAAGCACCGACGATAATAATTATTAGCCAACGACATAAACAGTGGATCAACGGGGGAAGGACCACAGTTGCTGGACTAACCCATGGTGCCAGAGGCATCCCCGCCTCCGTAGAAAGTGGCATGGCCATCATTCCAGCCCCCGTAGTCGGCGCTAGCTGCACGGAGCGATGCAAGGAGCAACGCGAGAGCGATACCGGAGAACGAGGCCATTGGCATTGATCCTTTCCGAGAGAGGAGGGGAGAAGAGGGGAAGGTGTTTGGTGGGAAATGCTCGGAGGGAAGCACTGGCTTTTATATAGAGTAATAAGAGGCGGCAGGTTGATCCAATTTGAGTAAGTAAAAGTATTTTAAATAAAAAATTAATTTAATTTTTTTTTTGTGGGGGTGTGGGGAGGGAGGAGGAGGAGGAGGATTGGATTGTAGTTGGAGCACATGCAAATGTTCCAAACTCAAACACTACCAACTTGCTACAAAGTGAACCTCCCTAGTGTGTGTGTGGGGCCTCCCCATCCACATGCACAAGCACATGCATCCCTGTCCGAACATACTCGTGTAAACAGAAACGACGATGTCATAATCTTTCTCAACACGTATTTCGAACGTGTTGTTTAAGGGAGATTAATAGTAACTTCCCACTAATCATCCTGCCTAATCACGACACATCTATCCAAAGACCCCCACGGTGGTTAAAACGAACACAAAGGGGGCTCTCCTCAGTTTATGCTTCTGGGCTAGTAGAGTCATGTGCGATTGGTATATCGGTGGTTTGGTATATTATTGGCACCAAAAGAGTATACTCCAAAGACTTTCTTCCATCATGCCCCACCCAGTGGAATCATCTCCAATTATTGGGATTAGGCGGGGCATGTTATTTAGACAGACAGGAGGATGGTGGTGGTGGTAGGAATCGGGATTTGTTTGAAGTTCTTCTTTTTATGGGGAGGTTAGTAATGTACTGACTGTGTGTGTCTAGAATAATTTGAACAAAGGCAAATAGACACACATGCATTTGACGATATGTGCATATGCCCCAGGTTTACAATTCAATCCCAACGAGTGGAAAAAAGAGACCATCACCAACTTTTTTACTTAACCACAAACAAAAGTCGATTGATATGATATTCAATGAACCGCCGCCGCATGGGAAATAATTGAGAGACATGAATGATCAACTCCCCTTGATTTGTGGGCATCGATATTAATGTTATGTTCTTTTTTTAAGATTATCTGAATCGAATTATTTGCCTCTTTTTACCCACCATGAATTTTAAAAAGAAAAAAGATAATACGACGAAGACGAGACAAAAAAAAGAACCCAAAGGTTTTGAGTATTAATTTAATGACTCACTCTCACTCACCTAATCAACCAATTATCAACCCTAAATGTGATCATCGAACTCCAACTTACGTTAAATCCATCGACGTCTCGATCGATCTATAGACTAAATCACACATTAAATGGAATCAGCATGACCCTGTTTTTATTTTCTTAAATTATCTAAAACAAACGCACGGACGAACGATTGACTTGTTCTTTAATGTATTGTCGGAAAATATAACTTCTGTTGTTCCAACAACATGTCCTTGGTCGGGTAATAATATAGTAGTATGTGGTTGGCTACCCTGGTTAATACTATATAGTAAACGAAGGAATTGCCAACGTATTAACATCTTAGTCATTAGGAGTATGCATCACCGAATATTAGGGTTTTGGAAGGGAGGGGTTAGATAAGATTTCTATATATGGGGGACTTGTAGGAGGGATTTTGGCCCTACCACGTGTCTTGAGCACATGGTTCCCCGACGTTTTCGGGCATTTCCCATACGTCCTTCTCAATCCCCTCCCCCCTCACGTAGTTGTTCCGATCACCACCCCAAAGGAAAACCCCCAATCAGAGGAGGGGGGGGGGGGGGGGGGGGGGAATTTCCCACCTCTGACCTCTATGGTTTTCGTTCAAATTTGGTGGGGTTATTTGTAACTTTGTTGTTATTCTTATTGCAGAAGGATAATGGAAAATGAAGGCGAGATTTAGCCGACCAAAGGTGATAAGAACGGGGAGAATGCAGAAGTAGTTGGCTAAATTTCCACAGAATCAACCCCTACTTCCTCGTTTAAGGCTTACAAAGTCACTCTGTAGGAATTGATAAAGATGATGATGATGATGATTCATTGATCAAAAGACAAGGGCAATCAGAGAAAGAAAATTTAGAGTTTTGTCTAAGGGGACGACGCGCATGCATTCGTTCGTACTTGTTTTTCATAGTGTAATAATTTCAACAAGAGTTCACAATTCATATTTTACTTTTCATCTCGTGACTCATCGCTACTTTTCATTCATGGAAGATGGTGTTTGTTTTTGTCCTCTACTCGTTCTATTAACTTTTTGACGTTTCGATTCGAGGAGATGTGGGACACCTTCTTCTATGACCATCACATGCTTTTATTCTCCTCCTCCTCTTTTACCTCCCTCCCGAAATCGCAAACCCAATTAGTTGCATAAATTTTGTAGGGACCAACTTCTAAATTCGGAATTTGAAATCCAAGGTATATACTTCACTCTTATAAGCTCGCCTACGGGTTTTTAAGACACGAGAACATAAATACGATACATGAAGAAAAATAAATATAATACATGAATGATACATAAATAAAATACATAACATGAATGAACTATAAATTACTAATTAAGAATGCACACCTTTAATCAAATTAGCTTCTTATATGTCAAATTCGAATAATCGAACAAAATATTTCCTTTTTATTCTCTTAATGACCGAATCGGCTTCACGAAGTATAAGATTTTTGAAACCTAAGAAAACGCCTCTTCGTTCTTTGAAACTTCAGAAAACTTAAGATAACAAAGGCTTATCCAGAGACAAAAGGGGGTTGTTCAGACATGAAATCGAGGCCACAAGAAATTAAAAAAAAAAAAAGATAGGTTTAAGCAAATGGGCGGATGGAAACAGGAGTCGTGGCATTGGCATGTGGTGGGGGGACAATTTATCATCAAACTAGTCATGGGATTATGCCCTTCACCCAAAAGTAGCATAGAGTCGGAGTCGTCCCGGCAAACAAAGACACCCAAACATCGATTGGACCCTTCAAACGAACAAGTAGGGAGGGTGACTTTCTTCCCATTATCCAATTCAGATCATAGTCGTATAAAAAGAACCTCACAAGGGGTTGTGAGAGAGAGCATGTGTAAATAGAACTGAGTGGTGTGTCATCTCAAGGAAGTAGTCACTTTCTGACTAAAAACATTTGTCGTGTTAGTTGATGAACATGGTCATGTGTGGCTGCCTGCCCTGCCCTGCACAACACCTCCATGTGCATTTATGGATTTCATATCCCCCTCCCGCGCCCTGTGCACAAGTTGGGGTCGATCCTCGCGTGCTCTGGCTCTTGTGATGTTACGTTTGAAATGAAATAAGGTGTAAACCAGGACAGCGACTGGCGACGCCCATCAGTCGACGATGATCTTTGAGTGCATGGGGTGTTAATCAGGCGGAATTTTCCAGTGGAATGGAATTTTGATCATACTGAACAAATGATTTCGTCCTCGAGTAAACGAGTTAGAGACTACGTACAGTTTGCACTAAGGGCGGGGTGCGCTAGAACGTTGTGCTGCTTTCGCTGGCAGAGACTGAAGGACCTTCGGTTTTGACTAGTTGAGGACCCCTGTTATTGATATCGAGCCCCTGTAATCGACCCACCGGATCCTGCTGCATCACGTCACAGTAGGAGTTGGGATGGGCTATGGACACAAGAGGCTGATGTGGGTTTCCTGCGTTTTGCTGAAACATGTGGAATTGCCGCATCTGCATGTTGTTCTGGGGTTCGCCATCGCCCTGCTGAGCATGTTGCGGGAAGAATGCAGGTTTCGCATACGGGATGTGGTGCATACCAAGATTGTAGGAATCCGATGGAGTGATTGCTTCCCCCGTGGCTATCTTAATCCTCTCCACTTCCTTCTTAAGTGTTTCGTTGAGTGCTGAACACACACAGAGAATCGTAGATCAGAGTGATTGAAGAAAATTGACCCGAAAGACTCGAAAACCATTGCGCCAACGTTTGGTCCTGATCAGAAGATCAGAATCAATCTCACCAACGATCGTTGACTTTAATCCCCTATGCTCAGGAGACAGAGAGGCAGCAGAATAACCAGAGGATGACAGTGAATGAATCTTGACACCCTCAATTTGATTTGTTATCAAAGGGAACTAGAAAAACATACCGTCACGTAGTTGAGCTTGTTGTTCCATAACCTGTAATCGCAGCTTAAGCTCCGTGTTTTCTGCCATTAAACCAGTCGTATCCCTCTGAAATCAGAGTTTTTAACAGATGTCAACTAGGGCAATCAGATTACATACACAAATCCCGCTAAAGGAAATTCATATAAAATCATGTCCATCCACATGATGGACGCACACAAGTAATTATTGCCACTGCGAGAGGCAAGCCAATTTCCATAAACTATTCCGCACTAGTAGAAGTAAAAGGAAAACTACCTGACATGAACACTGTGCAAGCATCAGTCAAAGTATGGCTCAACAAGAAAAGTCTAGTTCGAACCTGGAAAAGTGTAAGCTGTGCCGAAAGGGTAGTAGCTTCAGTTTGAAGTGTCTGAACTTTTCTCTCAAGTTCAGAGATGTATCGGGCTTTCCTCTCCTTTGATCTTGCAGCAGACTGCCGATTTGCGAGGATCCTGAAGAATGCACGATGGCATCAGCAGTAGAATATAAGGCCAATAATTCGAAACCAACTGATAGTCAAATGGCACTCCGCTCATTAGATAGCACAAAAAACCAAATCCCGTGATTTCATAAGAACATGTTTGACTAAGCATCAACAACCACAAGCCAACAAAAATGTACCGCTGGAAATGCATTCAACTACCAAAGAAGGATGTTTATCACGGCAGCTGAAATGATAATTACATGCGAAGTGTCCCCAAAGCCAATATCACAAATTGGCTATCCCGAAAGCAATTTTATTCCAATTCCAAACTGATTTGTTTTTTCAATTATCTATATAATCAACCATAGCCAACATCAGCTTGACTAGATATCCCACATCATGGATCAAACTACGTGAAAAACTCCTTGTGGTGGAAGCTGAACTCAACAAAAACCGACACTTTAGAATTTCTCTACATTAAATTTGTGAGAAAACTAAAACCTTACTAAAAACAAAGCCACCGGATTTCTTTCAAACCAAATGTTAGAACAACGCCACCAATTAGGCAAAAGGTCCTTGCGAGAATTCCACTCAGACAATGCTAAGGACAGACAGATCAATTCGAATATGGTGAGAACCCAACCTGGAAGGGCAATGCGAATAACGAAAGCACGCCAAGACAGAGAGATAAGATCCCACAAGGATCACCAAGAGCATATCCTTACATGACAACATTTTACATTCCGGATTCCCCGAAAGAGAAAAGAAAAAGCTCAAACCTTTTAGCTCGCTTCGGATCAACGGTCCATAACTCGGCGAGCTTATCGGGAGTCATTGCCTTCTTAGCCTCTATGCTCTCTAACAACCCTCCATCCACGGAAGTACTGAGCCTATGCCCCACTTTCTTCCCTTCCCCTCCTCCTCCTCCGCCTCCTTCGCCCATATTACCATCCTCCTGACCCGCATTCTCGGAACACCCCGCCCCCGCCCCGGTCCCGTATCCGATCTTCTCCATGTCCATGTACGTCGAAATAAGCAGATCATCCTCCGACCCCAGCTCGTCGAAGCTACCAGAAGGCCCCGACCGGGATCCGGACTCGAACAAAGGGTCGGACCCGAAATCGAGGTCCTCTGGGATCCGGAAGTTGACCTCGGAATGCGCCCTCCGGTGGTGCGACCCCCGTATCGGGTTAGGGAAGGGAGGCCTATTCCCCGGCTGGTGGTGGTGGTGGCCGGGATCTTGCATTGCGCCGGATACTCTCGAAGGTCGGAACAGAGAAGGTGCGGCAGGCGGGAGTGTTGGCGTGGCGTCTCTCTTCGTTCTCCCTCTTCCTCTCTCCACGTTGGGTTTGTCGGAGGAGAGGAAGAGATAAAATTTGTCTCTTAGAAAGACGGAGGGAGGGAGGGAGGTGGAGAAACCCACGGGACGACGTCGTATCTGCTTGCGTTATTATCGAAAGGCTGTCCTTTTCATTACGACCTTTTTCTGCCCGGTAATAATGACCACGACTCGTCATGATTCTATAATAACGATATTAATATCTCCCACATACATGTTAACCCTCGATTGCCCGTACTTTTAGAGGAAATATAAATTCGTTGTTGCAAATGGGCCGTCGCCTGAATTTTTTCTGGCTCTAAAATGGGCTTTCAAGCATGTCGTGCCGGAAATATGTATGGGCCGAAATGGATACTTTGGACCACATGTTTCCTTTGCCGGCCTTTATGGAATTCGAAAACGTTACGCTCGGTTGGTGTTGTCTTGTCTTACCACAAGATTTCTATTAAATTAATGTTAATCGATAAATAATAGTTGGAATTGGAAGTCTTGAGTCGATTTCACTGTTTAAGAAAATTGGCTGCTTTACGTGAATTTTGAAACTATATTTTCTCAAATCAACCTTAGAGCAAAAACACATTATTGCGGCAACTTCATTGCCCTTGATGCAGCTATTTGATACATTCCCCGATCAAAAGAACAAGATTTTATAGTAATCTACCGGTGAACAAAAACCATCTAACGGAATCCCGTTCTTCTTCTTCAATGATTCTCGGACCGGAGCACGAGACATGCGGAGGGCAGTCTTCATTTGGACAGCTCTGAGGAGAGGTTCTCCGCGACGCTGGAGATGGTGGTCTGTGAAACACCCCTGGTTCCGCCCAGGTACCACCTCTGGATCATCTCAACCAAGTTCCCATTCCCCAGCACGATCTTCGCCTCCTCCTTCCCTTCAGTGCTGAATGTGACCTCGGCCATCTTTGATGCTGCCGGGAAGTGGAAGGTGATGACTGAGTCCTTCTTGAAGTACTTTGACTGGAAGAACTCCACCACCTTCTCAAGCTCGACCTCCTCCTCCTCCTCGTACTTGTCCTCCACCGCGAGCCTGTCCCTCACCACGCTCTCCAGCTGGACCCCGTACTGGGACCCCTTTATCTCCTTGATCACCACAATCCTGAGGAACTTCTCCACCGGAGCTGCGAACCCCAATCAGACAGACAACAACAGTTCAGGCCAGGCGTAAGAACACGTCAAAGAGGCCCGGTTATCTAGCTAGGATCATAGCCCACCCACCCGAGATGAGAGCCCCGAAGAAGTCATCATCCCCAGCCAAGGCAGTCCCAGACTTCCCCTTCCACTGATGAAGGTGGGCAACGACTTCAGGGTCCAGGTAGACGCCGATCGCGGTGAACTTGATCTGGAGGAAGTGGATCTCTATGTCGGTTATGCCTGGCGAGAAAACAAACACCACAACCACAACACACCTGTCTCAGGAACACCAAGTCACAGAAAAACAGGTGGGAAATGATCCAAAACGAGGAGAACACACCGTGTCCGAACAGGGAAAGGGGCTTGGAAGTGGTGACTTTGGTAGGGAAAGAGATCTCATGGACCATAACCGTCTCAGAACCCACTGCCAGAAACGAATCCCACATCACCACAATCATAATAATCATCATCACCAATACAGACTGATCAATAAACGGGTAATAGAAAAGACAGATAGAAAACTCACTATTGCAAAGCCTCTCTGTTCTGTCCCTCGAGCTTGTGCTGTTGGTGGGAGAAAACCAAGCGGGTTGAGGGAACTGGGGAAGGTATCTGGGAGTGTGTTGATTGATGGGGGCTTTATTTGATGATTTGTGAGGGGGAGAGGAAGGGGGTTTGGTTGTGTGAGCTGCTGAGCTACCCCTCTTATTAAGGACAGGGGAGTGGTAGTTGCGGATGGGAGCCGCGAACTTGTGTTCCACCTATCAATCCATCCATTCATCAGTCATCTGCGACTCGACCCTGCTCCCGAAAGTGCAAGTGCGATCATTCCCGTTAGATAATATTATTCGGGGTGGGTGGCTCTGCTAATGGATGGCGATATCTGACGATGCCGCCTTGGAAGTTTTGTTGGGCTGTTGTAATATAAGTTTTGTTTTCCCAGCTACCCCACGTGCGTCCATTTAACATTTCAACTACCCCGCCAAAACAAAACGGAAAGGCACCAGTGATGTTGAACAAGCTAATAGTGAATACTACAAATGAAAATTCTCTTATGTATAAATTATTTAGAAGTGGAAAAGTATAGTGAATACCACCAAGTTGATTCGCAAATGTAAATTAGTATTGAAGCAGCTAGCGTTGGAAACTGCCAGTTACAAATTTTGTCGGGTATATCCTGCTTCTTTTTCTGGGTTCGGTTTCTTTTACCAACTAGTAAAACGAGCCGCCCTCGGAGCCTTAAAACTTATAACTCGATGGCTTACGAGCCTACATATTATGTAAAAATATTAATATTTTACTAATAAAAATAAACTTCGACCATATTTTCATTTCGTTTTTACCCGTGACCACACCAAGAGAAAGCCTTATCCCTCCCACACCTACCAAAGCCGTAGAGGGTCCATTTTAAACGACGAGCAATATGATGATAAAGTTAGGGATGCCCAAATAGAAAAAGATTGGCACGTCTTGACATTCCCCGAGAAAATGTATTATGATTTCTAATGCAATTTTTTTTAAATGCATGAAAGGTTGGGCTACTGAGAACAAGTTTTTTTGTGATATTGTTGATAATGCATCTAATAATGATGCGGCTATCAAGTGTTTGAAGGAGACGATTCAAGTCTCAAGAAAATTATTGGGGTGAAGGAAAGTTATTTCATGTCTGATATTGTGCGAATGTTAAATCTTTGTGCTCATGATGAATAGGATGAAATTAAAAACATCATTCGAGTTGTGAAGCAAAGTATGGAATATGTGAACCGTTTTGATGATAGGTTGTCAAAACACGATGGAACTCAACATTCGAGATGTTTACTTGTGTTATAATGTTTAAGGATGCTTTATCAACGTGATTCATTATTTGATTGTTACCCTTTATTTATAGGAAAATATGAATAATGCTCAAAATGTTTGTCCATTGGAGCCTCTTTGGAATGCTACACATATTATTTCAAGCAATGAAGCACTACTTCAAATATGTATCTTCAAGAAGTTCAAAATGTAATATCTATATTAGATATTGTTTCATATCATCCAAATGAGTTTATTAGGGCATTAGCTTTAAGATGAAACTCAAGTTTGACAAATATTGCTGCGATTGCAATTTAATTATTGTTGTTATTGTGCTGGACCCAAGCCAAAAATAATGTCAATTAATTTTTATTTTTCAAAGCTTTATTCCGAAAGAGATGTTTCAAAAAACAAGGAATTGATCGAAAAAACAATTGAAGGCCTTCACGAAGAGTATGTTATTAAATATTGTAAGTCATCTTCTAACCTTTTGAATTATGAGAGTTTGGATTCTTTTAGCATTATCCGCAGGCAATCAAATTTTACCTAAAATTGGAATGATTTTGAATCATATTACGAAAAACATGAGACTTCGAGGCTTAAAAAATTTGAGATGGTGGATATTTAGAAAAGAATCTCGAGAAGAGTGAAATTGCTAAAGATTTATTGTGTTTGAATTGGTGGAACTAAATCGAATGCATAACCCAATTCTGTCAAGAATGGCGAATGATATTTTAGCCATCCCAGTAAGCTGAGTAGCTTTCGAAGCTACATTTAGTCCTGGAACGAGGGAAATCGATACTTATTATTCATCGATTTCTCCAAACATAGTAGAAGCATTGTTTTGTAGAGAAGATTGGCTTTGACATTTACATGGGGTTAAAAGGAGTGAAAAGGTAAGTTTTTTTTTCATTTAAAAATTTTAAAATTTACGAAATATATTATTTATTGTTAATAACCTAAGCTTTTCGGCTATCGATTTTTCGAGTTTCAATTGCTTTCTAGGCTATATTGTTAGAAGTATCTTTGTATTGAAGCTTTAGACGATAATCAGAGGTTACTTATGATTGTTACTATTGTTTTTGTCTGCAGCTTGTGATTGTTCTTACATTAAGATTTGTGGATGTAAAGCGGGATGCCCGATCCATTTTCACATTCTTCTTTGTTTATACGAGTAATTTCTAAAGAAAAATTAAAGTTGTCTTCTAAATAATACATTGTATGTTTTACTTGATTTTACGTATTTTTTAGTAAATCGATGTATATTTTTTTTAAATTAAATTTAAACTCGTTCTATATTTAAATGCTATAATTAGACCGAGCCAAACTCGACGGAGCTCGTGCCGGGCCTTTCTTTGTATTATAGACGGGTGTTCGCCCTACTTTGACCAAAGCCAACAAAGCGCGGCCATCTAACTTAGATGTATGTTCAAAGTCCATTCATTCAAAATCTCACACCAAGTCCTTGGCGTTCCCTAAAAGCGAGAAACTTTTATTCCAATAGCCCTTCTTTTCCCCCTTTCCCAATGGATCGCCCCCTTCGTTGCTTCGGGAGTTTTCACCCTTCTCTCATCCTGGGTGATTGAATTCCCCACCAACAAATATGTGCAAAGATCCGATCTTTCTCGCAATTCTGTTGGTTTTGATATCCGGGTACCCCTCGACGGTCACCTCCTCGTATTCCCTCTTGACCAACAGGAGGTTTCTTACGCCGACCCCCGGCATTAGCACTGACCAGGTGTTTTGCTCTTCTTCTTCTTCTTCTCCCTTTGTGGGTAATTCGTAACGGTTTATTCGACTGATTTTTTCTGTCATCCGTCTGGGCTGATTATAGGGTTATCCTCCCGCGCCGAGTCCAGCGTCGGGTTTAGATGCCGGTGGTGGTAAGTCGGGGGATAATAAGCCAAGTCCTGTTGTTCCTAAAGGAAGCGGCTTTAGCGATAAGTGCTCGAAATTGGAATCTTGCCGGGATGGCAACAAGCTGAGTGCGTGCTTGGCACATCCAGGGGGAGGTACGAGGTTATTTGTTCACTTTGTTTGGGGATTTCTCGATCTGTTCTTTTGTGTGTCTTTGTTTCTTTGGGCTGATGGAACTTTTAAGGCTTCGACGGGGGGAATGACTTAGTGATTTCCGAGTGTGTTTGTGATGACCATGGTTTTGACTTTTGAGTCGTGTTCTCCTGGTAGTTGTAAATCCTACAATCTCGTCGTTTCAATATGCATATGCTGCCGCTGGATCATCTGAGTTTCTTCGGTGGGATTGGATGGATTTGATTGTTCCTTCATCACAGGCAATGTCAATGCTGTCTGTGTGTATGGGAGTTGTAATATTGACTGTTGAAACGACGGCAATAGTCTTCGATTTCCTGCAGGCTCGAAGGACACGTTTCTAATACTTGAAAATGGTGGGGAGTCTTCTCTCACTCTCAAAGTTTTGTTTGCGCCAGAAAATGTTTCGTCGCAGGAGGTTAAACTTAAGAAACAACAAACCGAAGAGGTCAATCTCTTGATTTCCTAGGTGCCTTGCCTTGATTAGTCATAATCATCTGATGGTTAGAGAAAGCCATAACGTTTTCTTGGGTTTTTTTTTCAGTTTAATGTGACAGTGCAGATAGTAGGAAGTTCTCTTGTTGTGTTGAATGCCGGTTCCGGAGAGTGTGTCATACACATTTCTTCACCAGTTCCCGGTCACCATTTCGAATGGCAGTTACCACATGCTGCAACCGCGAATCCCATCCACGGAGTCTACTTTCTGTTTGGCACGGCTGTCTTTGTGGGAGGCATTTGGGCATGCTGCAGGTTTAGGAAATCGGAAAGAAGGTTCGATGGGATCCCATATCAAGAGCTCGAAATGGGGCAGACAGAAGTCGTCTCAGCCAATGATGGGGAAACTACCGAGGGCTGGGATGAGGATTGGGACGATGACTGGGATGAAATCAGGGAAGTTAAACCTCCCAGGCGGAAGGCCACAGGCAATGGATCTCCCAATGGGATTGCATCCAAGCCTGGTGCTGCATCTTCTGATTGAAATGGTTGGGAAGACAACTGGAAGGATTAAGATTTTTATGTTTAGATCATATAGAATTTGTGGAATTACTAATACCATATTCAAATACAATGTAAGAAAAGTGATTATACATGGGGCATGTTATACGACAAAAGGAGGAAGTGACCAAACCACACAGCTTATACAGAACACGATATCGAGATTCTGTCACAACCAGCCGTAGATCATCAGCCGTCGGCTCGTTGCCTCAGTACTTCAGATGGACAGTGATCCTTAGCAGTGTCTGGGCGCCATCAATGATGACTTGCCCTGGTGGTATCAGAGGCCTCACCTCTGCGAAGCCACACGCGTTCTTATACTTCCCTGTCCCGCTCGTAATCGAAAGACGTGACATCGGGTTGCCAATCTTGTAGATGCCGTAGAAGTTCAATGTGTCTCCGTACTCCCCTCCCTCCAGCATCGCCGTGAATGTCATCATCTGGCTAGTCCCGTCTGCGGAGCTAGCCACATAAACCCCCTGAGCTCTCCCCATTGACTGAGATCCCAACTCCGGGCTCGAGGTGATTATGTCATCGATAACTGTGATGGTACCAAACCCGAGGCCAAGGCCGTCAGGGCCCAACTGAGTGCTAACAATGTTGTTATTGTTGTTTCCAGCCACAGCAGTCTGGGGTTGTACACCAGCAAAGTTTGTGCCAGCCAGACCAGTTCCGAGGGGGATCCCCGTTCGACCGCTCACAGTGGGGATGGCACCATTTGGATTCGGGATGGCCACTCCACCTTTCGGGGGAAGGAATCCGATAGGCCTAGCGAAGGGCACCTGGCAATGCCAAAAATAGATGAAACGCAGGAGGTCAATAAACTCAAACCTTTCAAAAGCTGATATTATCATAGTTGAATAAGCTTCGCGGTCTGCGGTCACCTGTCCTCCATATATATTCCCAAGTAATCCAGTGATCGGCCTTGCTGTGGGGCTGCTTCCTCCGAGAATGTCGTGTATGTAGAGCTCGAGGACCGGCTCTTCCACGCCAGCTGTCACCGCCACTCCCAGGCCAATGGAGGGGAATATCACCGCCGCGGCGATTAGGAAGAACGATGTATCGATCATGTTGGTGAAGCACAAGAACTTTATTATTCCTAATGTTGTTCGTATGATCCGGCCGATGCCTGCGATCATGGCTTAAATAGAAAGTGAATCGGTGATTATAAGTCGGGGAGAGATGGGTGGAGTAGATGTCGAGAACGCTACGTAAAGAGTTCATAGTGGTGAAGTTGTTGAATGTTTTGATCCAGGAGTGGTTGAATTTCAGTTAAATGGATCCGACTTCGAACGAGGTTAATGAATACGGTAAGCACTCGACCATGTAAAAAAAGCGACATTGATTAGTGATTCCGAAGCTAACAAGGTGTCCTAAAATGGAACCTCCGGTGAAAAGGAATCCGGCAGACATTCGAACAAGTAGAACGGAAAATAAGATCTCCGATCCGAAGGCTTGCTGAATTGTCCCCCCTCGAAGATGGGTGTGGGATGGATGCCTGGATGACCGGATTCCTTGTCGCCGGATTTGCCAGATTCTCGTTACGAGTGTTGGTCTTTTAGACCTAGCAACTCAAGATGAAAAGCCTTGGCCTTCTGACGAAGGGCATCTGATCAACTCCAAGATGTTAACTACTTCCACCATGTCCGGACGGTTTGACGGAACCTGCGACGTACAAATTAAGCCTAACTTCATAACCGGTATCACCTCTTCTATGGGAAGTTTATCTCGGAGCCTCCGGTCAACACATTCCTCCTCCCTGCCTTCTTCGAATGCTCCCCTGACCATGTCACCGAGGACAATTACGTCGTCTTCCATGTACTCGACTGGCCTCTTCCCTGTGATGATTTCTAGCACAAGAACCCCGAATCCGTACACGTCGCACTTCTCGGTGATTTTCACAGTCCGGCATGCAAGTTCAGGTGCCATGTATCCAAGTGCGCTCTGAATTTTACCGCTCAGAACATAATGATCGAGCATTGGCAGCAGCCCCGCAAGTCCAAAATCAGCCACCTTCGGTTCGCCCGAGCTGTCGATGAGGACGTTGCTCGATTTTATGTTGTAGTGGATTATCCCCATTCTGTGCAGAAGAGCGAGGCCTTTTGCCGTCCCGAGTGTTATGATGAACCTCTCATTCCACGAAAGCACAATCCCATCTGATCGATCGTGAAGATGCTCGCACAAATTTCCGCCCGAGACAAACTCCGATATCAGGAGTTGCAAAGAAGGAGTCCAGTAATAACCCTCGAGTGCCACGAGGTTGGAATGTCTGATCTTGCCGAGTCTTTTGACTACCCTCTCGAATTCTTCTTGGGATTTGACGAGACTCGACACGGTGAGCTTCTTGATTGCAATGGATCTACCATCACGAAGCGCTGCCCTGTACACGGTGCCGAAACCACCATGACCAAGCTCACCATCCTTGTTAAGCAGAGCATGTGTTCCAGTGCTGAACTCAGGTTCACCAGAGAACATAACCAGCTTGCCGGAATCTGCGCCACTGGTAGGTGAGAAGCTGAAATCATCCCCAGCCGAAAATGTCAGGGGGGCAGCAGATTTAGACGCCGACGATTGGACCTGAAGGTTGAGGACGGTGATGACAATAACACCAATAACGATAGCAGCAGCAGCACCAATGGCAACGAGAGCCGATATACTTAGAATGATTCTCTTGTGGTCAGGAGTTTCAGGCAGCGAACCACTTGTCACATCGGTTGAGTTGGGATTGAGGACAATGGGCTTTGGAAGGACCCCAGGGCAGGAACGGTTGACAGCAGCTCCGCAAAGTCCTGGGTTGTCAGAAACAGAAAAGGGCGAAATGGCGTTGAAAAAGCCGCCGAGGGGAAGTTCGCCCTGCAAATGATTGTGGGAAATGTTGAAGTCGAGTAGGCGGGGAAGACTCCCCAGTTGTTTTGGGAGGACTCCTGTGAAGTTGTTGAAAGAGAGGTCCACGAATTGAAGGTTAACCAGCTTCGATATCGCTATCGGTATCGAATCAGATAGTGAGTTCTCAGACAGAATCCTACAAGGAAAATCCGAGATGCAAATAATCAAGAAATGGAACTCCTTCGAAGACAAGAATACCGACTGAATATAACTCTCATAAACTTACAATGTCATCAGCGCAGAGCACGCCTCAATGGAGCTCGGGATACTTCCCGAAAGTAGATTCTTTGATAGTCTCATCTCCCTCATGGAAGTGGCTTGTCCAATCTCCGGAGGTATTGTGCCATTCAGCCTGTTTATACTCAGGTCGAGGAAATTCAAGGCCTTCAGATTTCCGATACTCGCCGGGATAGAACCAGTAAGGGAATTATTGGACAAGTTCAGCGACAACAAGCTGCTTGCCATCTCCCAGAGAACAGCTGGAATTTGACCCGTAAAGAAATTTGACGACATATCCAATGATTTGAGCATCTGCAAAGAACCATTTGACAATTTCGAGCTGAAGATCCAAGAGGCAACATCACCGGAAAATGAGTTATCGCTGAAATCAACATTTGAAAGGTTCTTGCAGCCAGACAATGATCCAGGAAGACTCCCCGACAGATGGTTTCGAGAAAGATCCAACACCTGCAACGACTGCAAGTTCCCCAGAGAACTAGGAAGTCTGCCCGTAAATCTATTACCCGAAAGATTCAAAACCTCAAGGCGACCCATTCTATCGATCCAGTCAGGAATATCACCCTCCAAGTAATTGTCCCGTACATTAAGGTACGAGCACATAGCGAGCCTCTGAATTGTATCGGGTATTCGACCGATGAACACATTCTCACTCAAATCTACGGACCTAAGGAGGAAGCAGTTTCCAATCCCATCAGGAATCTTTCCAGAAAATCTATTCTTCCTAAAGGCAATGCTTCTGAGATTGTACATCCCTTTGATCGACTCAGGAATTTCCCCTTCAAAAGAATTGTCAGACAGGTCGAGTGACCTCAGTCCGCTCAGGGACCATAAGCTGTCTGGCAGAACACCGGAAAACATGTTCAATGAAACATTCACCGACGCGAGCATCGAGCATGAGCCTATACTACCCGGCAATTCTCCAGAAAACCTGTTATTCGATAACGAAACCGACATAAGCGACCCGCATTGCCGAAAGAAGTCCCCAGAAAGTGCCCCGGAGAGACCATTCCAGCTCAAGTCGAGGGTCCTCAAGTTACGCATCCCGACAAAACCAGAACCGACGCTGCCGGTGAGGTTGTTCCTAGCCAAGGACAACTTCCTGAGGCACTCCAACTGGAGCAGTCCCCGGCCCAAGCGACCGGAGAGGGAGAACCCATTGAGGTCCAGCTCGACGACCCGGTTGGATCTGGGGTTACACTTGACGCCAGCAAAGCCACAGGCGTCGTCCGCATCCTCGTCCCAAGAGGCAAGCCTGCCGTCGGGGTCATGTACGTCGGCCTTGAACACGATCAGCCCAAGGAGGTCGTCGTTGAGGGACAGGTTGACCGCGAGAGGACGAAGAACCAGCAAGGAGGAGAAGACGAGGAGGTGCAACGGAAGCGTTGCCGTCATTTCAGGATTATCATCCAGGGAATGATGCTGCTGCAGGCATGGAAAGAAAGACCAAAGCTTTCGTCTAAAACAAGGGAAAGGAACGTCACACCGGCATTATACCCAGGATGCCAAAGACAGATAGTAGTAGCCCATTCCCTTTGGGCGTTGGTGAGGGGATTGTTTGGTTTTTGGCTTTGCTCAGAGCGGCACTCGCGTGCAGTCGCTGTCAGGGGAGAGAGGAAAAAGGATGAAGACAGAGAGAGAAAAGGAAAAGGGCCTTTTTCTTGATCATGGGGAATTTGCTTTGCCCTCCATATTGGTCCTTATTTTCGGTTTTGCCTTTAGGACAGTTCCACATTTAATGATATGAAGCTGGATCGACAGGGACAATACGAGAAACCTTTTTCTGCAGGAGGAGCAGCAGAGGATGGATGGGATACCCGTTTTTATAATTAAAGTATTTGTAATTTCAAGTGGGTCTGGTCGGGTCAATTTGGGGGTCCGACCCGACCGCAATGAATGAGTAGCTCCCCAAAAATAGAAAAGAGTGCGATTCGTATTTGAATAAAACCCTACAATGTAACAAATTATAAATGCGATTAAACTTAGGTACCAGCAAAATTAGTTTGATCGTATCTTGTAAAAATTCGTGAGGACAGCTAGGCGTCAAACCGCTTCGTGCCCAAAAAGGAGGTTCAGGTCAGGTCAAAAAGTAATCTCAGGCCTTCTTTTTTCTGTTTGGACAGTCCTTTTTTGGTCAATTCTTTTTGTACAGTTGTGACGGGACGAACGATGTTTCTGAAAGCCCATCTCTCGAGGGGAGGGGAGGGGACGCACGTTGACGTATCCCTCGAGTCCAAACTCAAAAAAGAATTTTCCCAAATTCCAAACTGGCCTTTGAGGCCCAACCAACGACTCCTCTCTTCTGGGTCGCCATTTTCTGCAGCCCTTTTAGGCCTATTTCAAAGTGGTTATTTAAATTTTAAAAATTCTTCTATTATTACTTGTTATTTTTTTCTTAGGGAATGGAAATCGCTGATGACTTTCTTTACAAATGTAAATACCTGTTGGTATGGTTTGATTCAGGATGTAAACTTAACATTTGAATTAAAAACTTAAACTATTACGAGAAAACTTAGTGTATATTATATTAGTTTTATTCGAGAAAATATTTCTCGTTTTACCGTTAGAATTTTCGAATTTTTCATTTTACAACCCCCGAGAAGTCAAATTCTTTTGACCGTAAAATGGGAAATTAAAAGGTTTTAATCGTAAAACGGGGAATACTTTTTCGACTAAGTGTTTCTTTAGAGAAAAATCAATTTTAAATGTAGCTATGAATCACAATTTTATAATTTCAATATACTTTTTACGAATCACATTAAATATTAAAATACAAAATAATTAAATATGTCTTAACAACGGATACTAATGAAAAAAATGGAACCTTTGGGGGTTAGAAATTATGTCTGTGTGGTGTTTTGAAACTTGGGGAGGATAAGCCGACAAGATTTTTGTCCCTCCCCACGGCTTCTTGTCTCCCCCACCCATGACACCCAGACAAAAATAACCAGCGACACCGGAAACCCCCCAGAGTCAAGGCAGAAGAAGAACTACTTACTACTCCTGTCAGCATCAGCACCAGCATATCAAGAGCTTTAAGTAAACAAGAAGAGATATCACGCGATATCCGTGACTCCCCCCGGATTACTCTCAAACTCTAACAACTGACTGCACCTCCGATTTGCCACCCCCAAATTCTCCTGGGACGATTCCATGGCTTCTTTCCCCTACCCCAGTCCCACGTTGTCGCTGCCCAATCAATCAGGGACGGAGTGCAGGGATGTTCCCCATGTCCTGGCCGTCGACGACAATCTCGTCGACCGCAAGATCATCCAGACGTTGCTCACCAACTCTTCCTGCAGAGGTAACGTCCCCCTCACCGTGGCCTCGCTTTCTACTGCGGCCTCCATGATTTCAACTAGAATAAGCTTTGTGTGAATTAGGAGCCTGTCTCTTCTCTTTACTGCACCTTGTCGAGAATTTGGATACTTAGTAGGAGATGAGACGATGAAAACGACATTCTAATTGAGGGTGCCTTTACTGGTCTGGTCTACATTTGTTTCCCGGCAAGAATATTCACCCACTTGACAAACGATCAAGTGAAGTGGGTGGAACTTAAAACTCTAGGGGACCCGATAATTTTGAATTTTCTATCTTCGTCCCACGTCTAAGGTCCTAATAAGCTAATCATGTGCTGCTTTCCACGGCAGAGCCACTGACCCTTCTTTCAAATTTAGGTGATGCTAATAATGCGGCATTGACCCCAGTTGTTGGTTCATCTGCTCCGTGTTCCTTTCTTTTTTTAATGCTTGTGGTGTTTGATGAACTGGTGCAGTGACAACGGTGGAAAATGGGATGAGAGCACTTGAATATCTGGGATTGATAGAAGATCAACCAAATTCCACTGCAACGATGGTCAGTTTGGCGTCCTGCGTTGCCGATCTGCTTTTTCCAGATAGGGAGAGGGATTAAGATTTTTCAAAGCACCTCATTTTCTGCACATAACTTACAACTGATCGGACTTATGTATCTGTGTTGCAGGCATCCGGGGTGAACTTGATCATCACAGACTATTGCATGCCCGGGATGACTGGTTACGAGTTACTAAAAAAGATCAAGGCAAATCTCTCGATGCCTCTCTAGTTTTTTCATGCACGAACAGCTCATCAAATCCTTTAGCCAGTGTTTTTATTTCCTAGCAGGGATCATTGCTCCTGAAGGAGGTTCCTGTTGTAGTGGTGTCGTCCGAGAACGTCCCTACCAGAATCCACAAGTAATCTAAGCTTATCCTCATCCTTTGTCGCCTAATGGTTTTAATGCGCTGACGGGGAAAGAAAACACAGGTGTTTGGAGGAAGGAGCTCAGATGTTCATGCTGAAGCCCCTCAAACAATCGGACATGAATAAACTCAGATGTCACCTTATGAATCACGGAAGCTAGAAGACGGGACCGCCTTCTCGGTTATTCCAGCACTAACTCTTTCGACTTTGAATTGCAATGCTGAATTCGACCTGGACCCAGGAAGAATTCAAAACTTTCTGGGCAGTGATTTGGTGAGATCAGGGCAGACGGTCTTTGGTTGAAGACAAATTTTGATGTAGAAATGAAGAATGCTTGTTTTCCTAGGAAGAACATCAAAACCGCGAGGAGGCTCTTTAGGCCGTCCTAACACGGGTTTCCTTTCTACAAGAGCCGGTCGGGTAGCGAGATCGCAGCATAAAAAACAGTTAAGCCAAACGCTCCTGCAATTCCCAGATCCCTACACAAGTCGAATTAATTACCAAGAGGACTTGAACAAGAAGAACTACATACAATTAGAATCCGGCTTACCAAGCATGAAACATGAATTGGGGGCAGAGCTTTACGTTTCACCAGTCGAAGTGCTTGTGATGGTGGCGATGCCTCATCTCGTCGCAACCGAAGCAATGGATGACGGGGTAACAAGTGACGAAGAGACACCTCCCTAACCTTCTCATAGCCCAAGAAAGGACGACCCGGGGGCGGCAGCAGGGACAACGTGAACGTCCTCGACCGTCGTCTTGGTCGTGGTCCTTGTTCTCGTTCACCTTACCCTTCCTCCCCTTCCTCTGACACATCCTCCCGATCCCACGACCTCTCGGTGGAGCAGATTCCACGAAAACCCACGAGGAACTCGGAAGGAGTCTGGGGAGGGGGGAGGGGGAAGTTGACGAGGATTTAGGCAGAAGGAAGGTGCGTGTGGCTTTGTCCATTCCAGAGTCTCTTTCAGTTATTTAGGTGGAGTGGAGGTGAAGACGGGTGAAGGCATTTTTCCCCTGCTCTTATTTTCTCTCTCGTTTTAATTTATCTACTGTCGAATGAGAAAGAGACACGTGGCATGGAGAAGTCGGACGAGAAATCTTTATGTAATAAAATAAAGGGTTTTAATAAGGTACAACCACCGGTATAGAATTCTAAAATAAAATTCATAATCCGTAAGAAAAGCTGGAATATATGTCCGACGAAGGGACTGGGTTGGGGTGATTTGGCCTTTTGGGCTGGTGGGGAGCGACAATCCGCCTATATGCGCGTAGACGCGGAACATGAGCGGAGGGGGGCAACGTGTTTTGATTCGTTCATTATTTTCTTAATATATTAAGCTTAAGGGTGGTGGTACGATGAGGTGCGGTGGAATTATTTGATTTGCTGCTTTTTTTTTTTGCTATTGCCACTTGAAGTCTAATAAAAAGCACCATATTATTTCCCATTTTTTCCTCCTGCTAGCTAGCTTTATTCTCTTAAGTTTGGGTTTTGTTTCTTAATAATACTAGTCAGTAAAAAATTTGTGAAATAAGGTCTTTAATTTCAAAATTTGTTGACTAATGCCCTGAAATAAAGTAGTTAATTTCAAAATTTGTTAACTAATGCACTAAAATTAATTTTAAAAAAATGGTTGAAATATGATCCTTAACCCTTTTCTGTCGTTTATTATATATATATTCATTTTTTCCTCCTTCCTTCCGTATTTACTCTATTCTCATCCAACCTCATGCATCCCCAAACCAGAATAACATGTTATTGCAAAAAGTAAAAAAAATCAAAGAATTTAGGGATTCTACAAAGTCCAAAGCTTAAAGGTTGACATACTATATATTTTTATTTTCAACATTCCCTTCACACTGAACCGGGCTAACATCTTTGGTCATAGTTGCTGTTTTTTAATTTTTTTTCATTTTTGCGCCTGGCTCTGATACCACTGTTGTATAGCCGTCGCCAGCTATCCTAAAAGCTCAAACTTTTAGGTGAAAGCGTGATATACAATATATTTTTATTTTCAACAAGAGGCCACCTGAAGGAGTACGACCATGAGTTGCTAAATCCAATTGACAATGAGCCAGCCTACCGATGATCACTTTATTTTCATTATCGTTCGCTTACTCGAAATTTTTCGCTTCTAACTCTGTTACTTTTGAGGCGAAGCATTCTTTTGTTGTTAGCATGGGGTAAACCATCGAGGGCGGTTTCACGATATATCACCTCAACGGTGAAGAGTTTAGGTCTATGGCCATCGACGTTCTCAACATAAAGATTAATCAGTTTGCTTGAATGGCAATAAGAGTTTTATTATGCCTTTGACAAATTAGCATCCTGCGGAAGCGGCTAACGTCGCATGGGGGACGCTACCCACAATGTACTAATTTTTTGTAAGTTTTAGTACATTGTACAAACAAAATTAGTTCTTTTCTACATTACTAATATATTACTAAGCTAATTAATACTTGTACAAATCATGTACTAGTATACGTTTGTACATCATACTAATTAGATTTCGTACATGTTTTGTACATGGTACATTAGTAATAGATTACAAAGCTAATTAGTACAAATGTACAAACGTGTACTAGTACATGTTTTCATTTTCAACATTTCCTTCGGGCTAACATTTTTGGTCATCTTTGCTGTTTTTTTAAATTTTTTTCATTTTTGCTCATGGCTCTGATACCACTGTTGTACACCCGTCGCCAGCTATCCTAAAAGCTCAAACTTTTAGGTGAAAGCGTGATATACTATATATTTTCATTTTCAACAAGAGGCCACCTGAAAGAGTATGACCATGAGTTGAAGTAGTTGACAAAAATACGTAAGTACCTTATGTCTCTGCAAGATGATACTCCTGTGGCATCGTCGGGCGGCGACAGTGCTCCTGTGGCTGTGGAGGTTAATGAGAATGCTCTGCATAGGTGATGCCGATGTTGTGGCTCCTGAGCAGGTTCTTGTTTTTTTTTTCAGGTGTCTCTTTTCAGGCCGATGATTCTTTTCCGATGCTAAATCCAATTGACAATGTGCCAGCTTACCGATGATCAGGTTATTTTCGTTGTCGTCCGCTTAGTCGAAATTTTTCGCTTCTAACTCCGTTACTTTTCAGGCGGAGCATCCTTTTGTTGTTAGCATGGGTAAGCAATCGAGGGCGGCTTCACGATATATCACCTCAACGGTGAAGAGGTTAGGTCCATGGTCACCGACGTTCTCAACATGAAGATTAATCAGTTTGCTTGAATGGCAATAGGAGGTTTATTGTGCCTTCAACAAAGTGGCATCCTGCGGAAGCGGCTAACTTCGCGCGGGGGAACGTTACCCACAATGTACTAATTTTTTATAATTTTTAGTACATTTGTACAAACAAAATTGGTTCTTTTCTACATTATTAATATATTACTAATCTAATTAACGAATCATGTACTAGTATACGTTTGTACATTATACTAATTAGATTTCGTACATGTTTTGTACATTGTACATTAGTAATAGATTACTAATCTAATTAGTACGATGTGCAAACGTGTACTAGTAGATGATTTGTACATTTGTACTAATCCAAGTTATACAGGTATAAGCCAGTGTAACCTGACGAATGTAGTGAAAAGAAAACTAATTTCGTTTGTACAAATATACTAAAAATTGCCACAAATTAGCGGGTAACGTCCTCCCGCGCAACGTTAGCCGCTTCCGCGTCCTACAGTCATTTTGCTTGTTCCTCAAAGGCCTGACCATCATCTTTTGCATTTTGTGTTAACCTCCCCCTCTGTGTTCCTTAAAACTCGCAAGGATTGGGGTTGAGGTTTTGTCTCTTTTAACACACAAAAATCGTTACTTTCTTTGGTCCGGCGAAAAGAGACCGCTTTATACAACACCATTTGGGCTTTCTCAATGGTTAGTAGTACATGTTTTTTCGCTGCCTGATATACGGATCATCGTGATTCCCCTTTTTCTTGTTCGAGTAAAATGATGGCACGGAGATGAAATTTTGTGACTTGATTAGTCAGCAAACGTCTGATTTTCGTTGTTGTCGCGAGTTGTGTGGACTAAATAGTTGTGGTACATGGGTTCACTCTGTACCGTAAACATGCCATGTCAAGGTTTTGTTGAGGTTCACGCGACTCATTTTACTACCCCAAGCGTTATCTCTTGGGTTTTAATTGGAATTCGGCCCGCCCCGGCCCTGCAATAACCCGTACTTTTTTTTTATTAGGCAATAATGTTGGTGGTTAGGATCCTTTCATATACAGTTTCTATTTTCAAATTTGATTGCATCTTCCTCCGCCACTCAAATCTACAAACAAACCTTCTTCAGCCCTATCCTCTTCCCTGACCATGGATCGGATATCAGTGCTTCTAGACGCCATAATCCACTGTATACTGTCCTTGCTTCCGACACCAGATGTAACTAGGACGAGCGTGCTGTCCAAGAGATGGCTTAGCGTGTACAACTCCTTTCCCTTCTGGGATTTCAAACTGAATCACTTTGGCCATTGTGAAGACGCCAGCATAAAATGTTTAGACTTTGCTCTTCGCTCCCTTCTAAGGGATGAAACCTGTATACCCAGGGTCCAGCTTTACCTGAGCCGCAACAGCCGACTTTGTTGTTCGCTAATGGCTTTCTTCGATCTCGTCTTGGACAGACGAATGAAGGATCTGACGCTATACTTCACAGGACTGTATCCCTGTTCGAGATTCATTGTTCCTTTGTCAAAATTCGCATCCTCATCCTTGACTATTTTGGAATTGCATGGCTGCATGATCGCCTCGGAATCATACCCTCCGGAGATTATCTCTGCGTGGAGTTCATGTTAGCGAGGTAGTCCTCCAGCTCCTCTATCGTTGTTTCCACTTCCTGGAAGACTTGACCCTCCGGAGATTACTTAATGGTTGTGAAAGCCTGAAGGAGTTGGAGACATCGGAGTTTCTTGCCGTCCCTGATCATCTAACTTCCAGATTTTCCCCATTAGAGAAACTCTGCATAACAAATTGTCGCGCATTAGAGGCAATCAAGATTTCGGGGCTTAAATCGATTTGCATCGATGATTGTCCAAATTTAAGGGACATTAGGATTGAAGCACCTCAACTGCAGTCGCTTCAGTACATGCGCCATCAATCTCCTCTTGTGTTCTCGGTGCACACACCTCGTTTGTCGGAGTTTGGGCTGAAACTATCAATGGAAGACTCCCTCTTTCTCCAATTAAATTCTCCGTTGTCCCAGTTGGATCAGACAACGGAGATCGAGCTGTCCATTGAAGTGCACAAGGTAATGCGCCCAGTCATCGCCTTCGTTCTTCTTCTCGACACTTTTCCTTCTAGATATCATTCTGATGTAGATTTCTGATGTTAGTGGCTGGGTGTTGGGACTGTCAACATCCATGAGCTGAGCATAAGATGTGCCTCCACATTGAGGAACCTGGATCAGCTTAGGATCGTGTCAGGCGGTAAGAGGTGTTCGAATATTATATCGCCCGTCGATGCATTGCTTTGGAGTTGCCATCCGAGGAGCTTGTGGATACAAACATCAATCTACAAACAGTTGGCGAAGGTAATAGCTTGTATATATACATTCCTAAACAACGAAGTCCTTGTATTGGAATGGAGAACCTTCTCTTCTCCAAGATGTCAGATAATTTTGTTGCAGGTCATGTACAAGAGAGTCACTGGGCATAACCCTTGGAAGGTGGAATTGAAAACAATTGCCCTGTGGAGTGAAACTGGGAAGTTGAGATGGACTTTTGACGTCGAACAGGACCCATTGCTGCATCAAGAAACTTTTTATCGTTTGTTACGGAAATTCCATATTGAAAAAGCTCATTTTAATTTGCAATGGACGGACAATACGGGACGGTCGTGTTGACGAAGATAGTCCTCTATCAAAGATGTTAGGTATGTCCCGCAGCAACCAAAGCAACATTTTGATCTATGATAGTGGATGGGTTTTTTGATCTGCTGTATTATCTATCATCTCTCTTGCAGAGTTCACTGGCTTTCTAAATCACCTGTGGACATCCTCAGAACACGATACGTTGGCCGGCATAAGTAGATCAAACCATTTGAATGCAATGCAAAATTTCTTCTGCTCGAACCTATCACCCTGTTGGATATCCTTTCCGCTCTAGGAGACGGACTATCTTCTATGTCTTGTTTATATGGTAATTATATATCCGGATTCAACTGTGACTCGGGCAACTACTCATTGAACTCGGCGTAAAATGCAATAGCGGTGGTCATTGGACCAATAAAAGAAACCTTTCGCCATAAGGAAAATGGAAAGTGAAAGGGAGGGTAATACGATGCCCTCAATTGCTCTTTCAATGTAGGCTTAGGCTCATCAATGTCGACAATGCATTTAATGTTAGTGTGAACAAAACCATAACTATCAACACTCTTACAGTTATGAACAAAACCAAGAATCGAATGCAATCCAGTCAAGATAGGAGGGAGCAGCCATATGTATCACCACCGGGAAAACAATCACCGGAAAGAGAAGAGCAGGCCTATCTCCCTCAGATTTTCCCAGAACGACCTGTTGGCCGCTTTGTTTATTTGTTCATTTTGTAATACTAGTTCATAATCCGAAGCACCTTTCTGAACTTATCCTGCTCCCCATGCAACTCAAGAGTTTTCAACTCGGTGTCCAAGTATGTAAGGAAAACTTTAGGAAGGATCATTTCACTATAATTCATCGCCGATGCTAAGTTATGATTTATAATTAGAACAGACCTGGCGCAAGCATCCATCAAGAAAGAACAGTAATCATCACACGCCTGTCAAGTTTGGGGGGCATCATTTGGCTATTGAGAACAGAGATACATTTTCGTGCAACTTAAATTTTTGTGTATGAGCTCTTAGAACCCTAGGAAGAAGTAAGACCTGTGAGTAAAACAAGAAGTCTCCGTACACCTACAGTATATAGCATACGCACAAAGATGATGGAAATCAAAGGGCCAACCTCTCCCAATAGGAAGCTTCAGCATTGACTCCAACATATAGCAACTTGTCAAAACGAACAGGTCTTAGAAGTGCAGATCAATAAGATAAGGTATACTGCTGGCCTCAATTATGAACAAATCCTAGCGAAAAGTAAATTGTCAGCCAAAGACAGCTTCTGGGAACAAGTTTTCTTAATAAAGACATTGAGGGAAGACATGAATAAAGCTGTGAGCAACCCGTGTCGTTCAGACCATCGATTTCTGCAAGCATCTACTGTTACAGAGGAGAACTATATCAGCAAATACACGCGTGCATGATTTAACGGTCCAATATGAAGGAATTATTGATACCGTAGAGATCTCAAGGCAGGAGCCTCCAAGGGATGTGCCGGAGGAACTATCTTCCATCCTTAGGGATGTCAGGAGGACGGCAGTTCAGTTCCGGACCTTCGAGCAGAGGAAAGAGGCATTGTTGTTGATAGAGGCCAAGAAGTTGTTCGACAAGTTCGACCGGCTCATTCGGAAGGCTTCCGAAATCGTACAATAATAAGTTTCAGCTTTGTTCACAAAACCACAGACACTGGTCAGAAGAAAATTTACCGAGATCTACATTTGGAAATGGGCTTCCGTTAGCAAAAAGTATATTTTCTCCAGCATGCTTGAATGCATCGGCAGCAGTGCATTCAGCTGTTCAATGTGTTCAAAGGACAATCAGTTGTTGAAAATCCCAACTGTAAATGCCCGGATTTATTGTATCTAAACCATACCATTCAAGGTGGGATTGGACATGGCAAAGCTGGAAGGCTTAGGTGAGTCAGAATCCTCATTGCTTTGAGGATCTGAACAATAAGCACCGAATCATCATGATGTAATGCCAAACAGGCCCGCGGAAGAAAGGCATGGCAGAAGACAGTTCAGAAATATGTCACGAGCATTCAGAAATATGCCAAACAGGCCCTGTTCGAGATTCATTGTTCCTTTGTCAAAATTCGCATCCTCATCCTTGACTGTTTTGGAATTGCTTGGCTGCACGATCGGCGGTTTCTTAGTGGAAAGTGGGTTTCGGAATCATATCCTCCGGAGATTATCTCTGCGTGGAGTTCATGTTAGCGAGGTAGTCCTCCGGCTCCGGGCATGATTTAAGCGGTCTAATATGAAGGAATTATTGATACCTGAGGACAAGTGAATGCCCTTATTATTGATGCAACTTCAGAGGCAATGCCAACTCGATCGTTTTGGTCACCTCTTAGAGGTGTGAAATAGACAACTAGCAACAATGTGGTGTAGATCGTGTGGAAGACCCTGGACTGTTGCATCTGGGCAACTTTCTGGTATTCTTGTAGAAGCTGGCCATATAACTGAAATGGTCTCTACTGATTGTGCAGTTAGAGCTTCGTTCTGCTAATTCCTGGTTTATGCTATTACTTTTTGAGAATTGTGATGTACAACTAGAATATTACCTGGATAATACCATTTGTTATCCTTTTACTGATACCGGACTGTATGCCTTCACTCTGTCATTTCTTTAAAGGAAAACCAAGATGTTTACTCATAAGCTCATATTTTTTTTGCTGCTTATTCTATTTTCGGAGCAATAAGTCGCTGTCTTTAACTTGGTTGGAACACGGTAGTTTCCCTGAGTGAATCTAGAAGGCAGCAGCAAAGTAAAATGAAAGGTTTGAGTGCTCATATTTCAACTTTGAATTGGAGAGTCCAACATTCCTCTGATTCATGTTCGACCAGACAACTTTCAATATTTGAACGAATACCCTTGACAAATTCTATTTTGTTCTATACTTTGGCCATTTTCTTTCGCTTCCATGCTGAATAATTACGGGCATTGTTTACGGGATATGATCTGAAGTAGAAATGTCGAAGCTGCTATCGACCTAACCAGTTTTACAGTTGTCAAGCAAGTCGATAATTCTTGCAGGTTTGAATTGGTCGGTAGGCTGGTCCAAACAAATAAACTGATGTAGTTCAGGTCCATGTATTGGAGAGGGTTCTGATGCAATCGGATCATTTAGTAATGCCACTTTAGATGGAGGATTCTCGCCGGTGCATGGTCAGAACCCAAGCAAAGGGTTTGACTTGGTAAATCTCATTCTTCTTCATTATTTTTTCTTCTCATGTCGTATGGCTTGGAAATTGATTGATTGTTTCATATGGTAAGCATGGTCGGGTTTTTTATCACTGGGGCATCCAATCAAATTTCGGTTAATGCCACAACAGCTAGGGAAGGGACCACCACCGCAGCTGTGATAATTTGCATGTGTTGAGACGAAAGAAAGGTTAGAATGAATTACTTCCAACAGGAACAAGCGACTGAGGGATGCTCAGGCATGATGCAGTCCAATGGATATTGGTAACAGTATATGTCTGGAATGCTCTTCCATGTCCAGAAGGGTTGGTTAATCTGCGTGTGCTATCAACTAGGGTCATGGTCTTCAATCCATAAGATATGTGTTGAAACTCAGGGGATGTCGGTCGTTCCAAGTAAACATTTTCCATGTCATTTCTTCGTGAAAGGAAAACCAAAATTTCTGCGTACTTTTCATGCATATATTGAGCGCGCCCTATCATTTCATATGTCTTAACAAGAATTGTCGAAATCCCAAGCCTTTTTTGAATTAAATTCGCAAGTTTGCCAAAATCCAAGAACATAGAAGATGACACCCAGTTCTTTGTCCTCTACGGCTACGGGTGCAACCTGTTGAAAATGAAAAATATATAGTATGTCACGCTTTCACCTAATAATTCGAGATTTTAGGACAGTTGGCGTTGGCTGCTATACAACAGTGGTATTAGAGTCATAGGTTGCCGGCAGCCTGGTTATTAATGCTTCTGGCATTAGCAATAGCATGCCCGAAGGAGGAGATGGGGACAACATCCTCCCTCCACACAACCGCAGATCAAGAAGGCCAGACCTGCACACTCTCATGTCTATCATTTCTTTCTGTTGCTTATTCAGATTATGGGTTGCTATTGCAAGCATAAAATCGACCAAAAAAAGAATATTTCGGTCTGTCCTTGCAAGGAATTGATAAGCGGGTATTTTCTTAGTTATGATACTTTTTTGACATGTAAGGCATTCGTACATTTTAAAAGATACAACAGACGATGAAGGGTTTCCTTTCCCATTACTTATAAGTGATGATGGTTTAAGTTCCTAATTCTCCATAGAGTTACAATGTCATGGAAAATTAATGTAAATTTGAGCAAAGAAGGTGAATGTCATTAGGCATTTTGTAATTTAGAAAAGGAGGTCCATTTCGCCATAAATTCGGCCTTGTTTCATTTGATCCGTATCAGTCATACCCATTGAGACAGAGAGTTGAGGTGTGAGTTCTAACTTCTTTTTTCTTAACCAGGAGTGGAGGAAGAGGGGAGGCAGACAGGACCATAAAGAGGGTGCCCGCTCCTCAATTTGGGAACACCGCTGTTCCCGAGGAAGATGGCCATACCTGGAGGAAGTACGGTCAGAAAATCATTCTGGACTCCAAATTCCCGAGGTTGTAAGAAATCTCTTGCTTAACATGAGCCCTTTTTTTATGCACCCTCTTTTTCATCTCAACTCCTGTCGTTTCTGCAGGGCTTATTACAGGTGCACCCACCAGAGGCTCTACCATTGCCCCGCCATGAAACAAGTCCAACTCCTCGACCACGACCCCAGCACCTTCCTAGTCACCTACCAAGGCCACTACACCTGCCTCATGTCAACCACCGCCCCTTTGCTCCCCCCTCAATCCCCAGCCCTACCTAGACCTCGGCCACGGAGTCACGCCTGCCAGCATGGCCGACCCCATGTTTAAATCCTCCGGCTTCAAGGGTGTGGATTCGAGCTTTGGTCCCAAGGGAGCCGCACCGGTCGTTCTCACAAGAAGTGACTGACTGACCGATCTCTGGGTGGATTGATCAAACCCAAGCTTAGTTATAGGTTAATATTTTTGTCTAGGTCTCCAGCCGACCGGTTCAATGGACACGTCGGTTTTGTAATATGATCGTTTTGATTCAATAGACATATATAGGAAGGTGAAAAAGGAGGGGGGCCCGGCCTTGTCGATTCATCTTTCTTTTGTTTTTGTTGTCGGGTTCAAATGTCGTCCTTTCTTCATACGTAGGACGTGTCGTCGCTAATCACTTTTTGTCATGACAGGTGCATATCTAGCGGGGGGATGTCTCAAAGTCGCACCTTGAAGTGAAACATCCGGGAAACTGTAGGCAGCTTTCGTGGGAATCTTCCTCAGAAACATCGCCATAAAAACTCCGGTTGATTTCTTTCAGATATCACGACTTGTTCTTTTTCCGCAAAAGGTGTGAACACATGCGATAGCCCCCCCCACCCCCATGTCGTGGTGTGACGAATCATCAATCTGTGTGTTTATCAGTTCACACTGGACTGGATCAAACCTCCCTCAGCCACAGGATATTTGGTTCGGGATTGGCGTTTACCCCCCCTTTTCTTGTCCAATATCGCTTTATGAAGTTTAGTCACCGAGTTATTAGACCAAGACGCACACGATATTGCTAGACATGCCAGGAACAAAATATAAATATTGCCCCCAAGATAAAACCATACTCTTATAATGTGTTTGGTTTTCGAAATTCCGGCCAAAATGAAATTGATTTGATTCCACCTCAACTTATACCGATTTTTAGTTTCGTCAAAATCTTCTTAGATTGTAAAGTGGACATGATTGGGAATTTTGCCTTTCTCCGAGCAAGAGACAAATCAAAATAATTGTGAATTCGCGACAATTCGAAATCTTAGCTCAAGAATGGATTTATTATCTCATGCTTTGCTTTTCGTGAAATGATACTAAATTAAAGGGAATGGTTTCTTTAAACAATAAGAAGAAGCTGAGTCAACTATTCATATGGGGCAATTTCGAAAATAAGTGGGCTATTTCTTTTGTTTTTATTGTGCTTAAATTCATATGGGGCAATTTCGCCTATAGATCTCTTCGATAGGGGGGAATTTGCACAAATCAGATTTTAGGAAGAACACAGAGAGAGAATTGGATTTAGTCGGTACATTCCATTCCTCTTCCCCGTTATATTCCGAGAACCAAACAGCCTTGTATGGCAAATGCCCCGGTGGTCACAGAGAAAAATATAACACAGAAGGTAAAGAGAATATGCGGGTAGCTTTGGTTGGGTTTTTGTAGAGAGCAGATTTGATTGGCTCAGTTACTTCTTGAAAAGGGCAAAGTCTCCTCGTACGTTGTTCCCATTCCCATGATTCGATCTTATCAGTTGTTTTTTTAGTTTTCTGTCTTTTGGCCGGCACCTCAGTTGGAAAAAAAAGACGGTAACAAACCGACGGTCTTGGTGTTGTCCGAAACTGAACAGCAGATGCTATTTTCTAACAGTAACTGAAAGGAAGTATTCACTACTGAATGATATCCCAAGTCATGGCCAAGCTCTTGACAAAAAGTTCTCTACTTTTTCTTGGGGGAAAAAAGGAAAAGGGATTTTGGATCGAACTCAACCGGAGGAAGCCGCCCGGGAATCGCAGCTATAAATGGTCGCTCCCGGCGAACTGGAAGTCTCCATCGAAACTAATGCATCCATCCAAGAAACTCATGTTGGAGAAACTCTGAAAGCCGTCGTCGGAGAACGACCACATTGGGAGGTCGTCACCCGCCATGGATGAGATCATGGGGAAGTCATGCCAGTCTTGGTTGAACCCCGACGCGCAGTCGGTGAGGTCGCTCCCCGAGTCCTCCTTGTGCTCGTCCTTCACGCAGGGGAAGGGATTTATGGGACCGTTTTCATGATGGTTTCGGATTTGGGATTCGGGGGATTTGAACTCCCAGGGGTCGGAATCCGGGATCATCTCGGGGGCTCTCGAGATCTCCCTGCAGGTGTGTTGTCCGATGTACGTGATCTGGTACATGTTGGGGTCCTCCTCCATCCTCTGGACCTGTTTGGTGGCTTTACATCCTTGATCATACTTGCGCGTGCACCTGTAGTAGCCCCTCGGGAACCTGGAATTGAGGATCTCCTTCTGTCCGTATTTCCTCCAGGAGTAACCATCCTCTGTCATCGAGTTCACAGCCGTCCACGACTGCGATCCTCTTCTGCAGGGCAGCAACGACAAGTCCGCGTTACTCCCGTGCTCCCCCACACCAACAGAAAAAGGGAAATAGTAACCACACCATCGAACCAAGAAAAGAACTAACCAACCTTCGCTTGTAGCACCCTCGTCCTTTCTCCCCTTGCCGCAACTTGTTCTCGCCAGGGGATTCCCCGGACAAGGGGTCCCCACCCTTGGCCTCGAAGGAGCTGAGAGCAGAAATCCCCTGGGTGAAAGACCAGAGGATCTTCCCAAGGATCTCATCGGCCTTGTCGGCAGAGGAAGGATGGGGGTCGGATAGGATGTCCTGGAGCTGGACTGCCAAATCGCGGCCAGCGAGGAGGTCCTTGAATATTCTCTTCTTCCTGGTAGTGGTATCAGCATGGGGACAAACGCCGGACATAGTGATGATTAGTGGAGAACAAGTGTTGTATGGATTTGGGATTCATCCCATACATCCTATATATATGGAGGAGGGAGGGGTGAAAAGGAAAGGGCAAAGCAGCATCGTAGGAAGATGTTAGGAAGCCCAGAATTCCGCAATGAAATTTATTGTGAATATGAAACTCAAAATGGTCCCCCCACCCCCAACCACCAACAGCAAAAAATTAAATAAAAAATTTACCCAAAGTATTTAAATGAAATGAACCCAATCTTCGGTTTTTTCACCCCCCCCCCCACCCAACCCCCGCGGGTTAATAACGGGTGACGTACTCATGCCGACGTCATCAACAAAAAAAAAAGAACGAAGATGACGTCGAATTTCTCCCGAACGTTACTCATACTACTTCCAAATCTAGGAAAAAAAAACTGAAATAATCCACGGTAGATATACTTCATGGGACACCCAAGAAATGTCAAGAAGGAGCTCGCGATATTATCTTTTTTTTTTTTTTATGTGTGTGATATCGATGTGTTTTATTTCCACAAGTTTTCCCCTTTCTGACCAGATCAAGGGAAGGGAAGACGATGAGATCCCAATCACAATCGAACCGGGGCAACATGTCTTAATATAATACATGTTAATCTTAGTCTGTATCTTTTGGACATGGATATGAGTTTCGTGGACCTTCCTGGTTTTACGCGGATAAGCACCGAAATGACCAAACGTGTCTATGTTCTACCAAAAAAAAAAAAAAAAAACTTATCAAACAAAACCAATAGCTGTTGGCCTTTCACCATCCTAAATCTCTATTTTATTTATTAATCTGACGCTACTTGGGTTATCATCATTGTTTGATTAAGATTTCATGTCAACTTCTGGGAAATGATTAAGTGGGGATTGGGTTGGATTGGTGCTTCCTCCCCCCAACAATCTCTTAATGATTTTCTTTCTTTCTACTTTTGTCCGATCGATGAAAACGAGGACACACGTTGAAACACTGGAGCCGCCCAAACTTTTTGATCGGGAAAAAAGTGGGCTTTGTACCAAAATCTCTCTCTCTCTCTCTCTCTCTCTCGGCCTGAAGGCCTCCTCCTGGTGTCATTTCCGTTTAACTTCCTGGAGAGCTGAAGGAAGCATCCATCCATCCCCATGGGTTGAAAACACAAAGCAGATAATCTTTTAGAAAAAAAAAGGAGAAGATTAGGGATATGTAAGAAGACGACAGCCCCCGAAAGAATAATTTAAAAAAAGAGAGAGAATTCCCCGGCTTGGCACTAGTTGAATATGTTCTTGCATGTGGATTAGGAGACATCACCTTCCCTTTTAGAATAAGTCAAAATGCCATCCAAACTTTCCTGGTTTCACCTAACTCTCCTCATCCTCATCCTCATCCTCATCTTCCTCTTGTTTAGTATCATTTTCCACGTACCAACTTCGATCTAGGCTCCCAAACCCTTTAAAGCAAAAAGGAGTAAACTATCCACTGACAGACTGTTGGTATTTACTATGTTACGGGATCAATCAAGTCAGGAAAGGAGGACCCTGCAACCAGCCAGCGAGCTGAGCGGGGAGGTTGTGTCGCCGAGGCCGATTCCTGATTACCACCTACCGTGAGGTCAATGACTTGGCACCCCATGCATGGCACACGCTTGCTCACGAGCTCGGATACTCGGAGCAACAACCATCCCTCTAATCCTGGGCGATTCTAAACCCAAATACAAAAATATACTTCATGTGTGGGATTTTGCCTTGAATTAATTAGATGGGAGGCTCTACTCTAACCCCTTCTTTTATTAAAAAAACCAAAATATTTGTTTATTTTATTTCAAAATTAGATGCTATAAATTTTTACAAGTAAAATAAATAAAAGATCGTTAAAACAAAAATAAAATAATGAGTTGGTAAAAATCATTGGTATGAATAGTTCAAAGTTTCAGCTGTGTGTATTAATCATTTTGGATGGACACCTAACAAACGTAAGAGTGGGCCGGCCCAGGAAGGGGCGAGGCTGTAAGGGCGCCACGTGGACTCCGCTGGTCGTGTCCTTGATATTTCCCCGGGGAGTTTTGGCCATGCCCCCCCGCGAGAGACAGACCAGTTCGATCGACTCCTCCGCAGGTGCGTGCTGATATGGCGTTTCCTCCGGCGAGGATCGCCTCCTGTGGCGGTGGTCGCCTCCACTTCTTCCCTCACCATCAGGTGTCCCTATTTTTCATTCCGTGAACCCGTTCCCGTCGCGGTTTCGGCGATCGGTTCGTCAGGATTTTTACCTTATATTCTTTATCGGGTACTTGGTTCGTGCCAGGGGCTGCGGTTGCCGTCTTCTTCGAGGATCAAGACTCTTAGTCCGGAGAAGATTGTCGATCGGCGACAGAAAAATTTGTCGACTAATACCCTGAAATTGAGTAAGGCCGTGCTTTAAGGAAATTCAGGATCGATTTTTAAATCAAGGCTTTGACTTTAGAATTTCAAATATGAAAGTTCCCTTTCAAATTCTCTATTTTAAATTTGTAAACGGAGGCTTCCTATTTTAAATTTGGAAAGTTGATTTCCTCCTATATTGAAATTGAACTTATAAAAGTCGATTTTTAGACATTAATCAACAAACTTTGAAACTGAAGACCTTATTTTATAAAAAAATTTTGGTGGACTACGTTATTAACGAACAAATAACTTAGTCATTATAATATATAAACAGTAAAAATATAATTATATATTAAAATGGTTAGTTACTCTCTTTAGTAACATATTAAATTACCAATGTTGGGCCGGTACCTCTCTTTTACGGCCTCAACTCCTATTCCTATTTTTCAGCCGTGGGGAACTACTGCTCGGTTAGGGGGAGGGGGGAAAGGCTTGGGCCTACCTTATCCCCATAGGACCTCCGACAAGCTATATTTCAGCTCGAAGGCCCTCGCTAGAAAAGTGGGTCAATCTCCCGGTTGTTCAATTGCTAATCTGGCTCAGTAACCGGGCTTGGACCAAATTATATATATATATATATATATATTCTATTTTCCCTGTTCTTTTGCTCCCCAATACAATGCGTCCCCAAACTCGATTGAAGAGGTTAGTTGCTAAATGTGAAGAAATTGTAGAAATTGGGGATTCCGCCAAGTCGAAGGCGAATCTCTTTCAGGCGACGATGGAGGTGATCCTCGACACAATCCATGATATCAACCATCCGAGGAAGACGGACATGCTTTTGGCTCTAGATTCAGTCATCTCCGCGGCCAGAGAACATCTAAAAGACTGCGACCGATCATTGAAGCAACTGAATCAAATCCGTAAGTACCTCGTCAACCTTGAAGATTATGCTGATCATGCGGAGGCTCCGCCAATGGCTGCTGATTATGTGGAGGCTCCGCCTCTGACTGCTGATCTAGTAGATACTCCGCCGGTGTTTTTTTTTCTTTTTTTTGGAAATCTTGATTTTTTGAGAAGTTTCAACTAACTAATTTTGCTGATGATGTGGAGGCTCCGCCTCTGGCTGCTAATGATGTGGAGGCTCCGCCTCTGGCGGCTGATCTGGTGGATCATCTGCCTATGGTTTTCTTTTTTTTTTTGAAATCTTGATTTTCTGAGAAGTTTCAACTAACTAATTTTGCTGATGATGTGGAGGCTCCGCCTCTGGCTGCTGATGATGTGGAGGCTCCGCCTCTGGCTGCTGATGATGTGGAGGCTCCGCCTCTGGCGGCTGATCCGGTGGATCCTCTGCCTATGGTTTTTTTTTTAAATCTTGATTTTCTGAGAAGTTTCAACTAACTAATTTTGCTGATCATGAAGGCTCCGCCTCTGGCTCTTGATCATGTGGAGGCTCCGCCTCTGGCGGCTGATCCGGTGGATCCTCTGCCTATGGTTTTTTTTCTTTTTTTGAAATCTTGATTTTCTGAGAAGTTTCAACTAACTAATTTTGCTGATCATGAAGGCTCCGCCTCTGGCTTTTGATCATGTGGAGGCTCCGCCTTTGGCGGCTGATCCGGTGGATCCTCTACATATGGATTTTTTTTTTGAAATCTTAATTTTCTGAGAAGTTTCAACTAACTAATTTTGCTGATGATGTGGAGGCTCCGCCTCTGGCTGCTGATGATGTGGAGGCTCCGCCTCTGGCGGCTGATCCGGTGGATCCTCTGCCTATGGTTTTCTTTTTTTTTGAAATCTTGATTTTCTGAGAAGTTTCAACTAACTAATTTTGCTGATGCTCTGGCTCTTGATCATGTGGAGGCTCCGCCTCTGGCGGCTGATCCGGTGGATCCTCTGCCTGTGGTTTTTTTTTTTGGAATCTCGATTTTCTGAGAAGTTTCAACTAACTAATTTTGCTGATCATGAACGCTCCGCCTCTAGCACTGGATCATGTGGAGGCTCCGCCTCTCGCTGCTGATCCGGTGAATCCTGATCATGTGGAGGCTCCGGCTCTGGCTGCTCCGGCTCAATTGCTAATCTGGCTCAGTAACCGGGCTTGGATATATATATATTCTATTTTCCCTGTTCTTTTGCTCCCCAATACAATGCGTCCCCAAACTCGATTGAAGAGGTTAGTTGCTAAATGTGAAGAAATTTTAGAAATTGGGGATTCCGCCAAGTCGAAGGCGAATCTCTTCGAGGCGATGATGGAGGTGCTCCTCGACACAATCCATGAATTAAACCATCCGAGGAAGACGGACATGCTTTTGGCTCTAGATTCATCCATCTCCGCGGCCAGAAAACATCTGAAAGACTACGACCGATCATTGAATCAACTGAATCAAATCCGTAAGTACCTCGTCAACCTTGAAGATGATGCTGATCATACGGAGGCTCCGCCTATGGCTGCTGATTATGTGGAGGCTCCGCCTCTGACTGCTGATCTGGTGGATACTCCGCCGGTGTTTTTTTTCTTTTTTTTTGGAAATCTTGATTTTCTGAGAAGTTTCAACTAACTAATTTTGCTGATGATGTGGAGGCTCCGCCTCTGGCGGCTGATCCGGTGGATCCTCTGCCTATGGTTTTCTTTTTTTTTGAAATCTTGATTTTCTGAGAAGTTTCAACTAACTAATTTTGCTGATGATGTGGAGGCTCCGCCTCTGGCTGCTGATGATGTGGAGGCTCCGCCTCTGGCGGCTGATCCGGTGGATCCTCTGCCTATGGTTTTCTTTTTTTTTGAAATCTTGATTTTCTGAGAAGTTTCAACTAACTAATTTTGCTGATCATGAAGGCTCCGCCTCTGGCTTTTGATCATGTGGAGGCTCCGCCTTTGGCGGCTGATCCGGTGGATCCTCTGCCTATGGTTTTTTTTTGAAATCTTAATTTTCTGAGAAGTTTCAACTAACTAATTTTGCTGATGATGTGAAGGCTCCGCCTCTGGCTGCTGATGATGTGGAGGCTCCGCCTCTGGCAGCTGATCCGGTGGATCCTCTGCCTATGGTTTTTTTTTTGAAATCTTGATTTTCTGAGAAGTTTCAACTAACTAATTTTGCTGATCATGAAGGCTCCGCCTCTGGCTCTTGATCATGTGGAGGCTCCGCCTCTGGCGGCTGATCCGGTGGATCCTCTGCCTATGGTTTTTTTTTTGAAATCTTGATTTTCTGAGAAGTTACAACTAACTAATTTTGCTGATCATGAAGGCTCCACCTCTGGCTCTTGATCATGTGGAGGCTCCGCCTCTCGCTGCTGATCCGATGAATCCTGATCATGTGGAGGCTCCGGCTCTGGCTGCTCCAGTGGCTGACAACAATGATCAGGCGAACCATCCGTTTCGTGCTAACATATGGTACACAATCGAGGAAGGCTTCACAGTTTACCGCCTCAATGGTGATCAGGTGAGGACCATGGTTACGGGTGTTCTCAACGAAAAAATTCATCAGTTTGCAGCGGCTGTCTAAACTGCATAAGAGAGGTCTGTATCAGGAAGGAACCAGACTATGGAGTCCTTATAGATAAAAGTAGCATACATGCTTCACTGTAGATAAAAGTTACACGATCTGGTTAATGAAAATACATCAAATGGTTTATAGCGGTAATGTGGTGTAGATCGTGTGAGACCCTGTTGCGTAAGATTTTTACCAAAATTTAGCAAATCATAGATAATAATAATACCAGAAGGGCAAGTTTTCAAAGGTTTTATGAATGGTATGCTAGGAAGCTATATATGTTTGTTGAAAGGGCCAATGCACTTGTTATGATTGCTAGGATGATCATAGTTCTCGCCATGACTTTGTCCTTGGGATTGGATATGCCGTGGACATACTTAGACAAAGACAAGTTATTTAAGTTAGAACCGCAACAGATTTACATGCGAATTCTGCATGATGTTTATGGGAATAAAAGGCGGTGAATTAGATACCTGAGTACAATGGCACCTGGGAAGATAAATGCGAGGCAGACTGCGGAGGTGGAACCCAAGAACTGAAGAAGTACCATATGTTTGGGAAGGCAATTGCTGCTACATAGGTCACATCAAGCAGAACTATGGTGAGAGACACAAATCTGGTTGTGTCTGTTGACAAAAGAGGCTTCTTAGGGAAAAGAACTTCATCTATGCTACTTCAAAAACAGAAATTCAATAGATGAAAAACCAGCATGATATGTAGCGCATAGCTGAGTCGAGCAATGTCATTTAATAATGCTTCAGATGGAGAAGCTGAGCTCCGATCAAAGTTGATCAGTATGTCAGGCATGACAGAATCCCCAAAAAGCAGGTATCCATAAACTCCAATCACAAAGTATATGCCTGAACATAGTATCAAAGATACACAAAGTAGATGCCTGAACATAGTATCAAAGATACTCTCACTGCTGATAGCATATCCGAGGGATTGCCTAGCTCGAAACCAATATGATGAACTGCAGTTACATGAACTTGTGGACGTTATTGGATTCTCCCAGAACATTGAAAAAGATTGTGGCGATTCTAAAGAGTAAACCAGGTCCTATAATTATGTTCTCGTTTTATTTTCTCCAAGTTCATGAATTTAGTTATTTCACTTTGGAATTATACTGACATGCAGCTCTTACCATTGAAGTGGAATGTGAAAGCTGTGTCAATGAATGGAACTGCAGTGAACTGGTCAAAAAATGATGCTTTAGTCTCCACGCGCGGGAACCATCTTGGGTTCTCTGCTTTACCTTCCACCAGTGCATATATTGCAAGGACTGAACTTACAGCAACAAAGACAACTGCTAGGAGCACCGAGATGGCTGAACTAAATCTCAGTGAGTCTGGAAAAAGAAAAAAAAAAACAACAAAAGCATGTTAGTCTTAATGATTATGAAAATTCTGCATATGTGGGTAGGCACATCTTTGTTGAACTTGAAATGGATGAGAGTTTACATAAAAATTTTACAATGTTTTTTTTTAAGTAGGAACAGAGGTCATCAGTCAATACATGAGCTTAAATTCATGTTATGTTTCGATGATGTCTTTCTCTTTCGGATGAGTTTACGAACTTGAATTCTTACCGTACATTCAGTTTTTTGAACTTGGCATCAGGGTAAATTTTGCCTTAAATTCTGTTATCGGTTTGAATTTTATATTCATGTAACAGTAAATTCTGCCAGTGCAGAATTTTGCCTTTCTTCTGCAGTGGCAGCGACGACAAGTCCGCATTACTCCTGTGTGCTCCCCCACACCAACAAAAGGAAACAATAACCACGCCGTCGAACCAAGAAAAGAACTAACCAACCTTCGCTTGTAGCACCCTCGTCCTTTCTCCCCTAGCCGCAACTTGTTCTCGCCAGGGGATTCCCCGGACAAGGGGTCCCCGCCCTTGGCCTCGAAGGAGCTGAGAGCAGAAATCCCCTGGGTGAAGGACCTGAGGATCTTCCCGAGGATCTCATCGGTCTTGTCGGCAGAGGAAGGATGGGGGTCGGATAGGATGTCCTGGAGCTGGACTGCCAAATCGCGGCCAACGAGGAGGTCCTTGAATAATCTCTTCTTCCTGGCAGTGGTACCAGCATGGGGACAAACGCCGGACATAGTGATGATTAGTGGAGAACAAGTGTTGTATGAATTTGGGATTCATCCCATACTTCCTATATATAAATGGAGGGAGGGTTGAAAAGGAAATGGCAAAGCAGCATCGTAGGAAGATGTTAGGAAGCCCAAAATTCGGCTATGAAATTTATTGTGAATATTATGAAACTCAAAATGGTCCCCCCCCGCCCACCCCCAACCACCAACATCAAAAAATTAAATAAAAATTTTACCCAAAGTATTTAAATGAAATGAACCCACTCTTCGGCCCCCCAACCAAAAAAAAAGATGACGTACTCATACCGACGTCATCAACAAAAAAAAAAGAATGAAGATGACATCGAATTTCTCGGGAGCATTACTCGTACTACTTCCAAATTTAGGTAAAAAAAAATTCCAAATAATTCACGGTAGATATGCTGCATGGGACACCCAAGAAATGTCAAGAAGGAGCTCGCGATATTATCTTTTTTTTTGTGATATTACTCAATACAAATACAAAAATATACTTCACATGTGTGGGATTTTGCCTTGAATTAATTAAATGGGAGGCTCTACTCTAAACTAACCAAAAAACCAAAATATTTGTTTATTTTATTTCAAAATTAGATGCTATAAATTTTTACTAGTAAAATAAATAAATAAAAGATCGTTAAAACAAAAATAAAATAATCAGTTGGTAGAAATCATTGGTATGAATAGTTCTGAGTTTCAACGGTGTGTATTAATCATTTTGGATGGACACCTAACAAACGTAAGAGTGGGCCGGCCCAGGAAGGGGCGAGGCTGCAAGGACGCCACGTGGACTCCGCTGGTCGTGTCCTTGATATTTCCCAGGGGAGTTTCGGCCATTCCCCCCCTGCGACAGACACAGACTAGTTTGATCGACTCCTCAGCAGGTGCGTGCTGATATGGCGTTTCCTCCGGCGAGGATCGCCTCCTGTGGCGGTGGTCGCCTCCACTTCTTCCCTCACCATCAGGTGTCCCTGTTTTTCATCCCGTGAACCCGTTCCCGTCGCGGTTTCGGCGATCGGTTCGTCAGGGTTTTTACCTTATATTCTTTATCGGGTACTTGGTTCGTGCCAGGGGCTGCGGTTGCCGTCTTCTTCGAGGATCAAGACTCTTAGTCTGGAGAAGATTTTCGATCGGCGACAGCGGGTTACTCTCTCTGCTCAGTATTCACAGACGCGTGATCTTTTTACCTCGCGCTTTCAAGGTACTGATTGGGTCCTTTCTTTTTGTTGAGGTGGGTGTTTAATTTGTGCTTGTTCAGGAGGAAACTGTCGATTCTTGGGAAGTTTCTTGTTATTTATGACAATTGGTTCTTGCTCTTGAAGGACATCACTTGAGCAAATTAGTCTTGCTGTGATTTTCTGGCATTGAACCATGGCTAGCTAGGTTTTCCATTTATACCGTCTGTTTGTGTCACCTTATTGAACTTTTCTTGCGTGTGAATGCTTGATTTTGGAGTACTACTTCACCTGTACATTCTGTGTTAGAACAATTTTTTGTTCTTCGTGGCTTTGTCTTCAAATCGCGAGATTGTACAATTGGTGCGTCTTTGGCAGAAATTAGATCAAAAGAGCACCCACCTGCAATGGTAACTATTGATTTAGTGAAGTTTGGGGGCTATAGAAGCTTACCTTTAGGCATGAGAGCATCAGTGGTTTTACTAGGAGTGATTCCAATAGCTTTTGTGCCTCCACTTCTGGATATTGATGATCAGGATTGGTTTTTTACATTTTAATTTATGTACAAGGTTTTTCTTATAAATTTCTTTTTCTTTTACCGCGGCCACTACTTGTCTTTTATGAGCTTGCATGGATTATATTTTAATTATTGTGTAATTTTTTCAGACAGCCTTCAAAACCTGCCTAAATTAGTGGACGATATTGTCCAGACATCTATTAGCACTGGGCCGCGTGGAGCTGTGAGGCTCGCACAAGGCATTCAAGCGGTGATTGGGGTGGGCAGTGAATGGCTGACTGATGCCTCGAGGGTAATAGAATTCCTTTCTTCAACCACGAAATTCACTTTGACGTAATTTGTGCTGTATGCATGATTTATCCTTTCTTCTTTATGAGATCCACAAGTCTTTAGCTACTAATCGTCTTCGCATAGACTCTGGCTTAATGCTACCGGGTCATTTGACTGCTGAAAATACAAAATAGGTATTTTGTGATACAGGTTCAAAGAAAAATCTCCATGCGTGCATCTTCCAGAAGGTTGAATGAAAAATGTGTCTCTAAATATTATCGTGGAATCTATTTAGGTTGATTGGCAACCATTTTGGTAGCAGAAGCGTCTGTTTTAGCCGTTCTTTGCCACATGTTCCCTTTCTTATCTGGGATCTGGTTGTACATGTACATATCCCATTATTCCAAATTTGTTCTGATTACAATGTGTTGCGGATGTAGTCAACTAATGCACCTGGAGGCTTGCCGGCAGAAATGCAGCTCGGATTATTATCTCCTGTTTATTTGAGGAGACTGTTTGAGCGGATGGGAGCTACTTACATCAAACTGGGCCAGGTATGTACCTATTTCTTGAACTAACATACGCTGTCTTGCTTTATTTGTGGTGGAGGATGATTACTTCCACTTGGCAATGTCTTGTTCTTTCTCTGGACGGGTGTTCTCCATGATGTTTGACTTAAAGTTTTTCCAGTTTATTGCATCAGCACCCACATTGTTTCCCCAAGAGTATGTTGAAGAATTCCAAAAATGCTTCGACAAAGCTCCAGCGGTTCCCTTTCAGCAAATACAGGTCATCTTGGGGGAGGAACTGGGTAGACCGATAGATAGTGTTTATGACTATGTTGACCCTACTCCGATTGCCTCTGCATCGATAGCACAGGTTTTTGTGCATTCTGGCTTGACATTTTCCTGTCTTCTTCTTACTTTATGACACCTTTCAGTAAATCCTAGAATTGCGGTATGCAGGTGCATGGGGCTAGACTCAAGGGTTCACAGGAAGATGTTGTTATAAAGATTTTAAAACCAGGCATTGAGGATGTTTTGGTGGCTGATATGAACTTTGTGTACATTGTGGCCCGAATTTTGGAGTTTCTGAATCCTGATTTTAGTAGGGCATCTCTGGTATGGACTTTTCCATAGTAAACTTGCCAACTGCAATCTGCCTTTTTTTTTCCTATTAGGTGCATAGGGAGAGAATTTTCTTGGCAATGTCACCTTACAGTTGCCTTCATTCAGTAGGTAGGAATTGTTAAAGACATTCGCGACTCTATGCTTGAAGAAGTAGACTTCTGTAAGGAGGCTGAAAACATTGAAGCCTTCCGGAGATATTTGGTAGCAATGGGGCTCACTGAGCAGGCAACAGCCCCGAAAGTGTATTCATATTGCAGCAGCAAACGAGTCTTGACAATGGAAAGACTTTATGGAGTTCCTCTTACTGACCTCGATTCCATTAGTTCACTTGTTCCAAGCCCAGAAAACAGTCTTATAACTGCACTTAATGTCTGGTGAGTTCGGTTGATGAAAAAGCCAATCCTTATGTGTATTGATTTGACGATTCTGCTATGGAACTTTCTAATTTTTTCTTTATCTGGTGTTTACTTTAAAAAGGTTTGGGAGTTTGCTTGCCTGCGAAAGTTTCCATGCAGATGTTCATGCAGGCAATCTGTGGTTGTTGCGTGACGGTCGAATTGGGTTTCTTGATTTTGGTATGTAACTATAAACTGTTCTCATATTCTTCTAACAATAAGGGGCAGTAGTCCTATTCGAATATCACCTATAGTTTGCATGTCTTTGCAATTCACATATTGATTTTTTCTTTTTGGGCATAGTGTTTATAGACTTATTGTCATATTGTGAACCCATCATATGGTAATTGTTGATCTGTCCATTGCTATAGATGGCTGGCCTATTTGTTTAGCTGCCATTGATTGTTGAAGATATTCGATATTTAAACTTTGTTGTACTAATATAAATTGTTGCTTTCCAACCAACATTACTTACAGAAAACAGACCTCATCAATTGAATCTGGTAGACAAACTCTCATGCATTGTTATTTGGCTGAATCTTCATATGGGGTATGTCTAGTAACGTGTGATGAGTTTCTGTAAGGGTCTGGCAGGAGCCAATTGATTGTTTTTTCATTCTTCCATTCTATTTGGGAGGGGTGCCAGGGGGTGGGGGTGGGGTTGGGGTGAGGGAGAGGCACTTTAGATGAGATAATGTGGTTGTCATGGAAAGATGGTGATTTAGTTTTACTCGCATTTTGCATGTGGCATTTAAGCAAATTTTCACTATCGCGACATTGATGCTTTTGTTTTCTTTAATGTAAATATTTCTCAGAGCATTACATGCATTCCTCTCTTTGATGCTCGACACTGCTTACTAAACAGGAATTGTGGGACGAATATCGCCAAAAACTTGGGATGCCATGGAAGTATTTTTGGCATCAATAGCTAGCGAGGACTACAGATCAATGGCATCTGCATTGATTGAAATGGGAGCCACAGACAAGGATGTCGAGGCTCAAGCCTTCGCTAAAGATTTGGAGAAGATATTTTCTTCTATCCAGGTGAAACTTCTTTTTTTTAATTTTGTTATATGCAGGCAACCCTAAAAGCACTCATATTGGAGAAAGCAAAGAAAGGGGCTCCAACTCTTCCATTGTTAAATTATCAGACATGTCGCTTGATTGAACTTATGTGAACATTCACAGGATCTAGACACGGAAATTATAATTGCAACTGCCAGGGGTGGGTCTACTAACTCAACAGCTGTTGCAGCAAATGTCGTGGTTGATGAAAGGCAGATGAATGCCCTCTTCCTTGACGTGGTAAGTTGTCGTCCCCCTTCCTTGATAACCTTGGCTTTTATTCCCTTTCTGTTTATGATACGACAGTGACGGCATATCGTGTTGGGCTGTTTTATAAGGATGGGATAAGAAGCAAATAAACAATGATGATAAATAGAATTGTAGGTATACCAATGTAATGTTATGTGAAGATCAGAAGTTTACTAGCTGGAGGACAATAAGTTTGGGGGGGTGATCAAAATGTTGTCTCAAGATTCCTCTATCTTGAAAGTCTCCAAAATACCCCCCCCCCTTCTAGTTTGAAATTACATGTCAAGTATCTTTATTGGAATCGATTGCTGGTCTCAACTTCATCTCCTGATAAGGTGCAATGATATGAATCGATCAAGACTCAAGAGATTAAATTTTTGTTGTCATTGTTATCTTTGCTTCAATTAATTTCAGTTGGGTTATAGTGTTTATTTGTTATGTTTTTGCTGTCTTTGTTTTTTGTTAAATAAATAATGCAGGTACGGGTGAGCGAATCATATGGGCTAAGGTTTCCACGTGAGTTTGCACTTTTGATGAAGCAGCTCCTTTATTTTGATCGCTATACTCATCTGTTGGCCCCGAATATGAATATGCTTCGAGACCAGAGAATCACGATTGTCTCAAATCGCGGGGCTAATTACAAGGGTTCTACTACTATTACCACCACTGCATACTAGGTGATGCAAAGTAGTTGCCTCCCAGAATAGTGTATTTCCTGTGGCAGAATTCCAGTGGGAGGAAGGATGCTTTATTATGTAAATAATAATCTGCTTTTTGTAATACTGTGGATTACTAAATATAATACAACTCAAAGAGGTATTTTAATAGGTTAAAGGGCGTTTGGTTCGCTGATTATGGTAAGGATGGAATGAAGAGAAATACCATTCCGAGAATGAGTTCCAACCCCGATTCCATTCACAAGCAAGCGTCAATGGTCATTTTATTTTTATATGCAGCTGTAAATTATGATGAATTGTGTTGCTTCGTAAACGTTGGACGAAAGGGTAAGATTTTTACCAAAATTTAGCAAATCATAGATAATAATGCCAAAAGGGCAAGTTTTCAAAGGGGAGAAATCATGTCCTGAAGGGTCAACAGCATGGCGGACAGGAAGTCTGGGTGCGTGAAAGGACAACCTTATCAAATTCAAAGACATTAATACCCAAAAAGACTAAACATGACTCAAGACGCTTCTCCTGTCTAGGAAGTTGCCTCAAGGAAAGCTTGGCCAGGCTGACGGTTCTCCAGAGGTCCATGGCAACCAAGAAGCTGCAGCATCCAAAGCAGTGTTCATCAGCCCATTAAGCACAACTATATTGGCTAAAGGATCAAAGGAAAAAGCGTTTTCCAATAAGTAGCAAGCCACACACCTTGGCATTAACACCATCAGGGATAATCCTGTTCTCAGACTTCCACCTCAAATAATCAGCACGGCTGAACTTGGTGAATCCCCTATACAATGAAATAAAGAGACAGAATAAGTATGGATGCATAAAGGCGAGTAAGCAAAAATGTAAGAGAAGGGCGCGAGAAACTGAACACTGTAACAGATCACCAAATGTCGCACTAAAAATACTGAAAATCGTAAAGGAAACTGAACACGCACCACTTCCTGCTGACAATGATCTTTTGGCGACCAGGGAACTTGAACTTGGCACGGCGGAGGGCCTCCTGAGCATGATGACTGTTGCTGTCCTTGCAACGAACAGAGAGCAAGACCTGACCAATGGCAACTCTCGCGCAGGTCCCCTGAGGCTTTCCAAAAGCTCCCCTCATTCCAGTCTGGAGCCTATCAGCCCCAGCACACGAAAGCATCTTGTTGATGCGAAGAACATGGAATGGGTGCACCCTAACCCTCAAGTGGAAGGCGTCCTTCCCAGCAAACTTAGCCATGTACTTGTTGCAAGCAATCCTAGCAGCTTCCAGCGCCTCACTCGACACATTTTCCTTCTCCCAGCTGACGAGGTGGACACAGAACGGGAATTCATCGACCCCCTTCTTCTTCATCCCGACGTCATAAATCCTGATCTTGGGGTCAGGAACACCACGGCAGTACCTCGATTTAGGGTATGGCTTGTTCTTGATCTGGCGGTAACACCTCGCAGGTCCTAAAAACAGTATAAATGCATGAGATGACTAAACTATTGCACCAAGCAAGCAAGGACTCTCTCAATTCCTGGCAAACCCATCACGGACGATATGAAAACCGCGAAAGCCTCAAACTAACCTGAATCATAAAACCCCCAGCGATCCCCTCATCAACCTTAAAAACTAATATTTCGGGGATATTACCTGAATTCATTCAATCACAACGAGGGAGAACCTCAATGGACAGGCAGAAACGAGGGAATCGAAACACGATTTAAAATTTCAATCTCGGCATACGGAACATCACACTAAACGGAGGCCATACAATACAAAGCAAAAATACGACCCTGAATCATCTTCATCTATCACGTAACCGACACCTCGAACAATCTCAGATCAAACAAGGAACGCTCAATCGAACGTGGGAAAACGATCGGCAGAAAGAGAAGCGACGAAGATCCGACAACTTACTTCTCCCCATGGCGACGGCTAATCTCCTCCTGGCGTTCTTCGAAGGGTTTGGTGGGGGGGACGGCTGTGGCTGACGACGAAACCCTAGACGGATGCCCTTTATATAGTCCGCTGACTTAAAAGATAATTTCCAATTCGGTCCTTCAGTTTTATGTATTTGAAAAATTTGTCTCCCAGGTTGAATCTTATCCGAAATCAGGCTCCATTGTTGAGGTGATTTCTCACTTAGGTCCCTATACGAAACTCTGGGTAAACTCGCATAATTGAGGATCGGATGCAATCCCCCATCTCTTTTAATCATATTATGCAATCTTCGTAAAGTGTAAACAAGGTTAAAATGATAATATGGCACTGGCATCAGGAATCGGCGTACAAGAAGGCATAAAAAACTCAACAATGTGGATCTCGTCAAAAGTCATTTGTGAGCATCGACTGCAATGGGTACATATATAACCAAACAAACATCTCCGCCACCTCCACCAAGGTAAAAAGTCAAGCTACAAATAGTCGGGAAGATCTCTCAACTGCATATCCTGGTTTGTTTTTCCACATGCGGATATTATTCAGATTTCCAACACGAAGAGGGACTCAAAAGAGAACGTAATCCATGTCTGTGCATGCCAAAGAAGCCGGTTACGAATCCGCTGAGGCGAACTTTGTGTGTGGCCGTCTCGGCATGCTCAATACCTATGCTTCAGCTTCTCCTTTTCCTGGTAGTTCTGAACGTAGCTGCATCAACACACAAATTCTTTAGTAGGCATTCTCCAATCATTTGATGTGCAAACCTAACTAAAGAAGCCATAAGCATCATATCTCGCCCATGTATGTTGAAAGATTTTTCACTCATGGTGAAAGATATAGATGTTTGACTGAAACGTTAAAGCACAATTAGCAGAAAGCAGATGCCCAAATCAGTTCCATTTGATCTCACTCCAGAAACAAAAGTAATCCTTCCACAACATAACAAATCAACTTCATTCAGGAAGCTTTTACTGCCACATGGAAATATGGAAGGATCCGATGGACACGAGTGAGGGTCAAGGTCAAATAATCAGCAAGAGTTTTCGAAACTCCTATAGCACTCTATCTTGATGAACTGAACCAGTTCGTGGCAAGCCACGCAGTGATCAGCTATTGGATACCAAATCCTATCACAAACAGAAAACACTCGACTTGAGGCACCAAGAATCCACCGCAACATGGGATTGCAGAAATCAACCACACCGTTCCTCCAGCAGACCAATAATTAATACCTTAACCACAACGCCTTCAATCACACCATAAGCACACATCAATCGGCGAATCTAAGTCAATTTCGAAACCCATCCGAAGCCGCACAAGCAGAACCAATCAAAATCGACCCAACGACCCTAAAACCCTAATCAACCACCATTAACCTCCGACAGTTCAAAATCAAAACAAAAAGAAAGAAAGGAAGGAACCCAAAATCAAAAGGAACGATGGATGGATCGGGGGGTGTACGAGTAAACGCCGACGAGGGGGGTGATGAGGAGGGTAGCGCTGATCCAGTTCTCGGAGATCTTGTGGTGGATCTTGCCAGGGAGATCGTTCCAAAGTCCACTCATCGTCTTCTGCTGGAAGGGAGACAGCGAGTAAACCACCGCCTTCAGCCTCACCGGTTGCTTCCCCATTTCCGCCCTCTCCCTAATCGCCACCAGTCACTCTTCCTCTTCCTCTCCTTCCCCTTTCTCTCCGATGAGGTTTTGGTCTTTGTAAAGTGGGCCAGTCACGGGACGGCCCAACTTGTCGGCCCAGAATCCCAGATACAGGAGGCCCATCCACTTCCAAACCCAAGTTTCTTAACAGCGTCTCTCGAGCATTGATTGATTTTGGGCGGGTCAGACGCGACGACAGTGGTTTCAAAATTCGAGAGGGAGTTTTTAGTATGGAATGAGAACTCGTTGTTTCGATAAGTGCCCCTAAAAATCACAAAGTTGGGAGATGCATTATTATGCGAATTCTTTTGGCAAAATATACGTTTGTAGCTCTAAGTATAGTCGAATTTTATTTTGTGTTCACATTTTTCTTTGCTATATAAAAACGTCAGTAACTTTGTATTGTACGTTTTTTCTAGCCATTTCGTGACGACGTTACCTCGGAGTCTGACGTGGCTTTAACGGCGTCCTACGTAGTAGTTGATGTGGCAATGCTACGTGAAAAAAATCACCAAGTCAGGCAACGTGCCACGTGCCACAACACCAACCGGTGGGTCCGATGTGGCAATTTATTCACATTTTTTTAATAATTGATTTTAAAAAAGCAAAACGAATATCGGGGCCTAATATTTTTTCCCATATTGGTATCCCAAAATCGTAACCCTAATTGTTTCTTCCCCAAATCTCAGCCAAAATGACTAGGGTTTAGTGATTTTCACAAAATCCCCCACATGAGACCCACCACCCATGTTGCTGTCCCCGACATGTTTTCCCTTCCTCGGTCGATCTCTGGGTTCTTCGACGCCTCCCTCGTGCTCTTCCCTCTTAATGAGGCCCCGATCAGGACGGTTACGTCGCCAGGTATCCCAGGAGGTGGGGCAGGTGGCAGGTTTCGTGCTCCGGTAAGAACCCGAATTTGAGGCTACTGCTCGGGGTGCTAGGAGCTTCTCTCGCCCCGGTTCACGTCAGCAGCCTGGCGGGGATCGTTCACCTGAGCATCAAGAACACCCCCATCGTACGTACAACTTTTTTGGGTCCATCCCTGATCCACTTCTTCCCAGTCCCTTGACCTCTTTAACTTTCTAATGTGGGGCTTTCTGGGAAAAATTCCTTGACCTCTTTCACTTTCGAATGTGGGGCTTTCTGGGAAAAAATTGCACCTTTGGTTGAAACCCCAATTCACCCTGTCCATTAACATTGTTGATAATTAAGGTTTAACCACTGCATAAAAATTTTATGATTTTACTTCAAGAAGCTTTTTCTTACCTTCTTTCAGTGATTTATTGTCCCGTTTAAAATCGACTATTAAAAAAATATGAACAAATTGTCACATCAGACCCACCGGTTGGTGTTGTGGCACTTGAAACATTTGTCCGACGTGGTGATTTTTCTTCCACGTAGCATTGCCACATCAATCACCACGTAGGACGCCGTCAAAGTCACGTCAGATTCTTGGGTAAAGCTGTCACGAAATGGTTAGGAAAAATGTACAATACAAAGTTGCGGACGTTTTTATATAGCAAAGAAAAACGTTGATACAAAAAAAAGTTCGACTATACTTAAGGCTACAAACGTTTATTTTGCCAATTTTTTTTTAAAAGCTTCTCCGTAAATGAAAATATTTTTTTCCCAACTAACTAATGTTACGAACGAATGCGCCAGTTTCATCAGGGGAGTGATGACGCACGCACCACCTGAAACTCTTACTGCCATTAAATTCCTGGTTCATGAATGAGCAGTGATCGTGATTTTGATCTGGAAGAGTAAGTTCAATGTCATCAATCCGCAATTTTGTCTAATTAAGCCAAACGGCTGTAAATTAGTGGATCAAAGCCAATAATTTGATAATATTTACAAACATGGCTTTATTGATTTAGTATTCTTTTTTTTTTCACTTGTTTATAAACTCTCCCCCATTTTAGGGTTTCTGACTTTAAGTTTTCTTCCCCCCTCTCCCCAAGGCGATTCCCATTGAATCAAATCTAGATCTTTCTTTTTTTGTGTTGCAGATTTCGTTCACGACACAATCAAGATGAGCATAGCCATTTTTGCTCCACTCCCTTGTCCGCGCGTATGTGTGTGGTTTTCGAGGTAGAGAATAAAAAGTACGCCCTCTCTGTGTTGTGTTGTCTGAACCTAAACCCGAGACCAGAACCCTCCACTTTGTCCTTATGATTAATGTTCGATTTCCTTTCACCTCTTACTGATCTGGGTTTTCTACTCGCTGCATTTCTACGGATTGATTTGGTGCGGGGGCTTTTGTTAGTTTGGTTGGCGGCGTAGATCTGAGGGTCTTACTTAGTCCATGGCATTGCATGTCCAATTCTTTAGTTCGTGATCTGGGTTTCTTCTCTTCGGAGACTCTGATAATTTCTCTGGAGATGTTAAATCTTACTTGAAATTATTCATCCCAGAAGTCTACGAAATAGGAGAACACATATACTTCCAAATATTTCTCCTTCGGTAGCAGGCTCAGTCTGTAAGGTCGTAAATTTTTCTTTCTTTTATTTAGAAAAATTGTATCCTGAAATGTGGGTTGGTGTTGATCAGGCTGCCGGCTGGTTAATCTTTTGTCTGCTCATCTGTGTCCACGGTGGTCACCAGGCCAGTCTGAAAACAGTAGAGGCTTAGATGCAATTCTCGGACTAATGAATGAGGGTGTCTGGTGTCTGGCAATACTTTCTGCGTAGTGAAAGCCATCTCATCCTGGGTGATCTCGAATGAGAATGTGATTGTAGATGATAGGGAGGTGATGGGAGAGAGAGCTTACCTTCGGCCCACTCATGGGATATTAAGGGGGGTTGAAGTATCTCCTGAATCATTCATTCAATCAGTCAGCGAAAGAAGGGGGGCTTCGGCTAGCTGTGTCTGCTGCTTGGCTGCGTGAATGAAGCAGGAGGTACTTGAGCACCCCTCTTTTCCCATGCTTTGGACTGAAGGGAGCTCCTTCTCTTTGCCTTTCAATCCCTCAAACCCCAACGACAGCTTTACGCAGATTTGGAGTGTGTGTGTGTTGTGGGAGTGGCTTCAGCAGGCAAGTGGGGTTTGTCAGGTGTTATTTGCTTAGAGATGGGGGTGATCTCACCTGCCATTTTACTTTCAAGTGAGTGAATGAGAATCCTCTTACAGAACATGCCATAAATTTGGTTTTTTGTCGGGATTGTCGGGGCCAAATGATGTAGGCCTGTTTCACTTGTCTGACCTACAAAGCATGTAGCCTTTTTGAAGCTTCCCTCCTCCCTCAAGTAAGTGATCGACTGGAATCAGGTTCAGAAACCCCCTCCCCCATCCCCACAAGAGAAAACTTGCTTGGTTTTACCATCCTTGCATTTTTTTTGTTAATAACTATTTAATTTTTCCTACTTGTACAATTTTATATTCACACACGCACACCCAAAAGGGATACTTTTTTTGGGGGGACTGAGACTAAACAAGACCCTTATTGTTCCCATGCTTTTACTATTGTTATATCCATATATATATGGAATAGAGTACGGCATCCTCCTCTTTTCTTGTTTTTTTTTTTAAAGGCGGGATTTTAAACATTTTCTTGACATGCAATCCGAGAAATCAAGTACAATGAAAAGCCCCCTTATGTTTTCTTGGAGAGGCGAACTTGTTCCGGGTTGGCAGGTTTCCAACGCGAAAATCCTTGTTTTTAGAATCTTGACGAAACGTACCACGGTACCAAAAACTATTACGAAACTTTTTATTTTGTTAAAAGCTTAATTTATTATACAATTTTCTTACTAACTTTTGTTTTTATATTAATTTTGAATTTTATTATGAGAAAATCAAACATGCCTTAATTTATAAATTTTAATTATTGACTAAAAAAGTAAAAAAATGGGTAATAATATTGAAACATTTCATGTGTTTTTATTTAAATGATTTTAATGATTAAATTAAGTAAGTTGGAAGTCGAAGTTGGACTGTAGTTATTGATGCTGTTAAGAATCTGTAAAATCGATGAAGGCCGGATCATGGCTCTATTGTGGGATTACTACTACTAAGGTGGATTGCAAGACGATGCAATGAGTGGTTGTAACTCAACTGCTATTGGAGAAATGTTAGAGGCCTTGTTTGGTTTTCTCACAGTAAAATTCAAGATTAGCTAAAGATAGTGATAATATCGTATAGTAAAAAAAGATTTTGACAAAACAGAAATTTATGATATAGTTTATGATATTATCGTATATTTTGCCTATAATCTAACATGTGAATCAAAGAAACATTCAAAAAAACTTACTTTATTCCTTATCCAATTCATCGTTCTAAGCATACTAATATGATTATGTGCAAAATTAATTTCTCCAACCGAGGAAAAATCTTAATCGTTGAGACCGCATGGAAAAATCTTAACATTGGGACAACGCGATCTCAAAAATTAAGATAAAGTTAATTTAACTATTTAGATTAATTAAATAAATACGTTAATTACATAAATTAATTATACTGATATTGAACATATGATACCGGTTCTTCATCAGACTAACCCTTTTCTTTCTCCTTTTGGGAGCCCGCGGTTATTCGTGCCACAAAAGTTTCCCAGTGATATTATCATTTCTCGTTTTTTCTAAATGGTTCTGGGTATAGAATTATGAATATCAATGATTATGATATAAGCTTAAGTGTTCCTTGAACAAATCATCATATTGGTAATTAGAAAACAAACAAAGAAAGGTCCATTTGATGAGTATGATTGACCAACCAATGCACTCCCAATTCATCATGTTTGATATAAAGCAGATAAAAAGTCAGTCCATCTTTCTCCACCACCACCACACCTCTTGTTCCAAACATTTATTACATGACCAACAGTTCTGCCATTGTCCTCCCAAGAGAAACGACCCATCCATCCACTAGTGTCAACTTACACTCAGGATTCGGAACCCCGATGCCACCCATCCATCCACTAGTGTCAACTTACACTCAGGATTCGGAACCCCGATGCCAGATCAATCTACATCTTCGACGAAACGTTCCCTGATCCATCGCAGATGACCATGACCTTACCTATGACTTTCCGATCCTTAATCGCAGTGAATGCCAGGTTAGCCTGTCAGTTGTTCGGACATCAAGGACTTTCAGTTAGAATGTATCGGGTCAAAATCTTATATGCAATCCCATCTGCACAGTAATCTGTTTGTCAGTGCCTCAATGCAATGACGAAAGTGATTTTAGGCTCAGGTTTCCCTCATCATCCCCTTTATCAGAATATTCAGAGGTTTCATGGTATTTGTGCTCCACTTATTCACAAGAAAAATGCAAATCTATATGTGATTCACAAGGCGAAAAGTTCCAAACATACATACCTCTTGCAGGGTGAAAGAGTGAGAAATGTTAACTTTGATAGATCCCTTTGCCAACCAGGAGAGTGGATCCTTGATAGAGTTTATGAATACATCCGGTTGATGCTGCCTATGGCTACCCCAATAAAGTCCATGCACTGTCCAATTCTGTGGAACAGAAACCCAACAGGGGAACCAAAAGTTTATACATATATAATTTGCAATGTGAACATCAACAGAGCATATGGGAAACACTGATCCATCACAAATTATTCCTTTCATATATGGATTTGCCTGACCCAAGCTCAAGCTGTGAGTATTAGATAGTTGATTCTCATAACATTTGCACGTGTAGTCATGTTTATGTATTTTCCCCATTCCAAGATTCCTTGACAGTTCTTATCATGAAGAAAGGTGATAGATCAGTTGCAAGGATTAAGAGACTACCTTCACTAGAGCGATATTCGCAGGAATCACCGGAACCTCACCACTGGCAAACCCAATTACTAAAATTTGGGCTCCCCAATTCAGCAGCTTCAACGATTCTTTGGCGAGTTTCCCTCCCACCGGATCATACAAAACATCAACCCCTTTCAACTTCTTTGCCTTAAGGAACTCTTTCACACTAGCAGTGACATTTTCATTGCTCGCGTCTATCACATGATCGGCACCTGAAGATCTTAAATACTGAGTCTTTTCAGCACCTCTACATGCCAAATTACACCATAAACACTGACACATTAGTAGATATTCATGCACCGCATTGCAAAACAAATGCCATCAAACGCAGATACTGCATGCTTGTTTATCTCAACTACCTCGCAACGGCAATAACAGTGGCGCCACACACCTTCCCTATTTGCACAGCCGAGATTCCGACACCCCCGGCAGCACCTAGAACCAGTAGCACCTGGATTTCCAAAAACATCAAACCCAAAAGTATTCCCATTTACCATGAGGGCCTCCTCTTCTAATTCCCATAAAAGAATCGAAATTATTCCACCAAGCTGATACCTGTCCTGATCTCAACTGAGCTCTGTTAATGAGGGCGACGTAGGAAGTGCCAAACACCACAGGAAGCGCCCCGGCTGCCACTAAGTCGCACCCTTCTGGCACTTTGAACCTGATAAAACATAAAACCCTCATCTTTCCACTTCTCAAATGAAAAATCAAACCAAACACACTAAACCTATAAAAAGACCAATCCATCAACCGTACAATTCCTTCTCGTCGGCCACAATGAACCGCGCGAACGATCCGACACTAGCGATGGAGCAAACTCTATCTCCGACTCCTAAACCAGACACCCCGGGGCCAACCGCCTCGACGACGCCGGAGTAATCAGACCCGGGAATAAAGGGGAGAGGGAACTTCTCCTGGTATTTGCCGAGGATCTGCAAGTAATTGGCATAGTTCAAGCTCGTTGCTTTGACCCTCACGAGGACCGACGTTGGTCCTTTCAACTTGGGGATCGGGTGGTTGTCGTCGAGGAATAAGGGGGAATCGGGAGAGGACAAGGGCTGAAGCGTGGGATCGCCGAGCTTCTTGCAGACAAGAGCCTCCATTGTTTTGGGTTCGATGGGTCGTAGGGCAAGAGAAAACATAGAGGGAAAAGGAGTTTTGATCTCTCGCAATCGTCACCATCTAATCACAATTAACTGCTGCAATAAAGACAGATTGAGAAAATTTGGAAGAGAATTAATAACCTGTCCGAAAATGTATAAGCGATAAGCCTGACGTGATTGCAGGATTAATCCGGTCATTAATCTCTTATCCTTAATTCTTGGTAATAGAATTTGCGTTGCTGCTTCCTTAAGCCTTGACCGGGAACAGGTGACTGGCCATTTGCATCGTCTCACTTCTGGGTAACATGAGTGTCGGCTTATGTGGTCGGCCGGCTGGGTTTCTTTTGGTTGGAGGCAAGGGTTGTCCGGGATTTTTGGGGAGAAACGGCAGCAGCTTCAAGTCCTGGAATTGCGGGAGCCCCAGGAGGGGGTCAGGGCCCGTCGTTCCTCTTGCCTCCTCTGCTTCAGTCAGCGGCCCTCTCGAGGGTGAGTGAGTGTGTCCCTGAGCTTATTCATCCTTGATTGTTGATGCAATAGCCAGAATGAGTGTCCCCGGAATTTGCTGTGCAGAGGGTTTGTTGGATGGGGGCAGAAGACAAGGAGGGCGGAAGGTTGCTGGTGTGGACCAGGATGAACTCGTGGATCCTGTTATTCTCGCTGACCCAGATAGTTGTTTTTGTGAGTTTCGAGGGGTAAACATCCACCACAAAGTGTTTGACCCGGAATCGGCCGCGCATCGGTTGTTGGAGGATGATGGGGTGGCTTCTCATAAGTCTGGTTTGTCTGGTGGAGCCAAACTTCCGCCGATGATCTTGTTACATGGGTTTGGAGCTTCTGTGTATTCCTGGAATTGGGTAATGAAGCGCCTGGGACAGATAACTGGTTCCAAGGTTCTTGTGTTTGATAGGCCCGCGTTTGGATTGACTTCGAGGGTCAGCCCTGCTAGTGCTTCGCACAGAAACAAGGATGTGAAACCACTGAATCCGTACTCCATGGCGTTTTCAGTGCTCGCTACCTTGTACTTCATGGATTTCTTAGCAAACCAGAAGGCGATTCTAGTTGGGTCGGTAAAAATGTGCACTACTTTCGATGCATTTAGATGCATGATTTCGCAGGTTAACCGCCTGCATTTATCTTTCGTCGCTAAGTTTTTGTCCTGTTACACATTCCCTTGGGGCTGTTAAACCCTGAACCGGAGTCTTTATGCCAGGCACTCAGCTGGTTCCCTTGTCGCAGTCGAGACTTACTTTGAAGCTCCTGAACGTGTGGCAGCCCTCATCCTTGTCGCGCCTGCTATCATGGCGCCTGTCTTTGCATCCCGAGGCAAGAAAAGGAATCAATCGGAGAGTAATTATCAGGCAGGAAATGAGCAGTCCATGCCAGAAGCCCCAAACAATCTACTTTCTAGAATTGCTGGGTTTCTGTCAAGATTAATGAAGAACGCATTTTTAGGGATAGTCCAAATTGTTGACGCAATGGGCAAGATGATCAGCAGGGTTTATAAGAAGGCATTAGCAGCTTTGTTAAAGTCAGCTCTTGCCGTAATGCTGGTAAAAAAGCACACCACCTGCGATCAGTGATGATTCTGACCATAATTTCACCGCACTATCCAATTGGCCTCATATTTTGCTGTTTCCAAATGCTTTTCAGGTAAGGATGGCGATCGATAAATTCGGAGTAGCTGCAATTAAGAATGCCTGGCACGATCCAGCTCGAGTCACGGAACACATCCTTTATGGTTACACAAAGGTGCTTCGCTATAAAACTTTCAACTTTTTGAAACAATTCAAAAACGTAGTTCCCGTCTTCTATCCGCATTGATCCTTGCTTAACTGTTTTGAATGGATATAACATTGTAGCCATTGAGGAGTAAGGACTGGGACAGGGCTCTTGTAGAATACACAGCAGCAATGCTCCTAGAGGCTTCTACAGAGAAGCCCCCTCTCTCGAAAAGATTGCCGGAAATCTCGTGTCCAGGTAATTGGCAACAAACAAAAACTATGCACAGAGACAAACTCTCTGTCACTGATAATCAGATGTCATTTCGTGTCGCAGTTTTGATTATAACGGGAGACAATGATCGTCTTGTTCCATCTTGGAATGCTGAGAAACTCTCACAGGCCATACCAGGATCCTCCTTTGAAGTCATTAGGAATTGTGGGCACCTGCCACACGAGGAGAAAGTGGAAGAGTTCATTTCTGTCGTTGACAAGTTCTTGCGAAGGGCTTTTGACGGTTCAAATCAGCATCAGCTTCTCCATTCAGTGACCTAGGATCCATTCTTCGATATCAAAAGAAACTGCAAAGAAGTCCATGACAGCATTTTGTACGTCACGAAAAGGTGCCTAACTTATGTACCTAAACGGGATGACAGTTACGGAAACATGACAGATAAAAAAGTCCTTGCTTTTTTCCCCCCATAAAACATCCTTATAAGAATAATTTGCAAGATGAGCGTTCTCATGATGATAATACAAACATTTCTACAATAAATCAAAACGACAGATGAAATTTGGGTGATGTCCAAGCTAAATCTCTTTCGAGTACCACAGAGAGGAGTCTGCTGGCAACATGGTTTGGATTTGGAGGAACACCCAACCTGGAACGAGTAACAACTTTCGGCCTGCATGTTTGACCTATTGATCTTTACTGGCATCAAGGGAGCCCCTCCTTGTGTACATCATTGTCATGGAGCATAAGACATCATCGCTCAATCCTCAAGCCCAGAAAATGGCCTGAGAAAACGATAATGTAGAGACAACAATCGGATAATGGCATTCTTATCGAAAAATGGCTAGAAACAACTTTCACATCAACTTGCTAATGCCAAACATTTGACATGCTGTTGAGACTAACGGCAAACTGAAATTCATCCTTCTTGTGCAGTAAAAAACGGCACTATGTAAGTCCCAGAACCAGACAACGAACACTTCATCCTCTGGTGTCAATAAGTCAGCTTCAGCTTTCAGTGATTTTGCGGCGCCTTTTGATAAAATTAAGTGTTTTACTGAAGTGTTAAGACGCTGCGGAAGACACCAAAGTGAACCCTCGAGAGGATGCAGGGATCTGCTTGTGCCACCTTTCCCATTCATTACAATTCTATTTAAAACATTTTAATGTTGTTGTTTAGCATAAGTAAATGGAATCATCACTGCCTTATTTTTTTAGTCTCATTTATCAATTCTTTTGCACAGGACGTCCATTGCTCTCATTTGCTCCCAATGTAGTGGGAAAAATGTGTTTGCATACGAAAACGCAGGCCGTTCAGAGCACTCAACCAAGTATGAGAAAGTAAACGATAAATGTGGTTGCCAGTCAAAATAACGAACAAACAAACACAAACAATAAGAAAACAACACCGCTTTCATTAATTAGAGAAAAATTAGGACAAAAAGTGCCAGAGATGTCTAGGTAATTTGTCCGCATGTTTTACATGAACAAACAAACAACACATATTTATAATAGACCGGCCTAAATTCGGTGTTGTGGTGACGACAAAAATCTGCCTAAATTCGTAGGTAAAACATGAAAACCTTCATGGATCATCGGGGGTTGATGTTTAATTCTCATGTATTTTTATCCGAAGAAAGCCAATCTCGAAGTACTACTACTCCTTGGGGCTTCTCCATTCTTTACTTACGAAAATTTTCACCATCCAATCCAACACTTACTCGATTTCTTCTTGATGGAGAACCAAAGATATGTGTAACAGTTTTTGCCCTCTCTACACAAACTCATTTTTAAATGAGTAAATATATAAAATGACTTGGAACCCTTCGAGCAGCTATTTTCTGCAGATATCGGTACAAGTACAATATTCAAATAGCAAAAACTTTCATGCAGCCAAGAGATATGCTACTGATAGAAAATGCTACAAATGGGATGGATACATTAACCTTAGTCGCATCCATAAACAAGGAAACCTAAAGTAAAAAAGAGAAAGAGTCTAAAAGTTAGCCATGAGGTCCACAGCCAGAAAAAAATGCACCCGAGACTCCGATTACTGCATCAAAAGCAGCCTCCAAAAAGCAGGCCAGACCCCTTCCTGTTATATATGGAAGGAGGCATAAGAGATGGAACACAAAAAAATGCAGATAAGATAATGAGAAAGAAGAAAATCAGACAGAAAATTGGTTGACCGACATGCTGAATGCATTCAATGGATGAAAAATTACACGAGGAGCATTAACACAAGAATGTCAATCATAAAAGAAGCATCTGAAAAGACCTGAGTTCGTAAGACTGGGCCTTATCATCCTTCATGCATGGGAGAAAAATTAAGCTTACATCTTGCACCAAAGGTCAGCAATTTGCTTGGGGACTATAATCCAAAATAACCACGGCATTTTGATGCTCCGCAGAGGCACTTCCTTTTTCTATAAGCAGCACCACCAACATCACTACCTCGAGGGACCACCCCGTAATCATATGTCAATTCCGTCATTGGAGGAATATGCTTCAACGCATAGAATACAGCATGGAGAAATGCCTGACCATCCTCTTCCCATACGACTGGTTGCCAGAAAACATTAGGTTCACAACTGTGGTTCATAAAACGAGCAACATTCCCTATATCCTTCGCACTAATAATCAACTGAGGTCGTACTTCTGAGTCCTCCGAGGAGCCATCAGTACCATCTTCCCCAAGCAAGGCAGGCTCATAATTCCATTTGACAGGGTCAAGTTCACGGCTTGAGTCAAAAATATACTCATCATTTTCACCCTCTTGTACCTTCTGCTTCAATCTATCCTTATCTATGACATCCCCAGCATATTCACAAATAAAAGTACCCGAACGTATTGGTTCGTACGCACGGAGTCCCCAACCTCTGTTCTTTGTCTTAAAAACCTCCATCCGTATTTTGATCCCACCTTGGGCCACTCGATTCTTGCACAGAGGTCCACACAGACAAGATGCACTACATTCATACACCAGCTGCTTCTGGATCACTAGGACCCCACCTGTTGTATACGGAAGATCGCCGCTGTTTTTTCTGATGCAGGAGCAGTTGAGGTCCCCCGGGGCACAACCCTTATGGCACCCACATCCATAACTCTGCAACAAGCCAAATGCTTTGGAATGCCTTGGTGTAGAGCAGTAGGTAAAATAAGCAGGTCCCTTTTCGCCATCAAAGTCATTGACAAGACAAACTGGAACGGTTTCCGCCCCAGAAGTCAAGTCCGGAAGTATAAGTCCAGGGCGAGAAGAGGGATCTTCCTTCCACTTTCCAACCATTTTCCAAAGGCCAAAGGCGTCGGCCTGACCTGGCATCCTAACCAATTTATACTTAAAAGTACCGGCACCTGATTCTGCTTTCTCTACCCATGACTCTTGGATGATGTAAAGGCCATCATACACATATATTTTCAGCCCAGGAGTTGTCCCATCTCTCATACCCCGAATCACTCTTATCTGACTGGATCGGCGCATGCTCCTATCAAGGGCAAGATTGCCCCTTTCTAGTTTTTGATCAGAAGTTTGCCTATCCTTATACAGCCCGGCACCACCTCCTTGGCCACTATAGACCAGAACATCCTTGTCCTCGGCATCATCATTATAATAGCCTGACGAGACAATACTTACAGCTAATGTTTCTTCCTCCTGATCACCTTTAACATTGAACCAGTCGATACCACCCATAGACTGAGCATGTAGGCCCACAGCACACATCTCCATTCGGAAAAAGAAGATATCACCTATTTCAATCCCAGGAACAGCTCCAACCCTCTTCCTCATGTTCGTCCTGAAACCTTTGCTCATCATCAGGTTCGCAGCCCTCAAGTCAGACCGCCTAGCTAATCCACTGGGGACTTCCTTGGAATCATCCAATTGGCTCAGCCTTCTACGAAGCCCGTCAAAATGCATCATGACAAGATCAACTGTTTCCTTGCTACCATCCTCCCTCTGAGATGAACTAATAGGAGTAACATAATCAGCTAGGGGAGCGACAATGTGATAATTTTTAGCCTTCCCATCGGATTTCTCAGAGCGAGGCCTACCACGACGTTTTCTGACACTGCTCGACACATCTCCATTCATCATTTCCATCCCATTGCTCCCAGTGCCGGGAGTCCTAAACGATCGGATAGGAGCTGGAGCAGCCACGCTCCGAACGGGCGCTGGAGGCGGAGGTGAGGGCGCCGGGGCGCTAAACGGATAAAACGGCGAAAACCCTGGAGGAAAGGGGCCATCAGGAGTGGCACAGACATAAGGAGGCGCTTCCTGGGATGTCGCGAAAATCGGCTTCAGGATCCTGAGGGGCTTGACATCCAAAACCCTAGACTTATCCAAACGCGTCTTAGCAGGTACAGAATTAAACCCAGCGCCTCCTTGCATCGTCACAGTTCAGAAAAAGAGAAAAATACCCTTCTACTCACAAGATGCCACCTTTCCCCCAACCTACCTTCCAAACATCTAAAACTGAGACAATCCTCCAAAATCCAGTCAAGAGGGGAACTTTTCAGAGACCCATCAAAGTTTGTCCAGCTGCAACATAAACGGACGAGGGGTCAAAAGACATGCAACACAAACAAGGAGGAATGAAAGCGAAGCTTTTAAATCCAGATCAAGGCAAGAAGGTGTGTCAAGTTCCCCGGGAGAATAAATCGCCATGTCGAATGTCACGGATCGAAAACCAACCAAGAAAACTGACTAATCCGAGGAATGGAGATCCGGCACTCACCGCCCACCTGGCGGGTTTGACTCCCCAGCTAGGGTTTTTTCCCTGAAATCGGGAGAGGGGACCCAACGGCCATCGGATTTCCTGCACCGCAACCCGGAACGCGATTCTCACTGACGAGAAGCTTACAACGCAACGCAGACTCCAGGCTGATGTCGTCCTCCTCGCGAGATGCACATCTAAGCATTCTGTCGGGAAAGCTGCGTTCTTTTCTCCTCCCTTTAAATAACAGAAACGTTTGAACCTGCCTGTCCGTCGGACAGTTTATGAAAATACTGAAAAACCCTTCATCTATCAGAGTCATCCCGCGACGAAGCCGCGGCTTTTTTGTCTTTTCTCACAGGCGGCTCAAGCTATTCCCAATGAACAAATCGAACGTGATTTTTATTACACGGAATCATGCGACGACGTTAACTGAGAAAACAGTCCTGACGGAATGCCTGCCGTCCGACCAAGTTATGGAGCCGAAGTTATAGTTGTCACCGGCCGCCTTGGTCCCGCGAAATGTGACGTGGTACGACGCCCTTCTCACTGTTGAGGAGAATGCAATCTCATGTGGACTGACCTCCACGACGAGACCACGGGGACTCTCCACGGCTGCAATGTATGTCGAATTAATCGGCCCGAAGTTGGTCACGGTTCTCTTGACTGTTATTGGGGCGCCACGCTTGCTTAGAGTTTGGATGGAGATTGAGGGGTAGTTGATGTTTGAAATGAGGTCCCCCGTGGAGTGTTTTGGACACGAGGTGAATTTCGTCTTGGTTCTGGCTATGGCTCGGATCTTGTTCTCGGGGTAGCCGTAGTAGCAGAGGAACAGGAGGTAGTCCTCGGTTGTCGTCTCGTATGCTAGTCCCGGGTGGAGGGCCTTGTATGGGCTGATTTCGCCGGATCCTGCCTCGTGTGGGCTCGCGGTCTGTCCGAAGCTATCTGTCAGAGGTTTTCCCACATTGCTGGATAATGTTGCTGTTCGAACACATATTCAGTTAGCCAGTCGTCACGCTTTCATCGAGGTTTTTAGAGGTGGTTGCTCGATAAGCCATGGTACGCGGATACATACCTGTAGTCATCAGTGCGGATTTGATCACGGAAGGACTCCACCACCGATGCATTGACCTGATGATAGCGGCAGATCCGGCAACATGAGGACAGGCCATTGATGTTCCCGACTTCAAGATATAGCCGGATGGCTTCTTACCCTTCGGAACGCTGCTCGCATCATTAGTCGGAACGGTTGCCGCTAGAATAGCGATGCCAGGAGCTATTATATCAGGCTGCAACCAGGAAAGTAATTTCTCCTTGTCAGACTTAGCGAACTCAAACTATGACTGCAGGGACTTGTTATGTCTTCGGGAATGACTGACCTTGAGGATGTTCTCTGTCAGCACTCCCGGACCTCTTGACGAGAAGTATGCGACTGAAGGGGCAGGACTGGAGTTCGAAACCACGTGTGTGGGAAGAATGACAGCGGAGGGATTCCTGTGGAAACACCATTGAAGTTTATAAACCCAGTTTTAATTTGAGCTGTCATCAAGACTAATGACAACTTAGGTTACAGACTTTGTCGTTCCAATGTACTTTAGAATCTCGGATCCTGCAGAGTCGTCAACTTGGGTGAACGGAAACAAGCCCGCATCGAAAGGATTCCCCTTGAGGGTTCCGTCGACTAGAACCATGCCTTTGGCTCCAACGCCTTCCACCACTAGCTTCTTTACTCTTCGAGTAAGAGTTGGGTCACTATTGATGCACACCACGATCTTGCCAGAAACTTTCTTCGGATCTAATGATCCCGGATAGCAGTTCCTGCAGATTTTTTGGTTAGATTTGGTGAAATTGCAGCCGATGATTCTATACACGGGGCTCTTCCGCCATACCTTGATTCATTTACAGGGACATATTTAGCTGCAACCTCCCCGCCAAACACGATCGGGTACTCCCAGGAGCTCGTTCCGTTCAAGAAGTTGATCGCGGATCCCTGCAAGCAATTTCAGATTGGTGCATATGTTAGTCTCATCTTCACATCAAATGAATGAACCAAGTTTTTGTCGAAGTAAATTACCGTTAGTTTTTTCCCGTTTCCAAGAACCAAAGTCGACTGGAACTCCCTATCAATGCTGGAAGCCCCGACCGTAAATATCCAAGGAGCAGTATTAATGACTGTGCTCGGATCGGGTCCGTCATTACCCCCTGAACAAACGACCATCACGCCCATTTGCTCGGCATGGAATGCTCCTATAGCAATAGGATCGTTCAGATAATCGACCTGGAACAACGAGCTTGTCCCTATCGAAATCGATATGATGTCAACCCCATCTTTGATTGCATCGTCCATCGCCTTCAGTATGGCCGAACTGGAGCAACCTTCATCCGAGCACGCCTTGTATGTCGCAATCCTGGCAGAAGGCGAGCCTCCTCTAGCGACTCCTTCCGCCAGGCCATAGTAACTGGCATTTTGCACACGTGCACCTCCTGCAGTCGACGCCGTGTGAGTTCCATGCCCGACAGAATCCCGGGGTGTGCCGCGTAATTTCACTGCACGCTCCTCGGTTCCATTACTGGAGGAAATTGAGACGTCATAGTATCTAGCCCCAATCAGTTTCCTGCAATGGGACGAGTTGAGTGTTCTTGCCGACGGAACTTCGAGGAGGATTAAGTCAAAGAAATGATTCCATCAAACTGACCTGTTGCAGTTGGATCTTTTGAAATCCGATGTTTCCATGCAAGTGCCCTTCCATCTTGCAGGGATCTCGCCAAGCCCCTCATCGTCGAAACTCGGTGATTCGGGCCACACCCCTGTTGTCACAGATTGCAAATAAAAAATCGAAAGGTCGCATAACATCATACAGTTGTACTCAAATGTGAAATTTACCGGTGTCTATGATTCCAATTATGACGTCATTTCTCGGGTGATGATATCGGCTCCTGATACGTTCGCTCGATCCCACTTCGAGGAAGTCCCAGGAACGCGTCGTATGCAGGTGAAGAAACGAATCGGGAAACACCGACACGACGTCTTCACGGCCTGTTACAAACTACGGTCAACTCCACGGTGACGCGACTGTAAAATTCGACAGGAATCGCTTAATCACTGTAGCCGAATCCCATATATAATGAAGGGATTGGATTGGAAGGAGAAATGAAAGCTGGATGGAGGGCCACACAGGAGGACCAACTGTGATGTCAAATATTGGACAGCAATGTGATCACATGGCTTAAGACTGTGATTGGCCTTTGTCTTTTCCTTGCTTCTAAATCTGATGTAATTGCTGATAAAGACTTGAATCATGCAATTATGGCACTTTCCCCAGTTCACAACGCAAGATGGTCCCCCGGGCCAACAGCATCAACATGCATTTGTCCCGCCATGATTGTGTGTTCTGTGCTCGTAGCTCGCGTTTAAAGGGAACAACAGATGCGGAAGAGGAAAAAGGAAAGAAACCTTTCAACTTACTGGATAAAGCAGAAGCTTCGTTCTCCGTCAGCAAGGCAGAGAATCCACTAAACGCGTGATGGTAATGGTGAAGTACGGACTCTCTGCTCAGTTTCCTGATGAAAAATATCAACAAGACAGATTAAACATTTTGACTCCGACATGATTTTCGAGACCTTGGCTGCTTGTTGGGAGAAGATGGCAATTGAACCTGGAACTTATCGAGGATAGTAACTGCAAATGAGACGATTCCATGTTCTCGACATCTTCCCCCTCGTCGATCGATAAACCACCCATGTAGACGACATATGCCTGTGAATTGTAGGACATAGCTCCCAATCAACCTCTGAGGATTCCCAAAAAGGAGAATTTGCATCGTGCGACATACCTTCAGGCTCGATTCCAAAGACGCCGAGGCAGCTATCAGAAGGAAAAAAGTGAGAGGCAAGTAAAACAGCGACGAAACAAACATTCTGTCGGTTTCAGGGTGTCAAAGCAGTGAACCCCAAGAGTAAGGATGGCATTGGAGGGGCTCCCTTTTTATAGATATGCGTGTTGGTGTGTGCACAGATTGAGTGACAGGTACTGGTGTTCGAGGCAAAAGGCAACAACGGCAAGCATATATGGTTGAGTGCAAAGAGAGTTTCCGAGCGCTGGAAGAAGAAACTCTTGACTGGAAAAAGGCCAATTCCCTCGTTCCTTTTCTGTTTGTCTCTTCTCCAGCAAGAAAGGAATTCATTTGCATTGTTCGCCTATTTTGTCAGATGGATTGGATTTTATTCTCTTGCTGGTACAATGGGATGGGACAATTTGGATCATCTCACCCTTTCTTCATCGTCTTGAGTTGGCAGCACCTCCAGGGATATCGATTCTAATGCATTCACTTCGCAAAAGCCCGTATTGGAAGTAGATAGTTAAAATCAAATTTTATAAGTCCAATTTCCTTAAAAAGTAAACTCGAATTTATAAAGTCCGATTTCGAATTTTGAATGTTCCTACGGCGAATGTTATTCCCGTTCTTCCTGTGAGTCTGATTTTCTGGCACAAGCATTACGCAGAAAGAGAGCGAAAAAGGAAAAGGAGAGAGTTTCTCCATGTCATGTGCAATATTCTCCAGGTTAAACCGCTTTATTCCTTGCACTTTCGCTACCCCGATTCACGTTTTTGCTTTGAGAGAGACCACCGACTATGCCCGATGATTTAATGGTTCGCTTGGGGAAAAGCCACAGATGAAACTTCAATGAATGTGTTCTACTTTGTTTTTCCAGGGTCGCTTTTTCACTCCACATCCACACAGCAAAAGAATTGTTCAAGGGTTAATACCCCCCCTCGCCTGCTTTTACACCTAATGTCTAGCTGAAAAACTATTACACCCCCTGTTTATTACACAATGTACATCCTAACTTGCCATCTTCTAGACCCACTCCAGCTAAACTATAAGGTGTCCCAATTCCTGAGAGTTTTGTTCCAATTTAACCTTAATTTATAAAATAATTCGCGAAATAACCTCGTCAATTTCGAAATTCCGCAAATAACCTCGTGAAATCGGCCTTAGAAAGGCCGACCTCAAATTCTTAAAGAAGTCGGCCTTTGAAAGGCCGACTTCATAAAAATAAAAATAAAAATAAAAAATTTTAGGGAAGTCGGCCTTTCAAAAGCCGACTTCCATCAAATAAAAAAAAAACAAATCCCCCAAATCCCCCACAATCCCCCGTTTCCTTGTTTTTTTTTTCCTATTCAGTGGAAGTCGGCCTTTCAAAGGCCGACTTTCATCCAAATTTTTTTTTTTTATATTATTCACGAAGTCGGCCTTTCAAAGGCCGACTTTTTTAAGGAATTGAAGTCGGCCTTTCAAAGGCCGATTTTACAAAGTTATTTTACGAATTTCCAAACTAACGAGGTCATTTCGCGAATTATTTTGAAAAACAAGGTTAAATTGGAACAAAGCTCCAATTCCTGAAAGAGACTACTCCTGTGCACACCAACAATCGTGGTTTCTCCTGGAGACCACACGCCCGGATCTCCTATGAATGTCCCCCGTTCTTTCCTTCAATCTATTTCAAAAGCAGTGGCCGGAGCCACCCACAAACGCCTGTATGAATTGCAGTCACCATGCCCCCACCCCTCCCCTCCCATCCGATGTTTTTGTTAATTAGCCTGAGGGATAAGGCTGACGACGTCCTGTTGCCAACAGCTTATTTCGCCCGGAACTCATTCCTAAAAACAGCGAGATTCTGTGTAAACTTATCCCCGTTCCTTGAATCCAAGCTCCGGTTTACATCCTTCATCGACTTGTCGAAGCATAGTGAGAGCCACTGGTGTTGGTCCGCAGGCTGTCGCCAATACATCACGAGAGATCCATCATGTTTTGTCGTAAAGATTTTCATTTTCATTATTTCATAGCAGAAATAAAACAGGAAGCTGGAGCTTGCCCGGAATCAACAGTAGAATCCCCCACCCTCTCTTCACACATTCATAAAAGAGGAGAAGAGGAAGCTTAAGAAACCAGTCATGAAAAATACCATGGTCATAAACTAGATGGAAAAAAACTTACTTGTGACGCTAATATTTGAGCCTTCAAATCAGGAAATGTCTGCAGAGTAGCCACAAACGTCTGATTAGCAACATTATATAACCACGGATGAAATGTGGGCTCAAGGATTTCAACTCAGATTAGATAAATTCGCTTACCTGCTCATTGATAAGGATCAAGCTGAGGATTGGCCTGCTAAGACTCCACTGATGTCCACAGTCCTCAAATAATAATAACTCAGACAATGTCTTCAGTATCTACATCACGGAAGGTGCAAAAATAGCTCAGATTGTCGGTAACAGATTTGCTTCGGGAAAAGTCTTAGCATTAAAAATTGCATGTTCCTAGAAGATATAAAATCACAATGGTCTTTATCTCTCACAATAACATCAACCGCTACATCGATTTGTTGAACTATAGATCTTCATGGCGGACCCACTAACTTTAAGCTTGCCAAGCTCTGTATTGTACAATGAAGCCATCTGAACTTGAGGTCAGACCAAAACCGGAGAAACTCCCTAGCAGGTCCATGGCTCCAAATGATCATCAGTAACATGTAAGAAAAGGTGATAGAACAACCTTGACTTAAGTGATCTGGACAATGAAAGTCTTAATAAAATGTTGTAGTTCTGTAAAAAGAGGCAGGGCAAACTAAAGTCCATGAAGATCTCGCTACCCCCATTTTGCAGATTTTTCATAGGCTACTTGGTGTTGAATTAAGAATGATCCTTCAAGTGTTGCTATCTTTTCAATGCAGGCACGTAAGATGTCTCATGATCCAAATTATTGGAAGATAAAGAGTAGCAACAGCACACAAAATACTTGAAAGAGACACTTAACATGAGAAGCAGCTCTTACTTCCAGCAATAAGTTGGGGCACTCGGCAATATGTCGAACAAGATTACTAGCGGCTGGAGAAGGTTGGGACTCCCCCATCGAGATGTTGTTGAAATAAAAGGCAGCCAAGTTGTCCACTGCAGAAGCGCACTGGAAAAAGGCAACAATGACGTTTTGTAAATTAAACAAAGAAAATCTCCTGTCCATGGTTCCACACATTGTTGCAAATAAATAACAAAAAGAATCAATTTGGTACATCAACAGCTTGCACCGGTTTCCTACAAAACTACGTAAACTAAAATATAAAGTTTTAACACTAACATCAAAAAGTTAATACACTCATCAGGAAAAACTCCTCATAGAAGAATTGATCACTCATCAAATAGATTATTACAATATGTATACCCCAACTGGCTATCTTGGCACAAGATCTCCATGTTTTTCTAGAGTCATAAATCAACAACCAATTGTACCTCATTATAAAGTTGTGGAGTTAATATAACACACCTGAGACGATACACTTGAGTCCAAACCTTTGAGACCCACCTCAAGTGAACTGATAATATGCACAAACGTTTGTTTATCAAGATTCAATATGAAATTGATGTGGCTACTGAATAAAACCTCGAGGAATGCAAAGAAGGCTCTTGTCAGCTGCCAATGGAAAAACACGGTGATATAATCAGAGAATCAAGCAAAGGTAAACTAACTCTGTTCTACAAGATAATAATCCACAGCTCAAACAAAATCATCAGACAGAATTTTTTTCAAATAGTACATCTTCACAAAATTGAGCACTCCCTCCAATGATTGTATTGTTTACTGTTCAATAAATAAAGGAATTTCTAATTTAGTCAATTATTGTGTAAGGCAAATTTCTGAATCTCATTTTTTTATCACTTCAAATTTTTGACAGATTACTCCCACATGGGGCAGTGGCAGCAAAGAACATGTTACCTAAAAGAAAGAACAAGCTACCTCACCTTTCGATATGCCAAAATATCAGCTAAAGGAATCGATAATGCCATCTTCAAGGCTATATCAAGTGCATCTGAAAGTGCCCTATCCCCATAAAGTTCAAAGACACCAAAGTTGACATAACCACCAGCAAGAGCTGTCATGAAAGAATAGGGTTGGGACCAACAATCAATCAACACTTGCTGAATGGCATGGCCAAAAGGAGATCAATGAACTGTCAATCCAAAAAAATAAGCACACAAAACAAGGATAATCCAGTCACACGAGCATTGGAAAATGCATGCAGATGATGGTTTCTTTTTTCAGCAGAAAGGGAATAATGATAGTTTGTTCAACAAGCACTGATCTTCAAAATTACACTGCCACTCCTTAGTAAACTAGTTGCTAGACTAAACTCAAGCCAAATGTGTGATTACCCATTGGGATTTGAAACTCCTAAAAGTTTGCCAACTATGTAATCAAATCCTATGCCCTTTAACTTTCTAATTTTAGTCTGAGACTCGCCGCCTAACAGATATGTATCTGACCATTTGAAAAGACACAAACATCTTGCCAAGATGGTCAAAGAAATCCAAATTCCCTTGTATTTCAAAGCATATATATCAGCTGCATTGGGAAGAGAGAGTATCCTTGACCCATATCCCACAATCAACTTGCTAACTTCTCGGAAAAGAAGGATTCCATTAGGGGATGATAAATCAAACGCCAACCTTTGGGCTTTGTTGAGTACAAACTCCGCCATAAATTTTAGCAATGGGGTGGTAACCTGCATATTAGTTGAATCAGAGCTTTTATATGGAAAATGTTCAACTTTTTGGCCAACTACTTAGCTCAGTTCAGGCATACAAACAGAGTGTTCAGCAGGACAAATAATAGATTTGCATGAAACCAACAACCAAACAACAAACTTGGCAGGAAACAAATTGCCAACATGTGATCCTGGTCGATTGGTGTCAATGTGCATCTGGAACACATTAGTACAGGAATTGTTGTTACGTCACCACCACCAATTAGATATTGTATGAAACTCACAAGCGTAAAACTAAACAGTCAATTTGATTACAGATTCCTTATTTTACAACAATGGTACCTCTGCTGTATCAGTCCAATGAGTAATACCCCTCAAAAGAAGTGGGAAGTGCCGTGGATTAAGCCAATCAAAGAAAAGTTCATACATTCTCCGACTGCAAAACCAAAGGACCGCGTCATCTTAGCAAGTCAAAATCGACAAGATTTGCTAAGCCTTGAAATCGGTTTACCTGTTTGTAGCCATTGCAATCCCTCTGAGATCCCTCATCAGTCCAATCAATGCACACTTCACAGCATCGGTACGGAACAGAGAATCAGGTGTTGACTCCAAGTTCGTAAAAGCCTGAACAATATGAGATTATTCCAAGTAATGAATCAATGAGGTGTTTCAACAGCACTATTACATGTGCATAATATGCAGGTCTCAATGGTTTATTCATCTCAATGAACATATATCACTTCCAGATGCATAGAAATTGTAAAGAAGGGACAGGAGATAAGAAAATCATGAAACAAAAGCATTTTAGTAATCGGGTGCTACTTCTGCATCACAGGAATCTCAATAAGGAATGACCTGCAATAGTGGTTCCACTAACGACTTGAATTTCACAGGGCTGTCCTCCATAAATATTAACCAGCCAATAATGCAGTAGAATGTGGTCCGGCTGCGTGAACATCTATATTCTTCCAAAAATGGAAAATGTTCCCCCTGAAATTCAAAGCATGACAGGAATATTAAACCATAAACCCACTCCCAAAACGATTAAAGAAATTCAATAGCATGACGTCCACAGGGGTTTACGGTGTGATTTGCAATAACAAACTTCATAGTGACCAGCTTGAGAAGCAATTTCCCAGTCATGTAGCTGCAGCAGCAAAGATTGAAATCTGTGCATGAGAACCTTCAAAATGCCCAATGAAACACCACTGCTAAAGCAAATCATGCACAAAACTCACCCTGTAGCCAGCTCTAAGAACAAGTTCAATGTGTGTCCTATAACTTCTTCACTCTGAAACAGTAGCCCAGCAATTAATAAATAAATCAAGAACGTCAAAGATACTCAAACAAAGAGATAGGACTCCAACCACCTGTGTATAGAATTTGAGATTTGTAACAATCTTTCCCATGATAACATTCAAGAGTAAACGATGATCAGGAATGCCTAGCAACTTGGTCAATCTATCATACAAATGCTGCAACAAACAAGAACGACGTCAAGATAGCAACAGCGGCAGATGGCGAGATAAAACACCAAGTAAAGTCCATCACCTTTGAAGAATGCACAGCCTGATCACCAACATAAGACCTTCTAAAATTCTGGAAGAAGACAAGTATTGCTCGATCAAGTCTTTGCTTGCTAGGCTCACTGTATCTCTACAAAACACATGAAAGCAATAAATGGCAAAAAAGGGTTGCACATAGGCAATTCTAATTTTCTTTCCACAAAAACTCTTATCATCATAGAGGATGAGTTCCTGTTTACAACATGGTCTAAATCAGGACTAAAAACAACAAAAAGTTTCCAATAGGAGGAAGCATAGTACATTCAGTAACAGAACATCCTGATCACCAGAAACTATGAAGATCATGAACAAATTTCTCTCGTCTAATCAGCTCCAGCCACAAGAAATTGAAATTATTTCTTTAATGGCTCTCTCCTATTTTTAGAACTAGAGAACCTTCATTCTAATATTTCATGTCGCAGTATCTGTAGCTTATATTATATAATGAAATGAATAAGAAGGAACAAACTTGGGTTTGGCGCGTAAGGATGAGAAAAGAGATGAGACACTCGTCCTGAAAAATTATCCCCCCCCCCCTCAAAATTTTTCCTCCGTTTCCGCTCATTTAATTTTCAGTTCTTTTATTCACCATACAAACACGCCCTAAGAAAGACAAGATCCATGGTGCATAATGCTTTCCATATTTTGGTGCTGAAGAAAACTGAAGAAAGTCACGGTTTTAAGAGTAATAGAATAAAGATGGACAAAAAGTAATGAGCCTCATTAGATGTTTAAGAAAGTTCATACCTGATCATGTAACCCAGTGTCAGTCACATTAATCAACTGCAAAACACGGGCTGAAAGCAGCGATTTTATAATGATTGATTAGATCAAAAAAATCGTTGTTAAAAGTAGCGATTTTCAATATAGTAAGATAATGACTCTCTCTCGGCAACCAAAAGCGGAAGAAAAATACTAAGATATCAAACCAACAACAAGTCTCTTTAGACATCAGATCCTTTAAAAACAAAAGAGACATGAATACATACTTTTTATGGAGAGTTTAGTGATGGCTTCTCCCGTGGATATTCTTCAGGTGAACGATGTTGTTCTCTGACATTTTTTAAGGATTATTGAATTTCACCATATTTTCATGGCATCTACGTTTGCGATTTTGCATTGCGATTATACTGTAGCTGCATATGTTGAAAGGGTTACCATATAGCAAACACAATCCCACATCGGATAGAGAAAAGAGTTCGGCCTGGTATATATAGCCTAGCGGGCTACCTCTCTACAGCCCGTGTGTGGTTCGGTGCTTGTATGCTGGGATACTTCGCATGGAACACATTCGCTGGTTGTTTGTGTTATCCTGAATGGGCATTAAGTTAATATAATTGCACAGAAACAACAAGGGTATGTTTGGGAAACACAATACTGTGTGGCAGAAATCTGCCTCATTGTTCTCGCTTTCTACGCTTCCAAAATATTCCAGCCTTCAAGGACAACACCCTGGGACTAATAGTCTGGTGAAGTACCCAAAGGAGTACTAGCTTATCTCCTTGCTTAAGCTGTAGATCATGCATAGCCCAATTGATCGCGCTCCGGCAAACTTCTTTCATCTCATCTCCTATCACTGCTGGTGTCTGAGTTCCCTCAGACGTTATGTTCCACACTCATTTGGTAACTTCGGCGAAAGATCTCCTTGGCTGGGATGATATGTGCAGGTTGTAGCTGCCTGACAGCTCTTAAAAAGGTAGTCTCTGGATATGGGGCTCCTTTTAATGATATCCCGCCAGTTTCAGGTAAAGAACCTCAGCCGATGTTGGAGGATTGAATCCAGGGAGGGATCTTAGAGGATTGCCTGGGTGAATATCGGGGTATCCCATGAATGAGGCAAGCAGACGGCTCCTCTTGTTTGCAGGAGATGATTTACATCGAATCCGTGGCCAGCCTCTTTGCAAAGGTCGAAATAGTGATGTTCTGATGAAACCGAAGACCTCCCGGTTTGTCCCTCCAGGTTTGTCTAGTTTTATTCCATAGAGAAATATTCATCCATGCCGCTAGTTTAAAAAAAATTTTGCAAATACATTTTGTGAGTTTTAGAACTCGGCCATTACGGCCTTTAGTAGCAACTTCTTTTGTACAGCAAAATCTCTACTCGAAGGAACGACTACACGGTCTTTGGATCAGCTCCCATAAAATTACTACTTCAAGAAGTAACTTTCCTCGTGAAGGGAGAGCTCCAATCGTAGGACGGTAGAGCCAGACTCGAGAGGTAACACCGAGGAGGGCAGATCTGAAGGGGAAGTGTTGATCAACATGGGGATGGAAAATCTGGAGGGGGACAATAAATGTGTGGATGAGTCGGGATCGGGAGAGACGAAAATGCGGGAAGAGGTACTCCGATTGTCTCTTGAAGCATCATTGCATGAAATCACTACTTGGGTTAGCGTAATCCTTCTACTATCAAGAAAATCAAGTAGGGATTTGCTTCTCAGCGTTACCATATTTAGAAAATAAACTAACAATAGCGAATTAAGAGATGTACTGTACGGGTTTCTCGCTAATAAGGCTGAACATTCTTCGTATCCCAAGGCAACACGAATAGAGATCTTGGAATTTGGGGCATTGCAAACTTAGGAGCAGTCTCAGCCAGGTTAGCAATGCGAATATCATATCATTACCAGTCAGGCTTTTTGTGTCCGTTGAATGTTTTGCTCGAGGATTGGAACCCAAAATCCAGACTCTCATCTCTTTCTAATTCTGCATTTGTCAATGGCTCACTGGCCTTGCGACCACTCCATCTGAGAATAACAAGGAACAACCCCCTGTTTCTGCCATTTCCCTCATGGATTGCTTTCATTGCGTGTGTTTAGGGGCCGTCCCAGCCCTAAATCTAATACATGATTAGTCATGTGGTATTAGCTGATAAGGTATAGCAGAAGCATCAAGCAATCTTTGTACTCGGCATTAATTGTAGTAGTTCTAGAAACGAACTAGCAGCACCTCTAGCTGGGCTGAAAAATAGGCCTTCCATGCGTCTAAATCTAAACTGGACAGGCAAGGCAAGTAGCATACCCCGGTAACAAGACGGTGTTGAGCGGTGCTCCATCATCTGAAGAATGAGAAAGGACCAACGGAACAACTAGCAGAGCATAACTGTGTCTAAACCCTCCAAAGACACTTCATCAAGGTATTTAATCCGAAATCTCGTATGGGTGATATGATATGATCCTCCAATCAATGTGGACTAACAAAAAGGAGCTGGCTGCTGGCGTGTAGACAAGACTAAACGGAAGCAACCGTGTCAAATTGGGTCCTACCTTGGCAAAGATGGCTATTAGAGAGTAGCATGCAAAATGAATCGACTTACAATCAGAACTGCCATCCTTTGCCATATGGTTGGATTTTTCTTTTATGCTGTATTCTTTTTGCTTCTGAAGCTCTCCTTCAGCATCGCAAACTTCTTCCGACATTGATTCATCGTCTTCCCCGGCACTGCAGCCGCAACTCTCTCCCATCTCTGAGTTGTTTCTTTTGGGAAAGTCTTGAGAGCCTGAACCAGCGCCCTTTCCTGAACAGCAGACCATACATCTTGCTCTGAACTCGAGGAGCTCCCATTCTCAGCAACCACAGCATCCCCATCCTTACTACTGCCAAGCCCACCTGAAATCTTTTCATTCACAGCTGTCTTCCCAGCGGTGCTGTCAGCTGTCTGATCGGTCAAAGGTTGTTCCACCTCCCGAGTTGAAAGAGGAGATGCAATAGACTGAGCAGGTTTCCTCTTCTCGAGAAATGAATCGAAAGCTTTGTTGGCATCAGGCTTCTGGAGAAGCACTGTCTTAGTTGCTTTGAGGATTTCTTCCACGGACCTTCCTGTACCAATGTACTCCGAAATAACCTCCCACCTGCGAGACGTTCCTTTAGGATACTTCTGCATTCCTTTCCTCAAGAGCTCTATCTCTTCTTTTCCCCAAGGAATTTCCTTCTTTTCTAGATTTCCATACGGCATATGCCCATTAGATTCCAGGGAACCATTATGCTTCTCATTTGTCCTCTCCCCAAGTTTAGTGTCCTCCAACCTAGAACTCAGCCCTCGTGCATCCCTAAGAACTTCTGCCTTTCCTAATCCTTCTTTTCCTTCCATTTGGCCACATAAGTCCCTCAGCGCCTCAATATCCAGGGTCATGCAAAGGCTTTCAATGTCTTCTTCAGAAAGATTCAACAAGTGCTGGCCTATGACTGGAGCAGAGAGAGTTCGAAGACGAGTGCGCTCCTTCCGCAACAGCTTCTTTTCCTTCTCTTTGACCTTCTTCTGCTGTGAAGCAGCTTCAGCAGCCAATCTGTCCTCCTCTTCTTTCCTCTTTCTTTCTTCTTCAGCAAGCCGTGCAGCTTCTTCCTCCTGCAACCTTTTGGCCAGAAGCTTAGCCTCTTTCTTCCTTTGCTTTTCCGCTTTTTCCTCCTCTTTGGCCTTCAGTATCCTCGGGTCTCTCTTGTAGGCATTATCCACGAGGTTCCTTATCCGTGCGTATTCCTCCTTCCGAGCTTTCTCAGAGAGTTTTGCATTTTGCCTCTCCATCCACCTCTTATGGTCGCGGGACTCGGCTTGCTCAAGATCAAACTCATCAGCATGTGGAAACTCCCTCCAACTTTTGAAACCATACCAAAAGTTGTAGAAACCATCCACTTCCTTTATTGAAGAATGGTCATCACCCAAGGATGGGACAGGTTGGGTTACCGACCACCGGCCATTCCTCATGAAAGCAGGACCAAAGACCTTAAAGAAGTCCTGCGGTGCACAGTCAGTTGGGATTTCGTCGTCAAACTCATCCGTAGAATCATAGAGTCTCCTCTTCAGGGGATCTATCAAAACCTCGTATGCTTCTTGAATGGCCTTGAAGTGGCTTTCTATCTCATCCTTCTTCGCCTGTTTCGCAGCTTCAGTTTCCTCGGCTAGGATAAGAGCAGCCTGTTTGTCGGGATGATACTTCAGTGCCGTTTCCCGGTAACTCTTCTTAATCTGGTCTTCTATGGCAAGATACCGTAGGTGGCTCAAGCCCAATAATGCATAGTGGTCCTGCTGCTTGCTTTCGCCTTTCTTTTTTCCTTTGCTGGTGTATGATTCGAACGATGCAGTACTAGTCGCTTCCTTGTCACCCTCAGATGCCTTATCAGAACCATCCTCGCCCTCCTCCTCCCAACCTAGAAGCTTAAGAGCAGCAGCATGGAAAGCATGCCCGGCAGGTTCCAACCTCGACGCCTTCACAGGGAGAGCATTCGAAGACACGTAGATTGGCTTCCCATCACCAATCTCACCAGAGTACGTAATAAGCTTAATAGCCTTAACTGCCATCTGGGTTGCTGAGGAACGCAAAACACAAGTCAAGGTTACCGACAGAGAAAGAGCCAAAATTGCACAGCAACTGCAAAATTTAAGAGGACACAATCAGACCACCAACGGAAGAAGAACTGGGTTAACCCGTCAAAAGGAATCCTAAGCCATGGCAACGAGAGCAAACAACCCAGAAAGAAATACAAGCGCTTATTAGATACTGACCACAACTTCATGATGCAACCAGGAAAAATCGCCAGCGTAAGCACTCGACCTCTATTTCAGAAAGCTCGACATGCGAATAGCTCAATAAAAAGGCCACAACTACCAGCCTCAGCTAAACTACGAGAAATCCATCACCCCTAATCAGATGCCTACAGCCGAAAAAAAAAAAAGGAAAAGAAACATGCAGCACCTAAAATCATCGAAGCAAAGGGAAAAGACCAGGAGGAACCTGCCGCCACTCACCAAAAAAAAAGAGGCAAATCGGGAAAAAATCAGCCAGGCAAGTCGGCCTCGGATGGTCGGCGGCGCCTCACAGGAAAAGGAAGGAGGTATCGGGGTAGGCCAGCAAGATATCAACCCTTTCTTTCCGTCCACTTCCAGACAACAGAGCTAGAAAAGGAAAAAGAGGTGGGAGGGGAAGACAGCGGAGAACGGAGGGCTTTTCTTTCCTTATGCCCTGCCGACCTGCGCCTTCCCCCACTTTCTTTCTCCCCAATTCGCCCCTTGGCCGCCTCTTCAGAAAACCTCGTTGGTGTCTTTGTAATAAATATCAACCCTATACTTTTTTACCCCTGCTGGAGGCCCATTCAAAGCCCTTTTTTATCTTGGCCCATTTAGGAGATCGGGTTGTCGAACGCCCAGGCCCGTTGAGTTCCTTATCAAATCTCATTCGGGGATTTGGATACAACACATGGTTATAATTGAGGAGTTGGCCCAAGGATGACCACGAAAGAGTAATAACTTACAAGCCCATTATACCGCCGGTTTACAAATTAGAGCCTCCCTTTGTCCTAAACGAGTTTACTGAGAAGTGCCCGTGATAGGCAGTTTTTGTCCAGGAATTATACCATTTGAAAGTCACCTCCCTCCCTCCTTCCTCCCTACCTATCAATGTTCTCGTCTGTCCCTACCAGATAAAAACAGGACTCAAGCTTTAGCTAAAGCCGTGGGGAATAAAAATGACACTAATTCTTCTCGAGCAATAGGGTGAATGGAGATGGAGTGGCGGGTTGTGAGGTTTAAATTACCTGTCAAAGGTTTCAAATCCTGTAAAGCTGTACTTTTCGAACCCCCTCTTAGGATATGTGAAACCAGTCTGCTTGGTGGTCAATACCATATTCCCGTGCTCATCAAGGGAGGTGTCGAGGTTGCAGGCCTCACAGAAGGCTTCCATCTCAGATTCCTGATAGAACAGTGGTTACCATGAGAGCAAAGGAGAGATCTAGTTAATGTAAACAGATTAATTCAAAAGGAAAATAAAGTGCAGGGTTAGTTTTTGTTTACTTTCATTCTGAGGAGTGTGGATAGATGCGATATTGGGTATGGATGAAGCTTGTAACCGCCAGTGTTTATGCAGGACAAGGCGAGCACTCGGACCTTTTTTAAACATATCAGTCGAGAAAAAACATCTTCTGAGAAATCGAATGCTGCAGCCATGTGTAGTAATTAGATATATCCAATTTTTTGTTTAATTACCTTATCTATAGAAGGCCCGATGGCACAATACTGAAGATATGATGCTTCAGCTGCCACAGTATCAAAGAAACGCTTATAGTTACCCACCCTGACAGACCTGTTATAAATGAGCACAAAGACATGGATTGCTCCCAGAAAGTTACGAGACAATTGACACAGCAAACAGCATATTAGAGCTTTTCAACCCCAACCTAAGAGAGAAGAAGTACCTCAGGACTTTTCTGGCAAAAGACATCTCTTTTGACTTGATCACAAGACTCGGCACACGACGAAGCCATAGGGGAAGTGTTTCTCCCTAGAAACCAAATTTCAGATGAAACCATCAACTCTGTTATCAGGGATTAGCACATGTGCAGTCACATCATATTAGGGCAGAATGAGATCAAACCTCAGGCAAGCTGTCAGAACTGAGGCAAAGCAGCACATACAGCGAACGGTATTCGGCTTCATTTTCATGCAGGGAATTAGGCAGTCGATTCACATCATAAAGGTTGTACAACGATGTCAACACTTTCGCCATCTGCTCTATGTTTAAGTGATGCCACGAAGAGACAATGACCTCATCAGATCCTTGGCCACTAACACGGAGTTTATGATGAGATATCACGTGGAATTTCGCCTTGGCAACACAAATGAGCCAGTAAGCACGTGCTGACTTCAAGTATATTAATTTCCAACTACTGACTATGGAAAGCAACGTGCAATTGAGTCAAGAGAACCATACCATCTTCTCATACATTTGTATAGCTTTTCGATCGACGACATTTTGCATGCTCATATCTTGCCGTACGGAGCGGCTCCTATCAAAGACAAAGTCATGGACCATTTCAAAAGGCTTGTCGGACATATCCATCAAGCCCATAAGGTAATCTAAAGTTCTCTCCAGCACAGCAATCGGCCGAATATCCGATGGACGCACATCCTTCGTTGATATTGTCCTGCAAAACTAGACAGATCCATCGGCCACATATCCACTTTCAGCTTTCTGAACAAAGGAAAAGTCTCAATAATGCACCCTTCCGATTCGCCACACAAAAATGCAAAGCCACCAAACAAAGCACAAACCCTACCTACCTTCTTGACAGCAAGTTCAGGAGACGTCTTGGCAGGATTACCATGCAACCTCTCGAATGAGGCCAGATCTCGCAGCCGCTCACGCTGTTCTATCTCCGCCGCTGCGAGAATGAGCTCACTCAACCGTCACACTCAAAGAAACCATCCAAAATCACTTGAATTAAGCTCAGCGTAGGGGAATGAGGAAAAAGAAAAAAAAAGGACAGTTCCAGTACCGGGACACATGTGAGGGCAAGTTCCAACCAACGGCGACTCTCGATCGGGATTAGCCCTCGCCTTTCTTTGTTCATCATCGTCGTAACCTTCGTCTCCTCCTCTTCTCCCATGACCGCCGACGACTGACCTAACGCCGGGGACAACGTACCGATTCGTGAATCCGCCTCTCCGAGCCGTCGCAGGGACGCGACCGCCGGAAGGATCATCATCGCGGTCCCAGCTCGCGGATGTAGGTCTGGAATTGGAATAGGACGCGGGGGACGGATTCCAGCCAGATCCGCGATGACGAGGATTCTGATGGTGGTGGTTCTGCTGCTGTCCCCTCCTCCGATCCATTTCCCGGGGTTTATGGAGCTGTTGTGCCTTCCCCTTTCCTTTCCTTTCCCCTTTTTGTTGTATTTGTTTGAGTTTTTGTACGAAAATATATTTGTTTTTAAGATATTTTATAAAATTTGGTCTAAATGAACGGTTACACGGTTGAGAACTCCATCTCTAACGTCATCCCCCGTCGTCCTATTCCCTAACTCGGCGGGTTTTATCGCCGCCCTATTCCCTCCCTCCTGCCGTGACATTCCCAAGTTGCTTAATGTGTGAGTGACAACAGAGTTCTCAAACCCACCGAGTAGAGAACAGAAGATGATGTTAGAGACAGAATTATCCATCATGGGACTAATTACCCAACACAAAGAAGAGTTTCCATCTCTAGTCGCGCGCTATGAAGGTGTTAATTTCATAATTTTTATACATTTGAAAAATATTTTAAAAATGAATTTAACTCAACTTTAAAATTTCTGCCCAAGAAGAGCACAGGCTTTCCCTTCTTTTGAATTATTCATCCGAAGTCCTCGTATGGCACGGGAGGTTAGAGAGGCCGGTAATGGTGTACAAAAAGAATCAGGAGTTGTTTAAACTATCGAATCACACGCTTTGACAGACAATAACACAACTGGGAAGCCCACCAATTAATTTCTGCTGCTTCAATTCAGTGGGACGACCACAAAAACAGAATACGATGTCAATCCTGAGAAAAGGTAATTCGTTATTGTCAAGCCCATTGATTATCAATTTAAAATAAGCAAGCACAGGGTGTGAGTTATGTGGTATAGTAATCATCTGCCCTTCCGGTCTAACCTAAGTTCACGAAGTGCTGCACTCTGACGGCCATGTCCGCGACCAGCGACTGCATTCGCACGGCCTTAACCTTCATCATGGTTGCGCGATGGAAGAACTGATCCCGAGACAATAGCCTCACGCTCCTCAGGTACTGATCAAAGGGCACTGCCCCTTCCTGTGCGACCTTATCCAGGGAGTCAATAACGTCCTCGATCGCCAGGTCTGATGTCACGCACTCCAATATCTGCTTCGAAAGACCGTCCGCGCAATCAAAAGCGTCGTCTGCCCTGGCTTCAGCCTTGACGCCCCTGCAACCAATTTCACGCGCGCCTGCTTTCACCTCGTGATCCTTCAACCATGTGCCCAGCAAATCGCAATTCAACAACACCGCCTGCAACATCCCCTCGAGGCCTTCCTTCTCATCTGCCATCTCCCCAACTCCCCTCTGCAGCTCTTCCCGCCGCCACCTCAGCACGCCCTGGACCCCCAACAGCCCTTCCGTCTCGGCCTCCGTGGACTTCCGAATAGAGGTCAAATCGATGCGGACGGCCTCCGCGAGCTTCCCAATGGCATTCCTTCTGAAGACATCAGCGGGGTCCTCCTCAACCACCCTGCTGAGACCCCCGCTGTGGGAATACGGGGAGGGGGGCCAAGAGCCGGGGTAGGAGGAGGGGTGGTTGGGAGGAGAGCGGTGGGAGTAGAGAGGGGGGTCGAGGGAGAAGGAGGAGGAGAGGTGGCGGGAGAGGTGGAGGAGGTTAGAGGTGGGGGAGATCCAATTTTGGAGGTAAGGGTGGGAGACGAGGCCAGAGGGGGAGACGTGGGGGTGAGGGAGCTTGATCGTCATGTCGGGGGTCGGGTTGAGGTAGACGAGGGGAGGGAGACGAGGGTAAGACTCGAGGAGCCAGATGGAGATGGGGATATTGTAGGTTTGACCCTGGAAAGCCATGGGGATGGTGCCGTGGGCTTGGAGGAGGGGGAGGGATCGCCCGTCGTTGTGGGTGAAGGTGGACACCGACAGGGACAGGGATGGGAAGGCGGCGATGAGGGACATCACTTGCTGCCGGATCAACCACTTCGTGTCCTCCTCGTAGGGGAGGGAGTTGGGTCCCCTCTGGGACAACACCATCGACAGGAATTGCTGCGTCTGCTGCGGTGTCGCCGTCGCAGCCATCGTCTCTCTGCGTTTGGCCTCTTCTTTCTTCTGGAATTTTATGTTGTCCTCTTTGTGGGAAGAAGGGGATGAAAGTAAAGTGGACGCTCGTGCAAATTCGCGTTAAGGAACCACTGGATGCAAATTTTCAGTACTTTGAAAAGGGCACGACAAGCAACATAGCCAACCGCTTTTCCCACGTGGACATCGTCATTACATCGATATAGAAAGGCCTTAGGGCTGTTCTGTTCTCCCCGCCGAAATTGAGACGGAGAGGGAACGAACTGCCTAGGCAAGAATATATCCTTCCCTGCAAATGGGGAGGTCCATTCCATGGCCCCGACGGCGGATCCCTCTGTCCAGCTCATTCCCGACAATTGCATCCTGTTGGCCGCAACGCCCAACCTCAGGCCCGAGTCATCATCCCTCACCATTGAGGGTGAGCTTAAAGAACCAGACGGCATCAAATTAGAGAATGTTCCCCAAGAGTGAGAGCTGTTCTGCGTGTACGAGGAAGACGACTGCCCGAACTTGCTCAGGAGCCCTGGGGAGGGATGGATGGAATGGTTGGTGAAGGGACCCGGCCCATTGGGGTCCACGTGCTACCCAGCTCAGCCAATGAATCAAAAGGACTTGCTATCGTTAGGCTTTCCCTGTACGTAGCTGGGTGGTGGTATATTTGTTCTGATGACCGGTTGTCCTGGCCTACGGTCGCAAGTCTCTGGGCAGCATGTAGCAACTTCATATTTGGCCTCAACATTTCCATTCCAGGACCCTCGCTCGGGTAAAACCATAAGGATCCTGCAAAGGAAGCCGTGGAGACCATGTTGGTCCAGGGTATTGAAGCATGCGAATGATGCTGCACCATTAGTGGTTGTTCCCCGCAGCAGGTTGGAGAAGGGTTTTGTCTTCAGCACCACCATGTAGGGTTTCTCGCCTTATTGGTGCAGCCGAAACTTGCGAACGCATTGCAATAGTAGGAGAAGGCGAATAATTTAACCCGACAGCAGGCCACCTCTTCTTACCCACCTCTATGCGCTGGTTCACCTGCGAGGGTTGCAATCTCAAATTTGACATTCCATGTTCCAAACCCGACTGCCTTGTAGGAACTGCCCTTAGATAGTCATGATCTCGCTCGGATCGTGCTTGTGAACCTGCACTAGAAGGAGTAGATTTATCCTGGACTCTAACCAATCTCTGCGAAGCAGGGATAGCCACCAATTCTGGTGGCAAGGGTTGCAAATCGTGTTTCTGAGATCTCAATGTCTCCTCTGCCTTACCCAGATCACCCTCACTGGCAACAATCGCTCGTTCCACCTCCTGCTTCGAGCACTTATATTTGATTTCCAACTCTGAAATCTGAGCGAGCTCATTGCTTATGTTAATCTTCAAGCTACCCTTGCTTCCAAGTTCGCTATTTTTAAGGATGGCTTCTTCGCTGGCATCAAAAAGCCAGGAAATTGAACCTCCAGCCTACCCTCATTGAATATAAGAGCAAGGGTTGCTCGCTCGGAAGAGAATCCCATGGTTACGAGCTGCCGGGATAGTGCCTCCAATTTTCTTGACATGAGATAGCCACAGCAACGCTCATGTAATTCTTGGGCCCGCCTCTCCTTCTGCCGCTGGTGCTTCTTCTCATTTTTCAGGCGAATCTTCCCCCTCTTGTCATTGTCTACACTGGGCAAAATCTCCCGCTTGGGATTGGGACCCGCCACTTTATCTTTTGAATCTTCTGACTCGCCAGAGCAGCTACCATTATTTGACACGGAATCATACTCAGATAAAGTTCCATGAGGGCTATTAGAATGGTCATCTGTATCATCCACGGTCTGGAACTGGCAATTACTCTGCGAGGGTGGCGAGGAGGCAGGCGATGACACCTCCAGGACATGAAATGTTCTGGAGACTGGATTGCAAGCACTTGAGGAGCTGCCAGTTCCACCATTGGTAGGTGCAGACACCTTGGAGGCAGACTTTTGTTCCTTAGCAGTCCTTGAAGAAGACTTGGCCTTAGACTTGGATTTTGCTGCCGGAGACATTTTGGGAGACAGCTATTCCTCCTGAAACAAGAAATCAGGTTGACAAAATGATCAGATAAATGCACATTTAAATAAAACTTGCACATCTCTAGCTGAAGTCATAGCTCAAATCAATCCATCATAGTTACGATCCAATGATAAATGATGATCCAAAATGTGCATAATACCAAACAACGGACAAATGTCGAATCCACAAGAGCGTGATAACATCTCAGATCAGGACTTTCCAGAAGATTCTGCTATAAGGAAACACGGATGTAATTGCAGGTCGAATCCAAAACTAGGAGCGGCTCAGGGATTTAAACCGCAAGCAAACTCAATTCTAACCCCTCGTCGTTCCTTGTTCTCAAAACCAAAGGCAGCCCAAACACAATCCACTGGACAAGGCCAGATTCACAAAATCAACGAGGAGCAAAAGCCTACCTCAATCCACAGACCAATCATCAACCACGAAAACCGAAAAAAAAAATCGATCCCAACGAATCGATCAAATCCAGCTCCTGTCGACATGGAAGAACCTCAATCGTCAACCAGGACAACGGAAAACAAAGGATTCCGATCACGCGTCCCGAAATCGAGAGCTCAGTCAGAAATGACGGGGAAAAACAAAAATCAATGGGGGGAAAACAAACCGACGCGATCATATAACGCCGACACCTCGAATCGGAAGAACAGAGATCGGAGGGCGGGGGAGTTGGATCCACAGGGGGAAAACTGACCTGAAAGCCGAACAGATCGATAGACAATCGAGGGATCGATGGGGAAGGGGAGGAGAAAACACGAGCGAGCGAACGAACGAACGAAAAGACGAAAAAGAGCTCCTCCTGCCTCTCTTTTGTTCCCTTTGACGTCCTTTCTTTGTCCCCCTTTTCTCTCTCTATATATATAGAATCATAAACCACCCTTTCTCTCTCTGACCTTGGCGTCTTGCGAGTTTTGTTCCTTAATTACGTGGCGAAATATTTCGCAAAATGAAACATTAAAGAAAATAATTCATGAACTAACTCACCTAAATCGGTCTTACAAAGGCCGACTTCGGTTCACAAGGAAATCGGCTTTTGTAAGGCCGACTTCGATTTTGGGAACGAAAGTCGGCCTCACAAAGGTCGACTTCCCCACACTTAGAAAAATTTTGGCGAACGAAGGGAGGGACGGACGCATTAAAGAAGTCGGCCTTTGTAATGCCGACTTCGGTCTTGGGAATGAAAGTCGGCCTTACAAAGGCCGACTTTCTCGTGTTAATTTTTTTTTTGCCTTCAAATTAAAAAAAAAAAAATTGCCCAGTGAGGGAAGTCGGCCTTTGTAAGGCGGACTTCCCATTAAATATCTTTTTTGCTTTTAAATTTAAAAAAAAAAAACTAATTGAGGAAGTCAGCCTTTGTAAGGTCGACTTTTTTCGTGCGAATGACAATTAGAATTTTTTTTTTACTAAGCGTAAAGAAGTCGGCCTTACAAAGGCCGACTTAGATAAGTTAGTTCGCAAATTATTTTTTTTAATGCGTCATTTGGCGAAATATTTTGCCAAATGACGTCATTAAGGAACAAAACTCCGCGTCTTGGACCCACCCGCAGGCCTTTTAGGCCGTTTGTTCTGGCTTTCATTAATGACCGCCTCCGATGCCCCGATTGTTTATTTCTTTCTCCTTTTCTCAATGTCATTTTCCCTTGTCTTCCCTATGATTTCGGCTTCCCCTCGAGTATTCTGGTTTGGTTCGAGAAGGGGTGGATTGGACGGATGTGGGTTTAAAATTATCATGGATTTGACTTTTGGACCGGCGTCGGAGAGGAGGTTGGTAGAATTAGCCCAGTCTCCTGCCAATTTTATTATTCTATATAATATAAAAGTAAAATATCGATATTTGACTCAATCAATTTGCCAACTTTACGCTTTGACGTATCGTTTCAAAACTTTTTAATTTAGCATTATTTCATTGTTACTTTTTAATTTGGCCATATTTGTAACGGCGTATGCGATTTCGCCGTTAAATGTTTCGATTATCCACCCCCAGCCATTGCTGCTTCGCTATCGTCCAGCACATCTACGCCCCTCTCCCCGTCATCTGGGTCCTTCGTTCGCCGCTTCGATGACCCCACCACCTACCAGCGCTTCATCCGCTACTGCCATCTCCTATCCCTTCCCCTTCACTCCAAGCCCCCTCCTCCTTCTAACCCCATCGACTCTCCCCTCTAGTCTCCCAAGGCTCCCCGTTGTTCCAGCCGTTGGAGGGACCTCCTCCGTCTCAAGAAGCTCTCCTCCATCACCCCCACCCAAACCACAGCCTCCGCCGGCTCCAAGTCCTTCAAGTACTTCCTCCATCGGAGCTCCAAGTCTGCCGGCGCCACCCTCTCCTCCTCTTCCGATTCTTCCCCCTCCTCAACCATTCCGATTTCCTCGATTTCTCCATCTCCATATCCATCTCCTCCGGCCCCTCCCTTTCCTCCTCCTCCGCCTCTTCCTTCTCTCAGGCCCACGATCACGACGACCTCCCTCGCTTCTCCCTGGACTTCATCAAAACGAGGCCCCTCCGAATTCGTTCCCTACGTCCAAGATCTGATGGCCTACTGCCATACCTCAACAACAACTGTAACTGCATAATCAATGGTCGTGGCCACAATGGCACTCACCCCGTGGCTCCCGACAACAGAATGGGAAGGAACCCGATCTGGAAATCGACGACTGCCGCTCCAAGAACAGGGACATAGCCGGATGCTGCAAACAGGGGAGTCTCGGTGGATAGCCTTAGGATGAAATCGTCGGGAAGGGTGGTGTCCCAGAGCTTGGAGAGGAGCTCGAGCAGCTTCAACAACGGAGGAAGTCAGAGGCTAAAGCATAGGGGTGTGGAGAGATCGTATTCGGCGGGGGTAAGGATCACTCCGGTCCTCAACGTCCCGATCAGCACCCTCAGGAGTTCCACAGGTGGATTCAAATATGAGGGTTCCTCAACGTTCCAATCACATGCGTCATAAAGAACCCTAACCCCTTATTTCATTATCATTGTCACGTAGGAAAAACAAAAGACACGTATGAATTTATAAAAAACACGTCGGAAATCGAAATGTTTAACGGTGAAATCGCATACGCCGTTATAAATAGGGTCAAATTGAAAAGTAAAATTGAAATAAGGCCAAATTGATAACTTTTGAAACCGTAAAATTGACAAATTAATTGGACCAAATATCGATATTTTGCCTAAATGAGTAAAAAAAGCTAAAGGATTATAATGTAAATCAATTCAGATGGTAAAGTTTCCACGTTCTAACACATTTGTGCTGAGATTACTTAAACGAGGCGAGGGATTTTTTTACCTAAAAAGGTGGACAAGGACGGTCGCTCTCTCCTTGCAGAAAACAAATAAATAAGACCTTAGCACTACCACACTCAATCACAGCATACGTCACGTTCATATGCTACGAGGTATGGAGAGTCCGAGTATTGCTCTGAATAGAATGTGAAAAATCCCAAGTCGGCTCACTACCAACCCCGGCATATAATAACAACAACATCCACTTCAATACAATTGACAACGGAGTGATTGACCCATTAGATATATATATGCTAAATAGGGATGTATTTTCTATACAATGTGGACTTGTGGGCTTTTTTTTTGTCTAGGATACATTCAGATTCCACTAACCTGAAATGGCGGCCTTATTATTGGGCTGGGCTTCATTTTGTAAGTCAAACAAATAGGCCAAGCCCAAATCACGGGATTCGTTACTCTGCTAATGCGGGTGATCTTGGGCTCTTGACAGTCCACTGAGTGCGCGCCACGTGTCTCTGCCGTCCCTGCTGCGCCCGGGGAGGTTCTCCTCGTCAAATACGTACGGGATCGGGAGGTCCCGAGTCGCTCGATCTTCTTCGATTTCGATCGCAGTTGTTGTGCTGGGGGATTCGTCGGCTTTGGATCCGGGATGGGCTTTGTTTCGATTCCGTGAGAACAGCAGCTTTTGAGGGATTATCTCCGTGCTGTTGATCAGTGAACTCGATTTAGGTTTTAGTTTGTCGGGAATCAGGCAAAAGGCGGCTGATTGGTGGGATAAGCTGAGATTTGCGGCATGAGGAAGAAGCTCGACACTCGATTTCCCGCTGTAAGTAGTTATCTCGACACTCAACTTCCGGGAAGCTAGGTTCAATTTGGCTTGGGGTACTTTGGGTTTTGCTGGAATTGGGGGGAAAATCGTTTCATTTGATTTTTGAGATTCTAAGTGGGTGGATAGTCATTGATCTATTGTGAGGTTCTCTGTAGGAATTATGTTGTAGGGTTTAAAGGTTGTGAGAATGAAATGGGGTCCGATTAATTCTGCGTCGGTAGAACTGGTAGTGACAGTCGATTAGAGAAGTGATTTTCCTGCTCACTGTATGCTGCTCGATTTGTTTTAATTGCCTTTGAAATTTGAATTGTCATCCGTGAAGTTGGCCATTCCATATGCAAGGTTTTAGTTTTGGATGTGATTTACCACATTTGTGCCCACAATAGCATTTTTCAGCTCTGCTGTTTATGTGTACTGTGTTTATTGCCTTCATTTTTTATCTTGGGGAAGGATGCACTTTGTGTGATTGCTTCTTGTTCACTGGTTCTATCATCTTTTTTTTTTCAAAATTAAATCTGAACGTGACAGGCGCGGATCAAGAAGATAATGCAAGCAGATGAGGATGTCGGCAAAATAGCTTTGGCTGTACCTGTTTTAGTTTGTAAGTGCAGAAATGCTTGAGTTATATTTTCTCTAATCCTTCTGTTACTCTACTTTGTGAAGGAAAGTAAGAAGAAACTTTACCATGACATCATTTCTTGAACATGTTACAGCCAAAGCCTTGGAATTATTTTTGCAAGACCTCTGCGACAGAACTTACGAGATAACGCTTCGGAGGGGAGCAAAGACTATGAATTCTGTGCATCTGTAAGTCAAGTGTCCTTTAATAACATTGGATCACTGAGGCTATTGAAAGTTGGAGCTCTTGGTCTCTTGGCACCATAGTGAGGTCTTTACTTCTTATAACCCCGGTGCACATAGTTGTTCCCTCCCCTGTGCTTTCATCTTGCCAATTTTCTGTTTCCGGATTCTGATCCCTCATTGTCCGCCTCTTTAGGAAGCATTGTGTACAGAGCTACAATGTTTTTGACTTCTTGAGGGACATAGTCAGCAAGGTTCCTGATTATGGTCATGGTCATGGCCATGCTCATCAAGACACTGCTTCTGATGACCGAGTAGTTTCAAGACGGAGGTTAGAATTGTCTGACGGTTTTGTCCCTTCCTTTTCTTTTACAGTCTGCCTGACAGTCTTTGCAATCTCTGCATGTTAAATTTATTTAGGAAAGCTGTTGGTGATGATGGTAATGAGACTGATGATGAAGCCAAGAGGAGCCGGATGGTAAGCTGCTTATCTATGTATGATGTAGAATGGGATTTCCTCTGTTATGAGCTCAAGAAATCCACAATGACTGTTTAATAGCATGAATTTAATTTTCTTGTCTGGTGTTCCGACTTGCTGATTATGTGAGTTGTGTTCAATTTGTTTAAAGTTTGTTGGTAGAGTGACACATAAACTAAAAGAATAGGTTTTAGCATAGTGGGCCAAACAATTTAGAAGAAACAGCAATATGGAGTTTATAGTAAATTGCGTGAGTGAATACTGGAATCATCATTGAATTTCATTTCTGCTATTTTCTTGTAGTCTGAAACGGGCCATGCAAGCGGCAGTAGAGGAAGAGGACGGGGCCGGGGAAGAGGCCGCGGCCGTGGTGCTAGGAATATGGAAAGGGAGACAATACATGGCGAGATTGAATCTGATTCTGGAACTGCTTTGCAGCCTGTGGTGACAGGCAACGCTGCAGACCAAGAAGTAATTGGAGATCACAAGGCCGAATCCAAGAACCCAGCAGAAGAAACGAGCACAGTTGCCGACTCTTCCAATCAAGGAGCGCAACCATTCGATCTGAATGCACGGTCAGCTGAAAATGAAGCAAACTCAGCCAGAAACACTGCCGCCACCTCTGCTGCAACAGAGGAAGAAGCTCCTCCTGTGGAGGCCAAGGACGAACTCTATCCAGGGTGGTCACTTTCTGAGGTAGACAAGATGGCGATCGACCCTCTCCAACTCGCCAACCTGAGCAATAAGATGAACGAGGATGATGAAGACTACGACGAAGAAGGCTGATGACAAAATACCAGTGCACAGGGGACTTTTTCCACCGGCTGTTTCGGTAGAAGCAGCTTCCCTCCAGTCGAAGCTGTATATCTTCCACGGAGGTAAACGCCCAATTTGGTGCTTCGTGGAGATAGCTGTAGTTGTTGTGGGCGTCCGGTTAGTAGTTAGTTATTGATGGAAGTTTCCCTGTACTGACCAATGTTGTACTACATCTGGGGTTAACAGAGGATGGATTGGGGTCAGCTGTCAAGTAGTCGGCAGTCAGCAGTGTAATGTAATTCTGGATAAGTTGTCTAAGCAAGCTCTACAATGACAACATCAAGAGTGGTCTTCACATCCTGATGTATTGGTTTCTTTGTGTTTGTGGGCATTTTTTTCTTGGGGGGGCGGCCTATCGGGTCAAATTTCATACTTATCAGAGGAGGCCCCAACCAAGAATGATAACAGACAAACACAGAGTTGTTGAGGTGAGGCTAATAAAAGCCCAAAAGTCTCCTACCTCGAATCAAGTGGAATGCAGGGTCTTGTCTGAACCCGAGGCCATCACATTACACACTTACCCCTTGAGGTCTCTCGAGTGAAGGGCTCGGTACACCAGGTGGGTTGCAGGGGGAAGGGACCAATGAACAATGGACCGTGGATTGCAGAGTCTTGCCTGAACCTAAAAGACTAGTGGTTTGCCATGAACCATCCTGATAAAAAAAAACCACTAACTACAAAACAGATAAATATAGTTTTGCGGGGCAGATGCATGTGTGGAGAATCGTCGGTGTTTGCTTTGGCTATTGCTAAATTACTCGCACCATTTTATTAAACGTAGAGTGGGTTTCCCTAGAGGATGTGAAGTCAATTTTCCTCCTCTTATTTGAAGGTTGGGTTGGGGTGGGAGCTGCTGCATCCATCATTCTATTCCATACATCTCAGACAGACAGATGAAAAGGGAAACATTATTACATGTCACATTGTTTCCTTCTTACCGAGTAATCATGCAATGCTCTTTTTGATGACTTCATCCCATCGAATGAGACATGCACTTGTGCATTCAATATATCCTTACTCGGGGGGATGGAATGCCGACTCGGCCCAGCATTTTTTTCTTTCTCCTTTTTTCTTATTTTATTTGGGTGGCTGACTTAAAGAGATTATGCTTCAGTTCGGACAACCCACGCAGTTAAAGTTGAAACCAATAGTTTCTGTTTAGTCTGAATCCCGTTGTCACGCATGATCAGGACAGGATATCATATTTTCCGACCGTGATTATAATTTATCAGAGAGTAAAGAATACAAGTGACTTGACTAAATTATAAGACATATGAAGAAAGAACCCCATGCGACGTCATTCGTCGCCTTCCTTTAACATGTGAACTGAATGAAGTGGGTTGAGTTGAATCAGAATCAGATGCAACTGAACAGGGTTTTGCAGCTACCACCACCCCCGGACAAGAGTGACGTGGCAATTTTCTTTGTCTCCATCTTGTCCGGGAGTCACGACCGCTCATTCCCTCCTCCGTCGTTACGCATCCAAGCTTTTACGTCGCGCATGGTTCTTCGCATTCCATGTCTGCATGAACGCGTGGTTCTACCCCCGCTTTGTTACGACAAACTCTCATGCACTCTGCTACTTCCTACAATCGTCGTCGGTACGAGGAAATGGGTTAATAATCCCTGAGGAGGAATTTGTGTTTCCTTTTCTCCCAATTCTCGTTCGGAACAAAATTCTTTGAAGGCGATAATTTCTATCGCGTCAGAAGCACCAGCCGAGTTTCGAAAAGGAAAGAAAAAGGCAGAAAGGGAAGATGGAAAACAAAATGCCCGGCCAAGCATCGGTCGATCAGTTTCGTCATTTCCCTGCTTGTGGCGTTGTGGTGTGCTTTTCCAGTTCGATGGGCATCATTACGATGACTGCGGAAAGCTCTACCTTCTGCAATTCCAAATCATCCGTCGTTGTCGGAGCGAGCTTGTTGCTGATGCAACAGCCTGTGACCGCCTCAGGGATCTCATCTTGGCTTATTTGGTTGCACCCTTCTTGTTTGCTCCCTTCTTGCTTCTCCTTGTGTTTTCCCCAAAGGACCGAGTAGAGACCAACAACTATGAGTGCGGCGCCGATTACTCTGCCATCAGGAAGGTTCGTAATCTTAAGCTCAACTGCCCTTTTTTCTTTAATCGACTGATCGCAACTATGAGTGCAGCCTCTATTTGTTAGTTTTAAAGGATTGGTGCTTACCCTCCGAGGTAGATTTTCTCGGCCAGGATGAACGATCCCATTATGGCAACGATGATCATCATCAACGGGCTGAACGCTGTCGCAAACACCGGCCCTCTTTTCTTAATCACTAGCCCTTGCACGTAGTAGGAAATGCTCGACGTCACGATCCCCTGTTTTGTTTTATCAGAAGCTGAGTCAATGAGTAACGGGAATTTCAAGGACTAGCAGTGAACATGAATTTCGATGATGCTTGGCTTACAGCATATGCGGCGGCAAGGAGGTTCATGTCCCACCCAACCTTCCATGCGCCGGGCTTGTGCTCCATCACAAGCGTCACCACGATCGCTTGAAGGGTGCCCACGAAGCAAATGAGTGAGGTGAGTGAGAACTGGTGGTTCTTGTATGTCTCCAAGGCCTTGGTCTGGACGACAAACAAGGAAGCCCAGGCGAGAGTGGCAATGATGAGGAGGATGGAGCCGAGGAACCATTCCTTATCGGAAGGCATGGAAGTTTGGGCGTCAGTTGTATCGGACTCTGATCGGGGATGCACATGGTTTGTCCACACCATCTTGACCAGGGGACCTTTGTACAACGTCATGAGCATCGCTCCGGCCACTGTTACCACTGTGCCGATGATCTTTGCCTGGCACTTCACCTTCTTCAGGTCTATCTTCTCCATCCTATTGTAAAAATTAACCATCGCAATAAGAGATTAGTCACAGTAAACGCCGGGTCTTCAAATAGTTCCAAATTTGTCTTGTGCTCGCGAGTCTTACCGGAATATGACGGCCATGACGAAGGTCATGGCAGGGAGCATGTTGCTCATTGCACAGGAGAAGGTTGGGGAAGTGAGCTTGAGTCCCGCATAGTAGAAGTTCTGATCGATCACGGGCCTGCGATAATGAGAAACAGGTTTGAGACTCGATCGATGATTCACAAACATAGACATCCTCTCAGTGAACGACACTTACCCCAGGAGGGCAAGGACGAAGATCTGCATGAAGACGGGGAAGGTGATGCGGGGCTGCTTCTTCCTCTCGAAGAAGAGGGCGAAGGGTGCAATGACAGCTGTCGCGATGGCATGGCGGTAGACGACGAGGACGTAGTGGCTCATCCCCTGGTTGAGGGACACTTTGGTAATGATATTCATGCCAGCGTAGCCAAATTGGAGGGAGATCATGGCAAAGTAAGGCTTCGAGCCCTCTAGGAAGCTACTTAGGCTCTTGAGCCTATCCATCGCGGGCAAGTTCTCTTACGACAAACTTAAAAACTAAGATCTGTATCCAGGATTATTGCAATGACCGGGAGGGAAACTGCAAGAAGTAAGTTGAGCCCTGAGTGTCGGAATGAAGGGAGTGTTAAGATGGGGCTATTTATACATATTAAGGCCTTCGGTCTTGCTTGGTGGGACACTCGCCGTGGAATCTGATGAGATATATCAGGAACTAAAGCAGTAATAGTAGACCGCACCTGGGTAGCGATATTCAGATTACGTTACTTAAAAGAGACGAGCCACCCCAGCAAGTTGCTGCAGGCAGAGCTGTGCAAGCCCACCTTGCATATGTTTCTCTTATTTTCGTGTCAGTGCTTCTCTTGCTATTGTAAGCATATGGGTAAAAGTAAAGAATGCGCGATCCCCTTTCAGGAACTTCTTGTTGATTAAGTATGGCACGATTCACCCTCCGTCTTATGACAGTAACAGATGTCCAACCTAGGACTTCGACGCCGTATATTGTGATGTTCTCCAGATATGAAATTTAGCACATCCTCTGTTGTTCTTTTTTATGTCATTAGGACTGATTTTTTATTTTGTAGAATACGAATTTGTGCAGCCGAATCAAAGAAAGCATATGTTCTCACTTCACTAATGTTAAGCAGCCAGAATCTTAATTCGCTCCTTCGGCTTCTCTTAATGCGATTCCAGTAATTAGGACGAAGAGATGCGATGCAAGTATCACTTTGGCATTCGTTTTAACTCTCTCTCTGGCCTGCAATTACTTTACCGGCACTCTAATGCATCTCTCCAACTCTACGTCTCGCACAAGTTCAGAGAAGCCATCCGTCACAGGTCCTACCAGCACGAGACAATCATAAATAACGTGTTTGCCAAACCGATGGGAGGGTAAATCTTCTGTAACTTGGCATGAAACCGCGGTTGAGCGACTGCGTCATCACCTGGATCTGATGATAATCCCAGGGCGGCTTGTTTATGTGCCTGGTCAAGAAAGGAAAGACAACTCACACTATGAAACACCACCCTCCCATCATTTTTTGTGAATTGCAGTGCCAGACCAAATGATTTCGAACGTGTACCACACTCTTAGTCACTCTCCAGAAACAAGTCCATTCTAACCAGACAGTGGGAAATGAATCCAAATAGCATTTCCTTTCCTGTTCCTAATGCTCCCTCTATTAAGCAACTAAATCAAACGAGGGTGGCAATATGTCGCAGATCCGCTCGGCAGCGTATCGAGCTTTTTGTTAGCATTTTTAAAGTAACATCGGCTGAGATTTGAATTCGACTTTTGAGGATATGGATGGCAATATCCTGTCGTGTTTCGCACTTGGATTCGAGTTAGCAACTGTAGATTAACTTAATTGGTAGGGATAACTTAATTGGTGTTTGCTGAGGTGATGAAAAGCTACTGATTAATATAACTCAATCAGTGAGGGGCCACAGGCATAATAATTGAGGGTGATAAAATTTAGATATGTGGAAGTGGAGAGACTCTGAAGGAAAGTCAAGAAACGAAATTGTGGAAGAATAATCAGAATCCAACTTCACCTCCCCATTTTGTCTACTAGGATATCACTTCTCCCCTGTCCATTAGCGAGGCTTGGTCATTGTCGTTGGTGTCACCGGAGTGGTGGTAAATGTTATTGTGCAAAGCAGAAGCTGCTTTCGTCACAGCTATCCCCAGAACTGAGGCTTCATCTTATCCTCAAGCAGTCGGATCTTCTTGATCCATGGAGGCGGGGACTCGCTATGCCTCCCACCAGCAACCTCCACACGTTACTACTCCCCCAACAAATGATTCAAGCGCGGAATCAAATGCTATGAGTCAGTCTGCATCTACGCAACTAGGAATATCTTGTTATCCTTTGGTGGCACGCGTAATCTTAGTGCCTCCCTGTTGAGTGACAGAGAATGGCAATGACCAAATCAATGAGCTGAGCCGCATTTCCAAGAGGGCCGAAGCCACGACGCTCTCGAATCTTAAGAACAGTTACTAGTTTCAGCCGGAGTTCAAAACATGCGTCGTTGTAACATGGAATCCCCGGCAGGCACACTCCATGCACGCAGAGGTAGCGTATCCACTGTTCCTAAGCACAAAACGGGACTGTTTTTATGGGCCTAAATGGGCCCCAAAACTCCGGCCCATTTTAGGAATTTCTCGTCTTTATTGGCGCCAACACTTTTTCCCTCCTCGCTCCATTTCATTCCCTCCAATCGAAGTCGGGGTGGGCTCGGGAAGGGGAAAAGTCTGGACCGGCGATGGACTCGACGACTCGCTTCGATTTCCGACCTCCTCAGTTCTCCGAGGTTTCGGCCGGCTCTTTGATTTTGTCCCCTTTCCTGTTGTTGGGTCGACGGTTTAATCTGCTTGCGTTTTCCTTTTCTCGAAGGATTTCATTTGGTTGCCGGATTGGCTTGAACAGCGTCATTCTCAACCCCTTGGTGACGGAAATGAATGCGAGCGGCCGCCGGAGGTGATTGTCTCTCTTTGTCACTTCATGGATTCCATATTGTCTTGCTAGTTCCTTTTAGGGTCAGGTGGACTGATGAGGATTGCTACTTTCGGGGGTGTCTTTGTGCAATTTGTCCTTGAAGCTGTCGGTAAGATTTCGGTGAAAATGTGCGGAGATTTGTTCTGACAACATGTCTTTCATTGACAGTTTGTGCCTCTCTCCCAGAGGATTGTTGACGGAGGAAATCTCGAGGGCCCTCAACGGAATGATGAAGCAAGATGCGAGGATTTTCAGCTGTTTCTGTCTGGAGAAGATAGTTCGCCGATTAAATTTAGCCCATGCCCTGCGAAAGTAAGTCCATTCTTAACTGCCTTGCTACGTCAATACTACGACGTTGTTATCTTTCTTCAACGCCACAGACAGCAGTGTCCTGTAGCATGTCTTACGGGTTCCATATGTTGGGGACAAGGGAACATGCCTCCTTATCCTGTCTTAGAAAGTGGCATATAGTTGAACCACTCTAGTATTAGGATTTGCAAAGACTTCGACAACATGCATGACATAAATGCACTCCTCTTTCTGCTATTAACCAGGATGTATTAGTTTCTAATTATGCATCAAGCAGATTACTTAGAAAGAAGCATTGAGTTTTTCTGAGGTAGCTGCTTCTTTCCCTCAGTGGCAGTCCAGTTGCTGCTATGGCAATTCATGATAGTTCATTTTTCAGGAAAATCACTTCTATCTGCGCCTCTCTTTTACGGGTTCGTCACAGAGGAGTGAGAGTCAAGCTACGGATGAAGTAGACAAGCTGATTCGATCATCTAAAGATTTTCCAGTCGAGAAATATAGAAGTACATCCCAGCCGTCAGCTAAGACATCTGCAAAGAGCAACTCCTGTAGGAAGCCAAGAAGTCATGTAAAAGATGATGATCTAGATGCCTCCATAGAATTGTCCATTGCAGCATCTGAAGCTGTTGTTATTCATGAATTGGTGGAATCTGAGCCAGCTGTTAGACCATTGCCCATGGAATCTGTTATGGAAGTTGTAATGCGAGTTAAAGAAGCACGACTTCAAGAGATTGATGACACATATGATGTCTTGATGGAGGATGCTTGCGCAGATGATTCTCTAAGGGACTTGGATGATTTGACAATGTTGGATGCTTTTAAAGACGTAGGATTCCCCATGGTTATCCCAGATGAGAGTGAAATTCGTGATGCTGATGTTTCTCAAGTCCAGGAAACTCCAGTAGCAAAAATTCTAAACACGATTGACTGGGAACAAAAATGCCTGGATACAAAGTGTGGAGATCGTGGGAGCTCCGGGCTGAGCGATTCACTTGCTGCAATACCTTTTGAAGAACAGCCAAAAGAGAATTTTGTTCTAGAATCTATCAACTGTCAAATAACAAGTGATGTTTGCAAAGAGCTACCTTCAAAAGGCTCTCTACTTTTACTGAACGAGAAGGTATGATACATTTCTCAGTTGTCTTGTATGCCTGTTACTCTATTTTAACCTTGAACTGGAAATATGATTTCAAATGTGTCTTACTGCCTTTAATGCTTGAAACTGCAAGGGAATGGATGCAGCTGTTCGGGAAAAGCAGAATATGACAATTTGTATTCCCAAGCTTTTTGTATGTGAAACAAGCTTTTTATCAGAATCAGCTGATGTTGCTCAAGATCAGAATTCTGAAGCCCACAATCCTGGATCATATATTGGAGAAACTTCAGAAGTACACGTGTTTCTCCATGATCCCCACGATGTGACCAGTAACTGCATGGCTTTTTCTCAAGAAGTGGTGGGATCATCATGCACTTCTTTGGCGGATCCTCTTTGTTCAGTTGTTCCTTGCAGCATTCCTAATGAAATGAATGACATGCTGAGGCTGCCGGCATGTAGAGGTACTTTAGAAAATTCGAGTGATCCACAAGCCCTGTTTGGGTCAGGAAACTTACCCAAAACTACTCGAGAAAGAAATGATATTGCAAAAGACTCCTTGGAACCGGAAGACGATTACCACAACCAGACAGGATATCGAAGGAGCTTCTTATCTTTGAAGACATTTAGTGTGGTCTCATCTAGCCGCGAGAACAGGCTGGAGAATGTTCCTATTTTACCGGGTTATTCGGGATCCACACCTCCCACAGATTCGTATAATTATAATAGGAGATTGACCGGAAAGTTGTTTGGTGAAGGCACCTCTGCAGGGGCCAATGTGGATGTTGATGATCTTAACAATATTAAGCATTCAACTGGGAAAATTTTGCTCAACGAGAGCATTTCTGGTGACTGCATGAAAGATGCTGCCAACCTTTTGCTTTATGAGAAACAAGAAAGAAAGCTACCACACATCACAGGTGATATAAAAATGCATCTTTGCTCTCAGAGGGATGAAGAGAAGTTAATCCTTACTCCACCAAATTCAATCAAGATTTGCCGGAGAAAAAAGTTTCTTCAGATAAAGCTTCCACATAACTATCTTAAATTTCGCAAAGCTCCAAGAAAACGTGTTAGGTTCTCAGGAGTTGATATGGAGATTCCAGTAAGTAAGCATTCAGGAGAAGTTTTATCAGTTCACAACAAATGTAAGCTAAGACGTTTTTATCAATTCCTCTTTATTTTTTTATTTTTGGGTTGCTTCTAAGTCTACTAGATATTATCTAGGCATGGTTAAAAGATCAGCTAAAAGACCAAACCATTATGATTCTCAAGCGGATCAAGATATGAAGAATCTCGCAAGAGTGATAAGCAGTTATGCAACTCCATTGCTATTTGACGGCATAGGGTTCCTGCTCACGGGATTTTCGAGATGCCGCGAGAAGGAAATTGAAGCATTGATTCATAAACATGGTGGAGTAGTTATCTTTGATGTTCCATCCATTAATATGAGGGGAAAGAGTGCTTCAAATGTTATTTTCGAGAAGTGCCTTGTGGTCGTATCACCCAAGAAGGTTTGTGTTTTCGAGGTTTTTTCTGCTTTCACTGATGATTAACTTAGTAGATATGATGAACACCAGGTCTGACTCATCCTCGGAGAAGAATACATATTTTAAGTTGATTTTTATCCTTCCTCAGCTGAAGACTACAAAGTTCTTGTACGGTTGTGCTGTAGGAGCACTTCTACTAAAACTCTCTTGGATTATGGACTCAATTGCTGCAGGATGTACCTTGCCACCTGAAGAGTGAGTTCCTAATTCTACCCAGCTGGAAATTTTAAGCATCCTATATTTACCTTTCATAGAAATGCTCGTTTACAGTTTTGACCCACTTTTTATATGGCATATATTCTGCTAGATATCAGATCATTATACACATTTTCAGCTTGCCGCTTTGTTTTATGTTTCATAGACTCTGCTGTAAGATTCATTCTCTGTCATTGACGTTAAACATTTTTATGCACTCCATTAAACTCCGCATGCCAAGCTATTGAAAATCTTTCAAGGTGCTTGAGTTGGCCTTGTGACGTCAGACATCGACTCTGTTCATCAATTTTTGTCAAATTTTAGATTTGCCAGAGCAAAGAAAAACTGAAATGAGTACTAGAAAATCATCATGGTTGGTGAACAGAAAAATAATATAGTTCTGTGTCAGCTTTGTGGTTAAACTGCATCCCAATAGTATAGTTGCAGTCTCGTAGAAAGAATTGAGATACTTCAGTAACAGCGGATATGCTGCAACTTGTCTTTGTTGCAGTTACCAGATTCTGCCCGACCGTAGAGACACTTTGATTATTGAGGCGAAGTCTTTTCGCAGCTGTAGTGCTGGATGTATCTTTTCCAGAGTAGGATTTGTTCTCCATGGAAAGAGAGGTTTCTTTATGAAATACTCTAAAGTGATCAAGGTTTAGCCATCACTTTCAGTTTTTGAGTTTTTAAAGCGATCCATATTACCAGGAATGGTATATATGCTGAAACACTCTAATTTACTTTTTCTGTTCCAGCATGGAGGGGGGGAGGCTTATGGAAATCTTCACCAACTGATCCAGAGGCTTGACGACGGGAAGCTGTCCACTGGAATCATCGTCACCGAGCTTGATAAGAGGCCTTCACGTCACCTGCATCAATGTGCTGTGGAAAGGGAGATAGTCATGATGGTCAGTTTCGACTACTTGTTTAAAGCACTAATCAAGCAGCATGAAATCAGCCTTTACGCCAGCTTATATCTCCTCCTGATCTGCTTAAAATCTTTCCGTGCAGCCATCAAGCTGGCTCATCGCATGCTTGTATTCTGGAGAGCTCCTTTCTCCATTCAAGGAAAGCTGGCTCGAGCGATCCTGCTGAATCTTTCAGGCGGTAAGGTGAACTTGATAGCCGATCACAAAACATTGTTTCAATGCGGGCCTACAAATCGATCATCCAGCCCATTAACATAAACCCAACATTTCAGCCCATTGAGATGAACTGACACTTCATCTTCCGCTAAAACCAAACGGTCCCCCTCTTTCTTTCCCGCCATTTCCTTCAACAACCCTAGGCGAGACCCCAAACCCCAATACCCAATTTTTTCCCCCAAGCTACTTACCAAAAAAAAAAATTCCCCAAAGCTACAAACTTGCAGAAAGCACCCTTCTTTCCCACCTCGGGGTTCTGTCTGTCTCAGCGGGCGTCCTCTACTAAGTTACGGTCCTGAATTATGTTACCCGGATTCCCGTTTATTTTTTCTTTTGGTTGTTTGGATTGTTGGGGGAGTTCCGATTTGATTTTTATTTGTATTTGGTTGCTTCGAGATGCTCCGTTGTGTTATGATTAGGCTGATCCATAGGTCTGGAAGTGAAAGAGAGGGTACGCTTGCGGCGGCTTTGGTGCCCGCTTCTAGTTTGGTGGGTGTGGTTTCCCCGAGGAGAGTATATTCTGTTTTCTGTGGAACCTTTTGAGCTACCCATAGTGGGTTTTTACTGCATAGGGCTTCCTCCTTTTTGTGGGGTTACTGTGCCCTAGTTGGCGTCTTCGAATAAGCCAGCCCTTGTTTTGGCAATGGCAATTTTTTCTGATTATTTTTTCTCAACTATGGTTTTAATCAGGATAGCATAGCTGAGTCTTGTTGATATGGGAGAAAGTAGGCCTTCTGTCTCCACCCCAAGTCCTAATGAGACACGCACCTGTTCCAGCCGTGCTGATGTCTTGGAGCTGAGTTCATGGAGCTATGCAAGGTGACTTATCTGCAACCTTTTTCAGTTTAATGTGATTTTGTATATCTTGAGGGATTCTTGAAGTTGCTTTTTCTGTACTTTTGCAGAATAAATTACTCTTGGATGAGGCCACTTATTCATCGTCACTGAATCTCTTTAGAGATACCAAGCATCTGTTGTTGGCCAATACATCTGTCTTTGGAGGTGGAACGGTATGGGGTGTTCTCTTCTCCATATGGTTTGTGGTTGTTCTTTTGGTATTTTTGTTGTTGATTTATGAACGGATAGACCGGGAGAAGAAGCAGTGCGCTATTGGTGTGCGTTTGTGTTGTACTCTATTGGCAGGCTAACTGAAGGGAGCAAAGAGCGGAGGAACTCCTGTAGTGGGTTTAATCTTTATCATATACTTAAAGCTGCAGAACTTAAGTATATGCTCAATGTGGAAGTCTCTGTATAAAAGTTCTGTTGTGTACAATGGAGCACATTTCAATGTCATAATTGTTTATTTTGTTTTGCAGTATGGTGGATTTTTTCAAAGAGATTCCACATTTTATTGTCAAATCTGGCCCAATATTAAGTCTTGCTTATGGAAAAAACTGGGAGAACAGGCTTGAGGTGATGATGAGTGAATATTTAAATAATTAATATTTCTTTGGTTGCCCACCAGTCGGATTTGAAGATCTCATTCATGCTTCCTTAACAGGACAAGGAGCTGCAGGCAAACTTTGTACACTTGAGTCACTTGAGCAAGTTGGTTTCTGATAACTCTAAGAAATTAGAGTTACAAATCACATTTTAGAACAAATTCGATGTTAGTTTCCATTGTTTAGTCTCGTTTGTGCGTTTCTCATGGTTTGTTTTGGAGTGTGCACGTATATGTTGTTTTGTAGGGAAACGAGTGATACGGAGCGAAATCCATGAGGAGGAAGCCGTATAAATGGAGGAGGAATGGACAGACGTGAGGGTGCGGCCGCACCAAGCAGAGATGCGGCCGCACATGAAGAGCAAAGGGAGGACGAGATGAGCAGAATGCAAGGTGCGGCCGCACTAACTGGAGATGCGGCCGCACCAGGAGGATTAGAAGAGGAGCTAAGAGGCAGAACATGAGGTGCGGCCGCACCGGTCGAGGTGGAAGACGGACATCACAGTGGCGGAGGTGCGGCCGCACCAAAGGCCTGTGCGGCCGCGCCGGACGATGATCAACTTGAGATATTTTATTTGGTTTCCTTTATTATTTCCTTAGAAGTCTTAGTATAAAAACCTTTGTTAGGACTCGGTTTAGGGATATCTCTCAGACACCCCTTGACGGCTGGAAACGGAGAATTGAAGATCTTGAGGGAGTTCTCCATGTCTTCCTTTAGTTTCTGAGTTTTCGTGATGTTTCCGATGTCGAACTAATTTGCTTTATAGGATTGTGATGAACCAATTCGCGTAGTCGGTTGTCTACGCTCTTTTCAGATTTAATTTATGAAGTTTCTGCGTTTTCTTACGTTTCCTTGTGTGCATTGCCTACTTATCGGGTTGATCGCCGGTTTGTTTGATTCCTTATCGCTAAGTGAACTCGAGAGAGACTTAGGATTAGAAGAGAGGAAACGTAGCCTGAGTTAAGGCCGAGAGATCGGGTTAATTAGAGAGTATAGAGATATACACTCGTGGGTAACCGATTAGCAATTGGAGTTTAAGGAATCGTAGATACTCATAACACGCTGTAGAGATATAGGTTTATGAGTGTTCGCTGATTCACCGTTACACACTCGAGAGAGGTATAACGACTATTTAGGAATTGCGGTTAGTAAACGCAGAAACCGAATGAATTGAGGAAGAGAGTGCGGATAACTGACGAAACGATAGGGGATTCATAGTCCTGAGGTTTTCTTCCATTGACTACTGCTTTACTTTTGTTTTCTGCAATTTTAATTACTTGCATCAACTCATCAAATCAATTAACTGTTTACGGCTAGAATCTGAGACTTGCTGGTAATCGGCAGTAGGTTCTAACTAGTCCTCGTGGGAACGATACTTTTTCTCATCATTATATTACTTGCGCGACCCGTATACTTGCGTGTGCGATTTGGTTCGAACAAGTTTTTGGCGCCGTTGCCGGGGACTAGTTTTAGAATTTATTTGCTAATTTTCTTCAGCAATTTTCAATTGTAGTCGCTGATTCTCTTTTTCACTTTTTGCAGGTGTATGCAACATCGCAAAGGTGACAAAGAGCTACTCTTTGACCCTGAAATCGAGCGAACGTTTCGGATTTTGAGAAGGGGTCAGAGAGACACAATGGCGAACGCGAACAACGACAACATCGTCAACATTGCGGCGCAGCAACCGCCGAGGACAATGCGGGATTACGCACAGCCGACGCCGCAGAATCATGCTGGTTTCCTCCGTCCTGAAATTCAGGCGGATACTTTTGAAATTAAACCATCTATTATTCATATGATTGAAAATTCAAATTTTGGTGGTTTAATTAACGAAGATCCGCACTGGCACCTAACGCGTTTTGAGGATTTGTGTGGCACTTTCAGGTACCACGGAGTATCAGCAGAAGCAATCAAGTTGCGGCTGTTCCCGTTCTCGCTTCGAGATAAAGCCAGAGCGTGGCTGTATTCGCTGCCAGGAGAGTCAGTCAGTTCATGGGACGACCTCCGCAAGCACTTCCTGTCCAAGTACTATCCGCCGAGCCGAACTGTGAAGATACGGAACGACATCACCTCGTTCCGCCAACTCGCCGGCGAATCCATGTACGAAGCGTGGGATCGATTCAAGGAGCTGCAGAGGCTATGCCCCCACCACGACATCCCCAAGTGGATGTTGGTTCAAAGTTTCTACGACGGGCTAGCGGAGCAACTCCAATCTACCATCGATTCAGCCGCAGGAGGTACCATAATGAACAAGACACCGGATGACGCTCTGGATTTGTTCGAGGCGATGGCGACAAATGGCCAAAGGAGAGCACCAGCAAGAGGAGGAGGACATCACCAGATAGACGCTATCACCGCCCTCAGCGCTCAGCTAGAGACACTGACCAAAGAGATGGCGGCGTTGCGTACGTCGACTCAAAATGCTAACCCTCCACCTCGTTCTAATTTGCAGGTGATGGAATTGCAAGAGGCTGAAGAGGCGAACTACGTGGGAGGCACCAACAGGAATAACCCGTACTCCAACACGTACAACCCAGGATGGCGCAACCACCCCAATTTCTCGTGGAGAAATAATCAGGAGCATCAGGATGTCGGGCCTTCGCGACCAAACCAGCCACCGGGATTTGCACCACCGATGCGACAACCCGTAAGTGAACCTAAGTCTAGTGTTGAAGATTTGTTGAGACAGGTTCTGGCTAGCAATGAGGAGGTTCGGAAACAGCAAGAGGAGACGAGGAAGCAGCAGGAGCTCATACTGAAGGACCACGCGACCTCGATCAAGCAGCTCGAGATGCAGATGGGGCAGATAGCAGGATCATTGGTGATAAGACCGCAGGGGACGTTTCCGAGCAACACAGAGCTCAACCCCAAGAATCGGGAAAACTGCAGTGCTATTACCCTCCGAAACGGGAAGGACCTGGAAGAGGAGTTTGAGCGGCAAGAGGCCGAAAAAGAGCAAGCTAGGGAGAAACGTCAGGCTAAGGTACGTGAGACGGAGTCTAGAAAGGACTCTGAGCATCAGAGTATTGAAACACCGGTACGTACTGATCCTATGCCTGTAGTTCCTATTATTCCTCAAGTTCCGTTTCCGCAGCGTTTAAAGAAGCACACTGACGAGCAACAATTCAAAAAGTTTCTTGAAGTGTTTAAAAAGCTGCAGATCAATATCCCTTTCGCGGAGGCGCTCGAGCAAATGCCAAGCTACGTGAAGTTCATGAAGGATATCCTGTCAAAGAAGCGGAAGCTTGGTGGTCACGAAATGATCTCGTTGACCGAGGAATGCAATGCAATTGTTCAAAGGAGACTACCGCCAAAGCTTAAGGATCCTGGTAAGTTCACCATCCGTTGTCACATTGGGACTGATTTTTTTGGTCATGCTTTATGTGATTTAGGGGCGAGCATCAATTTGATGCCATTTTCGGTGTTCAAGAAACTGAACATCGGAGAGGTAAGACCAACATCGCTGACCTTACAATTAGCTGACCGGTCTTATACTTACCCGAAGGGTATTGTGGAAGATGTTTTGGTGAAAGTGGACAGGTTCATCTTCCCCGCGGACTTCGTCATCCTAGATTACGAGGAGGACCGGGAGGTTCCCATCATCCTGGGAAGACCGTTCTTAGCAACGGGGAGGACATTAATCGATGTCCAGAAAGGAGAGCTCACCATGAGAGTCCACGACCAAGAGGTAACATTCAACATGGATAAGGCCATGAAGATGCCTAATGAAGTTGATGAATGCACTTACGTGGACATACTTGAGGAGGTTACCGTCGAGACTATTCTAGAAGCCTATGAGTTATCGACGGAAGATGCACTCCTTGATGAGACGTCTGAGGAAGAGGTGGCCTTTGTGCGACAATTTCAAAGGGTGGAACCTCTTGACCGACCTGAAACCACCATCAAGCCTTCCATCGAAGAGACCCCGAAGTTGGAGTTGAAGCCCTTACCAGATCACCTACGGTACTCTTACTTAGGTAAGGACAACACCCTTCCTGTTATTATTTCATCTTCGTTGACTAACGAACAGGAAGAGATGTTGCTACGAGTGCTTCGGGAGCACCAAACAGCCATCGGGTGGACTATTGCGGACATCAAAGGGATTAGTCCAGCAATTTGCATGCACAAGATTGTCTTGGACAGTGAGAAGAAGGCGTCCGTCGAGCATCAACGGCGACTGAACCCGCACATGAAAGAGGTGGTAAGAAAAGAAGTCATTAAATGGCTTGATGCAGGAATCATCTATCCGATCTCGGATAGTTCATGGGTGAGTCCAGTCCAGTGCGTACCTAAGAAGGGAGGCATCACGGTGGTCGAGAACAGCAAAAATGAGCTTACTCCGACGAGGACGGTCACCGGGTGGAGGATCTGCATGGACTACCGGAAGCTCAATGCAGCCACGTGCAAGGATCACTTCCCGTTGCCCTTCATCGATCAGATGTTGGACCGTCTCGCAGGTAAAAGTTTTTACTGCTTTCTGGATGGTTACTCAGGTTATAACCAGATAGCGATTGCACCTGAGGACCAGGAAAAGACTACCTTCACCTGCTCTTACGGTACGTTCGCTTTCCGTCGTATGCCGTTTGGATTATGTAATGCGCCTGCCACGTTTCAGCGATGTATGCAAGCAATTTTTTCGGACATGATTGAGAAGACCATTGAGGTATTCATGGATGATTTCTCAGTTTTTGGATTGTCATTTACAAATTGCTTGGATAATCTTGCGGCTGTCCTTGCACGATGTGAGCGGACTAACCTGATTTTGAATTGGGAAAAGTGCCACTTTATGGTGCGTGAAGGTATTGTGCTAGGTCACAGAATTTCGGAGAGTGGCATCGAGGTGGACAAGGCCAAGGTGGAGACAATCGAGAAGCTACCCCCTCCGACATCAGTGAAAGGAGTTCGAAGTTTTCTGGGACACGCTGGCTTCTACAGGAGGTTTATTAAAGACTTTTCGAAGATCACCAAACCGTTGTGCAACCTCCTGGAGAAAGATGCACCTTTCCTCTTCGACGGTAAGTGTATGGAGGCGTTCCATACATTGAAAGAGAGGTTAGTGTCCTCTCCAATTATCGTTGCCCCTGATTGGAACCTGCCTTTTGAACTCATGTGCGATGCGAGTGATTTAGCCGTAGGAGCGGTCTTAGGACAGAAGAAAGATAGGCATTTTCGTGCAATTTACTATGCTAGTAGGACACTCGATTCCGCCCAAGTCAATTACACGACAACGGAAAAGGAGATGTTGGCAATCGTGTTTGCATTTGATAAGTTTAGGCCTTATTTGATTGGCTCTTCTGTGATTGTGCATACTGATCATGCTGCCATACGCTACCTGATTTCTAAAGCGGATTCCAAGCCGCGACTAATCCGTTGGGTTTTATTGTTGCAAGAGTTCGATTTTACAATCGTCGACAGGAAAGGTTCCGAGAATCAGGTGGCTGATCACTTATCTCGGCTGGAGGAGGGAACAACGAGCACCACACTTTCGACGCTGATCAATGATTCCTTCCCTGATGAGCAACTGTTCGCCGTGGAGGTAGCCGCACCTTGGTATGCCGACTATGTGAACTACATAGTCGCGAATATTTTCCCTCCAGACATGTCAAGCCAACAGCGGAAAAGGTTCGTTCATGACGTAAAATTTTATATGTGGGATGAGCCTTTGCTTTTTCGTAAATGTGCAGATCAGGTTATTCGGCGTTGTGTCCCGGAGGAAGAAATCAGGCCGATCCTTGAGCAGTGTCATGCATCACCGTATGGTGGACACCACGGCGGTCACAAAACAGTAGCAAAGGTCCTACAATCAGGTTTTTATTGGCCCTCCCTGTTTAAGGATGCTTACTCTTTTGTCGCACAGTGTGATCGTTGTCAAAGGGTAGGCAATATTTCGCGTCGTGATGAAATGCCCCTGAATAGCATTTTAGAGGTTGAACTTTTTGATGTATGGGGAATAGACTTCATGGGCCCCTTCATAGACTCGTTTAAGAACAAGTACATTCTAGTGGCTGTTGATTATGTGTCCAAATGGGTAGAGGCTATTGCGTTGCCCACTAACGATGCTCGTGGAGTTTTGAAATTTCTTAGACAGATTTTCACGCGATTCGGAACACCACGAGCCATCATCAGTGACGGTGGAGCCCATTTTTGCAACAACAAGTTCAATGCACTGATGCGGAAATATGGAGTCAAGCACAAGGTGGCTTTACCCTATCATCCTCAAACATGCGGCCAAGTCGAAGTTTCCAACCGCGAAATCAAAAGGATCCTGGAAAAGACGGTAAGCGTTAATCGAAAAGACTGGTCTACCAAGCTTGACGATGCTCTATGGGCATACAGGACGGCCTTCAAGACCCCGATTGGGACATCGCCGTACAAGCTGGTATATGGCAAAGCTTGTCACTTGCCGGTGGAGTTGGAACATAAAGCTTACTGGGCGGTTCAGAAGCTAAACATGGATCCTAGTGCAGCGGGGGAGCAACGATTACTGCAGCTGAATGAGATGGAGGAATTCCGGAAAGACGCGTACGAAAATGCCCGCATTTACAAGGAAAAGACCAAAATATGGCATGATCGGCGCTTGAAGGATCGTAAGTTTTCTCCAGGCCAAATTGTTCTTTTATTTAACTCCAGACTGCGGTTGTTTCCAGGGAAACTCAAGTCGCGTTGGTCCGGGCCCTTCCAAATTACCCAGGTATTACCGTTCGGTGTTCTTGAGTTAGTAGGTACTGATGACTCTAACAGATTCAAGGTGAATGCGAGTCGTGTCAAGGCTTATATGGGAGGCGTTGTCCACCGGGATCCGGGGACACTGGCTATGGAAGACGCCTAGTGGATCAACATGTCAAGCCGATGACGCTAAATCAGGCGCTTGTTGGGAGGCAACCCAAAAATCTTTTTATTTAAACTTGTGCATTGTTTTTATTTTTTATTATTTTCATTTTTTATTTAGTACTCCAGAATTTCTCGTTTTCTTAGGTGGGCAATAGGCAGGACGAACTTCATCATGGGGAGCTCGCCAGTGAAACGAGAAGCAGCTGTCTTGCAACCAGTGTGCGAGGTGCGGCCGCACAAGAGAAGGGGCGCCCCATCCACAGACCGGGTGGTGCGGCCGCACATAGATTCGATGCGGCCGCACCAGAGTAGAAGCCCGCACCACAGTGCGGCCGCACTTAGGGGAGATGCGACCGCACCAACTGAAGAAGCCCGTGACCAAAGGCCACAGTGCGGCCGCACTGAGACTGGATGCGGCCGCACCACTTAATAATAAATAATAATAATAATAATAATAATAATAATAATAATAATAATAATAATTCAATAAAAACACCACCACATCAGCCTTCCTCGCCTCTCTTTCATTTTTACCCTAGTCTTCTTTCTTCTTTTTGCAGGAGAAGGGTCAGCCGTCACCCCCAACCGCCCTAGAGCCCCGACAAGCCGTCGCCCCTCCACCAAGCCAAAACGCCGGATTTCGACAACCGCATTGCCACTCACCGTCTCTTCCCAGCAGATTCCCGCGGTTTGCACATCCTCTAACCTCCCCTTGGTTTGGGTGTTGTGTGGTAGCGATCGGATTTGGGATTGGGTGTTGGTTAGGTAGCGTTTCCCGGTTAATCTGATTGCTTGATTGTGATTATGGCCCCTAAGAAGAAAGCGAGAGTGATTGAACACCCGCCCGCTAGGGGTCGAGCTAGGGGAGGCATGACGGAGGCCGCGGAGACTCGATATCGGGAGGACTTGGTCAATAGGACCCTTAACGTCGAACGGGGATTAGATTATAGCAGTGGCCATATGTACGACTTTAGGCACACCATCTCCCTCCTTCATTGGGAGAAATTTGTAGAATCACCAGCGGCTTTTGTCGTGCCCGTAGTGCGCGAGTTCTATGCCATTGCGGGCACCATGGATAGGGGTACGATGGTTGTGCCCGTTAGGGGAAAGGATGTTTGTTTTAGCGCTGCGGCGATTACGGAATTGTATAACCTCCCCTATATAGCTCAAGATGAGTTCTATCCCACGGTCAATGCACATTTCGATGCCCCTGCTATATTAGGGAGATTAACCATTCCGGGGTCGTCTTGGACATTGTCTAAGAGTACCCAACAGCCCATATCCCTGCTCAACACTAATCTAAAACCGGAAGCTAGGTTGTGGTTGCAATTTATCTCGTCTCGTTTGATGCCCGCAATGCATACAACGAAAGTGACAAAAGAACGCGCAGTGCTTGTTTATTGCATTCTTGAGTGCAAACAGATGGATGTCACTTCGTTGATTTCTCATATGCTAACAACGAGCCTGCAGGATCCTAATCTTGGGATTTGGTTCCCCGCGACGATTTTCCAGTTGTGTAAACGTGCAGGGGTGCTTTGGGATGCCCGAGAAGAGGTGAAACATATCCCTCGCGAACTCAATTACTCCACCCTGGTCAGCATGGAGCAAGCTTACGAGAGGACACATGGGTTGGCGTCGTCTGATGACGAAGGTATGGCTCTTGCTCCCGTTCCCGCTCACCCTTCTAGCTCTGCTGCAGCGCCTCCTCCACGAGCCACAACCGAGGATGGCTTCCAACAAGAAATGCGGCGTTTCATGAGATCTCAACGAGCGTTCAACCGATATCAAATGGATTTCAATCGGTGCGTCGCAGCGCACATGAACATGGATATCGACGACTTGAGCGAGCCCGATGATCAAGACTCTCCCAATGGGGGAGATACCTCCGGCTCCGCCGAGTTTTGAGGCTCGTATCACTCTCCATATTGTTTGCCTTGTTATGTTGTTTTGTTTCGCACCGGGACGTTGCTCCCTTTAGGTTTGGGGGTGCCGTTTCTGTTTTGCTTGGTGTCTGCATTGTGTTGGCATGGATGGTATATTCATTGTTAGGTTGAGTTGAGTTGATTGTGTGGATTATGTTAGCCTAAGGAGTTGGAGTTGATAGGATCGTATTCAAGGATGTGAATAATCGGCTAGACTCCTAGTGTAGGAGGACGAGAGCCTTTACTTTGACTTGTGTTAGGCGATAGTTGTCCGATCCGAAACTAGGAGATAAATGAAAATTTTTGGCTTCGGCGAATCTCGAACCTTTTGAGCACACGGAGGGCGACATAAGTAGAACTACCTCGGCCTTTTGAGACATAAGTGTTAGGCAACCAATCAAAGGAAAAGAGAATTTTTAAAATGTCTTGCCAAGGCTCTGAGTACCAATGTTCGGGCGTAAAAAAAAAAAACAAATAGAAAGAAAAGAAAACAAAGAAAGAAAAGTGTGAGAAATTGATGAATTGCCTGAATATGTACTTGTGGTGTAAGTCGTGATGGTGGGGGCTTGAGTGATTAGATCCGAGGGGTGCTTTATCACCCAATGCCTTGAACCAACTGGTTCGGGAGTCATTGATCGAAAACTTGCTAAATAGGTACCCACTGTTAATGACGAGCATTTAGAGTCGTGCAAACGAAAAAAAAAAAGGAAAAGAAAGGAAAGTGTGTTGCCTAGCATGAAGAATCATAGGTTTGGGTTGGTTTTGCGATTCGTTGCCTGAAGTGTGCTATTTTGGTGATAGACTCGTTTTAGCCTCTGGATGGAGTCGAAAATGTTTGTAAAGGAATGCGGTGGAGGATTGGAATGCAGGATTACCGAGGCACAAGTCGGGTAAGGGCAGGAGTTCAAATATACTAGTTGAGCAACCGATAACTGAGAATGTTTAGCGTGACTAGAAACTCCGACACACTTAGGCTACCGTTGCATTAGATTGTTTTAGGTGCATTTTCTATTTGTTTTGCTCGGGACTAGCAAAATCTAGGTTTGGGGGTGTGATAACTCTAAGAAATTAGAGTTACAAATCACATTTTAGAACAAATTCGATGTTAGTTTCCGTTGTTTAGTCTCGTTTGTGCGTTTCTCATGGTTTGTTTTGGAGTGTGCACGTATATGTTGTTTTGTAGGGAAACGAGTGATACGGAGCGAAATCCATGAGGAGGAAGCCGTATAAATGGAGGAGGAATGGACAGACGTGAGGGTGCGGCCGCACCAAGGAGAGATGCGGCCACACATGAAGAGCAAAGGGAGGACGAGATGAGCAGAATTCAAGGTGCGGCCGCACTAACTGGAGATGCGGCCGCACCAGGAGGATGAGAAGAGGAGCTAAGAGGCAGAACGTGAGGTGCGGCCGCACCAGGTAGAGATGCAGCCGCACCGGTCGATGTGGAAGACGGACATCACAGTGGCGGAGGTGCGGCCGCACCAAAGGCCTGTGCGGCCGCGCCGGACGATGATCAACTTGAGATATTTTATTTGGTTTCCTTTATTATTTCCTGAGAGTCCTAGTATAAAAACCTTTGTGAGGACTCGGTTTAGGGTTATCGGAGACACCTCTTGACGGCCGAAAACGGAGAATTGAAGATCTTGAGGGAGTTCTTCATGTCTTCCCTTAGTTTCTGCGTTTTCATGATGTTTCCGATGTCGAACTAATTTGCTTTATAGGATTGTGATGAACCGATTCGCGTAGTCGGTTGTCTACGCTCTTTTCAGATTTAATTTATGAAGTTTCTGCGTTTTCTTACGTTTCCTTGTGTGCATTGCCTACTTATCGGGTTGATCGCCGGTTTGTTTGATTCCTTATCACTAAGTGAACTCGAGAAAGACTTAGGATTAGAAGAGAGGAAACGTAGCCTGAGTTAAGGCCGAGAGATCGGGTTAATTAGAGAGTATAGAGATATACACTCGTGGGTAACCGATTAGCAATTGGAGTTTAAGGAATCGTAGATACTCATAACACGCTGTAGAGATATAGGTTTATGAGTGTTCGCTGATTCACCGTTACACACTCGAGAGAGGTATAACGACTATTTAGGAATTGCGGTTAGTAAACGCAGAAACCGAATGAATTGAGGAAGAGAGAGTGCGGATAACTGACGAAACGATAGGGGATTCATAGTCCTAGGCTTTTCTTCCATTGACTACTGCTTTACTTTTGTTTTCTGCAATTTTAATTACTTGCATCAACTCATCAAATCAATTAACTGTTTACGGCTAGAATCTGAGACTTGCTGGTAATCGGCAGTAGGTTCTAACTAGTCCTCGTGGGAACGATACTTTTTCTCATCATTATATTACTTGCGCGACCCGTATACTTGCGTGTGCGATTTGGTTTGAACAGTTTCTTCCCAATTCTGACTGTCTACCTACTCTTTTTAAGGCAATTTTTATACTACCTCCTAGTTGTGGTCGCAAGATGCAGGTTGCACGAAGAAAAGGACTTTTATGCTTTTTTTTTTCTCTAGGCTAACTATGTATGACTTTCTTCTGGTGTTTTTCCTTGAAGGTACTATAAACGTGCATATTCTGAGCTCTTTCTGGCACATGAAGCGAAAGCTTGTAATGATGCAGATGACACCAACACAGACAACAAGGTGTCAGATTATCAGCGTTTCGGATGGCTGCTGTTTTTGGCACTTCGTGTGCATGCATTTAGCCGCATCAAGAACATTGCAACTTGCATGAGTGGCCTTGTTTCTATACTGGGTAGTCACTGCTCCTGATATTTAAGGTTGATCTTTATTCTAAATATTTGCGGAACTATCTAAACGTCATATGCCTGGACATGTTTCATTGATTGTACTCATGACAATTGCTTCCACTTATTCATATGAACAGGTTATCATGATAGTTCATCTGCCTCCCCAATTCCGGAATTTCACTATGTCTGACTCATCCCGTTTTGGTAATCATTTATTTCTCATTACTCTATGGCCCCTTGATGCTTTGGAGGTTCATACATTCTTTATCTAAGATCCCTTAACGGCGATTTCACAACTTTTTCAGTCAGGAGGAGTGACAGGGGGGTGGACCTAATTGCTTCTCTCTGCAAAATCTATGAAACCTCGGAAGATGAGGTGAAGAAAACCTTGGAGGCAGCAAATAACTTAATATCTGTTATATTGAAGAAGAAACCATCTTTCGCCTCCGGATGCAAGCCGGAGAATTTGCAAGATGTTGATTCAGGTATATCAAGGAATTCATTAGATATACAAAAATTAATTAAATAATTTGTATGCTAGCGTGAGACACTCGAGTGGTTATGACGTTTGCCTGTTGGAATGTAGATGGATTGATTTACTTTGAGGATCTCATGGGCAAATCCTCATTGTCATCCAGTATAAGTGCGTTAGGAAAGGATTATGAAAATGCAGTGCGTAAGGGTGAATTGGATGAAAGAGTCTTTCTCAATGAGGAGGATAGCTTGCTTGGATTAGGAACCTTGTCTGGTGGTGCTATTAATATGATTGGCACGAAGGTATTTCTCATTTGGATAAGTTATTTATCTAATTTTTAGTGTTTGAGTTGCTGTGGAATTCTTTTAAGGCTCTTAGTTCTCTTTTTGTAGAGGAAATTTGACGCATTCTCCTCCCCTTCGAAGACTATTACAAGTCCACTCTCTCCATTCCGATCTCCTTTAGCCATCATCAATGACACTGTAGGAGGCAGCAATAGTGTTAGGCTGGCTTCTGCTACCCCAGTCAGCACAGCCATGACAACTGCCAAATGGCTTCGAACTGTCGTATCTCTTCCGTCTGAACCTTCGACCGAGCTGAAAAAATTCTTGGCTTCTTGTGACAAGGATGTCACAGATGATGTTATTCGTAGAGTCCACGTGATACTCGAGGCTATCTTCCCCAATCCTGTTGGTGAGCAGTCTATCACTGGGGGCCTGCCGAGTGCTAATCTTATGGACAACATATGGGCAGAGCAAAGGAGGCTTGAGGCCATGAAGTTGTATTATAGGGTTTTGGAGGCCATGTGCAGAGCAGAGGCTCAAATTCTACACTCGAGTAATTTGACCTCTCTATTAATTAACGATAGATTCCACAGATGTATACTCGCATGTTCTGCTGAACTGGTCCTGGCTACGCATAAGACTGTCACAATGTTGTTTCCAGCGGTCTTGGAGAGAACTGGAATTACAGCTTTTGATCTGAGTAAGGTGATAGAAAGTTTCATTAGACACGAGGAATCCCTGCCAAGGGAACTAAGGAGGCACCTAAATACATTGGAAGAGCGACTTCTGGAAAGGATGGTCAGGGAGAAGGGTTCTTTGATGTACAATTCGGTGATAGTAGAAAAGCCAGTTCTCACAGCAGAAATAAACCGCCTTGGCTTATTAGCAGAACCGATGCCATCTTTAGATGCAATTTCCATGCATACCAACTATTCAGGCCCAACCAGCTTTGCAAAAGAATGAAGCTTCAGGTACCCGATCCCTTCTATTACTTCAGTTATAATCTAAAACATATGACTAATATATCCCCCCCCTCCCTCGCTATTCGGGAGTGTAGTTTCTGATAAGATTAATTATCAAAAAAGTAATCATACCTACTTTGATACTCACAGTATTTTGGTCAAGAAAATCGATTGATCATTTTGTCCTCTAATCGTCCAGAACAAAATGGTGATATAAGATCACCCAAGAGGACTTGTGCAGACTACCGCAGTGGGCTAGTTGAAAGAAATTCCTTTACATCACCTGTAAAGGACCGTCTTTTGGCCTTCAGTGGCATGAAGTCCAAGTTACCACCACCCCCATTGCAATCTGTATTTGCAAGGTATCCTTCACATAATACACTTTGTGTTCTGCTTATTGTGCATAGCTTTTCTTCATGTGTTGATGTTGTTTGAAATTTGCAGTCCAACAAGACCACATCCTGGTGGTGGAGAGACTTGTGCAGAAACGGAGATAAGCATATTATTTACCAAGGTACTAGGACCTGTGGTTATTCTGATGACTTAGTTTTGACAAAACTTTCTGGTGATCTTCTGTAATTGGCCCGAACTCGTTTAAATCTTCCTAATTCTGACCACAGTTTTATGGCGGCTGACCCTATGCTTTATATGCTTGTCATAACAGATCACAAAGTTAGCAGCTGTTAGAATCAACGGCATGCTTGAAAGGTTACAGTTGTCTCAGCAGACGAAGGAGAGCTTGTACTCCCTTTTCAAGCAGATACTTAATCTGCAGACATCTCTTTTCTTTAACCGCCACATTGACCAGATAATACTCTGTTGTTTCTATGTTGTTGCAAAGGTTTGATTTTGGCGCTGCTTGGTTATTTTGGGTACTAATAGCAACCATTGTCATGCTCCCACATTTTTTTTTTCTTTTGAATTGTAGATATCTCAAACTAGTTTGACATTCAAGGAGATAATCAACAACTACAGGAAACAACCTCACTGCAATCCACAAGTGTTCCGCAATGTATTTGTTGACTGGTCATCAGCTCCATGGAATGGGGTTTGTCTTCATTTCTATGAATTATTTCTCTTCAAGAGGATGTTACACGTGCTTATGTCCCTCAACTGTCTTGTTCGTTGGAAACAGAAATATGGACATGATCATGTGGATATCATCACATTCTACAATGAGATGTTCATTCCTTCCATGAAGCCGTTGCTGGTTGAACTTGGCCCTGGAAGAAGTTTGAGGAATAATGGGGTTACTGAAGTTGGCAGCAAGAACGATGGTAAACTTTTACCACAAACATAAATATTAGGTTTGCTTTCTTAAGGCTTTACCTGACGTATGTTCTCCTTGATGGTCATCGATCAGTTCAGCGTCCACGATCACCTAACGTGTCCACATTTCCAAATCTGCCAGACATGTCCCCCAAGAAAAATTCTGCCTCACATAACGTCTACGTATCTCCCTTAAGATCATGTATTCATATCTTTGCTTTAACTTCATCCAATTTCTGCGAACTCGTTATTCAGTTTCACTTGGTCATGTGTCTCCTTATGGTTTGTAGATGGATGCTTCGATATCTCATAGCTTGAGAAGCTACTACGCTTGTGTTGGAGAAAGCACCAATGCCTACCAAAGTCCTTCCAAGGATCTCGCGGCCATCAATGACCGCATAAATGGGTGGGTTCCCTGTATTGGCTTGATCTATAAGGGGCCAAAAGCCGGAAATTTCTCATTGACTCATCTTACTTTCATCCAGCAATCACCGGAGAGTGAGAGGCACTCTCAATTTTGACACTGATGCTGGCCTGGTCAGCGACTCGGTGGTGGCAAACAGTCTCTGCCTTCAGAAAGGGAGCTGCGCATCACCTTCCGGATCATCTGTGGCCGAGCAGCCAGCATCCAGAGCAGTACTCATGGGGAGGTTGTAAATAGAGGTATAGATACATGTTTTTGGTATGTTCATTCGCTGACTTAACCTGGAGGCGAGCGGTTCAATATGTTGTGGTAATCTACCCCTTGAACCCGGCCAGTCCCCCCGTCAAAGGAGTTTGGTAGAATGAATGGGGCATTTTCCTGTCCGCCAGGCAAGCTGTTTCCTACGGACTAATGTTGTGGTTGAGTAAAGATGGATGCATGCTAATGGTCTTTTGTGAAATGGCCTTCCCTTCTTGTGATGCATAGGACTTCGGGATTATGTTGGTGTTCTTCAACACACCGACATTAACTTCAGGATTAAAAGGTCTTAACTTTCTTCCTCTCTCTTGCTGACTTGAAATAAGATGGGGCAGAAACATGGAATCATGTAATTTTGGTGAAAATCTTTGGAGGTGGATTTCAATAAACCAATTGGCCATAAAATGGCTGACCGCCTGGAATTTGAATCCTTTCCTTGGGAGTCTTCCAGTTATGTCTGAATCACGAAGAAAAAACCGTAATAAAAAAAAAGAAAGCCTTTTTAAGGACTCAAAAGCTTCCCCTAAAACTTGTACAGAAACAGAACTAAAGAAGAATGAGGATGAACCAGGAGAGAAACAAAAGGTGGTGAAATTATCCTCTCGGGTCATTTGTTATCCTTGCCAGTTTTATCCGCCGCTTGATTTTCCTCTCGCTTAATGTTGGTCCATGGAGGTTCTCCTGAAGTCCCTAGAGAGCAACCTGCATCTTTCAGTGATAGTTAGGATTATCCCATGGTGATTTGAAGCTCCAGTTACATGGCTAACTACGATCACCACGTCTAATTGCACCCGCTACATCATGTATGCCCATGTTCTTCTTCGTGAATGGCCCGCCCTTTGTGTAGTGCCAACATTTCGGCCATGAGACAATTGGCGGGCTGAATTTTCTTTAAGAAGCCGGCTATCCAGTTGCCATGTTGATCCCTAATGAACCCACCCAGGCCATCGATCATTAGGTTGGTCTCCTATTGTTGCATTGGTATTGAGAGTTAAGTGGGAGGTCGTGGAAGGTTTCCTTTTAGTTGGCTGGTGGCCTCGTGCATTACAAACCAGTGCCTTTGCAGAGATATTAGAGCTTGAATTTCTCCTGCTCAACAAGGACGGCAGCGTCCCACTGAGCCTTCCTTTATCAAACACGTGGTTATTCCATATTAACCGGAGGTGTCAGATAGTTGATGTGAATAAGAAGATGTTCCATTGTATTCCTCGATTCTTCTGGCAGGACAGGTTGCCTTTTGAGTCATGACCGGTTTGGCAAAGGGGCCCTTCTTCTGGTAGCTGGGGAGAACATCATGCTGTGCCAGCAGGAAGGAACACCAGATTCAGCTCTTTGCATGGACTTATCTTTTTTTTTCCCATTTCTTTCTGTGCGACTGGCTTGTGCTGGGGCTTCTGCCGTGAGGATGGAGGTATTGATTTGGGGAGCACGGGTTGGCGTTTGCTGGAGGCTTTGCCTGTGGAGGGGAGGGGTGTTTGCTGAGAGACACTCTTTAGAGAGAGACACCATTCTTTTGGTATAGGGCCTTTACTTTTACTGTTGTTAAATAAACAATCTTTAAGAGACTTTGTCTACTACTTGTTAGACCCCCACATCGCCATTGTTTTGCTTTCTCTTTGGTGGGATATTCGGACGAATGGTGTCCCCCTTTTCTCAATCTCTCGGACGAGCAAGCCAAAGGGTGCTTAGAGCACGTAGACGCAAGAAATAGTCATGTATTGCCAGGAGTGCTCGTGCCGACTGCCTTGTCGTGAGTATACGGTGCATTTGCTGCAGCGTTTGCTGTCGCAGGTTGTCCGCCTGGAGACCCATTATCAATTCGAAGGTTCTTACAATTATTTTGGCCGGGAATGTGAGTCGATGGATAGGATGAGTGAGTTACCTGACGGATGAAGCCATCGAGGGTTCCGAGCTTCCCCATGGCCATGGCCATCTGACCCATGTAGTTTGCAACATTGCCGGACGAGCCTGAAGAATCCAGAGATCCGCTGCACAAGGTCTCCGCCAGGGACTGCTGTAGTTGTTCCATACCCTGAGACAAAGCATCTTCCGCTTGCTGGGAAGATTGCTGCAAGTTGCCGATTCCTACCAGCTGTTGCTCGGTCAGTGGTTCCAACTGATTCACAAGAAGCTGCAAACGGAAGTCACAATTTTGTCAGTATGGATAAATACCATTTTGCTAGAGTGCCAGCGTGCTACATTCAGCTAATAAAACAGTAAAAAGAAGCCCCCTAACCTTTAGGAGCTCTGATGGACGAAAGCCTCCCAACCACATGAAACATCGTTCAGCAGGCGTTTTCCACATTCCCGACAATAGATGGAAAACGTCATTCTTGGCGGCGCTGCTCTTAATCCTGAAGATCTCGTCATAATGGATCATCACGCCTTCGACAATAATACGGAGTTCTCCGTCGCCAGCATGTGCGGTTACAGCTGACCTCAGCTCATTGATCTGCCGATTCTGCTCTTCTAGCCACCGTGCATACTCAACATCAAATGTCATGGCCCCTGAAAAAATGAGGCAGCAAAAACAAAAGATTGTTTGAAGGTAATGAACTTGAGCTTATCAAATACACTGCAAAAAGAGAGACCATGTGCTGAATACCATTGCCACCATTTGCATGGGCTTGATCGTTTGAACTTGATATGAATATTCCCTTCATGAACAAGGCCCCCGTAAGGAGAAATAAAGATAGGACATTCCAGATACATCTTTTTTTAAACACCAGATAAAGAAAATTCCAGATTTATAGGTAATGAATGCTGCATAAAACTCGGAGTTGCATAAATCTGGAGACATTACAAGAAAGCCATTTGCACCTGTTGTCTAGGTCGCTGTAACTCCTGCTCCAGTTGAGACAGTTTCAAGCGACTGCTCTCAAGTTGTTGAACATATGCCTACAACAAAAGAAAATTTGATGTTTACCACCACAGTTCGGTAACCAGTAGTTTACCAAAATTGAAACAAATAGTGAAAATACGTGCAATAAGGGCCTAATCAAGACCATAAAATAGCAAATTCGACAAGAATCGTGCATCAAACATCCATTAAAGCAAAAGTTGGAATTCCTGCAATGACAGTCGACATTTTCAGGCAAGAAGCAAAGCTCAATTCATTCAAGTCAAATTTTCTATGGACAACAATGGCACATAGAGGGGTGATATCAAGTAGCATCTTCTTCCTCAGAAGAGAATTAAACCTCAGCCCGTTTAAGAGATTTGAAGTCGGAACATAAAAAGAAACCATCAATATCTAAGTTTATTGCGGCAACTGTTCTCATCTGGGGGCTGTACAACACAACTCCATGCAAAGGAAATTGGTAAGTCAACCATGGGTATATTTGCAGACCTAGTTGCCGAAAGACTGTTCTCAGGCAGGTGTACACCACAAAACACTTGGAACAGAGTAACACAGAAAAACCAAAGAAACAAAACTTACTTTCTTCCTCAATCGACTTTTCCGTGCTGCCTCACGATTTTGGGCAAGCCTGCGGAGAGTCTGCATATTTATATTAAAGATCAATAGTTTGGTATGTACTATGACAAAGGGACTTTAGTGTGACACCTGTACCTTCTGATCTGCCTTGTCCTTTGATCTGTCACTAGATTCATAACCAGCAACAATAGCAGTAGATTTTCCCCGATCAAACTGCACGCACATATATACTGCTAACGTTAAATTGTCATCCCTCTTTTACAAGCATTAGAAAACACAGCCGAAAACATTCGGGATACAATCAACAAACAAAATAATGTCACCACCCACAACCAAGGTAACAACAATATTAATGCTAAGCGAACACCTTCTTGATTCCAGTATGATGAGGACATGCTCAAAAAAGTTGGTGAGAAGTGACTTACCCTTTGATTTTTCTCATCCGTGTCATCGGAAGATATATCAGTCATAGGACTCCCGTCGGCCATAATGGATCGTCAAAACCGCTAAAAAACTAGAAATGAAGTGCTGGAAGCCAAATTAATCTGCCTGAACCTTAGCACATCTGAAATTCCACCAGATGTTGTGCGACACAAAACCATATGATACAGCAGAGCCGAACTGAAGCCTCTTTCTTACAATAGCTAACTCAGATAAGAAGGAACCTGAAAGGATTATTCTATCAGCCAACAAATCGAGCTACAATCCTAAAGTCAAATGCACAGCCTCCTCATTCCAGTACTTTACATCTAAACGGCAACAGCAACATGTGGTGTAAATCATCAACCGGACCAGTAAACAGGAAAGAGAAAAACGTGCTAGGAATCCAACAACCCCATTAAGAGGACGGAGTTACTTTGGTTTAGAAAGTCAATGGGTAACACAGCAAACATCATCTGATGGGGTAAAGCTACCCAAGAGGTGCAAATTAGAAATTTAACATCGCAACAATTAGTTAGCCACTATCTGGTTCATCCATGCCTCTGCCATTCAAATCATTCCGATCCACTCGCAAACATAACTGTCGGCATTTTCAGCATGGTTTGCATCATTCAAAAGCAAAAACTTAAAGAAACGGAGCGGAAGAGTAACTTAAACGGGGTGCCGAACAAAAAACTCAATAACAGGAGACCGGTGCATGGACAACCAAACCTAGAATCAGGATTATAGCCAAACATCGTACTGCAGATGATTTAACGAACTCAAAGACAGAGTACGAGTTACCAACCTACAAATCATCTCCCCTTTCACAAAGTAAGGACACTAGACAACCGATGATCAGCGAAACATTTCAACCGAGAAAAGAGAACAAGAGGAACTAAAAAAGATCACCACACCCCGTGCAAAAATTGAACTTCACTGGCCAGGAACTCCAAAAATAATAATAAAAGAAGTAACAAAAAAGGAGAAAATTGAGAAACAAAAGAAGAGGGCGAGGATTGAAGTGGGAGGGGCTTGAGTGTGAGGACCCTTCCGATGAACATCCTCTATCCCTTCCAAACAAAACAGAGCAGAGTCGAACAGAAGAATCAAATCCCCGACCCAAACAGAGAAGCGAAGGAGACCCAAAGAGAACCCACCCACCCACCCACTTCCTGGGACCAAAAGATCAGAGCTGTAGCAGCAGCAGCAGGCGGCTTAGGCTTGGCAAAACTTACGACTTGTGGTCGAAAAACCAGGAAAGGGGAAAGGGAAAGGAAATTACTCAAGAAAGAAAGAAGTTGGAGGAAACTTCAAAATATAAAGGAAGATAGAATGAAGATGGCTATCATGACTCGTCATCATCACCAATCAATTCAATTTAAATATTACGTACAAATCATCAAAATCAAAATCCCCAATTTCTTTCTTTTTTTTTTTAAAAAAAATGTCGTTTTGTGATCAACGTCGATTGGGTTTATCAAAGGTTTTGGTCGGCCGATCATTGTTGGCTTGGCTTGGACAAACAACATTTTAGCTTTTCTTTTTAAATAATAAAATTTGGGTCGGTGTTCAACAGTGTTATTTAAACCCCCAACCCAACCCAACCCAACCCAAATCAAATGGTAGGTAATAAATAAATAATATTTATTGGTAAATGAATTCGGAGGAAATGGGCCTTGCGATGAATCAATCGGAGTGTTGGACAAAGGCCTGCTGGGCAAAGCAAACTTCCCTTCCCCTTCTAGATGGATGGAATGGACGTATGCAGAAAGTCAAAAAGTCAAGGTCAGCGCGATACCCATGACGGTTTTGGGGGTTCATCCTCCCTTCTTTCTCCTATTTTGTCTTTTTCTATTTTTTTTTAGATAAGTTTAAAATTTTGAAAAAATCTCAAGGAAAATTTTCGTGAAATCCTTCTGGACCTCCTTTTAAGGTTGGAGTTCGTCAAAGAGTATAAAATGACTCCCTATGGAATTGGTAAAAGTATAAATGATATTTTAACACAATTAACTATTCAAGGGAGTACTGAAAGTCTTGAGAGCCGAAACTATCTTGCTCAGGAAGTAGGCTTTATAGTGAACAAGATGTTAGACTCTATTGAGCATGAGAGAAGTTTAAAAAGGCCTGAAACAGAGGAGACTTATACACTGGAGAGTACTTCGGGAAAACCAGTTGAAAAATTGAAACTGGGAGGAAGAAATTCCAAATAGGATCAAGGCAAGAGTGTGGATGAGATGTATAAAGAATCAGTTGCTCCTTACATCTTAGAACCACGAAAGTGAAATGCAAATTTGAACCCCAGAGTGGGGAGTTGGCAAAAGACTTGAGGAAAGCCTTAGGTTTGGCAGAAGAAACTCCGGTTCACTTAGACAATCGAATGTTTAATGAGCTGGTTACTGCGAAAAGGGAGATTTACAGACCAGATTATCCCCACAAAACCAAACCAGAATTTATTCCAATGGATAATGTCCTAAAACCAATAATCACCCATGGTACTTTTCTAGATATAGATTGTGAGAAGCACGTATCCGGGAGGATAGATGAATGGTTATCACTAATTCGAATGACTGCATCTGCTGGGATATTATCACCCGGATCAGTTTATGAATTATGTGTAGCAACCCTCTTGGACACGGCGCAAAAATACTAGAAATCTTCGGTGGCTGATCAAGCGCTGACTGTTGATGGTATATTGGCAATTATTGCTGATGCATTAAGATGGGAGTTCTGTGGTTTTTCATTTTCCACGAAAACTGTGGAAAAAAAGCAATCTTTAACTGCTCTAGTTAAACTACAGATCTGTAATATGTGTCTGTTTGGTAACTACGTATGTGAATTCCAGAATTATTATTACAATCTGGACGTAGTTTCACAACAGTTCATATTGGGAAACTTTTTTACAAAACTTCCAGAGCCCTAGCCAGAAGTGGCGCAGAAGGCTTATGAATTACTTCTGAGTGAGGAAAGGATTGTTCATGGACTTGGAGGAAAAATTCAGGCGGTCAAGTACGCGATGAGAAAGGCGTGTACTGAGCTTCAGGTTAAGGAGGCAGCTAAAAAGCTTCTATACCTTAACAAGAGTTGTTGTTCTCAGATTGAGTATGTGCCTCAGAGGTATGGATGTGATACTCTAGGAGAATCCATGAGAACAAGAAACTTTTCCAAGAAGAAAAAAATTGTTGGATATAATAAGAGGAAAGTTTGGCCAAGAAATGATCTCCAAAACAAGCAAAGGAGAGGTCCTACTTGTAAACTCAAAAGGTTTGTAAAGAGACGAGATAACATTAAGGATAAAGATAAGATTGATGCCTTTAAGCAAAAGCATGACAAAGAACCTAAATGTCCTAAAGGGAAACCGTTGAGCAGTTGCAATTGCTGCTGGTTTTGTGGGTCAAAAAACAGGCGAATACTTGTACTCAGAAGAACAAAATGAGAGAAAGACGTCGGATGGTATTTCTGGATGACCTGAGTTCTGAGGAGGAAGTCTTGGCTTACGAACCAATAGATGAGCATGAAATTTCCGACTTAGACTCGAAGTATAATCAATCTATGAAGTTGTGTCAAATTACGATACAGACTCGAAAGAAGATTATGATCTCTGGACTGCTCATTTGTTCATGATGAGAGCATAGCAGAATGGAGATGGTGATGAGTTGGTTCCTCTGAAAATAATGAATCGGGTACTGGAAGAAACTCATCAGTACGAAGATCCATCCCAGTCTATTCTGGAATGGAGGTTGCCTAACATTAACGTGAGAGAAGTCTACAATGTCTCAAGGTTTAGTTTTAGATCAATAATAGACATCTCACAGTTGGAGGCAATAATTCAAGTTACAAGCACGGAACTTGAGACTCTGGATATTCCATTACTAAGCGTATAACCCATTAGGGAAACCATACAACGTACGAGATGTGTATATAATTATATACACATTGGGTTGATCCGGGTAGGATTAGTTCCGCTATTCCATCTTCCAGCGGATAGTCCTGTGGTAACATCTGTGATCGATAAAAGGGGGCGAGAATTCAAAGGTCAGCTGATATCAGGCATAAAAGCCAACCTTGCACATGGTCATGTATGGTTCCGGGTCCATCCAAATTTTATGATGGCCTTGAACGATCGTTGTTTGGGGAATTCATCGACTTTAAGGATCAAATCAATGAATATGGATAGAACGAATCCCCAGGCCAAGTTTTTGGCGTATCACACTAGGATAATCTACCGATTGGTAAATACCACTAGTCCTGGTGTGAGGAACATCTCAAGACTTACTGAGTTGTTCGAGGAATGTCATAATAACTACTAACAATTTCAAAGGCAAGAAGTAAACCCATTGGAGTGAACCTAGCCAAGAAGTTGGATTATGACTGAACATGGTAGTAGTTTTAGTCCGATTAGTGCGGCAAATATCCGATAAAGAAGTAATGAGATTACTTTAATGTTGGGAGAACCGTCGGCTAGTAACTCTAGAGCTGACTGGCAATTGCCTGTGAGAATGCCAATTTTGAGAAAGCCAAGTACTCATACGCTCTCTGAAGTTTCCTCGAGGGCAAGCGATGTGAGAGATGACATAATTGCGTCTCGACCTGCAGAAGCGTCTGCTCCTTCGATAATAGAGGAAATGTCTCGAAGGTATGTCGATTATAAAACCCCGTCTCAACATACGAGAAGGATCGTGGGATATAGACAAGTATCATTACCAGTCTATGAAGATCCAGTAAACCAACCGAGAGAGGAATCAATACGGATGATGAGAGTTACATATCCAGATAACTCTTTATCCAATATTCCTGAAGTCTGTAAGGTTATTGAGCAAATAGCCAAGCAGAGGTCTATTTCACTAGACAAAATTTGGAGGATGATAAAACCATCTCAAGAAATACTCAGACATACAGGTTTTAGTGTAAGTAAGGAAGAACTGAGCACATACGTTGCTCTAACATTCAAATTTTCTGGATACTATGAGTATTCACTGGATACCTTGATAGACACTAGGTGTAACATAAGTTGTGCTAGGCTCAATGCTCTACCAGATGAGTGGTGGGAACCACTGCAAAGACCTATTCATATGGTTAATGTCGATGGAATGGCAATAATTTTTAGCCATCAGGCCAGTAATGTGTCTGTCTTTATTGGCGGATAGCAAATCGTCATTAAAGAGATCCTTGCACATCCTTTGCTAGATGCATATATTATTCTTGGTAATGCCTTTCTTAAAGGACAAAAGGAAAATTTACCTTTTTTGCAAGATGTTCATGATGTTTCCATTGGTGGTGTAAAGATAAATACTCTACAAGAGACTAACTTAAGATTGAAATTTGGGTTCTATCGGGTAAAACGGACAGAGTATTGTGGTGATTCGCCATGTGAAAGAGCTTTCAGAGTGTGAGCTCAGCGTAGTGATACATGGTTGGAAGAGAACGATTTATGGGTACAAACCTTGTTTTCTCCGACGAATACCAGAAGTTCTAGCTGGTATGACGACTTGTTTCCTAAACAAGAAGTGTGCAGGGCAATACAGTTAATATGAACAAAATGAGATAAGTTCCCGGTAAAACTTGCATACAATTTTAGTAAAGATCCGCTAAAATTGTGGAGTCGGAATGGCCTCAAGGCTAGACTCGAATTAAAAGATCTCGGAACCATTACAAGAGCCAGAAACATTACATACACGGCTGAAATTGTTGAGAAATTTGACAAACAGATTCCTGAGTTGCTTGGAAAAGGCTTGATTAGAGGCAATTATAGTCAACATTCTTGTCCTGCCTTTATAGTAATAAACCATGCCGATCAGGTATGAGGTAAAGCACGAATGATTATAGATTATATCAGATTAACAAAGCTACCAAAGATGATGGCTATAAGATTCCTACTGCAGGAGAACTGATTGGTAGAATTAGCTTGAGCCAACCAAAATTCTTTTCCAAATTTGACTTGAAAAGTGATTACTGGCAAGTCAATATGGAAGAAGATTCAGTTCCTCTAACTGCTTTCAATGATTCGTAAGGGATGTTTGAATGGCTGGTGATGTCGTTTGGCCTGAAGAATGCTCCAGGCGTCTTTCAGCGCAAAATGGATAATGCTTTCAAGCAGGTCCACAAGTTTTATGCGGTCTACATAGACGATGTGCTAGTCTATAGTCATAATGAGGACGATCACATGAGGCACCTTGATAAGGTGACTGATGTTTTCCGACAAGAAGGCATGATTCTATCTGAAAGAAAGACGGAATGGTTTAAGGAGACAGTTAATTTTTTAGGCATGGAAATTGAAAAAGGAAAGATTAAATTACAAAGTCATATTGCCGAGAAAACTGTTGATTTTCCTGACGGACTTGACGATAGGAAGCAAGTCCAAAGATTCTGCAAATTTGTTAACTATGCAAGAAAGTTTGTGAAAGATCTTTCCCAAGATTTAGGGAGGATTTCAAAGAAAGCATCTTCTATGAATCCGTGGTTATGGGAAGATGATGATACTCAGGCTATTCAGATGATTAAGGGAAAGGTTAAAAATACTGCAACTTTCTTTACCTTCTGATAAGGATGAGTTAGTCCTGGAGATTGATGCTTCTAACGAGTTCTGGGGGGCTGTTCTGAAAATTAAAGGAAGAAAGCCGAAACCCGTTTGTAAGTATTGGTCGGGTAGTTTTAAGGGGTTCGAACTTCAATACCCGATACACGAAAAAAAAGTATTGGCTTTAAAAAATGGAATAAAGGCCTTTTACATCTTTTTGGCACGTAAGAAATTCTTAGTGCGTTCTGACTCGACCTATGTAAAAAGGGTCATGAGTCTGAACTTCAAGAAGGCTAGGTAGACTAGACTTTTGAGGTTGCAAGAGTGGTTTAGCTATTATAAATTCGATGTTGAATACATTTCTTCAGATAAAAACATAATAGCTGATTCTTTCTCTATAGAACTTGCAGATGAATCCAGCTACAAAGAGGAAGATTTGCTGGGGATGCAAGCAGGAGGGGCACTCCACAAAGGTATGTCCCAATAAGAAAGAGAGTGAGCATAGTGATGCTGGTTCCGTTTCAGGAACGAAAGCAGCTCTCTATTGGCAGTGTAAGCGACCTGGACATAGACCTTTCGAATGTCCAAATAAGCCGAAAACTGCAAACTCTCAAAAGGGAGTAGCCAATCTCGAAGCGAAGGTTGTTACCGACTCTAAGAAAGAAGCGAAAACAGATTCCCAGAAGGGGTGGCTAATCCTAAAGAGAAAGCTTCGGCTAAATCTAAAGGAAAAACGAAAGTAGATTCTCAGAAGGGAGTGGCTGAACCCAAGGAAAAGGTTTCGACCAATTCTAAGGGAAAAGCGAAAATAAGTTCCTAGGAAGGGAAGATGGATCCGAAGGAGAAGGTTAACACCAATTCCAAAGGAGACATGAAGAAAGATCCTCAAGAGAGGATGGTTAATCCTGAGGAGGGAAGCTCCAAAGGAAAAGCAAAGCTGACAGATTTGAAGGAAGAAGCTCAGGCTGATTCTAAAAGAAAAACCAAGAGAAAGAGGAAAGCGAAACAGCTTACGTCATCTGGTCCTGAAAAGGATGCTCCGGTAAAGGAGGAAAACGTTGAAGAGCCTTGGTGTATTCAATTACTGTCGAAATCACCTGGCAAAAGAGCAGAACATCTCGATAAACCAAGCTGTCAAATTCTATAAGAGTCTTACATACACGAAAGGAGGAGAAAGAGCAGGTTGAAGCCGAGTATGCTCGAGATGAGGTAGAATTCAAAGTCTTCATAGGTGACCCAATTCAGAAGAAAGAACCTGATGAGACGGCAGAAATGGAGTATGACGCGTATTTTCACTATGAAATATCAAACATGCTCGAAGAAGGTAATCCTAAAGCCAAGGTAAATCTTGATGAAGCAATTCATGAAAAAGATTCGGTTAAAGAATCCGGTGAGTAGGCTCACGATGACAAAAGTCATGAGGGTTCGGAAGAATCCTGGTATTTTAATTTAGACTCTTCTGAAGATGGATCCCTATCTTGGGATGCAACTGTTGTCTGTGGAGGACTCATGGGCGGCGTCAAGAACGATTATAAACGCCAGATTGAGTTTTTTGCAGCAAAAGCGGTCGAATACAACAAAGATCTGGAGTCTAAGTTGTATAAGGCTTCAGATGGAGAAGAGCTATCCAAAACCATAAGGGATAGACAGCAAATTCTCACCACCACAATGTCCATATTGCCTTATGAGGTCAAGGAATTTGAGACCCCAAGGGTAGTGATGGATATGAGAGAATTCTCACTCGAGGAAAACTCTGTACTTCATCCATATCTACCCTGGATATCAGAGAAGTGGCCGTCCCTGAGGATTAATTCAGGAATGGTGGGAGTTGTTTTACCATATTTATATGCAGGATTTGTGGATATTCTGGAGATTGATTGTTCAGAACCAGAACAGATCGAGCAACTGCCCCATCTAGTAAAGTTTATACTCGGATGCCTGGGATACGAACCAAAGTATGCCACAGCATTAATTACTAGCACTATGATGGAGGAAGAGGAATATGAAAAGATGGGAAAAGTAATCCTTCCCAATATGCAAGTTTGGGACATCCATCCTAGTGAAAGTAGACATCTCATAGAACCTCAATGACAGGACCTTGATCATAGAGGTTTATGGCGGAAGTATTATAAGGATAAAACCGTAAGGAAAGCCATAAAGGTTGAGTTCTTGAAGGATGTGCTGGAGCATGTATTAGCCCAAAAGGACAAGTATTACGTGTTCGGTCACGGGATGACAACCGTTACGATCCTCCATTCTTACTTGAGCTATGCGGATGAACAAGCTAGAGAACGAGGATGGGAAAGAGTTTTAGATCTTCTGGATAGCTTCTGGAAGAGAGAAAACTCTGAGTTATGCCTCCGGACTAATACATTTGAAGTCTGGAGAAAAATTGCTGACTACACAGATAAATCATTGGCTCAGCGATTTGCACAAGATGAGGAGAGAGCCCAACGAATTCAGGAAGAATATCAACAACCGAGGGGATTCTCTGGAAATGAAATTGGCGAGACATCCGGTGCCAATAATGAAGGAATCTCCCAGGACAAGGCAATAATGCAGACGAGAGAAAGCTGTATAAAGTTAGATTGTACATTTTTGTCGGTCACTAGGACCATCAACAAATTTTTTTCGTAGTTTTTCAAAAATTTAGATTCCTTTTACTTTTGAGCTGGCAAACAGTGCCAAGACACCAGCCTCTTTCGTGTATATATTTCACAACCCTCTACCTCATTTAGGGAGGCGATCTGAATAGAGTACTTTCTCTCACATCTCTCTGAGTTTGAGTTCTTTGATCTGTCTTGAGAATACCTTAAGAAATCAAGAGCCTTTGGGCTGAAATGAAACCTTGCTAAGGAGGAGGAGTGTCTATATAAGACCCTCAAGGTAAGGGCCATTTGAGAGGACACAAAAGAACCTCTCCATCTCACATAACCCTCGATCTCGAGAATTGAGGAACTCTTGAATCTCTGAAATTGCGGAAGTTTAGTGAACCCTTGGAGGTACTCATCGGAGAGAGTTATGATAAACATCTTTTATCTTTAAGTTGTTTATGTTGTTCTTTCTATCTTGAAAGAAGAGTTTAATTAAGGAAACTTAATTAAAGCGGTGCGAGTGCACGAGTAATTTCTATGACTGATTGTCCAAACCCAGAATTGCTCCATTTGGATTACAGGGTTGGCAAGGATTCTATTACTGGACTTTTGAATACTGTAGTGGATCGTTTGGAAGGTCAATCGGCCCAGATAACTGAGTTGTCAAGGCTTGTAGAGAGTTATTCTAAAAAATTAGAAGAACTGACTCTGATCCAGAGTGAATTTGAGGAATTCTTCCTTGAAGGTAAGTCCAATTTAGGATTTACGGCTAATTCAAGATGCTCTAACGAGTATTTGAGATTGGCAGAGCGCCGACGACAAAGGCAATTAGAAAAATCTTCCAAAGTTCGTATCCTGCTTGTCTAATTGGTATCAGAGCCGCTTAGAAAAAATTTTCTTTTTTTGTCTCGAGGAAATAAATTACAAAAGAGAAGAAATTTGAGGCTGATTTAAAAGAAAAAGAAAAGAGAGGATTGAGACAACCGTAAGTTGGGAAATAAAAAAGTTATTGGGAAATAAAAAAATTACTACGTAAAGAATATAGTTTTGAGGACCACGGTAAAAAGAACGAAGCTCCGGTTTTATCCCGTGATTGATTTATGTTATAATCCCACCACCCACCACCACTTCAGATCTTCTTACAAGTAAACAAATTATTATCTTCCCCCGCCCGCCCATTTCCTTCTTAGAAACTGCCCTCCTCTTCCCCTTTAACATCAAATCCCTTTATATACGCCTCCGTACGATTACCATACTTTTGATATTGCGGATCAACTCCTCCCACTTCCTCAACACCCCCCCCAACCCCCAAACATAACCAAGACGATGCTCGGAGTGAACACGCGGAAGCTTTTCGGCGGCAAGGACGAGGCCGGGGAACGACTCACGGGGTCGCCCAATAAGGGCCTCAAGGTCATCTACATATCCAGCCCTATGAAGGTGACGACGACAGCTGCCAAGTTCCGCGCCACCGTCCAGAAACTCACGGGGCGAGACTCGGACGTGGCCCGCGTAATGGAGAGCGGGGACTGGTACTGCACAAGGAGCCCCCGTCCAAGGACCGAGGACGCTCCCCAGCACAGCAACAAGTCGTTCGGATCCTCGGAGGGGTCCGGATACTGCCTGGATTACTTGGGGAGCGAGTCACCATCGGAAACAGACTCGCTGTTTCAGGATTCTACGTTGCTGGAGGTCCTGGGAAGCTTCGACTCGGTCTGAATCACCAATCGGATGAAATTTATTCGTTTTGTTCATTCCTTCTTTTCTTAAAGGAAAGAAAAAAAAAACGGCATGAATACAAGTGGCGAAAAGGGACGAGGGCTCAAATCATGTAATATGTAGTAACGCCACGTTTCATGTGTATAGATTGACCAAGCCATCGGATCTGTATAATACAAATCACTTTGGTTCAATTTTATTGAAATACGACAAAGTCATGCCGGGAGCAAATTTTGCTCGTCCTCCCAATTGCGGCGGGGATCAAATCCGCTGTCTTCGCAGTTCGTTTTCCCCTTGGATTTTGTCGAGAAAGTTTACCTTTGTCTGATCCTGTTTCACCCCGGGCTTTCTTTTTACCCTAATGGAGGATGGGCCCGTACATCAGGCCCAACACGATAAGCCCATTAACGGACCAAATTGGAACACTGAAGCCTGATCTAATTGTTGTGGGCCCACAACAGGAAAACAATCGAAAAATCATCCCTAAAAGGACAGACCTGCTCGGCTTCTTCTCTATCCAATGTGTACTACTGCCTTCTACTACTACCAGATCCTAAAAGCTTGGGTGGCCCAACAATCGGAGGAGGAATAGTTAGAAAAAGTTTATTGAGAGTATAAAATCCTAGGATCCTAATGAATGCGAATCTTTTGATCCAGTTTAAGGAGGACAAAAGCAACCGAACCTCAGGTTAGTCTTCGAGCATGTTGTCTCCTTGCCACTTCAGGAAGCCGTTTACCAGCGCCTCTCTCATCCAAGGATGGCGGCAACACTCGATGGCTTCCGGTATTGTCACCCAGGTCCTCTGCCGGATGTCTTGTTCTGGCCACAATTCGAGTTCCTCGTTGACGAAGAGTGCAAACATTGCAGCCCTACACGAACCGTCGGGACAGAACTCGTCTTGGTGAGTTTTGCTCTTGAAGTCATAGTGCCCAATTAGATCCTGCGAGCAAGGACAAGGAAAAACATGAACTGCGTGAGAAGGCCATCAGACTCAGATTTACCGTCAGGTTTCATTTGGACACGAAGAACTGGCCGGTTCTTTGAAAAAAATCACAGGATGAAACGGTTGCATAAGCTGATATTCAAGAACTCACTTCATAGAGCTGTACATGTCTACTATCTGCTCATACAAAACCAACGAGCTTACATGGCCAACAATCAACAGATATGAACTCAAAACTGGATAATTGAGATCCAAATCTGAAATTACAGAGATCAAATCCACAGAGGTTGAGATCTGGCTCAATATAAAAGAAATTCGACAGGTATCCTATCTTATTGAATGCAAAATATGAAAATGCCCTCTTTGCAAAAAAGACTCCATACATGTTCACCTTCGAGTTATTACTAGCAGTAGCAGCCTCTTCAACAGAGACAATGTCAAATTTTTGGAAATATTTGCGCAAGAAAAGATAACAAAGTGTACACCACCTTCAAGTCACCTCTAACTCCAGCTTCTTCAATGGCTTCCCTGACAGCAGCTTCCTCAACCGTTTCATCATTTTCCCATCCACCCTTTAACAAACAAAACAATCTGATTGTGGTTAAAGTTCCAAGAGATGCAAAACACGTGTTTCTACACTAACTGCTAGAAATGTAAATTGTACACGATTGCAAGCTGTAACTACAGGTTTACAAAATATTAGACGAGAATATCTTCAACTAGCTCCCCAGTGAAATTTGAAATTTAATTAGTGCTTTATCTTTTTTTATTGAGAATGTAATCAAATGCCTTGCATAGAAAAAAGAAAAGAACAATGGAACATAACAGAAAAGTGGTGTCCATGGAGCGCACAATGGCCAAACTAGGTTGAGGAAAAGAGCCTGGCTAATTGGAAATTATTTTACAAGGATGCTTAGACAAAACAATAGTTATGTAACATCACGATATCAAAAGAAATCCCATTCTTCTCCCATGATGTGGGAGATGCAGAGAACCCAATACCTTAGGGAACAGAAGACCAGGCCCACTAGTAGAATTGATCATTAGCACCTCGACAATCTTTTCGGACGTGTCGCTATCATCACCAGTGGATCTATATCTAAAAGGAATACACCTGAAGCAGAGAAAGACACGAAAAAAAGATATACGATGACTCCCACAAACATATCACAAACGAAGGTTGTAAACCAAACACCACCTCTCACTCACTCCAGCAGCAAAAGAAAAGTAAAACTGAAGCTGCTACAAAGCCATGGCAAAAGGTGACTGTGATAGAAGTTTATCTGTGAGAAAAAGGACAATTTCGACAGCCTATAACTCGACCTCTACCAGAGAAGCATTCCATAAACAATAACAATACGATATGAATTAGAAATAACAAATCAGGAATCCACTGAAGACACCTGCAAATTCTTTCATAATTAATCCCTTTCAGCCGTTGGAGCTTCTAAAACACTAATAAATCTGAAAGAGCCAGTGAGCAAAGGCGTCGAAAACCAAAGTCCGAGGAACGTTTCATCCGGGAAATGCGAAGAAAAAGTGAGCGAAATCGACAACACAAATGACGACTACAATTTAACAACAGATGATGGCCCCCACGCACAGCACACCAACAACAAACGGTCAAAGCGACACCACCCAGCCATGAAATTCAAACTTACAAACAAGACCGCAACAATAACCTAAAGTTGCCGCCGAAAACGAAAAAGGAAGCGAGAAATCCACGTCCCACGCAACACCACCCGCAAAGAGAAGCCAATTAAAAAAAATCAATGTAGAGAGAAACGGCGGCGATGTATCGTACCCAGCGACAAGGCGACATCCGGCCTCGTAACGCTGCTGATGCCGACCGGTGCGGGCTACCAAATCACACATGCTAAAGCTAGACAAAGAAGAGAATAAACGGGGAACCAGGACGAAACGGAAGGGAAACCGAACACGAATCAATCGAACGAAACGCCGATCCCTCTGGATGTGCCGAATACGCCAGAAAACACCGAAGACGGAGGTGGAGGGGATCACGAAGGGAGGGAGACGTAGGGATTCATATCCGGCGAGAAGGCACGTTATCCGAACCAATGCGGATTCGAATCTCGTTCCCACTCCTCCGGACGTAGATTTCCTTCTTTTTCCTTTTGTATTCTGTTGGGGGGGGGGGGGGAGTCGGTTGGACGGTTGGTTCCGTTGGGAAGCAGCGGAAGGCGAAGGCGGGGTGGGGCAATTAGAAGAGACGTACGGAAAGCGGAGAGGCAGGGAAGAGACGAGAGGAGAGAGGGGACAGAGGAGAGGAGGAGGAGGAGGGGAGGTCAAATCTTGTGGGCCTATGGGCCCATAAAGTATTTTTTTTATTGCTTTTTAAAGGAAATTTATGTTCGGTATAATTGTGAGATTTATTTCTCTAATTTATAACTACTTGATGAACAAGAAATGTTACCTTTTTCTCATTGAATTAAAAAAAAAATGATTTTATTTTAAAAAGAAAATCTAACAGGAGGGGATCTGATGAAATATTTTCACATCCCAATTTGAGCAAACATTTTTAATTGTAAAAAGTCCGATACTTGATTAAGAACAACCATTTACAAAATCTAACTATTATTCTAATTAATTTCATTTTCTTAAATACAAAACATAAGTTTGTTTTTTAGTGAAACAATAGTAGAATCTTTCGATACATCGCATAAAAAAAAGAGATTAAGTAATAATATGACAAGGAAATCACAGAAAAAATATTAATATAATCGTGTCCAATTAGAATCGGATATTGAAAAGTATAAAATAAATGTATAATTTAAATACAATATTTTATTAATGGCAAATTATCGATTTTTGGCCCAATCTATGGGCCAACTTTCTTCTGTGGCATATCGTTTAAAAAGTTTTAGTTGTGGTCCAATCTCCATTTTATTTTTTGATTTGGCCTAATACCCGACGTCTGTTAAGCGCAACAGACGTGTCGTTGACTGACATTGAAAATGTTACGTGGCCTAAATTGAGAACCAGCTCGTTTATGTACGGGAGATATATTATAACGTAAGGAAAGAAATTGAAAAAGAAATTGAGATTAGGGTTTGTTTGTAATTTTTGTCCTCCTTCTCCGTATTCATCTGGGTGGGTTGTTCTTGGCCGTGTTCATCTGTACTCCACACACAAACCCAACTCTTACTTTTGCTCCTCAAAGAAACCACCATGTGCAGGGCTTCCGACAGCTTCTTACCCAGCTACTCAACCGCGTCCCCCCAGCCCCTCAGGATCAGCTCCGTCTATGTCCGCTTCCCCGGTGGTCATCGCGGCCAGCGGTTCCCGGAGTCCTTGACCCTCGTTTACCTCCCCAGGATCAGCGAGGCTGGGCTCGAGATCGACGGGACAAAGGTTTGGCCGGATGTCCCGGCCTTCGTCACCCTCCACCGCGTCAGGGACGATGATGGGGTCTCGTATGGTTATAGGGACAAGGTACGAGCCGGGGCGGGGCTTCGGTTCGAGGTTTATCTAGGGGAGGAGAAGATCTTGAAGGGGACTTTCAGGAAGGAGGGGAGCGCAGGGATTGGGTGGAAGGTGGAGTGCCGGTGTGCGATGGAGAGGGAGTCGGCTATGAGGGAACACGGCCAAGAATAACCCAGATGAACACGGACAATATGAACACGGACAAGTTCTCAATTTTGACCACGTAACGTTTCCCTAAAAAAAATAGAGCCACGTAAGACATCGTAAATGTCCGTCAACGACACGTCTGCAGCGCTTAACGGACTTCGGGTATTAGGCCAAATCAAAAAATAAAATGGAGATTGGGCCACAGCTAAAACTAAAGTTGACCTATAGATTGAGCCAAAAATCGATAATTTGCCTAAGGTTATCAATGTATTTGAAATATTTGTCGTGAATTGCCGCCATCAGTCCACTTTATTTTTTTTAGTATTATATTCACACCTCCTCTTTTTATCTCCCACCCCGGACTCCCCACTCTTATAATATCTTCAGCATAGAGCAACTTGGGGCTCCCCCGGTGTCCTTTTCGGCAATGTGGGGCTGCCAGGAGGAGGAATCAAAGGATCATCACCGGAGGAGAGGACGGCAAAGTGGGTCGACCCGGTCCTGGTCCTGATGTGTCTAGCAGCATTGATGGTAGTCCTTTCCCTGCTGCTGCCCCCCTTGCCTCCTCTGCCGCTGATGCAAATATTCTTCCCGGTCGGTATTTTGGCCACGCTGCTGTTGTTGGCCTTCTTCCCCTCCTCCGGCTCCAAGCCTACTGCTCCCCACATTTTCCTCTAGCGCTGTACTTTTTTGGAAATGAGAATAGAGGAAGCCATTGATCTCATGCTGCTGCACTTTTCCACCAAGGATTGTGCATTCTCTGTGTGTTCGGGGTAACCGAATGGCCGAAAGTTCCGTTCCTTGTGTTTTCTGCAAGTTCATCATGTTATCTGGTCGTGCAGAAGACATCAATAAAAGGAGCTTTCTGCAAATCATGTTATCTGGTCGTGCAGAAGACATCAATAAAAGGACGCCTTCGGATTTGCCAGTCCATCATTCAAAAACACATGGCTTTTTTGGTACTGTGCTTAACACATTCGCAAAAATGCTGTCAGTTCTCATCCAGATAACAAAAAGCTCTAGTAGTTCTCTCTAACTGCTCAAGATTCATCTCTGGAGCTATATATTTACGACCAAAGGTTCAGTGACCACTACGTCCCTAGATACTAACTTCGCCAACTCAGCGTCTTCCTGGCAAAGCACGAAATAAGAGAATTTGATCCATAGGAGGTTGATGCTGGCTTGAAGGATGCAACAATTAACACCACAATGTGAGTCCAACCGGTCCCTCACATGTCATTGTCCAATATATCCCTCATCATCTGGAGAGGAATGAGACCCTCGGTACGAATAGCCTCTTTCTTCGGATCTGGGCTTATAAAGTACAGAGTCGGCCGCGCACCTGATCCATCAATGCGTCAGTAGGAGATCTATCTCACGATGGCCCTGTTTCCCAACAGGAAGGTATGAAAGCGAAATCCCAGAAACAATGCCACAGGCAATACAGGAAGTTTTGCCAAATGAATGATACCTGCATGTCCCGTGCAAATTCGTTCTCATCGTCCGTGTCAACCTTAACGATAATTGCGTTCTTTTCACACTCCACTGCAAGCTGCCACAGTGATCTACATCAGCAAAAACTACCCTAACAGGCAAATCAATCTAACACCAGCTCTTGTCAAGACATGACTCTGGAGTACTTGAATCGTTTATAGCATCTAGCATTTCTAAAGAGACTCCAGCACCTAACTGTAGGAAAACAAGTCGAATTGATAACTTCCCTTATCCCAGAAACCGCGACTCGGTAACAAATTCATTCCCCTGAAGAGGAAAAGCGAGGAGGACGGGAACTAGAGTTACCATTTCAAGTTCTTGAGCCATGAGGATACAAGGGCCGCACCACGTCGCGTAGAAATCGATAACGAGGGGCACATCCCTCTTCCCCCTCACCAGATCCTGAACCTCCTCAGCCGACATTTTCTTCTTCAGAAAAAAAAAAAAAGCAAAAACACATTCAGCATCAATCAAGCCGCAACGAATCATGAGAATCAATTCCCACAACAACAGCCATCCTCGGACAACAAAACCAGACGCATGCCCACATTCAAAACCTCAAAAACCCGAAAAAATTATATCAAAATCATCCCGCAACCGAAGATAAATTCAATGATTACTGGGAGGGCGTACCACGAGGTAGTCATCCTGGAGGTACTTTCCTCTCGGGGGTTTGCTGAGCAACCTCCAGGGTTGCGTCGACGGGGCGTAAGGTCTCTCCTTTATGGCCGGGGGAGGCGAAAAGATGGGATTTTGACGGTGGATTCCGACTAAGGACCCAACGGGAGGGAAATGGGAAGGAAGAGGACGAGGTGCGTGGATGAGGGACGCGTTGATAGGAGCGGGCAGCTGAAGCAGAGACATCCTCATTGCCCCCGTCTCCGGATTAGGTAGGAAGTTTCAAAGGTACGAGGTTTAAAGCTTTGCTGGGGTTTTTGGGGGTTCAAACTCTCACCCCCTTCTTCTTACCATTTTGTTAATGTAGAAACCAAAAAAAGATAGAAGAATTGAAGATAATTAGAGGTTTGTCAATGACTTAGATGTCAAATTGTTCAACTGACAAAAGGGTACTGTAATAACAATGCAGCATATGGAATTATTACTTTATAGGAGAATCCTAAAACCATCTGCAATCGCCAATACATGTACTCGGAAGTATCAGTTAAGTCTTAGTTCCTTCCAATTCTTAGGGAAGGATCGATCCCCTTGATGCTTGCGGCGAATATCCTCGCAATCTCCAGCTGGGTATTGGCGACGATCTCGGTCCTCTTGAGCTCCATCTCCCCCCGCCTCGCCTCAGCTTCCATCCTCATCCTTTCCATCTCCTTCATGGTCTCCATCCTCGACTGCTCCGACCTCACCACCACCTCCGCCAGCCACCTGATGCTCTCCGCTATCTCCCACTCTTCTCCCCTCCTTTTCCTCCTCCGACCCTTCCTCTCCGTCTTTGGCCTCGACCTGGAGTTCTGCTGCTTGTCACTGTACAGCGCCGGGGTGCTGCTGTCTGTTTCCAAGGGATCCTTATCCGATAACCGGTCGGATAGTTTTGCTTCCAAACCGAGTCCATCTTCCTGTAAGTAAACCAGGCCAACAGGAAACGGTGTAATGCGGAGACTAATCTAGCGCCAAACCTTTCAAAAACAGGTAAAGAGCTACTGACCTTAACTGCCGCCTTTACCCTGTCAGCTCCATTCGATTCCTGAGAATTATGTGCCTTGTTAAGCAGTGGAGGCGGTGGCGGGAGCAGCTGGCTTCCAGACAGCATCCCAGGTGACTGCGATGCTACCACCAGGGGAGGATCCAACAGTAGCAGGGGATGCGCCTGGGGCGAGGGATTAAACGGCAGAGTCTGAGAAGGCAGAGAAGGGGGGGCTGAGGCCGGCTGCTGAGAAGACACGGGATTCGGCGACAAAGTCCCGCGCAGGAGCGTATCGAGACGTGGGTACAAAGGCCAGGACGAGGAGTCCGCAATGGCCGACTCCGACCGGTACCGCTTCTTCATTGACTCGATCTTGTTCTTGCACTGAGTCTGAGTCTTGTGGGACTTGGTGCCATTACACCTGGACGAGACTAACCTGGCCACGTCCTCCCAGTCATGGCCTTTGAGCTTAGCCCTGTTCCGAATGACCCATTTTGCCTCATAGGCCTCGAGAAGGGTTGAGACGGCACCCTCGCTCCATTCATCTCTCTTCAACCGATCGCCGCCGCCGCCGCTAGGAACAACCCCGAGAGCAGCTGCCAGGGGGGTAACCGCCTTGGAAGGCGGGGGGGAGTCCTGCTGCTTGATTGCGGGGAGAGTGTGTGGTGGTGGAAGTGGGGTGTTGGTATTTTCCTGAGTATCCTGCATCTCACTCTCCATGAGAACCCTCAGAACTAAAAAGAAGCTAGGAAATAATCTGCTAACATTTTCTCAGGAAAAAAAAAGATGGGAAAAAGAAGACAAGGGAAGTGGGATGAAAGGGAACAGAAGGCAAAGTTAGTGAGAGTGAGGGCAGCAAAGCAACCACTAGCATTGTGATTATTGGGTGTAGAAGTAGCAAAAGCAGGGGTGGGATGGAGGAAAAGTCTAGAGAGGGTGGGATAGTGGCAAACAGAGGAGGGTCGGGAGAGACCACTAGCAGCATTAGCATATGTGTTTTTTACCAAAAGGGAAAAGGGACGATGCTATTGATTGACCGACCACCAGCGCTGCGGGGTGTTGTGTATAAACTGTTGGCGTTGATATGAAGCCAACTGGGAAACGGTGGTGGTGGTGGTGGTGTTAATGGGCGGTGGTGGTTGTGGTGGTGGTTTTCTTTTCCTGGTGTGTCCTTCACGTGGTTGTGTCACCCACTCACTTCAATCCCTCCACAACCACGCACGCACACCACGCAAGAGACAGACAGAGATAGATGACAGTATAATTTGTGTTGACTATTTAAGCTGCAGACCCCACCAGGTCACTACTGCTGCTGCTGCTGCTACTGCAAGTACGACTACAAGGATGCCGTTTTCATCCTACCAACAAAAAAAAGGCAGAGAGAATTGGGGATGCCGGTCGCTCCCCTCGGCTCTGCATCGTTTGGGTGGGATAAGGAAGAAAAAAGAACGGGGCCGCTAGAAGGAGGGCTTGAACCTCCGACCTTATGGTTAACAGCCATACGCTCTAGCCAACTGAGCTATTCCAGCTGCTTGGCTAATTTTTAGATTATAATTAATTTATATAAAAAATTATTGTGGGGGACAGATGAAAAAGAGGCCATCGCCATCTTTATGAATTGATGAGAGAAGGAAAACGGCACACCGCTGACTCTTTAAGAGGGTTGCAATTTAAAGATTTACAGCCCATCATGTGCTTTTCATGAAAGGAAACCCCCCCCCCCCCCCTTTCCTTTCTTTGTCACAAAAGTTTCTAAGTCCCATTTTCATTCCGGTGGAGGTCCGCCAATCAGTGGGCTTCCTCCATTTTACACCCTCATGTCAATGGGGCATCGTCGGAATCGTTAATAACAGATGGACCTGGCTGGACTCCCTCCGGCAGGAAGGACCGCTGGAGAACCCAGGCATTCCATGATTCATGGTGTTATGTCAACCCGTTTACCAAATTACGGGGTCTCGTTCGATTTTCTAGAGGTGCGGCAACAAAAGAAATAAGAGACAAGGATTAAGAATAGTTAGTCTATGCTGTACTGACGAGGACAACTTGCGCGAGCCGTAGTCCTGCCCCAGAGTCGGCAATTCCGGTCATAGCACACTGAGGTTCTTCTCTCCCTATGAAGACATAGTTACCAGGACGACAGCATATTCTGAAGATAGGAGTGGATCCTATGGTCGTGCTATCCTGGGCAGGGCGCAATATCGAGATTCTCGCCTTCCAGCAATCAGCTGTTTTCAGTGATGTTCCGGCAATCCATCAGATCAGATAACTAAAACCCAGAAAAGAGAATACAAGCAATCCCTTTAGTAGAATGGTGTTTTGAATTCGAATTCTTGTCAGCCCTATTTACAACACTAAACAATCTTCTTAACACCAGGCAACCTGCAGGTCTATCAAGCAGACTACCTAATCCACTGCTACACATCTCCTGGAATCCTAGGCAACCAAGAAGACGGGATCTTTATGCCTCTGTATACAAATACATCCTAAAAACGAGTCTACTGTAGGATTGAATCTATTAATTACGAAGAATCGAAAGTCAAGTATACAAACCGATGATTCTCCGATAAATCCACCCCGCTACTACTCCCGCATTCGCTCTCACTACCGCTCCCAACAATCCTGGGGAATTCGCTGTCCACAATCTTCAGCAGCTCGGCTGCCTTACCCTTACCCTTCTCGGTCCCATTCTCAGTGACCTCAGATATCCCCTCCAGCACCCCGAACCCAGATTCAGCAAGGCACCACTTCCGAATCTCCTCGACTACTGTCTCACCTCCGCACCTTGCCAAATTGAGCAGCCCCGACACCGCGTTCTCCTTGATCCTCATGCTAAGGCCGGTCCCGATGTCGATGAGATCCACCAACAACCTGACCCCCGAGACCTTTGCGAACTCCTCCGAAGCCTCCTCGCAGCCCGCAACCTGTGCGATCACGGCAGTCGCATCCTCAAGGATCCCGACCCTGCCCTCCCTGACAGTTAAGTTGAAGAGGACAGGGGCGATGCCGAGCTGGATGGCGGTGGCCCGATTGAGGGGATAGAGGGAGATACCGAAGAGGGCCTTGAGGGCGTCCTTGACGGAGCGAGGCGGGGAGTTGGGGGACTTGAGGATGTCGATGAGGGAGTAGACGATGTCGCGCTTGGAGCCGATGATGGGGCGGAGGGTGTCGACAATGAGGAGGCTGTGGAGGAGGGCGGAGCAGGACTGGACGGCGGCGGGGGAGGAGGAGGAGGAGTGGTGGCGGAGGACGTGGGAGACGGAGTCGAGGAGGCCAGGGGAGGAGAGGAGGTCATGCTTGGAGGAGATGGAGAGGTTGAGGAGGGAGGCGGCGGCGTTCACCTGGAGGTCTTGGGAGTTGGAGTAGAGGGTCTCCGACAGGTAAAGGACGGCGCCGCACTCGGCCAGGATGGGGCGTATGTCGGGATCGTGCTTGGTGGAGAGACGGAGCTCCCGGAGTGCGTCGGCCCTGGTGTTGTCGGAGACAGACCCCAGCCTCGACACCAGCGACTTGGCCGTCCTCTGCTTTACTTCCATTGAATTGGATTAGATTGATTAATCCTTCTTCTTTCCTCTTTCTTCTATCTTCTTCACCTACTTAGATTTGGGATCTGGTCTGAACCGAACTGGGTTTGGTTATTGCCTCGTGTCTTTGTCCTGGTCGTTGGTTTTCCCAAAATATTTTTTACGACGGGCAAAACCAAACCACCCTTCCCTCGTTCCCCGTTGTGTTTCGTGTTCCTATGGTTTGAATTAAATTAGTACCATCATTGGATTTCTTTGCCGACGTAAGTCCCTCCGACAAGAGGTAACGATGAATGTGGACGCCTTCGTTTAATACCACGAAAGAGAGGCGTCGTTTTCAGAGGAAGATAAATTAATTCTTTGGGGACCGACGAAAAACAAATTGTGGGTTTTAATATCAATTGTTTCTTAAGGAGACGAGGACGACATCGATGTTTCATAAAAAGAAAAGTGAAAAAATTAAGACATATAATTTTAAAATTTTAAAAATAATATTTTTAAATTTAATTTTAAAAGTTCGATTTTTTAAAAAATAAAAATATAAAATATGACTTTCTCGAGGGTAGTTGTCACGTGGGTATTATCGCACTAAACCACTATGTGGGCGTCGTGTCTTGCCCTTGAAACCACCCAAAATACACGAATAAGCGAAATCCTTTCGTTTATCTCACTTTCTCTTACGAGTAAACCTAACATTTATTAAAAAAAAGAATGTATAAACTCGCCACTTTCATGTTCAAGAACATCTTTTATTGGGATCAGACAAATATCTTAAAAGAACACAAGCGAGCTTTCTTTACGGGGTGGAATATGTCCCTATTTATTCTTTTTTTCAAGTTCGGAGATTGCCGCGGGGGGAAGAGCTTTCTAACCCAACCGAGCGGTTGGTCGCCCGTTTGTCTCTCGACTTCCTCTTCTCCCCAAATTGACGTCCGTTTCACCAAGCTGTCATACGACAAGCCAAGGCAATGTAATAGAACACGGTGCATGCAGAGGAAACACCGTCACTTAGCCCAATACTTACAGAGAACTGTGGCTTGCAATATAAGTCCTATAGTTTATCCCAGTTCGGAATGTTAGCCAAAGCTTCGTTCACCATCTTCGCATGGGTAACCTGCGATGACATTCCATTGAGAAGAAACCAGCCGAGTTCAAAATTGCTCCTACTATGTCATCCCAATGATTATTTGCACGTAGAGTCGTAACAGACTGGGGATTGGAAAGATTAACAGAAAATATTGTCAATCACGAGGTCTCGACAGGCCAGCAGAGACTGCAATGTGTATCAGCAAGCAGCATAGTTTCACTACATCGTCATATGTCTCCATGAAGACAAGTGACACGGTACGGAGTGAATTAATGTGTATAAACATTGGTTCAAAAGAAAACAATCCAATAACTCACCACACTCTCTGTAACTCCTGGGAGAGGCAAAGTTAGCTTTCTTGGTGCAGGTCCGCTTAAACGAGACCTCTTGTCAAACCGCCAATCCCGTATCTTACCATAGGTGAGTTCCCCCTGGAGAACTGTCATCGCTAGACACAAAGATAATGCCGATAAAAACCAAAGGAACTGCTGTAAAACTGTGATTGGTAGATGGAGAAGTATAGCTTATGCAGTGATTATGGCAAAACCAGAATATAGCATACCTTCATTTCGTAATCGCATCCATAGGTGTGTAATGGACGATGAACTTGTTATCAGTTTTCAGATCCCATGGAGGCTGAAGAATAAAACAAAAAACAAAAATGCCTTCATGATATTTGCAGATGAGTCCTAAATGTGATTAGAAAACGACAAGCGACAACTAAAGGATCAGAAGCAGAAGCGAGCAAAATCTAAATCAGAAAGGTCACCTGCAAGGCTGCAACATGAAGTCCTTGAGAAGAATATGTTGTACCCCGTGCAGAGCAGATGCTATAGGCATACCTTATGAAGAAGAAAACCCCTAGATCAGCTCAATGACAGGCACTAGAACAAGAAATAAATTAAATAGACTCATGAGCCGAACTTTTTTGGAGTTCTTTATCTTACATTTCGAGCACCCAGCCAAATGTTTTGTCGGTTTCGGGGTCCTCTTTCATCTTAATAGATACGTTCATCCACGTTGGCGCAATCATCTTCAGCATGTCCTACAAATCAGGGATCAATCCACTCACCATTAGGAGATACTCCCATTAGGAACAGCGTAAAGGGATCAGGTGGAAACTGGTATTTTCATGAGGAAAAAGAATCAATGGACAACCTATTGCTAGGTGTTCTCATGTCATTCATCTCACAAGATGACGTACTTTCTTAATAATGACAGAGGAATTCCCGCAGGGATCGACATTTGTGACCAGGCCTTTTTCTTCAGGATAGTATCTTCTGACGATTTTCTCGTTCTGATCTGGCCTGATGTAGAAAAAAGGAAAAGAAGCTGGGTATCGATCATCAGCCAAATTGGGCAAGTGTCTGACAAAGACATGATCAGGCTCAGCCATAAGTATGTACCTGCAGATTGAAGATAATATGGATCAGATTAATTTTCTAAAAGGCCAAACAACATCATGCTTGAAATTCCCACGGACTCACTCTCCCATGATTGTAGCCTTCTCCAAACACTGAACAAAAGCCCATGGCCTATTAAGAACAGCATATCCCTGGAAGAGAGAAACTTGCGTTTACTCTTGAACCATGGGTCAAGAAATGTGAGCCAAACTGTTGTATATCACAGAAAAACTGCTATTCTCTGTATTTTCGTGAACATAAACATATGCAAGAACTTAAAAAAGATGTTCTAAAGATCCAGAGCTTAAGCCTCCCACACAAGAAATAGAAAAAAGTAGATTCAGTCAGTGTTCATTGTTCAACTTGACCTTCAGGACAGTTCAAGTGCCGACAAAGAGAGTGGTGCACTTTCATCATCACTACAATTCAATTACCGACATTCAAAATAACTGATACAGCTTACCCTATCTTGGCCTTCTGGAAGAAGATCGACCACCACCATTGGAATCTCATCCATCAAGTTATCCGGTTTACCTGAATGCAATATTCGCGTGAAACCACCCATCTCAGAACCTGGAAGATCTTTCTGCCTCTTATACAAGTAGTACATGATCCTACACTGCCATTTGTTGTAAACAGCATCCGTGGCTGTCAGGGCCACATGGAAACGTGCCTTCGGGCGTTTCAATCTCTTCAGACTATGCGGCATCTCGACAAGAGGATCAGTCAGCAAGTAGTCCGTTTTCTCGTTCGCGGCCCACCTCTTGATTGCTCTATGGGGCATTACCATCGTCAAGAAATTATACAGGGCGAAGCAAAACCCAAGCAATATAACGACCAGCAGTACAGGGGATGTGATGCGTGGAGGAAGATGAGGATCAAGGCATCAGGGCGGCTGGAGAGCTGAGGGTGCGAAGGAAGAAGAAGAAGGGGTACGCTGGTAGTTAAAACTGTTATAATTAGTAGATAGGGCCGGGCTGGTTATTATTATTAATAGGCCGTTGTTAGTAGGCCCGTAAAAGAGAAATGAGTCTGTTAAAGGGGAAACGGGTACGCGCAGGGAAGTCAGTTAGTTTTCTGTGTAATCCCGAGGAGGGAAGGAAGGTTGTTAGTGAGGGGGGCTGCTGGGGCCTGGGAGGGGGAAGTTGGTTAGGGGGGTGTGGAGGAGAGAAGAAACTCGGGAGAGGGGTTCTGGGTGGCGATCGGAGGTTTGGGTGGTGGAAGGTGACGGAGGAGACTCTGTTCTTTTCATTATCATTGGGAATACCAAGAATCTACGCATCAGGATGCCTTCGACATGGCCTTTCTCTCAACCATTGTCGAAACAACTAAATCCCCCTGCTTCCTCCGCCTCCTCCTGTTTATAATCAGTGACAAGAACACCAGCTTCAACAAAGCCGAAGCAACTGCAGGCACAAATCATGGGGAAGTCATACAAATGGCGGCAGCACCCAAGAAAAAAAAATGAATCCGAACAAGAAACATTGGAGACGGAATTAGCAATACTCAATGAAAAAAGGAAAAAAAAAAGAAGAAGAAGAAAGGACTCGCATTCAATGGATTATGCCCATCGGGCACCACCCGCTGCCTCCGACAGAAAGTCAAACATGCGATGCTCAAAAATCAAGAGAGATGCCATAATCCAGTCCGTCCCTTCAGTCATGCTTCGTCAGGGTGACAAGCGGCGAAGACCAGCCAAGTCAAGTAAACACGAAAAGGGGAAGAAAAAGGAAGGGATCGTCGTCATCGTCACCAACGCGAACAATTTCGCTCTTTAGGCAGAGGAGAAGGATGGTTCTACGCGAGGGTTATTAGTAACATTATTGAGTTTAATTTCCAAAGAATTCCATATATTAATTTTCTCAATTTTCATGTAATACCGAAGAAAGAGTGAGTACCAATATTTAACAAATTTTAAAAAATTATTACAGACAAATTGAGAGACGTCTACATATCAAAGGGTTCGGTAAGTAAACGTCAAAAGACGTGTCTACATTTCACCCTCACAGAGTATTAGTATAGTCCCTTGTACGCTTACATCTGGGCCCGATCTGGCAAATAATGGATCGGTTCCGATATTAGAAACCATTGACCCTACACAATAATCTACACGATGCCAACAGAAACTCGGCTGCCAGACAGTCCCGCACCGGCCATTACAATCTCAGTAAGCGCACATTTTCTGGAAGTTTAACGTAGAGGATTACATTTCCCCGCATTCCGCGATGACGCATGCCAGTTTAGGCCTGTTGTTTGGTCCAGTAGCGACATTTTCGATCTTCCTCACGGTCAGAAGACCATCCCCGAGCACCCTCTGCAGGAAATATGGCATGAGTTTTCAGGAAGACAAGACGAGAGAGACTGTTAATTCGTGAAATTGATATGATGCAGGCAAATATAGTACGAAAATTATTGGGGAGACTGGCTTGTCCATACCCCGAATACTACATGCTTGTTGTCAAGCCAGTCACACTTTGCACAAGTTATGAAAAACTGCAGCATGAAACACCAAATGAATCTTTAGTGAGATAGAAAGCGGGGAAGAGAAGGGTGAGAGAAGAAGAGTCACCTGACATCCATTGGTATCAGGTCCGCTGTTTGCCTGGTAGGGAGACAAAGTTAGTGATGGTCAGTAAGAGCAGACAATAAATAAAAAACTAGCAAAACTCGCCATTCCATTTCAATGAACAAATACATCATAGTTATGATTCTAAGATGATTGAATGGGATGCACCGGCTAAGTCTGACAAAACAGAAGAAAAATTTTCTTGCCGGACATTTCCCCAGATCGACATAGGCCTGATTCGCAGCAAGAAATACCAGGAAGTATGAAAACCACAAGATCCAAGGGGATGTCAAACTGAAGAACAGCGGTAAAATGGCAACGCATTCGTATGAGATGCCGTGCTATTAGGACATATAAAACTAAGAGAAAAAAACATTCGGCGACCCAAAGAATGAGGTATGCCTGATTTAAAGCAAGACAAACAAAAACAAAATTAGACACCAAGTACATAGATATCCATGCTTCGAGACAAGTCACCATAGACAAGAGGCCAGGGCCGGTATGTTTGGCCACAAAATTCTCATCGTCGAATTTGTGGCCGTATATTGACTGGCAACCGCTTCCATCGCCCTGAAAACCATCACGATATGTTATCACAAAGGGAATAGCCAATGGGAGGGACGAAAAAGAAGGAACCAGACAGCATATGCCCTCAAACCTTAACAAAATCGCCGGCTTGGATCATAAAGTCCTTGATGACCCTGTGGAACTGGCATCCTTTATACCCAACAGGTAGGCCGGCCTTTCTGCCAATTTAACACGAAGACACAACATCCATCATCCAGAAGAGTTTCAGACGGAAAACTAATCACAAAAATTCAACGCAACAAGCCCCGGACGAACAGAGAGGCATTCGTTCCTTACCTGTACTCCCCCGTGCAGAACTGCCTGAGAAAATGAGGCACCGCAACACAATCAGCTGACACCAGAACCGACCAATACAGAAACCCTAACAACAGAAGCAATGATAGAAGAAGGCGCAGAATATACAGACCTGAAGTTATCGGCGGTCTTGGGAGCGATATCGGAGAAGAGCTCCATCTTGATCCTGCCGGCCGGGATCGACCCGATGGTGACGTCAAAGAACACCACGGGGTTCTTTGGATTCGGCGGACGCACATGCCACTCAACCCCGCCACCGCCACTTGCCGTCATCACCACACCTCTTCGCCTTCTCCAGCTGCAGTCCTCTCCTGCTCGAACCGGAGGGGGAGGGAAGAGGAGGAAGCACACAGTTGCTGCTAGCCCTAACTCCGGCCCATCCCAACAGGCCCATTAAAACGTGTGTATCAAGTAGGCCCAATTAACCTTTTTAACTGTCAAACGTTGCGGAGGTGGATAAGTTTAGTTCTTTATTAATCGGTCATTCTTAAATTTAGTACTACTTTATTGCTTAATTACTGAATTTCGATTTTTATAATTTAACATTAGGGTTTTAAGACGCATGATGTTTAATATTTGATTTTTACTATTTAACATTTAGTGTTTAGTGCTTAAGATTTAGATGTAGGATTTAATGCATAGTGTTCACATTTTAAGGATTATGGTTTAGAATTTAAGGCTTAATTTTTATAATCCAGGATTCAATATTTCGAATTTCTAAAAATATAAAGCTATAAAATAATTTAAAAAAAATGTATCATAATTGAAATGATCTTGACCGACCTGAATCCGTATTTTTTGCCATTTAAAGAAAAAGGTAGGGGGGGGGGGGAGGAAGAAGAAGCATTTGGTGTGGGGGTGGGGGATTCGGACATCAGATCTCGACGGCACCCCCTCTCCCTCAAAAGGAAGAAGCAGACAGAGGAGGGCTAGGTTTTAAAAAGGCTTGTCTGTGCTGTGTGGCGTACTACTCTACTACTCCCTTATTCTATTCCTATTCCCGTCTCTTCTTCTGCACAACGGAAGACATTAAATCATCTGGTCTCCTGCCTCCTCTGCCCCTCCTTCAACGGACAGGAAAGTAAAAATGGTTTACGTTGTGGAACCTCCTACTGGGGTGTGCCTGGGGGATGGGATGGGGAATGAATCCCATTACAGACATACATCATCGAAAGGGCATGGTGTATAGGAGTGACAAAAGGCACAGTTTTTGCAGAGGCAGGGTGTCTGTGTGTGTTGAGGAAGGAGGAAGGATAATCATTCATTTTTCCAGTTCCACGTTTAAACCCCTCCTCCAAATATCCCTCTCCACAGGTGGGGTGGTACGATTACTACGAGTGATGCCGTGTCCTGTTTTTGGTCGTGAAACCTGAGGTTGAGTGGTGTGTTGGGTGATGGGGACAGAGAGGGGCTCTGCTCTGTTCTGTTCCTTATTTCCTTTTGGGTGTTTTGCCCTGTTTCTGGTATGCGCCGCCCGATTGTCCGAACCCCCCCAAAAAGCACGTCAAGGGGAGAGGGGAGGGCTCTCTGCTCCCCTAACCCTCCCAGTCCCACCTACTTTCTATGTTAACTCCTTACCACCCAACACAAACACAACATCTAATAAATCCTCTCCTCCCCAAAGAAAAACGTGACGAGGAACGAGACGTGTTATAACGAGGCAAAGGACAAATCTCCTCTGCTCTTCCACTCTCCCTCAGAACTCCCTTTTTGCCTTTTTACCATTTTGGGACCATAGATCACCCATTTCCGACAATCCCCCCCCCCACCCAAAAATTATAATGCAAGTTTCACTGCGATGCAAAAGGTATTCATTGTTGATAATGTTATATTATTACTTATTAGGAACCAAATCCCCGGTTATTCGTTCCCTCCCCCCCCCCCCAAATTTCGGGGGCTCAGACATGAAAAGCATACAACTTTTTGTTTTTGTGATGGTGGTGGGCTTTGAGAAATGCGCTTCTTTTCCCCTGTCAATAGCACAGTGTGACATATATACACACAAATGAAGTCCTTATCCGGACGAGTTGACCTCCTGGACTAAAAGAGATTGGGTCACGAAGAAAGATTAGTGTTATTAACACCCCCTCAATTATTTGATAGCGAGGGGGGGGGGGGTGCCCCATCCCATGCCATGACCCTGTGTTCTTCCTCTCCTCCCCACATTTTGTTCATTATTGGTGGGTTTGAATTATGGAGGGGGGTCGAGGTGATGAGATCGTCGGCCAATAAATCTGAAAGGCCTTGGAAATGTAAATGTACCCACGCCCCACCCCCACCACCACCACATCATGGCTTGACATAATGTTTTTTTTGTCTTTAAAATGAGATTTAGATTAGCATATCATCTTCATCGGTCAATGGAATATGGGAGTGAGTTGCCCCCCATTAAGGCAGGCTCCCCTCGCCCACAACACAACTTGGTTATCCCGACACACTAATAGTAATAACGATGCATAATTTTTAATCAGCCAAAATTTTACGAGGCCCGAAAGATGCGACCCGGGGGGGGGGGGATTTGGAGACCCTTTTTGTTTAAGGCTTTTTGACGACTTCTACCATCGAGACCTTGACTTCTCCTCAACGAGGTAGAAATGTGAGGGCGGCACGACGAGCTCTTACTTGGGCATCGTCCTATCCTTCCTTCTCCCTCGACAACTCCGACTTTAGTTGAGATATTTCTAGAGGAAGAACCAAACCATTTGTCGTGAAACAAGGCCTGCCGACGACTGCCCAACAGAACCGAAGAAGGGTTGGTTTTTAAGGGTTGAGTTAGAAGAAGATAAGCCACAGCAGAATGTTATTATTATTATTATTATTACATGTCTAGGAATAAATGGAGGGGGTGGTTTTTTCATGGGATAAGAGAAAAGGTAGGATCCCCCCCACGAAAAGGGCGACGAGGTTTCAGTTCCACCTTTTTGTTCTGTTCTTGTTTGGTTTGGTTTGATTTTATCCCCATCATCAGAGAGACAGAGAGAGAGAGGTAATCCCCAAAAAGAGATAACCAACGACGTGCATTGGGAAGACGTGGTGGTGGTGGTGTCCTTTATCCCCCAGATGGCCGAGGTGTTGTTTTGGCTGTCCATATCTTTTATCCAAATATGGCATCGTCCCCAACCTCTCCTCGGCCATTCCGTGTTGTGCTAAAACCCTTTATTGTCTTAATCCAAAAAGAAAAAAATGAATCGCCGAGTTTATTATTACAGCGACAACTGTCTGTCTGCCGTAGGTTAACGTCCCCCCGGGGAACAGAAAAAGAAAAGGAAATAGGAAAAAGAGATCTCTCCTCCTCTGGTGTTTTCTTTCTCCTCCGAATCTTACAACCCCCGACCACCAAAAGAAAAAAAATCCCTGTTTTCTCTTATTGAAGAACGTGGTTGTTGTTGTTGTTCTGTGGATGATTTGTGAGGAACCCATATCGGAAAAATCGATCCTTTATTTGTGTCCGGGGAAGGCGATTTGATGCATATTCATGGTGGTTGTCGCTGGGGGAGGTGGAGATATAGACGTTGAGATGAACAAAGAGCAGGTCCACGGGGCCAAGGCCTGGGAGGCGTCCGTCAGGAAATCGCAGGCCGCGTCGGCCACCAGGAGGCGGGGGAATGGCATTTTCGGTTCGGTTTCGGTTGCCCACGTCGACGATGAAGACGGCGAGGGAGACGTCAATGCCGCCTCCGACGAGGTTTACCACGCCGAGAAGCTGCTTTCGAATGGGGACTACTACACCGGGGAATGGTCTGGGAGGTTGCCTCATGGTCACGGGAAGTATCTTTGGACTGACGGGTGTATGTACGTTGGGGAGTGGCACAAGGGGAGGACCATGGGAAAGGGGAAGTTCTGTTGGCCGAGCGGGGCGACGTACGAGGGTGATTTCAACAATGGGTTCATGGACGGCACGGGGACGTACACCGGTCCGTCGGGGGATTCTTACAAAGGCTCATGGACGATGAACTTGAAGCACGGCCAAGGGACCAAGAGTTACGTGAACGGCGACCTGTACGAGGGGGAATGGCGACGGGGTTCGCAGCACGGTCACGGGCGGTACCAATGGAGCAACGGGAACTGTTACATCGGACAGTGGAAGAATGGGGTGATTAATGGGAATGGCACGATGATATGGAGTAACGGGAATCGGTATGAGGGGTTCTGGGAAGACGGCGTGCCGAAGGGAAACGGGACTTTCCGGTGGGTGGACGGGAGCTGTTATGTCGGGTTTTGGAGCAAGGACCCGAAAGAACAGAGAGGGACGTACCATGCCGCGGACACGCCTGCCGGCAATGACGCGGGTTGGGATCCTCAGACTGTTTTCGATGTGGATTTGGGCGAGTGTTTGGTTTCTCCGGCCGAGAAGGTTTCGGTGTTGCCCTCGCAGAAGGTGTTGGGCAAGGAGGTTGGTGGGGATGTTTTGCCAAAGCAGTCACATCGGGAGCCTTCGAAAGGAGAGAATGAATCTCTAAAGCCCCCCAGGAAATCTTCAGGGGATACTGAAGACAGGGGCGAAGGGTTCGGAAGTGTACAAAAAGAGGACTGTAATCACGCCGGAACGCCCACGAGGCACTGGCAGCTCAGGATACGTCCGGTTAAGCGACAGGGTGAAATAATATCAAAGGGTAACAAGAACTACGAGCTGATGCTGAATCTGCAGCTGGGTATCAGGTAATTGGTTCCGAATCTGTATTGGAGTTTCGTTTACGTTCATGAACTGGATGTTGATTTGCTGTTAAGTTGTGAGGACCTTGATTTAGCTTAGACAGCGAAATTCAGTCGGCAAAAGATGCAGATGACTATGTTCCCGTATTTGACTGGTTGATGATAACGGATTGATGGTGGTGTTACGGTTGCAGACATTCAGTTAGCAGGCCGGCACCAGCCAACACGCTTGATCTGAAGCCTTCTGCCTTTGATCCTAAAGAAAAAGTATGGACGAAATTTCCGCCAGAAGGATCAAAGCACACGCCACCTCACCAATCTTCCGAATTCAGATGGAAGGATTACTGTCCAGTTGTTTTCAGGTCAGGCAGGGCCCATCCCTATAAGCCGCCATTCACCCAGATGAATCTTTCCCCCATCGAAAGTTGCTGATATATGTATTTCGCAGGAGTCTTAGGAAATTGTTCATGATTGACGCGGCTGACTACATGATTTCGCTCTGTGGAGATGATGCTCTCCGCGAGATTTCATCTCAAGGGAAAAGCGGCAGCTTCTTCTACTTGACGAACGATGACCGGTACATGATCAAGACCCTCAAGAAAGCAGAAGTAAAGGTGGGTTCTCCTAGAAAGCTTTGCTATCATTGAAGGAGCACTCGTCTTCTTCAATTTTTTGTATGCTAAACATGTGTCTTGACGAATTGCAGGTGCTGTTAAGGATGCTGCCTACCTACTATAAGCATGTCCGGAAATACCAGAATACCTTGCTCACAAAGTTTTTTGGTCTTCACTGTGTAAAATTGACCGGTGCCATTCAGAAGAAGGTAATGGATGAATCACCGCTTCGTGGGAAAAGCTGCAAGTCGATGTCTGGTGCGATGAGTTCTAACCAGTGATTTTGCAGGTGAGATTCATCATCATGGGAAACCTTTTCTGCTCTGAGAACCCTATCCATCGGTGCTTCGATTTGAAAGGTTCATCTCACGGTCGTGTTACGGAGAAGCCTGAGACTGAGATCTACGCTAGCACTACCCTCAAGGACCTTGACTTGAACTTCTTGTTTAGATTACAGAAGTTGGCTTTCCAAGAGTTTCGCAGGTAAAGCATGCCCAAATTCAGCCGGAGCATGGTCTAAGTGCTATCGTTCTTGAAGAGGTTCACCAACCAATGCTTTGCTTCCATCGGATGCAGACAGGTGGACAGGGACTGCGACTTTCTCGAGCAGGAAAGAATAATGGACTACAGTCTTCTCGTGGGTCTTCATTTTCGGAACATAGCTTATGAGAAGGATCTGATCATGGCCAAGCCAAGTGGTTCTCGAGCACACACAGCGAGAGGTTACTCCCAATTCATCTTGAATGTTGATCTAAACGCTCTTTTATGAGACAATTTTGCTGATTAGCTCGTTAATAAATGCTGCGCAGATAATCACGGCGTTGCGGCAGATCAAATCCCCGACTCTTCCAGGTAAATTTCTGTTACGGTGTTCAGCAAGTTTGAAAGGGAAAACAACTTCGCTCGAGCATCATTTGTTTCATTTCAACAGGCCTTTGGGAGTGAACATGTGGGCTCGAGCCGAACTGACGGAGAGGCGCAGTAGCGAACTTCAGCTGGTAGGAGAACCGACGGGGGAGATGTACGATGTCCGTATTTTCTTTGGGATCATCGACATCTTGCAGGACTATGATATCAGCAAGAAGCTCGAGCACGCTTACAAATCAATGCAATACGACGCCACCTCAATCTCAGCCGTTGACCCAAAACAGTACTCAAGGCGGTTTCGGGATTTCATTTTTAAAGTATTTGCCGAGGACTCGTAGTTTCAGGTGGTTGGGAGTGCAGGTGGACATGTGCTGGCCCGGGAGAAGATTCCCAGTCCGGCGGCTTGCATCTGCGTCTCTTAGGAGACCTTTTACCGCGTCTGCAACCCGAGAAGATGGGTCCGATCATAGCCGGTCTTCTACTGGCTAGTTTTCGCCAATCCGATTAGGTTAGAGAGGGATGTTCCGATTTTGTACATTCATTGTGAGAAGCCACGCGGTTAGGGGTCGTCGACGAGGGCTTTAGGAGATTGTACAGCTTATCTACAAGAGAGGAGATGAGATCCTTGCACATGCTAATTACTAATGCCTTGGATATACTTCGAGAGCTGCTTGCGATACAACAAACAGTTAACAGGTTAACAGTTAGGAGGAATGCTTTGGATTCCTCTTTTTGACAAACAGAGAAGAGGGAGTTTATCGAGTATTTATTACAGAGTTTGCTTCGAGTTGTAATAATAACTTTGGACATGGGCAGAAGGCAGATTAAGACATCATCATGAAAGAAAAAACTAGCACCAGCCTAAAGATGACGTACCTAGAGAATGGTAAGATTCATGGGACTATAGATTCTTAAGTACGTTGATGTTTTGTTATTTTTAAACGGACGTTCCTTACGGTGTCCGAACGTCATTGCCGACTAGGCTGAAACATCGATTGATGGGGTTGGCGTCCGCAGCCGATTGGGTTCTTGCTGCCCTGATGGTGACTGTGGCCTGGTAGATGATCTCAACTGCATCGTTGCTGATCACAGTCACCCCGATGCACCCGAACACTACAGGCGTTGAAAGGATTGTCACCAAGACGGGACAAACTCAAGTGGAACCACGTTGGGCCTCTTAAAGTCATCGTTATACAACTAATGGAAGAAAGATAAAATTATCAGGGGGAGAGGAAGACGATGTCGCGGAGGTTGAGAATGTTGAGATGGTCAGTCCCCGGGGGAGGGGCGGTGAGTGGGTTTGGGGCGAAGAGGTTTTGGGGCCGCGGCTTTCTGATGGCCATGCAGAAAACAGAGGACTCTGTTTTTTCCTAGACAACGACGACGGTCTGAAGGGAAAACGTACAGCGGGGTGATGATTATACAATTACAAAATGAAAATAATATAACTTCATTGTATTTATCAAGATCGGATACTCTAATATACTCAGATACTAGTATGATTAATTTTGTCTAAAACGGGGGCCTACTACTAATACTGTTACTAATACTAATAATATGTGCACACGCAATGGGTTGTCCGCGCTTCTTACCATCATGTTCCTGCACATTGCTAGGACATTCACTAAAAGATACGGAAGTCGTGGTCCCTTGGCGGCCGAGCACGCCAAATGCGACTAAGTAAGAATATGATGGGATCAATCAACCAACCCAGATCATTCCATCTTGACAGCCACTCGAACACACCAGAGAAAATGACCATGGCCGGAAGTATGGAATCATTAGTAGGTAGCTTGGTGAAGGAATATGATGTAAGCCCATCTCGTGTGAGATCCAATCTGAGTCCACCGAGGCCTTGGCCAGTTTTGTCGTCTTGGTGACGATTTGTTGAGGGGACGATGGTGCTCGTCGAGGCCACAGGGTCTGGGAACCTCGAGAAGGGCTTCACCATGGTTCTGCTTTATTCCCCAGGAAATATCTGACCTGGGATGGCTGGCCCCAGCCTTCCTCCATCATTAACAAATTAAGACGTACCATCAGCTTCTCCCCGGCATCTTCCTCCATGCTACTCTGTGGATCGCTAGGCCTACCGGGAGATGGTACCTGATAGTACATCACAGATCAGGCGACATAAGATTGATCGTAATTCAGTTATTCAGTAAAGTAGGGGTTGAAGAGACTACGATTAGCAAAACTGCAACAAATGATAGGCAAAGTCCACCTTTCTCTTCTGGTACGAGCTGAGATGCTGTAGAGCCTGCTCATAGAAACCACAATGATAGAGAAGTATGGCATAGTCCCTTGATTCTCTGGGATCAACATCGAGGAGGATAAGACGCTCGCATGCTGCATGAAAGTCATTTGGCCGCAATACAAATGCCTTAAACTTTAAAAGAAGTTCAAGGAAGAACTAGAACCGTCTAACATAAAAAATTCAGAAGACAGACCTGCTAATGCACGCCTCATGTCCCCTAGACGAACTCCAGTCCAAATACCTCGTTCAAGCCTATGATGAGCGGCCTTCGTGGATGCAAGCTGAAACGCACTGTGCATGACCTCCTTCAGATGATGCATGCCAAATTTAAACTCTGATAACCATTAACCTTGTAAACAACTGCCATACCTAGATTCCCCGATGCCCGACTGATCACCACAATTAGCAGCATTTGCAGCCCTTAGGAATAGACTCTCGCTGCGGTTGCTTTGAAATGGCCAAAAAGCAGTCTTCAGATCTGTCAACATCTACAAAGAAAACAAACTCAGTAAACATCAAGTTACAGAGAAAGAGCACAAGTTCACGATAATGCAGGTGGAATGCATTTCACCCAACTTAAGAAGAAATTCTACCAAAAAGGAGCCAGACTGAGTTTTAGTAAGTGATCGCGAACTGCCAAATGTAGGACAGTAAGAATCTGGACTGGATTAAGCTGAGAAGAAACGAGTACTATTCCCAAAGAAAGAATCCAAGAGCAGTCTTTCTGGTCATGCAATGAAGACAATTTACCTGGTGGAGTAAAGCCTCAGATGTCAATACATGTTGCTGATCAACCTCCTTGCCTTTTCTTTTATCGTATCCTCTGGGAAGACTTTCCAAATCATGTGGAAAAAATATCTCTGCATCGAAATTCACAATTCCCCAAAGCCTAAGCATCTTCAAGATTTCTGAGTACAAAAGCGAAAGCATTGTTGCTGAGCCCGAACGATGCGTCAAAACCTGATAAAGCCATCAATAGGAAAATAAGTCAAATGGATAACTGCCTCCCAACTTATTAAAGGGAGCTGAGACTATGATTACCGAATGCAGATAGAGAGCACGAGGTTCTAGGAGGCCCCTTGCGTTGCTTCTGTGAAAACCCTGATGAATTTGTTGCTTTCAGTAACAATGCACAGAATTCTCTCACAGAACCATATTTTGGCGATAACGTGAAACGCCAAGTAAACTGGTTAGAGAGCAAACTAACAGACAAGTACTGAAGAGATACCTTCTTTGCATACAAATAATCTTCCACACTATTCAAGAACTTCTGTGGTGCCGACAGATATGCAGACTCAAAATGGGGGCAATAGCCCATGGAGAGATCATCCAATCGATCTATGAAAGCATCAACGGGCAGAGGAACTGACGAATGCGAAACTACGGAATCGTCCTCCGCCGCTACATAGAGCGCCGTTCGAGCCAAGTCAACAGCCCGGTTGATGCTTATGCTCGTCCCTCTTTCAATGTTGGACAACCTACCAATCTGGGCACAGAAGTCGCCTCGAGCAGCCTATGCACAATACGAGGCACGAATCAATCCCTTCCACTTGCAACAAGAAAATTAGACAATTCAATCCTTTCCGACAGGCCTACCCCGAATTACACAGAAACCAAAGCCAAGAATGGGAATTTCACCCTCCCCGACAACAAACAAACAAAACCCAGGAACGAGGAATCACCCTGGCATGCGAGGTGTCAACGCCGGATGAATCTAGAGCGTCGTGGAGCACCAAATCGGGATCAACCCTGACGCTGGCAGGGGGAGGATCACCTTCCGACGAGCGACAACAAACAACCGGACGCGACGAAGATGATCGTAGGGGAAAGGAGGGACGTCGCTTCGTCTGGGATCCGGGGGCCACTAATTGCTTCCATGGGGCGGAAGAAGAAGCCCGGGGTAGCGAAGGGCCCACCCCTGCCGTTAAGGAAGCCATTATTACAGCGTCCGAACAAAAGACTGAGGTTCAGAAGGACGTTCGCAGCTGGGCAGGGCAGGACATCCACCAGTGTCCCCTGCTAGAGGGAGAAGATATTATGGCTGCCTTAAGCCGCTTACAGTTCCGGGGCTTCCTCCTGGATCTCATTGTCTCGGCCCAGTCCGAAAGTCCTAAAGCCCCACGTTCCTGCAATCGAATCATCATCCTCCTTGTTTGATTTTTAGTGGTCCCTGTGGTGGATTCCGGCAGCAGTGAGGCCTTGGAGTATCTGGATCCGACAAGTGAGAGCAGCTACAGGATCTGGACATTTTACTACCAACCCCTTTATCCATCATTTCCTCAGATGTTACGCTTCGAACCTCATAATCACTGGGACTACTTCAAGCCCTGCCCCGGATGACAGACAGGTCACAACCTCTTGAGAAAGATCAAAGTTGTGCTCCTCTTCCCCCATTTTCGTAACCCAGCTTTCTCGAGGGAATTTGGTTGTCAACCTTATTACTGTTTCCTTTGAACTTGTATTCGAATTGTAACTTGCTGTTGGGTTTTTCACACGCAAACATAGTAACGACAGAAGAGAAGTACTACTACGGTGCGGACGAAGGATGACTATTGCAACGCCTGGAAACAAGCCAGAAATTGTGGAGTTGTTGGCTTGATGTATTCATTCCCTGATGTGTTCCAAAAATTTTCCAAATCACTTGTTTAAGAAACAAGTGAAATTATTTCCAACTCTGGCCGAACACTACTTAACCCATTAACTAGATACATGGGCCGAATCATTATTTGCACGAAAGGCCCATAACCTTTTGCAGTTCAATCGGGATCAGGACCACATATATAAATGGCCTATTCGGACGAGGCCCTCGCCGGCGGCCGTTCATTCCCCGCCACTCCCATCTTTTAACGCTTTTCCCGCTCGGGCGGCGGGGAAGTAAAGTAATCCCAGGGTGAGGAAGGAAATAATAATTAGGGTTTTAGGGGTACTCCCGTCGGAATTAGGGTTTCGTCACCATTCCGATCGCCAAAGATGATGTACGGAGATCCTCACCCCCATCAACAGCAGCATCAGCCTCCGCCGCAGCAGCAGCCGGGCGGCGATTTCTACAGGGGCCAGCCTCCCCCGCCGCCGATGATGAGGCAGCCGTCGGCTTCGTCCACTAATATGAATCCAGATTATCACCACCCTCCCGGTGGTCCTCCTCATTCCCATCCTCATCCTCATCCCCATCCACATCCCCCTTACGATGGTGCGGTCCTCTCTTGCTCTCGCCTGCGCGATGTCTAGCTTGCCGTTAGGGTTGAATGAAGTATGCTTTGAGCTTCGAAAGAACGACGGCTTCTTCCGTGTGTTAGTTAGCATGAGGCCGATGTAAGTGTCGTTGGGGATTCTTCCTTGACAAGTTTTGTTTTTTGATCCCCAGCACATCCTGACAGTTATGGTGCGAAAAGAATGAGAAAGCTCACTCAAAGAAGAGCGGTAGACTATACTAGCACCGTGGTGCGGTACATGCAGGTAATGAAAAAAGGGGTGGCTTGAGTTTCAAGATAACAGCTCTATTTTTATTTATTTCTTTTTTTCCTATTGAGATGCCATTTTTCTATTGTTATTAGTTGGTTTCACATTCGTGGCCATGGAATTGGAGAAGTTCTTTGTTTCTGGCAATGAATTGTTTGCATCTATCTTTTAACAGATTCGGATGTGGCAGCGGGATTCACGAGACAGGACCGTGTTACAACCTACACCAGCGGCAGCAATTGATGTCGAGAGTTTACATTATCTATTTTCTTTATGCACTGTACTGTATGCAATTTTTTCCATTACTTGAATTTTCAATTATTTTATGCAGCTGTTGCCTGCAGTTGCATACTCTGATAATCCATCTACAAGCTTTGCCGCGAAATTTGTTCATACATCGGTCAATAAGAATCGCTGTTCCATAAATCGGGTTCTGGTAAGATGAATTACCCTATGCCAGTTGATGTCTCAATTGCCATAAAAGTTGGCATGTTTAGCCTCCTTTTCTTCTAAGATCTGTTAGGCTTCTGATTTACTTTACTTTCTAGCTACGTTGAATGGAACATGAATTATTTTGTCTGGAAACCTTATAACATGTCGAGGAATGACTTAAGTGTGGAGGTTTTATATAAATCATCACATGCACACAAACCTGTATAGACGTGGTCTCTGTTGTATCTTTTTCTGGCAAAGCATTTTTTTAATCTTCTGACCAGGTTCTTCTTTTGCAGTGGACCCCTACTGGGAGACGTCTCATTACAGGTTCCCAAAGTGGTGAATTTACTCTTTGGAATGGTCAGTCCTTCAACTTTGAAATGATTCTCCAGGTACAGGCACTTCCTTCCAGTTGTTGAACCTGAATCTTTGGTTGAATGTTAGTATCCATACGTTATTTGGGTAATTATATGTTGTTTAGGCTCATGAACGAGCAATCAGGTCTATGGTGTGGAGCCATAATGACAACTGGATGATTTCTGGCGATGATGGTGGTTCAATAAAGTAAATATATTGTCGATTAATTCAGTGTTTTTTATTAAGGTTTGATTGTGGAGCAGTTATTTTAATCATTCTTCTCTAGGTATTGGCAGAATAATATGAATAATGTCAAAGTCAATAAGTCTGCTCATAGAGAATCAGTACGTGACCTGAGGTTAGTGTTCACTGTTTTTTTTCTTTATTTCTTATAAAGAAGCAATACATAAATTCACCTCTGCAGCTTCTGCCGGACGGATTTGAAATTCTGTTCCTGTTCTGATGATACAACTGTTAAAGTGTGGGATTTTGCTCGCTGCCAAGAAGAGCGCTTGTTAACTGGTAATGTGCCCAATACATTTTAGCTTTAACATGTCATCTCGTGGTTATTTATCTGCTAACTGCCCAGTGTAACTCGATATCTTTTTGGTGGCGGCTTGAACTCAGGCAGGTCATGGTTGGAATGTGAATTGTGTTGATTGGCATCCGGAAAAATCTTTATTGGTTTCAGGTCTTAATTCTTTCTCAATTCATTAGATAAGAAGAAAATTTCTTTCTTTTGATTCTTTTCAATCTTATCGATGTTTTGGATTCATATTAGGTGGTAGGGATAATCTTGTAAAGTTGTGGGATGCAAAGTCTGGAAGAGAGCTTTGTTCATTGTATGTTCATCTTCTTTTACTTATCACCTTTTGCATGCTATATTCTGCCATTCTAAGAAATTGTTTATTTTGAGCAGCCATGGTCATAAGAACAATGTACTCTGTGTCAAATGGAACCAAAATGCAAATTGGATCTTAACTAGTGGGAAGGATCAAATAATCAAGGTAATTAATGTTTTCTTGGGCCTTGTCATTATAATGATGACCTTTTTCAGATATATATTCTCAAACCTTTGTTTCTAGCAGATTGAACGGTTTTTTCGTCCACTGGGTTTGAGATGTAATTTCTTTATTGTAGCTTTATGATATAAGGGCCATGAAGGAACTCGAATCATTCCGTGGTCATCGAAAAGATGTTACAAGTAGGTGATCATGCGCTTTTGTTGCGTTTTCGTTTTTACTTGTGAGAGTTCCTTTTTTGTGAGCTATGGGGGACTAATTTATTGATAAAAACAGTCAAGGAACCTTTTCTTTCATGAATAGACGAAAGCGTCCTGAAATTTTGAAAATTTTAAATGGAGAATTCTTTTTATTTGTTTGGTAATGGGTAAATGGAGAATTTAGATCTTCCATGCTCTGGCTTTGTGATGTTTTTCTATTCAAGAGTTCCTAGTTTCCATGTTCAAGGTCTAAATTGTGCGTAGGTTGGATTGATAAGAGCTTCTTATGAACATATGGGTCTTGATGCAGAGCTGAGAACTCATGTTTTAGTAATTTTTGTTTCGTAGTTTTTCCTTTTCTGTAATTCGTCACTGGCTCAGTGGTGTACTAGTCATTTTTTGTATTGTTACTCAACTTTTTGCCTAGTGTAGAATCTCTGGAGATTGCTTGATTGTTTATAATCTAGTCTTACTTTTATATACATTTATAAATTGATTGGGTCAAACGTGACTTACTTATTATGAATTATCAGCATTGGCTTGGCATCCATTCCATGAGGAGTACTTTGTCAGTGGGAGCCATGATGGAGCTATCTTCCATTGGCTAGTGGGGTAATTTTTCCCCAGTAAATTTTTCTTTTGTTCTGTTTGCATGTAATCATATTGTATCCCAGCATCTTTTGTTCCTTTTAACTTTGATTCCTTCTTGCAACCTGAAAATCCCAATCAGGCATGAAACACCACAGATTGAAATATCAAATGCTCATGATAACAATGTCTGCGATCTTGCATGGCATCCCATTGGCTATTTACTCAGCAGGTACTGTGGATTTTCTTCATTGTCTCCTTTACGGTGTATTTTTGTTAAGGAGTTTATTCGGGTATATTGTCTGTGGAAGTCTTGCTAATAGTCTTTGCCAAGTTTATGTGTGCCTGTTATCTGGTGGTTCTCTTTGAAAAATTGTTCTGTCTGTTAGCTAATCGGATTAAGGATTATATTGCAGTGGTAGCAATGACCATACTACAAAGTTTTGGTGCCGAAATAGACCTGGTGATACTGTTCGGGATAAATTTAATCCAGGCCCAACTCCAGGTTCTATATTCTGGTTTTCCTTTTATATTTTATCCAAGCAGATAATTCCGCGAAATGCCATTTGTTTAGATGTCAGTCTGGTTAGCTATGATTTGGAACTTATGTTATTTAATTCTAGTTGTGTATGGCATTTCGATTAGCTATGATCTGGTTAGCTTTTAAATAACTACATCTATTGAACATTTTTTTAGGATATGGTGAGCAAAACCCTAATATCTTTAGCCGCATGCCTGGTGCTTTCCCTGCACCGGATGGGTCAGCAACTCCGGGACCATTTGGTGGTGGCTTGTCACGAAATGAAGGGACAATACCTGGTATTGGAATTGCCATGCCGTTGTCTATTCCATCCCTGGACTTCTCTTCTCAGGGAGATCAGAAGCCTTCTCTGCCTTTAGGAGCTCCTCCTCTACCTCCTGGTCCGCATCCTTCTCTCCTGGCACCAAATCAGCAGCCTGCTTTCCAGCAAAATCCCCAGCAAATCCAACAACAGCAGCCATTTCCTCAAATGGCTCCAATGCCGATACCTCCTCAGAGCATGCCTCAATTACAGCCGCCATCTCATTTACCTTTGCTTCCCCATCCTCATCTATCACGTCCTCCACCCCAGATGCCTTCTCACAACATGGCTTCTCCCATGCCGATACAATCATCAGGGACACAACATGCTCAGCAAGTTCCTGGTGCTCTGGTAGATCCTCTTGCTTGTTGCCGTCAACCTTTTAGCTTCTTATTCATGGACTGGTGTCTTTATCTTCCACGAGAAAGAGAAGTTGCACCATCTTTATTTTTCTTTCCATTGATGAATAATTCTTGTTCTTGTGCTTCAAATCATCTGGCATTGTGATTTTACGTCAATGTCCTTGTGCAGTTTTACAAAGACAATGCAGATACCGTTATGATATATTCATCCGGTTATTTGCTCCATTTCTGGGGGTAAAAGTTAACTCAAGAATGTGTTTCTTTGTTTTAGGGTATGCAAAACTCGGTGAATCAGATGGGACCCCAGGGCCCTTACATGGGCATGAATCAAATGCACTCAGGATCCTTACCTTCTGGCGTTCCAGCACCTGCAATTGGTGGGTTTCCTAACGGTTTGAATGTCCAGGGTCCATCTGCAGGAGGTGGCGGCCAGATGTATCCTGGAAGCAGTCCTTTCAACCGAGGGCAATCTGGACAAGTTCCTATGATGTCTAACTTCAGTCCTTTCCAGGTAACTACTACTTTTGAGGTCCTTATGATTGAGAAATGTCAAGCCTAGATACAGGGTGCGATTTAGGTGGTTCTTGAGGGGGTTCTCTTTGTTTGTTTCTCTACATGTTTCAGAGCGTAGGATTTTAAATCCCTTGTGATTAAGGAACAAATCAGTGAATTTCTGTCATATGGGAAAAACATGTATAGACAATAAGACCGCCGTTTCTTGTGCTGACAACTGAGACAAAAATCAAAACAATTGGATGTTGACATGATGGTATTATGAGGGATTCTGGAGATTGATTATCAGAAAGTAATTGGTCGTCAATCCCTGTTTGGATGACTGATGATGCTTTTGACTTACATTAGCGTAATAAGTCCTTTTTCTGGCAATTTACTGCAGACTGGCAACCAATCGGGGCTGCCACCGCCTCCACCAGGTCCTCCTCCACATGGTCAGACGCCTCAGTAACCATTCGCCTTGTTATGCTTTGGGGATTTCAGCTGTATTCTACTATTTGCGCTGAAGATGGTCCCGAACCTATGTATGGCTTTGGGAGTGTTCTTTTTGTTTCTCGCGCTGTTGCTAGATTATGTGTGAAATAATTCATTGCAGTTCAGCTAATGTTTGTGACTTGCTTCATTTGGAAGGCGTATGAGAGAGCAGGTGTAAGTACGGCCTGGTTTCATTTATGCAGCCTAGCTGTAGCGGAAGCCGGGTTAAATGTGACTCCCCCGGGAAACATCAGACGGAAGTGCAAATTTTGTGAATTTAGTTTTAGAGTTGGTGGACTTTGCATCTCCTCTGTTTTCCACTTCCCTTTCTTTTCCATAAAAAAAAAAACTCCTAAACAGAGCATGGCATCATTCACTGGCCTCGTAGAGTCGCCTTATGATGCCTAAATCAACGATTATTGTTCCTTCCAAATCCGGCCAGTCACCCTGAGTTTCAACTCCTTCCGATCACCCCATGAGAAGAAGAGGGCCATGTTCCGTTGGATGATTAAACAGTCAAAGCTGTCCCGTACCTTGAGATGGCTGTCCCGTATGCTCCTGGGGATCCCTTGCCATGTCATCTTCCTTCCCTTCCCACCTACTTCAAGGCTATAGGTATAGTTCTTTGCCTCGTTATCATTGCCCATGAATCGTAGGAATGCTACGTAGACCGGAGATGTTCCTAGCTGAAAGGCTTCAAAGTGCAGACAGAAGTACTGACCAAAGCAACTGAATACCTGATATTCAATGAAGAAACTATCAGATCACCATTCCAATACTCTCATGCACGCATGCCCATGATTATTCGAGTGAGGGGTGATACCGTGAGCATCCACGTGGCGTTCTCGACTTCTTGGGGATTCGACTTCACATATCGATGGTTGAAAGTACTGCCGTGGTGCATGTCGACTTTGTGGTAATCCCTCAGGTGGGCAACGAGGTACGGGATATCCCCGACAATGGTGCATTCTGATCCAGCATAGGGACAGTTATAAGGTCTATAAACGCACTGAGACTCGTGCTTTAGTTTGTTGTAGTAGGGATATATGCTGATGCACCCAAAACTCCGATATTTACAGGCGACTTCCAGCGATGCAGCCACCTTCTCCAATGCGAGACACCTAATGTTGCCGAGTTCATGCCGGCATGTGGGACATCTGTTGTGCACCCTTGGCTTACATCCAGAGCACAAAGTGTGGCCATTGGAACACTGGGGATGCCAAGAAAGATTCAGTAATTTAGCCATTGAAATTACCAGCAAGCGAAGCGGTGAAGAGAAGAAAATATCTTCTATCAGATTAAAAATTAAGTACAGTAGCAAACGACCTACGTTCAACCTGAACCTGGTGAATGGGAGGATACATAGCATTTGAGCATACAGGACATTCCAAGAGCTCATGGACATTGCCAGATGCTTCCAGATTCGATTTAACACCAGATTGGACGGGATGATTGATGGTTTCACTGATGTCCATCATATCTTCGTTCAAAGGAGGGTCAATGACCTCTGGCTTGTTTCGGATGTCATCGGAGGACGGATTGGCGGATGACATGCTAATAAAAACCACTTCTATGACCACCAAATCTGGAGTAAAGCACAATATCACGACAGATCAGTTTCTCGGTCACAAAGAACACATCATCGATCTTTAACTTCTCCGGCAGTAGAAAAACATCACCACGTAACAAGAATAGTTGGCGAAAAACCCGAAATGGTCTGGCAAAAGGACAAGGACGTAATTGCAGGAGGGCCTATCCATCCCACATCAAAAATTGACTGCCCCAAGTCAGGAAGAAAAGCGAAGCCAACCCAATCAGCCCCACAGATACAGAAGCAACCGCTGCCGCTCCTCTCAACTCAAAAACCCAGCCAGCAAAATCATCCCCCAAACGAACAAACAAATCTACCAGACGAAGCAAAAAGTGGTCAACCCACAATCGCCAAATGGGCGAGAGTCATCAAGGAGCATGCAAGCTGGACAGACAGACCATGAACTTCAAAGTGAAACGCCCACTGACAGATCCGGCGGTTAAATAATTCACAAATGAAAATCATTTTACCCCAGAAGCTGCCAAGGAGTCGACTTCGAGGGGGAGGGGAGGGATCAGCGTAGGGAGAGAGGAGTTGATGATATGATATCATGTAAGAGTGGGTAGGGGGGGGGGAATGGGAAGTGAGGCAAGGCCATGAATTCAAAAAATTAAAGTGGTCGTACCAACCAACCAACCAACTGCCCGACCCAGAAGACAGACGGACCAGAGATTTAGTCGGGAAGTGGTAATAAAACGATGAGTTCAACAAGAACAGGACCCCCGTTATCGCGATAGGGCTGGGCCAAAGTTCTTATCTTCTCCCCCCACCCCCACCCAACATGGTTACATGGATTTGGTTCTATGGGCCGAAGCAAGAGGGAAAACGGAAAAGGAATCCCCCTGTTGCCCAAATCAGAACCCCAAACACGCTCGGAGAAGAAAAGGACGGAACAGCGATAGCAGCGGCAAACAGGGACGACATCAAAAGCTTTGTCCTCTTCCCTCGATCGTCTTCTGTCCCGACCCGCCCAGATATCCGCTTCCTCGGTCCTTCGTCCCTGTCCGTCTCCTCCCTCTCGATCTCTTTCTCTGCTGTTTTTTTGTTCTGTCCCTTTGTTGAATTATTAGCCCTGACCTTTGTTGGAAGCAACCCTTGTCTTGGGTTCGTTTGTTTCCGTTCGGGCGAAGCTCGGTTCTTGTTTTTGAGCCGTTTCAGCTTCTGGCCTTGGATAAAGTTGCTTCTTTTGCTCGCTTGTAATGACTGCCGATTGCTGCGAGGCTGTCGCTTTTTTGGGTCACATCGCCATGATGACTTTATTTATTTTGTTGTTGGGGGTGGGTGTTAGAGCAGACATTGCCGGGCTGGGAATGTTTACTAGACTTATTTTTGGGGAGTTGCAAATGTTAGCGAGGAAATTTTATCTGGATTATGATATCCACATTGAATGTTGTTATGAAAACGTGAATCCCGTCCCCCATAAAATTCTGGGTGCTTAAGCTCTGTGTATCTGGTTGATCAGGTTGGAGGAGGCAGCAATCATGCCAGACGTCCAGTCACTTGTCAATGAATTCATCCTCAAGCTGAAAAAACGGTGAGATTCTTCTCAAGTACTTGCCACCTGCCGAGGTGCGATTAATTTTTTAGGGTATGATTTTCATCTTCTGTTTGGTTTTTGTTCACCAGTAAGATCGAGGGCTCACAGGCCACAGCAAGGCAAACAGCAGTGCTACTTCGTTCTGTTATATCACAGCAGCGGATTCCGTATACTAGTCAGGCTGCTGCTTTGATTGATGCTGTGCGAGCAGTAGGAGAGCAACTCATTGCTGCAAATCCTATTGGTATGCATTTCTTGTTGTTTGTTGGTAGTTAGTATTTTTCGATCTCATTATTAGTTCATTGTGAGATAACTTGGCAGGAGTTGAAACTTGCCAGTATTCAAGTGGCTCCAAGCGCTACCGAATAGTGGGATAGGGGGAGAAACAAAGCATGCACGGGGAAACAAAATTTCTTTCTGATATAGATCTGCATGTTCATACATAGATAGTGAACAGTCATGCAAAATTTAACTCCTAATTTTTTTAGTTAATCCCTTTTCATTGTTCATATGTAATTTTTTTAATTTTCGGGAAAATTTTCCAAATGCAGAGCTTGCTGTGGGTAATATTGTCAGGCGCGTTTTGCATATAATTAGAGAGGAGGATCTTTCTCTGACTACTGCTGCTATAGAGGGCTTAAATGTGTCGTCTGTTAGCGATGATGATGGTGATACAGATAAGGATGATACTCCTGGACTATCGGCTGCTGCTCTGGCCGCGGCAGCCCGAAGCACTTTGCGACCACCATCTTTGCAGACTCTTCTGGAGGATTTACCTGATTCATCAGCTATTCCTCGTACTTCTTCTTCTGGAGGCGACTCAGATGGAAAAAGCAAATGTAAACAGTCTGCCCCGTGTCTAAATTTCTCTGATCATAAAGTTTCTGAGGAAGCCGAGAAATTGTGCTGGATGCTCTTTGCTTTCTTCTACAAAGATTATGAGTACCGTTAGTTTCTTATTCCAAATGAACTGCTCGCAGCTGCTGATAAAAGCACGAGGAGTAGGAAACTAAAACATGATGTCATTGAAGCCATCAATGAGCTTATTCAAGACATTGACACTTGTCATGATCAGATCGCCGAGCAAGCTGTTGAACATATTCATCATAAGTACAATTTTATCCTCTTTAGCCCTCTACTTTGCTAAACTTTTGTTGGCGTCACAGTCCCCTGGAATTACTCTCATAGCAGTATTGTCTTACTACAGTAAGGCATTGGTTTCTTTATCTACATAGTGAAAACATTTGTAAAGAATGTTGCAGCTTGGACTGATGATTGCATCTTGTGCTTCCAGTGAGGTGATATTGACATTGGGAAGTTCAAAAACAGTTTTGGAGTTTCTCTGTGCAGCCAAGGAAAAGAAAAGATCATTCCGGGTATTTGTAGCCGAGGGTGCTCCTAGGTGGTTATATTGAACAGCCTTCCCTTTTCAGTCGCATAATTCCTATCATCCATTTTGATTTAAACATTATGCTGTAGGTATCAGGGGCATCTCCTTGCAAAAGAACTGGTTGCTAGAGGGTTACAGACCACGCTAATCACTGATTCAGCAGTGTTTGCAATGATTTCTCGGGTGAACATGGTACGTGCCGATGTAGTCTTTTAAATTCCTCTTTATCATTTTTTTGGGACAGTAAATTGACGGCATTTTGTTTCCTAAGGTTATAGTTGGAGCTCATGTAGTCATGGCCAATGGAGGGGTCATAGCTCCTGTTGGATTGAATATGGTCGCCCTTGCGGCACAAAGGCATGCAGTTCCGTTTGTCGTGCTAGCTGGTTGTCATAAGGTAACCAAATAAGTGTTATTTTCAGTATTGATATGTTATAATATCTTAGGAATTAGGTAGCCAAGTCATGAATAATTTGTAGGGAGACAACTTAGTCGACGAATGCAGTTACTTTCTTTGTATATTGTGATCGTCCAATATATTAGCATGGAAAAATGGATATTTTTCTGTGCACTGGAGGCATTTTCTTCCCTTTGCAGCTCTGCCCCCTTTACCCGCATAATCCAGAGGTCTTGCTGAATGAGCTGAGATCACCTTCGGAGCTGCTCGATTTTGGAGAATTATCAGATTGTATGGACTTTGGCTATGGCACAGGCACACCACTTCTCCATGTGGTGAATCCCACATTTGATTATGTACCACCAAAGCTCGTGAGCCTGTTCATAACAGATACGTGAGTTGCTTTATCCTTACTCAGCCATTTAAAGGTTGTCTTACCTGTACAGACTGTGTCAACAGCGTGGAAAAAGCTACGGTTTAGTGAAATTATAATTAGACAGTCTCTGATTTCCAAAATTCATCATAGTATTGATGACTGCTTTTCACATTGTTTGATTCTCTTGCAGAGGGGGACACGACCCGTCATACATGTATCGACTAATAGCGGATTATTATTCTGCTGACGACTTGGTTCTTCAGAGGAAAGCGGCATCTGTCAAGTGAGCCCTACTTTTGACTAGTTTCCTGTAAGTACTTTTGATTTCATTTTTTTTTTCTCATTCCATAGGATAGCCTGTAGGAGTATTGTTTGGCTGACAGACTTCATCCCACTGTAAAACATTTTCATTGCATCGGTTTCACATTTCACCATGGTTCCGCAACTTGTTATTTTCTGACTGATGGTACGAATCTTCTCCATCTCAAATTATTCAGGTAGGCCCTTCCAAAGACGGTCCCAAGGAAGACTTTTCCCTTTGATGGCCTTCTTTTGGTTCCAGAGTACACACAAGTCTACATAAAAACATATGAATGTGGTTTGATTCCCTTTCTTTCTTTAATGTAGGGGTTCTGAATGAAGATGCCGTCGTCCAATTTTGAGATTGTGATAAAGAGTTACCTGATGAGAGCTGTGTAACTAGGCAGAAAAAGGGTCTTAGTTTTAGACAATGCTGTAACATCCTGATAGTTGCAGGAGGGAAAAACAAAGCCGACTGATTCGGCCATGTTAAGGTTGTGTTAGCATTTGAGCTACTTGTGGGTCTTGGACTGACTTGAAGCCCAACAGTCATAGTTCTTATACACGAGTCAGATGAAGGAAAGGCGAAAGGAAAAATATATATAGATAAGAAAAGAGGACCCAAACAAGCGTCTGTCCATGGATCCAACAGGGAGCATAAACCTTTACATGTTTCATCTCATGTCCCTTTATTCGCCTGTTAAAAGGTTACTGCATCCGCATGGCAAGGGTTATGCGGCATGAAATGGTTTAAGTTTGTGTCTAGTTGAGGTTGCAGCAGCAGAACCGATGTTACCTGCTCGAGATCCCCTCTTGATGATAACGTACATAACTGGCAACAAAACAAAGAGAGCCCTCCAACACCACCGGTAAAGTTGGCGGAGCAGACTTGAGATTTTAAGGATCGGACTACCTTTTCAGATCTCGTAGTTGCGCTTGAAATACATATCATTGCGAGGATACAACCTCCATCGCCCCGCCCTCCAAAGTGATGTACTCTGGTCCATTTTCAGAGGTGTCCATGCAATCCATGTCCTGCTGGCAGGGAATTCCTAGATCCCCGATCGACAAAGCAAGTCCAGTTTGGGAACACTTCCCCGGTTAGGACTTTTCCAAGTCAACTCCACCCTGCACTTTTCCTTCCAAATTAAGTTTGGTAGATATTGATGACTCCGGTGTATTGGGATTCTTGGTGGAATTCTCCATTGGCCTGTGAAAGAGTAAGTGTGCCACTGCTCGGTCAGTCGGATTCGTGTCAGTTTCAACATCGGTTACTTTGACCTCCCTGCACGGATTCAGTGTTTTGTTCTTCAATATTGACCAAAAATTGCATCTGTAAACCACTAACAGTGAACTGCCAAACAAATGAAATGTACCTCTTTTTAGAACCACACTCATCCTCCACAGCGATTTGAGGCTGTTCTGCTCCGTCTGGACTGGCGCTTGCTTCACTTGTTTGCTGCCTTTGTACTGCGCTTTTAGCCAATCGCAACAGGCTATCCCGGATGGAGATTCGTAGGGTTGGGTCCAACTGCAGGAAGTCCACTACATTGCTTGTGACACGTGAAAATCTCCTAATCTTAAGTGATTAAAATAAGCGAGACCAAACCTTGGAAACTACTTCATGAAGCTGATGAAGCACAGTCTCCACAGCTAAGTAGCCATTGGCTGCAGCAGACAATACACTAGACTCATCCTGTTCATTAGAGGATGATACAGCTATGGAAGGAAAGGCACTCAAATAATCAAATTCATCACTGCATCCAACTGGGAGCTCATTTGGGCTCTCCATGGCACTTATCCGAACACTTAAATCATGAGAGACTGGATCACCAAGTTGCTGAAGCTGCCTCTGGATGGCAAGCATCGCTTGCACCTGTCTCCTCCTCTTCCTCAGTTTAGCGAGATTTTCATGGGACACCATAATCGGAGGTTTTCCAGAAGAACTGCGAGGGTTTTCTACAGAATCAATGTCACTGGAATTCATTTCGTAGTCTGGGAGGATTGCCTGACATTCACCAGACCCATAATTGGGAGTTTGCTGTGCCTCCTCGGCTGGACTTATATAGTCTAAAAATGGAGGGGTGATGTATGAGTTTGATATGTGGTTGTAAGCGAGAGTGTTGGGCCCTGGCCTCTCAACTTGACTTTGCTGATCAAAGGAGGATGGGAAGCTTTGACAGAGAGAGAGTGATAACTCATTCCTGGAGTGTTTTGCCAAATTCATGTCCATAGAGCTGGGAGTCTGGACAGAAGGCAATGATTTTCCCCTGGTTTTCTCTTTGGACTTCCTTTGACCTTTCAGGAGAGATTTCTGCCCACAAACCGGCATAATCAGCACCATAAAATCTTACAATATTAAGGCCATAATTCTGAAATGAACTGTAACAATATTCTTCTTTAGTTTTCTGATTGAAAATGTTTTGCCCCATTCCTAATAATTTGCAGCCAACTCCTGAAGATAATAGTCAGCAAAGCATATCTCCAAGATCAATCAATCAACAACACTTTACTTCAGGACACTCAGGCAAAAAATGAAAATGGAGGTAAACCACCCTCGTCTAAGCCCTAGCCCACTGGACAGAACTATACCAATGACAATAATATACCTTATCAGCAAATTCATTCAGAACAAGAGTATTTCCAGCCACGACGGTAGGGATTGTAGAATGGCCCTTTGTCTCCATCACCAAACTTTGCTGTAGAAGATGACACACAAATGTCACATCCCCATAGAATACTAACGAATTGAATCCTCCATAAATGCAAATACGCTCACCTTACTTTCACCTCCGCCACCTTCTGTAACTTCAGAATTGTCCATTTTCTCAAAAGACAGAACATGAGACTGCTCGTCTCGTTTTCCAAACTTTGATTTCACACCTACATTCTCAGATGTCTCTGATAGTATTCCAGATCCCATGAAAGTAGAGTTGGCATTCACGTAAAAGGATTTCGGAATGCTATCTGTTGTATATTTACAAGCTGACCATGTCTTGTCGGCAAATATTGGCTCTTGACTGCTGCAAAATCACCACTTGTGAGGAAACTGAGTCAGGCAGAAGACGAAGACGTGGTAGTTTCCGAAATGAGAAGATCATCATAAAACCACAGATAATGGGGAAACAAATGACTTGAATAGGGAAGAGCTAGGAAATCTAGTTTTGGTACTTAACAGAACTAGAGTTACTCAAGACTAAGTTGGTAGTTCGAAGAGAGTATGACTAAACAAAACAGCCACAATAACTATTCTTTTGGGCAGGAACCTCCTCAATTTTGCATATAAAATAAGTGTATAGATTCCAATAACCAGAAATATCCTGAAACAAACAGCACTACGGTACCTGAACATTCGGTCAAGATCATCAAAGCTGCCAATGTTCTCCCAGCCATAGTCAACAAAATTGGTGAGCTCGTCATCCTGTGGACCTATCTCTGCAGGAGAAAATTGATCTAGTTGCACTTTCAGTTAAAATGTAAAAATCCCAATGCAACTATTCATGCTTTTTAACCAATTCACAGGATACAACCTTTCGACGGGTACTTGTTAATCAGGGAAGAATCGTTGAGCACTTCATTAACCAGTGATGCATTGTCCATTCTGGCACCGTATGATGAAGCCACATCTGGCCAAGAGTCCATACCCGAGGGAGAAACCCCTGCATTCCTACTAGAAGCTGAACTGCACTCTGGTCTTGTTAAATGTAAATCAAGCTTTCCACCTGAGGACTTGTTTTCATCGTGCATAATGGCTGAAGGCTCCTGCTTTTGTAAATCTTTATGCCCATCCTCTTCCTCTCCCTTGGGATAAGGGACAATGCGGTCGCTACTCTCCTCTGCCCCGCCCCAAATGATGTTTGAAATCTGACAATCACAGTATGTTCCCCTTGGGATAGAGAAAGGAAAATCCAAAACAAACACGAAACTGCCTGCGACTGAATTTTTCTAAAAGAACCTCAAGCACGGAGTCCCCGGAAAGAGGAAACATATAAAGTTTCATAGTGAACATCTGACAGTGAAGCGTAACAACATATTCACGCCAGTAGAACAACCTAATTATTTTCACAAAAACTACCAGCTCAAGCCCGTCTTTCAACACAACCTATCTCAGGAATCTAATTGACGGATCCTTCCCAAACCAAGATACACCAACCAGGACAACTACTCAGTCGAGGGGCACTAAAAGGAAAACCCAAAACTGCACTGCCAACGTGGACCAAACATCATAAAAGCAGTTAAAACTCCCTCACCTCTTCGTCGTTCCAGTCAAACATATCTGCAGAAGAAAGACCAACTTTCATCGAAGGAACCCAATTCAAGAACAACCTGGTACTTGCATACAAACATGGCCAGTTACCCTGAAAGGAAAAGGCAAATCAACAGCAAGAAAGTAACCCCTGATAACGGAAAAAGAAACCGATGCGTCGACCCCATCCTAATGAGAGGGAGGGGCCGACAAAAACGAGCACTACCCACAATCAACTTCTTCTCGGGGCATGTGAAGGATCCTTAAAAGTAACGAACTTTGCCAAAGGGGGAAGAAGACTCGAGACACTTGGGGCTGAGAGAGGCGGGGGGTGGGGGGTGGGGTTGAGAGGAAGCCACAGGGAATGGAATGGTGGGGGCGGCTAGTTGTCAAGTAGGTGGGGGCGATTCTGTAATTCAGCTTTATCTCGGGTGTTGTGGGTTGTTGCCACGTGTACGGGGCGTATCTAAAGTTGTGGTGGGAGAGGGAGCTGGGATCAATTGCCGTGAAGTGATTGGTCTGATTCTGGGAAACGTTCGGTTTGGTCATGAATTTGGGCTACACTCTCGATGGAGAGTTATAGCCTTTTCCTGTTCTTGTCTTGGCCTTCGTTTGTGGGTCAAGGTCGACTTCCTCTGCGGGCCAAGTTAAAAATATGTTGCGAATAATCTCACACCGATTGGGGGCGGGACTGATATTAATGTCCTAATAATAGCAGGGAAACGAGTGACCGCTGAGAAGTAGCATAAGGCACACCTCTAACTCAAAGTGGTAACAAAAACAGTATCTACAATGCTAAGAGGCTGGCTACTAAAACTCCTACCTCAAATTCCCTCCCAAAAGGCTATTTAAGATTAAACCAGATATACACGTGATGAAGCAACCAAGGACTCTCAATCCTGTTAGCCTGCGGCGACATAAACGGGCGACAGATGCAAGAGATTCAAGACCCAGAAATTCTGCTCTTGTTCCTGTATCCACCCTTCCAAATGAAAAATTCCATCCAGCTTTACATTTATTGCGTTTCCATGAGTCTTCACGGCAGAACATGGTTACGTCAGCATACCAGGTGTTGCGACGTCACAATTACATCTTCCACAGTGCACAGGATGATTCAGTCTGCTGACAAAGATGTATAAAAACTTCAGCATTGCCAAAAATAGTGACAATAGAATGAGGACAGGACCTTCAAAAGCATGGAAGAGATGGAGGGAAGGAGATCACCGTCAATGATTCGAAGTCACAACGAGGGCTCCAGCCGCCAGGGCGCCATAATCTGGGGAGGGACGTGACGATACCATGCAATCCACGGGCTGGCGGCACGGATTTCCAAATCCATGGGAACAGAAATCAAAGTTTATTTTAGAGCTCCTCCCAGAGTCCACTGCTTGGTCGGCCCCGCTCAGCTCTTGTTCAATATTGAGCTTTGCAGACATTGATGATTCTGGTGTCTCCGGATAATTGCCAGAAAGAGGCCTGTGGAAGAGCAAATGCGCAACTGCACGGTCCGTGGGGTTTGTGTCCGTTTCAGGATCAGTTGCATTGACCTCCCTGAACCACCCATTAATAAAGATATCATGTTTGTGAAATTGCCGGCCTAGAAACTGGCCACCAGAAATTCCATCAGCCATTAAGTGGGCTGGCAATCACTTTGATGTAAAAGGCTTTAAAGCACGTCAACAAATTGAAAATCATTTATACGGTCATATAAATCCTTTAATAGGAGCCAAAAGAAATTTCAGAAACAGGTGGCGTAAAGTAGCAGTAAATTCAGCAAACCAACCTCTTGCCATTGACATGCTCTTTCTTGACTACAGCTCCATGCTGGTCACTTGTACACAGATGGGAGCTATTTACATAATTTGTTTTCTGCCTCTGCGATGCACTTGTAGCCAATCGGAACAAGCTATCCCGAATGGAGATACGTATAGGCACGTCCAGCTGCACAAGCCAACACCGCCATTTGTAATACGCTGCTGTTTCTAATAAAAAGTAATCCAACAGAGATGGACATAATACCTTTGAAATCGTGTGTTGTAAACGTTGAAGCACTCCCTTCTCAATAGAGTAACCATCATCAGCAGCAGATAATGTACTAGATTCATCCTGCTCGATGGAGGAAGGTACATCTAAAGAAGGACGAGTCCTTAAATTATCGACCTCATAACTATGCCCAGATTTCAGCTTATCTAGGGAATTATTTTGGGCAATAGCTTTAGAAGAGACTTGATTGCCGTATTGCTGAAGCTGACTCTGGATGGCAAGCATTGCTTGCATCTGTTGCCGCCGCCTCAGTTTCTCAATTTTTTCTCTAGGCGTCATAGCAGGAGCTTTCCCTGGGGAATCAAGTTGCTTCCCTGCAGAATCTACATCAGTGGAAGTAACATTATAGACAGGAAAGGCGGGCTGATAACACAGAGAAGGGTACGTGGCAGCAATTGGATTTGTTTGATAAGTAAAAGCAGAGGGGGTCATACATGATTGTTGCATTAGCTGACAATTGAAAGTCTCGGGCCCTTCATCCTGATGACTGTGAGAAGGGGGTAGGCACACTTGAGGGATTGCTGCTGATAAATGGTGCGTGTAGAATCCAGATGTGTTTGATAGTACAGAATATCCAGAATTGAGATGTTGTGATGATTTTCCCTTGGCTTTTCCCTGGACCTTTTTCTGAACTTTCAGGCGACTTTCTTGCCCATACACCTATGCAAGTTGACGAATCCCTCAATTTAAGTAAAGAAACCACTCAGCCAATCAAGTAGAATATTTCCTACTGCATTTTCAAATAAATTAATGCAGAGTGCCAAATTCTGGGTCAATTAACCGTTTGCCATGCACTTACTTATGAGGACACACCTCCATGATAAGAACTACGAGTATCACTTCTATTTCACTTAAAGGGTGCAACATGACAAATGGAAAATATTTGAGAGCTGGAAGAAGTACCGTATGAGCAAATTCATTCAGAGTGAAGATATTTTCAGCAGCCAAATGGGTGCTCACCGGACGAGTCTTCACTTCGACTTCCAAATTGTGCTGGAAAAGGCAACATACATGTAATATCTGCAGAAGAATGAGAGGATTGGTAGCAAAAACCACGCGTCACACTCACCTCCCTATTATCTGTATCATCTCCTGCAATACTCAGCAATTCACTTTTCTGCTGGAAGGTTTGAGATACTGAATCATCCATTGTTTCATAAGAGAGATCAGTAGACTGTCCACTTCGTCCATATTTTGATTTGAATTGTGTAACTTCTGATGTCTCTAAAGCCCCAGAGGAAGAATCGAAGGACTGCCAGGGGCCCCTTTTGTTTTGCTTGGAAGAAGACCATATCTCGTCAGGGTTTCCAAGATTAATCGACGGAAACAGAGGGTCATCATTGCTGCAAAATCAACAATTGTGAGAAGAAGGAGTCAGGCACAAGGCCAAGGTGTTGGACTCAAGAAATAAGGTAATAACAAAATATGGATCCAGAGGAAACCGTCATCCTTTAAACTAAGAAACCTTCTTCTGGACAAAATACTTTCCTACATTTTCACACTACTTGCGTAAGGGAAATGATGCCCGACTGCAATTGGACAGTTCTCAAAACTTTTGACAAAAATGGCCAAAAACAAATATTTTAATTTGGTTTTCTTATCATTTTATTTTTTGAAAGTAAAATAGGGTGCCTTCAGAAAGGAGGAATTTAACCAATTCTTTTCTAAATGTCAATTCCAACTGGACATTTTTCGTGCACTGGACAGAGCTAATAGATGCAGTTGCACAAGGGTTGCAACCATGCAAAACATTACCTAAATATTCGGTCGAGATCGTCAAAGCTGTCGATGTTCTCCCAGCCACACTCACCAAAATCTGAAAGCTCTTGACCTTGTAGGTTTACATATGGTTCAGAATCACCGTCAAATTGAGATTCATCTGCAGAAAAAAGTGCCTCAAATTCCATTTTAAGAAAATAAGGAAATTTCCATGCAACCGTACACGCTTCACTCATCTTGTAGTTTCATCACCTTTTGCAAAGTATTCGCTTAAAAGCACAGAATCACTGAACATTTCGTCATTCAGAGAACTAAGGCCAGTTTCAGCAACTTCTGATGTAGCCCCATTGCCATTGGGCCACAATGCCACGGCCGATGCAGAACTCTGTCCATTTTTCTTTGAGGCTGCACTTCTTTCAGGTCTTATACCTTGAAAATCAAACTTTGCACCTGACAATTTGTGTTCAGCAGGTTTGTTGTCCAAAGGCTCCTGGTTTGGGAACTTTTTATGCCCATCCTCTTCCCCAGTGTTGGGATAAGGTACAATATGGTCGCCACTATCCCCAGCCTCACCCCAGATAATATTTACAATCTGAAATCACAGCCCATCAGTGGCAGCAAGAGCAGCAGCGTATTGAACATGAAAAAGAAAATGGTGCCACCACCGCAAGACGGCTTCTTCAAGGATATCCAAAGTGTGCAATAATGAGAAAAAAATGTGACGACAGTCTTTTATCAGTGAGGCCAATGTTTTCCAGGCATTTTTGTGTTCTAAGCAGAAGTTTCAGTAGCCTGTGAGAATATATTTCATCAATATTAAGAGATCATTCATCCACTCAAGGGATTCTTTTGGCAATAAGACCTTACATTACAACCACAGCAAAGATATCCTCCATCCACCCCATGGTGATTTTATCACGCTTTTTGTGGGTTTCCATGGCATATTGTTTTCTGCTCATGATTCAGCCTCCCCAACATCATTTATCGCCTCAAGCTAACATCGGATCAGATTAATCTCCATTTTTTGCCACATGCCAACCCCCGACGACCGGGTCAGTCAGGCCCACCAAGTCTAGGGTCTAGCAATACCCCAGGGGGCTAGTGACCATCAGTGCCCTTGTCACTGAGGCGTCTCCTAGGGACATTCATCTCAGTTTCTTCACTACGAATATCGGGCCATCGAACACTGGCCGAGAGATATGACATATATCCATTGCCAAGACAATCAATCAACGGCTCCTTACTAAGAGGATCATTTTTCACTTAGCAACCAAAGATCGCATCTTGACATCGACAAAACAACATAGCTCTAGTAGCCGCAGGCGACACCAATAAAACAAAATAAAAAATTAAAGAAACTGGAAACGAAGATATGGGAGTTGTCGGGGGATTACCGCTTCGTCGTTCCAATCAAACATATCTGACGGAAGTATACAAAGTCTCAACAAGGGAACCCAATTCGAGACCGACCCTGTATTTGTGACCACACATGGCAGATTTCCCTGACCAAGAAAGAAACCAACTTTGGAAGAAAACACAGTCAATGAAAACTTCCAAACGAATAAAGAAACAAATTTTTTTCTTTCAGAAAAAAAAAAAAATGATGCTACCCACAATCGATTTCTCTACTTCTCGTGCATGCAGAGGGAAGCCTTTTCTTCCAGACAGAGAGAAAGCGAGAAGAACATGGATCACAAGCTCGAGAGGTAACAACCGGTTGGGTCCGACTCCGGGTTTAGATCACACGTGACTCCTGGCGATTTCTAGTAGTTCCGAGGTGGAGGTGGGGGGTGGTTCTGGTTTCGATTTTGTGAGTGGTGGACACGTGTCGGGGGGAGGATCCAAGGTAGCGGTGGGGATGGGGAGTCGGGGATCCATTGCTGGGTCGCGATTGGTCGGCCCGAACATGGGATTTTGAATTTCCATTTGGGTTACGAATTTAGGACGCGTTTGTCGTTCCATCAAATGCAAGTCTGGTGGTCCGTGCCGCTCCGCGGGTCGCTTTCCCAAGTTTCTTAGTGGGGCCCGACATTAACTTGGAGCCTAGTACTTGATCCGAGTGGATTAGGACGGTGATTAAACCTTATTTTAATCCCCAAACCCTGTCATCGCCCGCAGATCATATTATCCTAATAATTTTTCGTGGTTATCGTCCGCGACAACCTCGTACTCCTTCCCCCCCCCCCCCCCCAACAACGAGAGGATGGATGGTCATGTAATAAATCGGCCTAGGCCCGGGAGTTGAGCCTCTGGCCCTCCCTACTAACGTATTGATTGCAGGCCGCCAGTCCATGCACGTGCTGAAAAGCTGAGGCTCTTTATCGACAGCCTACCCCAGTCCCAACCCAACATCAAGGGAACTGATTTCATATGGGACCACCGATCTTCTTCTTGTCTGATTTCCCACGAATCGTGTTGATCGATTAGTTCCAAGAAAGAGATCAAATTCGGGAACATTTTGGACAGAAGCCAGTTTGATCTTATTGTGTGAATTCTCCGGCAATGAAAACAGGTACGAGGAGCTCACCAGATAGTAGCGGTGCTGGGTGGCCAGATCAGCGGCCTTTCGATATCAAGGCGAGCAAGAAATCCCGGTAATTCCCTTTTGACGTGCTCTCTATTCGCTTTAACAAAGGAACGCCGTACAGATTCTCGAACTCTTCTTCAATCTCCTTGATGTCCACGTCCGCTCGTGTTACGATCACTCTAGTCAATGCCTTCTTCATGTCTTCGGGAGCGTCCGTTTTGAGAGACTCGTTCAGTATCTGGAGAAGAAACCAGTTCCAGACAATTATCTATGATCCGGAGACGGGCTCAGGAGATGATTAAGAATCGACGCATACCTGAGAAAAATATCTTTCAGGAGTGCAGAGGCACCGCACAGCCTCACGTAATATCGAGTCGGATATCAGATCCTACAGAACGGCGACAAGGTGATTCACATGTGGATAGACCTTGTAGGGGAAAACTAGGATTAGAATATCATCCAGTAAATTTGCATACCTCATCGAGGCTGCACCCACTAATCTCCTTGTAATGCTTGTGCACTGCTTCTAGATGAAGCTTGCTCCTCGTCGTCAGTATTTTAATCACTTCTTCGTCTTCGATCAGGGACTTACCTTCAGCACTCTTAATGGCAGCCGCAAGAAACTTTGCCTCGAATTTCACCACATCCTCCTTATATTTTGGCCCATCATACCTATACGCACTCACCAGTGCTACCAACAGCTGTTGAATTGCATCAGAACACGGTATAGATCGATGATCGATAATGTTGGAGATAGAAACTTACCCTGCCTTCACTGTCTTTCATTCGAAACGCAATTTCCTCCTCGATGGAGTGCTCAAAGAGGGAGTGGTAGGCCATTCTCGCACCCAGTAGCTCTTCAGACGATCTGGTGCAGGCAACCTCAATGATGATGTTAGAGTAACTGAGGCCTACTAGCAGGGCTTCCTTCAGCAGTCGGGCATCTCTTTCCCATGGATGCATCGCCCAAAGAACCACTGCATTCTGAAAATTTTGACCAGTTTCTCAGGATCAATGCCGACTTCAATCAGCCAAGACATTAAGGAAGCATTTGCTCTATATCACAACCGGGAGAAGAACAGAGAGATTATTTCCACCAAAAACACAATACCGGGACTGATATGCAGACCAATGATGGGAAGCCAAAAGAGGTCAGGAACGACAAACCTTGAAGCGCAGGAATTCGAGCTTGAGGAGAGCGAAGCTGTGGTCGTCCCACCTCTCGAAGAGCCTATCGTCCTCCTTGAAGAAATGGGGGTTGGACTTCCTCAAAGCCCTCCTTTGGTCAGGGTGACTAGTGCCCAGGATTGAGATCAGCGACGCCTCGTCCACTCCATGCCCTGATCGTTCCCAACATAACAGTGGCATGTCACACCTCGAATTCCCGGAACAGAGAAGAAGGAAGACTGCATACCTGAGAAGGCCCTGGTGAGGAACTCCAAATCATCGGTCTGGGAATGCGCCTCGGCCATCGCAACCCGACAAGGTTTGTTTTGGTGACTTGGGTCAGGTGGTCACGATGCCTTGATGATACCCTCCATCTCACGTTAAGACATCGCATTTAGAAGATGGAAGACCAAATAATGGAAATGGAGGAACCGATGATCATCAGGAAGGGGTTACAGGCAATGGGACATGTTGATAACAGAAGCCCCATGAAATACGGGAACACCTGGACTTGTTACCAAACCCGTCATTGACGGTGGAAATATCCCAAAGTCCCACTCCTAGTTCTTATCCCAGCTGCCTGAGTTTGGCCGCGCCAGCCTGAGAGACGGGATGGCCAGCCTCAGAGTGCCGGACGTTGTGCCTTCCCCCACCGATGATTGCCAGAGGCTCAAGAAAGCTTTCGAAGGTGCGTCGTGTTTGTTGTTTGGCATTTCCCTTGTGTGCGTGATGCGATGTTGGCGGCTCGTGATGGTTATTTAGGGTGGGGAACGGATGGGAAGGCGGTGATTTGGATTCTGGGCCACAGGAATGCCTCCCAGAGGAAGAAGATTAGGGACGCTTACCAGCAGCTCTACAACAAATCCTTGATCGATGCTCTCCATTCCGAACACTCCCGCCATTTCAAGGTATGCCGCTTTAGCTGCACTTACATTGTGCCGGTCAGTCGATCGGGCTCATCGCCCCGCTGCTTGTTTGGTTGTCTGTCAGAAAGCTGTTACATGGTGGATGTATGATCCTCCGGAGAGGGACGCGAGGTTTGTGAAGGATGCATTGCAAAAGAAGAAGAAAGGAATTAAGCACTTGCTTCCGATCATCGAGATCACTTGTGCATCGTCTCCCCAACATCTGATTGCGGTGAGGCAAGCTTATTGTTCCTTGTTCGATTGTTCTTTGGAAGAGGATATCCTGGACACGCTGCCTTCTCGCTTAGGAAAGGTACAATGCATGAAAGGAGAATGCCTGCATTTTATTGCTTAGAAAGCTGGTGATGGACTGCTTATGATTTGGATCTTGGGAAATCGCTCAATTTACGAGTTTCGGTCATTTTCACAGGTCTTGGCTGGACTGGTGAGGAGCTTTAGGTATGACAAGGAACTCGTGGATTTAGAAGTTGCCGAGTCAGAGGCAGCGTTGCTGCATGAAGCCATTGAGAAGAAACAGATTGACAACGATGATCATGTCCTTCGAATCCTAACTAATAGGAATTTCTATCAATTAAGGGTCACCTTTCAGATGTACAAGCAGGACAATGGAAATCCGTTCGACGAGGTTCTCGTTCTCTCCAAACAGCTAGATTCATTTCTCTGCCGTTTACCTCAATCCAATCAACTGTATTGACTCGTGATTTCTAAATAGGACGTTAAGAGCTGCGGAAACAGCGATCTGGAATCTCTTCTGAAAGCAGCCGTCTGTTGCATCGACGCGCCGGAGAAGCATTTTGCGGAGGTTTTGTCATCCGGTTCTTCACCCAACGAGCATTTATCTTATTTAACTGTTCAAATGCCGACGTTCTGTCGCTGGTTTCTGATCAAAACACAGGTGATAAGGACAGCCATGGCCAGGATCGGAACAGATAAAAAATCTCTAAGCAGGGCCATCTTGTCTCGAGCCGAGACTGACCTGATGAAAATAAGAAGGGAATACTTAAACATTTACGCGGTCAGCCTAGACGAGGACGTTATCAGCGACACCTCAGGGGACTACAAGAACTTCTTGCTGACATTGTTAGGAGCCAAGATCTAGGGTCCGGCCAAATCGAGGACAGGTAGATCGCAACGAAGCCGATTGCTCATTTTACACGTGATCCTTCCTAAGCTTTTCCGAGTGCTGTTTCTTTGGCCCCGATGCGCGACTGCTCGCTTTGAATTCCAAGTATCTTTTTGCAAGCTCTGCCGGCTTTCATCCAAAGTCCGATCCAATCCAATCCAATTCCCCGGCAATCCATCTTTTGCTTTTTCCCTCTTTTGTGACTTTAGATCCAATCCCTTCCTTCATTCCTTCTTTCTCCATGAACGCAAAAGCGAAAAAGCAACAAGGCAGACGTGACTTTCTTCCGAGCATAGACGCCAAACAAGTACTCCAAAAGTCTCAGGATGTAATCAATGATAAAACCGCGTCAGACGAAGATGATGCCGAAACTCCCCACCAACAGCGGTCTCGACCCGGGCGCGACGAGCACGTATCGACGACTCCCTCAACCTACAACGACATTCATATAACACAAGTCCAATGTACGAATAGGCATCGGAATCATCGACCGCGTCGGCGAACTTCCTGCAAGTAGTTAAAAAATCATCTTTAAATTCCACTTACTAAAAAAAAACTGTCCATATCTGTTTGTCCCCGTCAGGAAGACTTCGCGGGGGAGGAAGAGTTACAGGGAAATTGCTCAAAAATATTTTCTTTTCTTTTCCTCTGTTCGTCGGTTTCAGACTTTGACCGTCGGGTGACGAACCCGAACGGGGAGGATTGGAGGGACTTGGGGGAAGGCCGTCGCCATCTTGACTCGGTCGCCGTTTTGGCTGGTATCCTATCTTATTCCCCTCATCACAGTTTATGTGTGTGTCGGGAGAGTATGAACGGGGGAAAGGGGAAAGTTTTCTTTTTAGGATGAATGGCCAAGTCTTCCTCTCCACTCTGTCCGTCTGTATGGTCGGTCTCCTCTGTTCCTACTCTCTTGCATTTCCTCTGTTATTCCCCATTCTTCACGCTTTCGAACGACCTCGTCAGGAGAGTCTCGTTATATTTCTGTAGTTACCCCCCCCCCCCCTTCCTTTTCCTTCTGTGTTTCTTGTTATTCGTCGTCGGTTCCGGCGACTTCTTCCCGAGATCGTAATCCTTCTTCTTTCGTGTTCGTTACTCCTTGGTGTTACTCAGCATAACTTATGGATGACAAGAGCTTGCGTGACGTTGTATCAGAGCTACGGGCATCGATCCACAGACTGATATCGTTGTCCAGAGACTGCGACGCTGAGGGAGGGGCCTTGAATGAATTCGCGTTCCTCCTGGAGAAGTTTGGGCTGGTCGCCCATGAGTTGCCCGTGCTGAGCGAGGGCAAAGACGAAAGTTCTCTTAAGAAAGCCATCAAGTCTCTAGTTAAGGAGTTCTCGCGGGCTGAGAATTTGATGAAACAGGCCAATTCGGGGTGTTCGGCGAGGAAGATTGAGGACTTGGCGCGTGATCTCGGGAGGTCATTGGGACTGGTTCTGTTTGCAGGAGTTGGCTTTTCAACCGAAGCCAAACGGAAAATTGGGGATTTATACAGAGAATTGATGACTACCAGCTTTCGGAATAGCCAGGTCACGAGCCTAAGGACGAGTACCAGCAGCGGCTCGGGATATCGCAGCGAGTCTGAGACGGAGGAGATGGTGGACGAGCGAGAAATTGTCGAGGAAGAGATGGTCGTCCTCGACATCGATGACGTCGCCTTTCTACTGAAGCACGGGGAGGAGGAGGAGCTGCGGCATGCATTGCTAGTGTTGTGGGACTTGATTCGTCGTGGCCACACAAGTCACGAGTGGATCGAGAACCAAGGAATAGTCTCTGTTCTGTGTAACCGGCTGAGTTCAGATAAGGGGAACAACCGGCTGATCATGCTTCGCATCATTAGAGCCCTCGCATCAGATGAAAATGCCATAATCAAGGTAGGCATTCGTCAAGCCGCGGTATCTCGAAAACTGCAATTGTTTCGCACGGCTATTTAGAAAATCATTTCCGTTTGTTATTTTGTTTTCAGGACAAACTGGCAGAAGCCGCTTCATTGTCTGCTATAGTGGGGTCGCTCACCGAGGATGTTGAAGAGAGCAGGGAAGCGGTTGGCATACTGCTTAGTCTATCGGACCTTCCGGCAGCCAGACGTCGTCTGGGAAAGATTCAAGGATGTATCGTGACTCTGGTGGCCATTCTTCACAGGGAAGACTCGGTTGCCGCAAGCAATGCAATAAAATTGCTGAATGCTCTTTCGAGTAATACACAAAATGCACTTCACATGGCTGAAGCTGGATATTTCAAGCCACTGGTACATTATCTGAAAGAAGGTGAGGGCATAGAACCAATCATTCCCAGTTTTTCCTGTAAATTCATCCGAACTTTGCCGCTCATTTTCGTTGTCCTCAACTTCATGCAGGTTCTGAAATGAGTAAGATCCTCATGGCTTCTGCAGTCTGTAGGATGGAACTAACTGATCAGCAGAAATCTGTTCTTGGAGAAGACGGAGCAGTCGATCCCCTGGCGAACATGCTGAGTGCAGGCAAGCTAGAGGCTAAGCTATGCTCTTTGAGTGCCCTACAGAAGCTTGTGAGCCTGACAGAGAATGTTCCTCGGCTTGTCAACACTGGGATAGTGGGATATTTGCTCCAGTTACTGTTCTCTGTTACATCTGTTCTTATGACTCTTCGGGAGCCTGTATCGGCGATCTTGGCGAGGATCGCAGAATGTGAATCTGTCCTAGTCAACCCACGAGTCGCTCAGCAGATGCTCTCTCTGCTGAATCTGTGCAGCCCAAAGATTCAGAACCACCTGCTACACGCCCTCAACAGCATTTCGACTCATCCCAGCGCGTCCAGAGTTAGGAGGCAAATGAAAGAAAATGGCGTGATCCAGCTTATTCTGCCATTTATCACAGAAAACAACTCCAAGATCAGGATCAGCGCATTGAAGCTGCTACACAACCTATCCAAAGACTCCGGAAATGAATTGGGAGAGCATTTTGGAGAGTATCATCTGCAGAATCTCCTTGACATCATTTCGTACTCCGCGAACGAGAGCGAGAGGGCGACTGCCGTTGGCATACTCGGCAACCTTCCATTGACCGATAATAAAGTGACCGAGATCATGAGGAAGTCAAACCTTCTTCCTGCCTTGTTGTCAGAACTGGCTTCTGCTTCAGAAACCACCATCTCTGCCGATTGTGGAGGCGGCTCATTCGCAGAGGGCACTGCATGCGTCCTAATCCGATTCACAAATCCCTCTGACAAGAAACTCCAGCTTTATGCAGTAGAAAACGGCGTGGTTCCTCAGCTGGTGAAGCTGTTATCCTCCGGAACGCCACTAGCGAGTCGTAGTGCCGCGACCTCACTGTCTCAGTTGTCGCAGAACACGGTTTCCCTCGGAAAATCCAGAAGATCAAGGTGGTCGTGCGTCCCACCTCCAGCAGTCCCACATTGTGAAGTCCACGAAAGGCGGTGCGCGGCTAAGAACACGTTCTGTTTAGTCAAAGCGGGCGCGGTGGCCCCTCTGATCGAGATCTTAGGTAGAGAAGAGATGGAATCATCACATGAAGCTGTGACGGGAGCGCTGGCAACACTGGTGCAGGATGAATTCTGGGAGAATGGATGCAACTACCTGGCAAAAATGTCGGCCATCCCGGCAATCATTAAGGTCGGGGAATTAGGGACTACCGCGGCCAGCGAAAAGGCATCCCTGATACTGGAGAAGACGTTCAGAATTGACGAGTACAGAAGGCAGTACACGCAAGCGGCCAGTGCATTCTACACGGACTCAGATTGAATCACAAATGTTTAAACAACCACCTCCTTCGATTTTGTTGTTTGGTGGGAGAAAAGGGAGGAATAAATAAAATATGTTCTTACTCCCGGTAGAAATGTGATTCTATTCCTTATTATTCAATTGAGAACGAACTTATGAAGACTACTAAATCTTTTTTGTACAATTACGTCTATCTCCTTCAATATCTTCCGAAGAAGCTCAACTTGGAACGGTCGAGCAAATGCTACACCAAGCAAAGAGCAGCGTCGGGATTCGATCGACGCAAATTAAGGATACGAATCACAAGAAGGGATCCAATCCAACATCATCATCATCCAACCCGACCCAACCAACCAAGCCACCACCCATCCAAGTGGTAGACAAGAAGTTCTAAAACCAAAAACCAAAAATCCACGAAATGAGGCAAGAAGCTCCCACCTAAGGAGTCCACACTCCAGACTTTATCATCCCCGACAACAGAAAAAGGGAAATAGAGAAAACGCAACGCATGATGCGTAACGTTTACCATTATATTACCAGAGATTTTGACATTCTCTCTCGCATCACTTGTGATCTCAGTCCCTGCTCGTCGTCCCACGCCCGTAATGGTAGCTTTCCTCATCCATTTGGTCGTCATACTTACCTCCATCATCCGGATAACGGTCATAGCGACCATGGTTCATTGGCTCGTCATAACGCCCCCTTTCCCCACGATCATAATGACTACGATGATGATCATAGTCTCGGCTCTCATCCAACTGCCCGGGCTCCGGCTGCCCATACCACCCATGATCACCCTCGGTCCCGCCATAGTCATATTCACGATCTCTCCCGGCTTGCCTATCCCGGTCATGCTTCAACTCCATCCTGTCATGTTCATATTCCCTGTCATGGGAACGCCCACGATCCTCCCTCTCCCTATCCCTGTCCCTATCTCTTTCCCTGTCCTTTTCTCGGGGACGGTCACGATCACGGCCACGTTCACGTTCACGACCACGGTCACGGTCACCTTCCTCTCTATCACGATCACGGCCACGGTCACGACCACGTTCACGGTCACGGTCACGGTCGCGACTGCGACTACTCTCCTTGTCTCTCTCCCTCTCACGGTCACGGTGATGCCTATCATCGTGATGATCACGTTCCTTAACTCGATCATGAGATCTCTCTCGAGATTTCTCCCGTTCCTTCTCCTTTTCTCTTCCTCTTTCACGAGATTTTTCCCTAACAGTAAGTAGAAGAGACATTTAAATGAAAAAGCCACCAAAATGCAAAAGGGTAAAACCTCCTTCCAAGTTTATCAAACAATACACGCTCACCTATCACGCCGATCCTCATTCCTTGGCTCCTCAGAATGGGGAGGTCCACCAGACTGCAGTTGATCCCTAGACAACTTTAATTATTAGATTACCACGATCATGCATTAAGTATCAGAAAACTCACTAACACAATATATGTAGTAGAGGAATACCAACAAATCATTGGCCTAAGAAAATGCCCAATTGATGTTAGTTAAACCATTCCCTATATATTTTTGCTAAATACTTACTTTCATGATCGCTTCGAAAACAAGTTTTTTGAAGAATCTGCACTAATTAATTAGGACATTAACACAAACTCTATTGCTTTGATTTACCTCCCAGGTGGCCTCTGGCCAGCATCATCTCCTCCAACACGACTTGTTCCCAGTCCACCTCCCAGTCTACGAGGGCGCCAGTTTGGAACAGTGCGACCACGTTCAACATCTACAAGAACTCTTCTTCCATCAATCTTTCTCCCATCTGCTTGCTTATATGCAGCTGCACCAGATGATTAAAAAGTTATGAATAGGAAACACAGGCTGCATATATTCGTCCATAAATAATGCTTCATCCAGTTGAAATTGTATTATACACAGAGCTACCAATTAATGGAGAAACAAACCAGACTTCTGGTGTAGTACTTGGGTAATAGCTATAGGGGACTTACATTTCATATCGCGAGTGTGCAAATACTCAATGAAAGCGTATCCTCTGGGTTTTTGAGAAACTGTATCATGAACCAATCGGACCTGCAAAAGAACAGTTTGCATAATCAATTTTTCAAGAAAGATACAACTAATGTCATTAACATCAAAGGCTAAGGACAGGTTCACTATGGTGACTTATTGACAACTCTAAACATAACCACAAAATAAATCCTAAGGGCACGGCAGATAGGCAGTAAGCCTCATTAGCCGTGCTCACCTTAATTGACTGAGCCTCCTGCTTTGAAGTGCATCACCACCAGAGTCGTGGAAAAGGAATGTGCACGGCAAACTTACAACTCGAATAACTAATCTCCCCTTACCAGGGATCCAATATTTTGAATAAAGTTATTGCAAGTAATTCAGGAAATACCAGGACTTCTTTCCAACAGCTGATACATATTTGGTAGCCTTTAAGTCCAAGGTGAACATCTTCATTAGCCAAAAAGTTAGAACTAAAATCCAGAAACAGAGGAGCAGAAGCCGAAATACTCCCTCTCACTATTTATTTGTTTTACCAATTTAAGGAAAAAGAACTTGAGCATCTCTGGTAGCATGAAGATATTATTGGCCAAGTAACATTCCCTTCTCATATCAGGAGTTTCGTCATGTGTACTGGCACAGCTCCGTCATTGATATAAAAGCCAGACTTCTCGAGGAGAGTTCATATCGCACAACTGGTTCTAAGAGAACGATCCGAATTCAGGAGAAGGATAGAAGAAAACCTTCCTTTAATTGAACCGTAGTTCAATAACCTTACCAGGGGATGTACCTTGGTTATATTTCTTAGAAAGGGTTGATAAGGAGCTCCACTTACCAACTACCGGGGAAATGTTTCTAGAAGGGTCACAAAGGGTAGCTCACATCTCTTCAACCACTATCCATGATCTAAATACAAAAAAAGGTTCTCGACTACACTACCTCTACAAAAAATAACATGCAACACTCAAGCAAAGATAAAAGAAAACATAAAAATGGTAACTGACAGCCACAACTTTGTGGTACAACTTATATTTTCTAAACTACAGTTTTAGTTGTAGACAGGAAATGAAGATGCAAACTCTAGGAGAATGGTTACAAGCTCAATAGACAATGAGAAAGCCATTAAGACAGTTATGTTAGATCATTAGGCAAATGAAAATACAGATTAAGAAAAGACCGAGGTATATCTCTAGCAATTGGGCTCCAATTGAGAGAACAAGCAAATGAACACATCATGAAAATAAGATGGCAATCCCAGCTAATTTCCTGGAGATCACCAACTAATTAGCCGCATTGCAATAAAGATGGAGGGGGGAAGAGAATCCCCTTAATTATGGGCAGACCTACATATAGTGCTGTGACATCTATATACACATTAACAACCATGACCAATTGCTTCAGAAAAGTGTGCAAGGGCTCTTCTTACCGAACCCATGAATGGAAACACAGATTACCTACCCGTTTAATTGGCCCATAAGACTCAAACTCCCTCTTGAGTCGACTCTCATTGGTTTCGTAACTCTGCAGAAAATAATGGTTTCAGAAGCTCATCATTTAATACATCATCATATGACATGTTAAGGGGAAAGGACTCACGAGCTTTGCCACAAAAAGTGTCTTGTAAGGATCCCCAGAAATATCTGGGTCATTATTTGGATCATCTGCTCAACAAGAAAATGGAATTCATATACAAGAATCTTATATCTATATATTAAAGTATAACTTTCATAGCAGAACCACAAGAAAATTGCTCACAATTCTTTAACTCCTCGGCAGACTTCTCAGCTCCCTTCTCCAGACGCAGTTGGTGTATTCTAGCTCTCCTTTGTGCCTAAACAGTAAATAGTAGCAAATAAGACAGCTTATTTTCTTTCCATGTGTCCCTGTGTGCAAAATAATCCATACATAGTGCTGAGTATGGGAAAATGAGCATCCACATCCATGTAGGTAGTAGTCCCATGCCCGTACAAATATTTGACAAGAAGTTGAAGGTATACTGAGATAAACTCACACTTACAAGGAATTCCTTTGACAGTTCAACGAGTGGTTATATTTGATGTAAGCCAATTGTCCAAGCAAATATTTAGACTATGATGTTCAAACAAACATCTAGCATCCAATCCCTGTGCATATTTTTAAAATGCAGATATACAGTTTGCCAGCGGCATGCTACTTGGTGGAATAGCCCAGAACAATTCAACTAAGCATAGTTGCCCTTGATGACATATTTTAGGGTAATATGTCATCTAACATTTAAAAGATAATCAGAAGTGCACAAAGTTTATATACAGGCGTGGCTTCAACACATTATTAGAAGAAGGTTCCACTAGAGTAAATAACTTTCTCATGACAGAATAATGCCATGAAAGAATATTAATCTGCCGCTGTGTTATCCAACTCATAAGAACATGCCAAATGATGAATTTGACATGGTAAACCATATCTTGTTTTGACTCACGGATGAACCTTATTATTTCTTCATGAATTCTACAATGAAAACAATTCAAAATCAACCTTGCCATGGTGCTAGATCGAGATAAATTTGTATCTATTTCTTTATCATTACTAATTATGTAAAGTCACTTAAATATGGCACAAAGAATGCATTAGAAACTTTTGAGAGCAGAAAGTCAAATACATGAACCTACCCTGGTCTATCTTTCTTATTTCCCTCTCCTCCCATCTAGCAGTTCGCAACCAACCCCCCCCCCCCCCCCAAAAAAAAAGAAAGAAAAGAAAAAAGAACAAATGATAATTCCTAAAAGATTTCTATTTCCCCAGACAAAATGCACTAGACCATCAGATTTATAAGTAGAAGCTCCGAGTAACAAAAGGAAAAAAAAAAAGGATAAAGTTGTCTTCCGCTTACTCTTCCCTATTTCTTCTTTTGAATAAAGTGTCACAGAACAGTAAATATGCTGAAGCGAAGCTAATTAGCACAAGCATGAAAATGGGATGTTGGTATTATTTTATAAATATAAATTCTCCTATTAGGCTTTGCTCATATTACTTTCATTCAAAGTAACTTTTGCTCATTATCCTCCATATAAAAACCAGGGCATCTCCACATTGCTCATTTCAGAAATAGAGAACTCATTACCACAAGAAGTTTTTTGGAAAAGGTTTCACTTACTGGTGTTTCGGCCTCTTGAACAGGAGGGGCATATTCAGGATCACCTGGTTCGGCAAAGTGACTCACAAATTGTCCAATCCCTATAACACAGGAAACAAGGTCAAGAAAAGGATAAAAAAAGTATAAAATTGGGTATTAATTTATTAATCTAAAGTTCAAGACAAGACTAGCCTGAGTACGGCGGGCATTTCCTTTTCTCAGGGGGAGGCTTAAATTCCAAAGGAGGCCTTGGCTCAAACAGTTTCAAAAGATTCGCTGTCAGACCAGTTTGATGACTTTGTCCAATCTGCAAAACAGTTAAAAAACCCCATCTCATCCATCACACATCAAGGCTTAACTTAAAAAGTCTAACATGTCAGAACTGCCCAAAAGAAGAGTCCCTCACCTGTGAAACAGCAATATCAGAAATGAAGTCGATAAAAACCCATTTAGCAACAGAAGACAACGAATTGATTAGGAGCAGCAGAGAGACCGTAGCTCCAAATTAAGACGGGAATGACAACATAAAAGGAAGCCATAAAACCCTAGCCTCTAATTGCACCGTACAAAACTGGAGGGGAATCGGCTGAAAAAAAAGACTCCCCAGGACGCCTCAATTAAGAGGGGAAAAAAGACCAGGAAAACCCAGTATCATTGTCGTTAAATTTCACACACAGAAACATCACCCCGCAAACTCCTCAAATCAACAACACTAAAACCTAAAACACATACATGAATAACCAAAAGCACTCCCTTAAACCCGAACCCATCCATGAATAACCCAAATAGCACTGCGTTCCCTGAATCAACAACACCAGAATCTAAACCCATCCATGAATAACGAAACGGCGACCCGTTCGTCGAATCAACGTTACCAAACAGCTTAGGAAGATAAAACCCGGAAAGGATAATCAGATCTCAGTGATAAAAAAACGAAGAAGAAGAAAAAAAGCGAGAAAAGGAGAAGGAAACGAGACCAGCTTGAGCTGGAGGACATTAGCGCGACTCTGAGCTTTGGCTCGAGCCTGAACCCCGGAGTTCTGGTTGCGCATCAGGGCATCGTTGTAGTCCCCCATCTCCAAGCCCCTTCCACGTCCGCCTGATCCGCGTTCGCTCCCGACGAATGTTTGGCTATCGCGGGTTCTCAGGGATTTTCTGGAAAGAGGTTTCTTTGGAGGATCCGAGGGAAGAGGGAGGCGGAGGGGTTCTTTCCTGGGAGAAGAAACGAACAATCATTCAATCGATTTGGGCTTTTTCTCTTTGGGCCTTGTAGCGTCCGCCAAACACAACCGTTCCAATTCAAACCGGAATAATATTTTACTACAACACGCTCTGATTTTGGAGGGTCTCATTCATCTGCAGAATTTCCTCCATTTCATACTCCTCGGCAACTTCCAGTAACCTTAGACTTATATGCCTGGTCTTCGGGCCTTAACAACGGACGCACCACCTTTATCTAAGTCGGGGTTCCACTCTAAAATCAATTGAATGTAGAGGGAGTAGCCCGCATAATCTGCTAGTTTGTAAACTCGTATGTTCTCGACGTGAGACTTGGGTTTGCTCCCTTAGACAAAAATGAAAGGGAACAATGCTTGCAATGAGTGCAATGATGATGGTTGGGGGAGACATTATAAGTGCTGAATTCTCGCAATCTTGGCGGGACATCTCTGATTATATCTTCTCGTCGGAGTCTTTCATTTGCTTGGGTGTTAGGAGTTTGCGTCTACTATGTGTGGATGAAGCGTACTCAATGTCGGGTTGGCGAGCTTTCGCTACCTCCCAAGACCTTCTCTTATCCTACCGTGGATGCCTTGGACAAGTTTTGCTTGTTTCCACTGGTGGGGTATACGGAGATTTTGAGTATGATTTTGATCTATGAGGTATGCCCCTTTAGTTCTTGTATAGACACTTTATGGGTTATAAAATATTATAATTAAAAAAAATACATCGTCCGACCATTGACAAGAAAGTGATGGGTCATGGAATCTAAGTAAATATAATTAAGATTGATCGGAGAAGTAGACCTAAACCCAACAAAAGATAACGCAGCATAAAGTACTCGGCCAGTCGCGAAATTTCATAACCAATTTCAAAAAGAATGTCTTCACTACTCTTCCTTACATATCGAAGAAGAGGTTTCTCAAGTAGTTGTGGATTAACACAATGTTTAATTAGTAGTGGAGGATGACTTGCAAGTCCTTGTAGTTTATCTCCTATTTCAATTTCATCCTGGCTTTTTACAGCGATCCCCCACGATCAAAGCTGATAAATGCGAGAATGTCGGAAAAAAAGCAGTTTATTTGTAGTTTTAAAATGTATTAAATTATTAATTTTGATTTTTTCAAGGAGTGAAATAAAAAATCGGAGTCGATAATTCTAATTTTCTGTCCTTTAAAATCGGGATTGTGAACTCGAATTTCGAGCACATTCCATGAATTCTGAAGCTACCTATTTACTAAATATTTTCACAACTACAGCGAACACCGCGGCTCATCAGGAGAACACTCACTGCATGTCTAGTAAAAAACTGCCAAGAAACGCACCCAAGTACGCAACGCATGTTTCACGAACAACCGTCCTTATATAAACCCATCCGACATCTCCCCAATCACAAGAACTTTATAGTTGTTCGGTTCCCATGAGTTTGATTTCGCGGAATGGCGAGGATTTTGCGCATGCCGGTGGTGGCAACAATGATCCTGGCGATAATGATCCTCACTGGTGCACCATACGGGACTCGAGTCTAGGGACCGGCATGCCAGGGTGACATATCGGAGCTGATGGCTCAATGCGGGCCCTAAATCTATGAGGGCAGTCCCCAGACGGGTCACAGGGTTGTTGTGGTGACGTTAAGTGGACGGACGTGCAGTGTGCGCGCGATCACTTACCTCCTGGTGCCGAGGTGTTCATCGACATAAGCAAGGTCCTTTATGTCTGTAAGGCCGGCGGAACCCGATCAAGTCTGGGTCCAAATGCGGAAGCAGTAATGACCTTAGTAACAATGTTTTCACTGTATGATCTTATTTTTGTTGTTAGGATAAACTTGTGTTCTTTGTTTCCATCGCAGCTTAAGGGAGAACACACCGTGGCCTGCGAGAAAAAGATCTTTGCCCCTTCTCAAGGCACGAGTACTCACAGGGCCTATCATCAAAATAGTCGGAGCCTCCATGTACTACAGTCTTTGTTTCCCTCAACTTCGCCAGCATACCCTCGCCATGTTGGTTCCCAGTGCTATTGCGGAATAAAGACTTTCCTTGCTTAACACCTGTTTCTGGCCACTTATCTTTCTCATCATCCGCGGCCAAAGCACCACTCAAATTGCTACAACAACATAATCGAACCACCCATGTTACTTGAACTAAAAAAGGTACGACATGCCAATACTGCCTGCTAACCTCAGCATCCAAAAGCCTGCTAGCATGAGCTGCCATGCAAGTCCATACGCATCAATCACTGGTTTGACTTGTTAAGCACTGTTTCAAAGGTGTGACAAATCTTATCACATTATCAAAAGTCCATATGCATCTTTCACGGCAGAATCATCTGTGAGATGACATGAAGAAGCATGGAGTAGACAGTAACACAAAAGGCCCATAGAAGAACTACTCTTTGCTGACAATTTCAGCATTGCAATTAGCGGATGTTTTTGTCGGCAGTAGTCAATCATAAACGCAGGTACTTAAAAGGTATAAAGAAGGGGCAGAAAATACTTTTATACAGATGAAGTCTAACATCATGCAGGGAGAAGGGGGGGTCATGGGATTAAGGGGAAATGACATTGTGGTAAGTGAGGAGAGGAGGCCGCCTGAAAGCGTCGATCGATTCTGGGATGGTCTCCATGGGCCTTAAAAGATAGGGATTAGGGGGTTTCAATGGAGGAGGGATGACGCCGGGTTTCAGCGGCATCCTCCTCGGATGATCCCAAGTTTCTCCTGCGGTGGAACAACGACAACAACTGGGACCTGAATGGGCTCTTTGATGGGAGTGTAAATCGAGGGCTTTCCTATCTCCGCCTGCGAGTCCAACAGCTGTAGCTGTAATAACCTCCAAAAGGAAAAGCCCAATCTTGCACTTTGTCTCGTGTTCTGAAGCTCACAACAAACCGTCTCTGCACATACTTTCTTTGTCTTACGTGCGTGGATGTGACAGGGAGTCCCCACCACATCCTTCTGCTGCTGTTCAGCCACTGGCAAAACTGGTTGCCCTGCTTTTTATTACACAGGGACGTACTCGACTAGTTTATCTCAGCACAGCACACGACAGGACAATTTTCCTTTCCAGCCATCCTGCATGGCCAACAAAACGCTGCAAACAGCTGCAGCATCTCTCCCCTCTCTCTCTCGGCCAATCACGTGGGTATTGGTGACCACTCCCCGACCTGGCCAGCATTTAGATCTTTTCTCATTTTTGTATAGTAATGCATCGTGGGTCCCAAATTTCCTAATGTTGTCAGAAGCCCCCCATGTGATCTCACTGTAGACATTGAGTTGGGGCCCCCCCCCCCCCCCCAACCCACAACTCTTTCTGCTCCATGGTATTGAATGGTGTGAAGTAACCATCCACGATTCCACGAAAAGACACAGTTTTGTCTCAATAAAGCATATATGATTTTTTGATTTGAAAGAATCATTTCATTCCTCGTAATCAGTCTTTGAAACCTTGTTTTCCTCTGTCTGATGACACGAGGAGCCTTGCTCATCATACCTACTACCCACTATGACCAAACTCTTAAAGAGTAAAACATCAAGCTTCGTTCCTCAGTTTCAAACCCCTTCTGACTTTCTCCAGTCTTGAGATTGCTTCTGCTATCCAGAATTGGAAAGGAATCACATCTACTTATTCCAGGATTCCTTCTTGCTGCTGCTGCACAAAGAGGACTGACTAGCGTGTGACTAACAGTAGGAGACTGTTCTCTCGTGTGTTTGCTAGCAGGGGGATGCTGCTTCCCCCCTCTGAGAAAAACAGAAAGAGTGGAGCAAACAGATTTTTTTTACAAAGGGAAGAAAAACAGAAAAGCGACATGAATGCGTTACAAACAAACCAAACGAGGAAATAGTGGGGATGACCCACTTTTCCATCCTTCTTTCCTTCTCTCCTCTTCTATTTTGTTCCTTTTCATAACATATGCATCTTATCTTTGTATGGTAATGGTAGTAAGCTGTAAGTAGTATACTAATAATAAACTATTATTATGATAGTAAGGATGGCGATTCTGGTTGGTTGCCATTCCAAGTTGGAGAATCCCTACAAAGATCTGAATCTGATCTGTGATCTGATCTGATGTCTTGCTGTGTTGGATTTTGGTTACTTTACTTGTCTTTGTTATTAGTCTTCTCTCCTGCAGATGTTGAAAGTGACATGGGAAGGACCCAATCATGATTAAACGCTAGATTACTCAAATCCACGGAAAATGACAGGAGAATGCACATTTTTTAGGAGGGCAAGGGGGTTACCTCACCAGTTAAAGGAAGGCAACATCCTCCTAGCTGTAGGCCAGCCGGGCATGTTGGACCACTTGCACTGGAATGCATTCCAGTGGCTCCATCCCCATAGCCCCGAGACCGGACGAAAATCTGTAACCGGAGGGGAAAATTAGAATGTCAGACAAGAGCTTGACCTCTAGTTCAGCACAACAACAGCCACCTTCCGATTCACTTACCTTGGTGGCTGGCAATTGAAAGTTTTGAAGGCCGATGCCATGTCCATCGATGAGCTGCCGGAGAAGGACACAGAAGCAGGGCGGTCCCCCTTGGGGGACAGAGCTGATGCAACCGCACCACCACTCATATCGGCCTCATCTACCACATCAGAAAAGGCAGAGAGGTATCCGTTTGAGGCTTTGGTTGGAGAAGCGAAGGGACTGTCGGGGAGGTTATGCTCAAAACTGCAAAGGCAAATAGTCGGCGATTCATTGTAAGTAATAGCGCAATGGCTTAAAAATTCATCATGCAGATCAAAAGGCATTACCTATCAGGAAGTTCGCCGTCCTCGGAGTTGGAGCTTTCCTTGTCGTGAACCCCCATTTCACCGCCAGGGAACTCTTTCTCGAATGAAGACAAGGATGGCCTTGGCACAGGCTGGCCGTTGGTAATAATGGAAGGAGCGAAACCATTCACCCCACAATTTTCTGAGACTGAACCCGAGTGATCAGGAGTTACAGAACAGAGGCATGAGTTTTTCACCGAAACTAACCACATTGGCACGGGACAAGACAAACTAGTTACCTTCGGCGGCAGTTGGGGTGCCATGGAAAGGACGGCCAAAGGTCTGACTAAACAAGCTCGGGGAGTGGGTAGGAGAAGGAATGGGAGAGCCGGTAGAGAGAGCTCTCGGATGGTGATGCTTCTGGACATCAAGAAGCTGCAAGTTCAGAAGTCTGTGGCTCTGAAGCTCGATTGCTTGCTGCAGATCAGCTTGCTCCTCCAATCTTTTTCTCCACAAGATGTCCTGAGAATTGTAGAAGGACCTCGGCCCTGCATCGCAGAAGGACGGCACGTGATGAGAATCATCGCCATTACTAAATATAATTGTACAAGGTGTTGCTAATCAGTTGTTCTAACCTAGTGGGATGTCAAAAGGCCCGGCACGGGCATCCAAGCCACGGGGACTACCGCAAGGAGAGAACTCGCCCCTTTCTCCTAGTTGAAGTTGCTGCTTCCTGCTTCGACCCAAGCAAAGACATGAGTAACAGCAGGGGAGGCAAGCTGTGATGGGTTCACGTATTGCATACCTGAATTTGTCCGGAACTTTCCCCTTTTCTTTGTATGGCTTTACCAGCACCCTCGCGTCGCAAACGAAATGAGGATTTCCTTTGGCGAGGATTAGCTTCACGGTTTCTGGGTACACAAAAGTCACAAAGCCGAACATCCTCTTCTGCTGGTAAGGAATTCTCACATCCTGTACCGGACCATACAAGCTGCAAAACAGATCGAAAACCGCAACTACATCGATAAGACAAACAACGCGTACCAAACCGAAGCCAGAGCAGAACTTTAACACACCTGAAGTAGTTAGAGACATCTTCCTCCTTAAAAGTACTGTCGGAAGGGAAAGTCAAGTAGATTTGCCTGGAGGCCGGGTTCACCCCACCGTTCAACGTGTAGTCGGTCCTCTCGAGCCTCGACCGGCCAAACTTGTAAATATCCTCGCCCATCATTAAGGCAGCAGCAGCTCTGCAGGAGAATCCAAAGAGATTACACTCTCGAAGAGCCTATATGCACGCAGCCTGAAACAGAGCATACAAAAAAAGGGAATACCTGTTCATATCACTCTGCTGGTGCTGCATGAGTAAATTCATGGACTTTGGAGAGTAAGGGAAAGCCGATGAATTGAGGAGCTGAGGAGCAGCCAACCGCTGCTGCTGAGCACCAGCCGACTTTGATCTGAGGAGATCGTGACATTGACCCATCAGCTCTCTCGGGGATCCCACTCGGTCCAATGGCGAACCCGGATCAGCTAACCCACTGCCATGGACGAACTTGCAGCTACTTCCGTTCTTGCAGAAACCCCGGGAATAGTACAAGCAGGGCCTCCAACCGTGACCATCGTCCAGATTACAGCATGCATCGTTCACCGAGCAGCTCCTCCGGTGCATCGAACTGCCACCCCAGGCAGCCGACGTACAGTAGGAGTCGGTGGGGCTGGAAAGCAGCTCCGGGGAGGTGTTAGCGTCCTCGTTCAAGAATGACAGCTGGTCCGGCAGTTGGAGCCTGTCGACGAGGGCCTCGCTTCCGAAAAGGGATGAAGAGGGAGGGGAGCTACCGTGCATGGGGAGAAAGCCGCTGCTTCCCAGGTCGTCCCCTTTCGGAAGTTCTGGGAAGGAAGTAGTCGCGGCCGAGGCAGAGGAGTTCACCCAGGAGGAAGCAAGGGAAGAGGAGGACTGCCTGGAAACGGAGATGGGTTTGGTGGAAGGGAGACGGAAAAGTGAGGGGGGAGAAGGGGAGGGCGAAGACGGGGAGCTCGAAGGAGGAAGACCGAGCTCCTTCCTGGCCTGGACGACGAGGGAGTGAAGGAGGGTTTCGGGGCCGAAAGCGAGGCGGATCATCTCCTTCTCGCCGTGGTCTTGTATGAGGAGGATGCCCATGATCTTGGAGGCATTCTCGGGGTCCAAGCTCTGGATTCTCGAGAAGACGACCCTGGTCGCCTCGTAGGAATCCATGGAAGAAGGTGTGTCGTTGTTCGGACCAACCAAAAGAATAAGAAAAGGCAAAGGTAAAACTAGTGGTTGGCAAGTGGTGGTGGTGGAGGGGGAGGGGGGTATTAAAATTTCACACCCACCTCAAGGACAGCAGGAGGAAGGAGGAGGAGGAGGTGGAAGGTAAATGATGTTGGGTTGAGGGAGCACAGCAAGCAAAGAGAGTGAAAGGAAAAGCTTTTTTTTTTCCCTTAGGTGCTACCTACCCATCAAATACCCCCCCCCCCCCCCCCCGGAACTCTCTCTTCCATGGGAGGCAGGACAACTCCCTACCCCTTGCCCTGCATGATTGATGATCCCCCCTCCCCACCCCAATCCCTTTTCTTTCTTTTGAACTTGGATTCCTCCTCCTCCTGCAGAAAAGAAGAAGAAGACGAAGAGTTTGAGGGAGGGAGGATAGGATGATGAATGTAACTGGAGGGGGAGGGGTCAGACTCAGTCGCAGTCGCGGGTGTATTGTCTTGATATTAATAGTTATATCGGGGAGACGACAAATCAATCAGTGGGTTAGTTTTTATTTATTTTACCCCTTTTAAGTTAAGTTTAAGCTGTTCAGATAAGTTTGAATCTGGTCAGTTGCATCCCATTGCAGTTTGAAGGGGGGGGGGGGGGATGACATGAAATGAGAGGAGCAGCAGCGAATGGGTTCTTCACCCCGCCCGCCTCTTCACGCCAGACGAGACGATCAGATAACATGAATTCCCTCCCCCCCTCCTCCCTGCAAAACAGCATTCGGACACAACCCAGAACAACACCACCACCACCGAGCAAGTAAAAAACTTCACCTGAAAAGGAGACCCACCAGCCTCCCTGTGTCTCGTCTGTCTGTCTGTCTGTCTGCCTGGTCTCCTTGGCTTCATCGTCTTATAATATTAAAAGGGGTGACGACTGGAGGATTGATGATGATGATGACGGTGAAGGTGGAATGGAATGGGATGGCGTCCATCTCTTCCCCTGTTCTCTCACTTAGCTCACACCCCCCAACCGACCCACAAAAAGGAAAGGATGATCAAATCATTCATGGTAAACACTAACTCTGATTAATATCCCAAAGCTCTCTCCTGACATTCCCGTAATTTTCCTTGCCATACGAAGTAATTGTCAGGGACAGAAAGACGGGCAGGCAGACAGACAGACAGACAGTAGTAGTAGTCGTAGGAGGAGGATTCGGGTGATGATATTTTTGTACCGTGCATGTGTGTCCTAATATTTCTAGAAATAAGGCGAGCATGGTAATGAAATGAATGTAAGCGATTGGGAGGATGGGAAATAACATTCATTCAACTTTTTGAAAATTGAAATATTTGATGCCTAAATAGAAAACGGGGGGGATATGGGGATTTGGACCCCTGTACAGTGTGGCATGCATGCATCCCGAATTCAAAAAAATCAAATCAAATCAAAACTCTATCTCTCTCCAAAGGGACTTGTTAACGGGAAGAGGAGGAGGGCTGTCGGGCTAAAGGCTAATAAATTATTATTGTTCACTGTCCCCCCGACCCGATGCGCACATGCCACTAGTCACAGGCCTCATTTCAATTTTCAATTTTGAAATTGAAATGAGGGAGTTTTCTTAAATGTGATTTAAATTTAATTATTTAACATTTAATATGTTTAGTAAGTTTTTTTCCTTATTTTAGAATATTTAAAAATCATATATTATTAGTTTGTTGAAGGTAATTTATGATCGAGATTAATTGGTATTAAAGTTAGTAACAGGGGGATACAGAGGCAGTTGACTGTGCAGTATTCTCCATAGCAGAATGGAATCGCAGAAAGAAAGAACAGAACCATGGTAGAGATGGCCAAAAGCATGCTGAAGGGCAAAGGTCTACCCAACAAATTCTGGGCAGAAGCTGTTAACACATCTGTCTACCTTCTGAACAAATCCCCTACAAAAGCAGTTAGGGACAAGACACCATATGAAGCGTGGCATAGAAAGAAGCCCGTTGTGGATCATTTCAAAGTATTTGGATGTATTGGATATGCACTCACACCTTCTCAAGGAAAAGAAAAGTTTGATGAGAAATGTGATAAGTTGATTTTCATCGGATATAATGCTGAATCGAATGGATATCGTCTGTATAATCCGAATACTGATAAGTTAATTCTGTCGAGAGATGTTATCTTTGATGAACATGCATCTTGGAAGTGGCAGGAAAAGTCTTCTATGACTCAGCTGTTCCAGTATACAGAAGCAGTATCAGAAGCATATGTACAGAATCCTATCAGAACAACAGAAGCAGCAGCAGAAGTTACAGTACAGAATCTCATCGGAACAACAGAAGCTAGTTCCTCTAGAACCATTCCAAAAGCGAAGGGTTTTATTGGAGATACACCACCTAGGAGGTATCGATTATTCACTGAAATTAATGAGCGAGCTAACTTTGCTCTTGCTGCATCACAGAACTTTGAGGAGGCAGCCAAAGAAGAAAAATGGAGAAATGCCATGAAGGAGGAGATGACTTCTATAGAGAAGAATGACACATGGTCATTGGTCGATCTCGAAGAAGGAAAAGAAGCATCGGATTGAAGTGGGTCTATAAGACCAAGTATAATGAAGATGGAAACGTGCATAAGCATAAAGCTCGCATTGTAGCAAAAGGCTATTCACAGAAGCCCGTCGTTGATTTTACAGAATCTTTTGCTCACGTAGAAAGGATGGAGACAATCCGTGCCGTTGGGAATGCGAAGCCAATTTCTACTCCAATGTCACTTAATGAGAAGTTACAGAAGGAAGATTCTATAGAAGGCTTTGACTCGAAGATCTACAGAAGTCTGGTTGGTTCTCTTATCTATCTCACTCACACTCAGAATGATATTGTTCATTCTGCGACTTTGCTGTCTAGATTCATGAGCAACCCCGGTAGAACTCATTTCACAGCAACAAAAAGGGTTATACTCTATCTAAGAGCACACAGAAGGTCGGATTAAAGTATACAAAAGAGCAGAATGATGATGTAGTGGGTTATGTAGCTAGTAATTGGGCAGGAAGCTTGGATGATCGTAGAAGCACATCAGGATACTTGTTCCGCATTGGAACAAAGCCCATTTCATGGAGTTCAAAGAAGCAAAGCACTGTTGCTCTCTCATCTACAGAAGCTGAGTATATCGCAGCAAATGAAGCAACAAGAGAGGATGTCTAGCTCAGAAGGTTACTTCTAGAGTTACAACAGAAGGTGGACGAGCCAACAACAATCTTCTGTGATAAACCAATCTGCAATTGCTATGACCAAGAATCCAGTTTTCCATACAAGATCAAAGCATATAGAACTTCGTCATCATTTCATCAGAGAGATGGTTTCGTAGAAGGAGATTGTTGTAGAATTCATCAGTACCCATAATCAACCCACAGATGTTCTTACAAAGCCGGCGTCTTCTCAGAAGTTCGAGACATTCAAAGGCTTCTTGAAGATCATAGAGGGGGTGTTGAAGGTAATTTATGATCGAGATTAATTTCTATTAAAGTTAGTAACAGAAATGTCATTTAAGTGGTCATTAAATAGAGCATTTAAGTAGATTATTAAATATGTCATTTAAGGTGTCGGTTTCTATTGTCATTTGGTTTTCCTACTCCTCCCTATATATAAAGGGACGTGTAAACATTTCATGTAAGTGAGAGAGAAAGTTTAAAGAAAGAGAAATCACAGCCAAGACACTCCCCGTAGGTGCAGTAGCTCTAGAGAAGGTTTCCTATATTCTACGTAAGGTCGTCGGTAGTACATAACCTACGTTCTGCTAACACATTTTCACTTCATATCAAATCCTTTCGCACGTAACCCGCAACGATATTTTTATTATTTATATAGGGTGTACTAACTACTAACAAAAAAAACAAACCTTTTTGGAATTGCCTAAAATCATACCTTTTTTTTTTGTTTCTTCCTTTCTATGAGAAAGCAGATTTAAGAAAGTTATGATATAAACTATGGAAAGTAAAAAATAAAATCGACAAACCCGTCCCTTAAACTTTTATGGCTATTTGGGAGACTCTCCCAATCCTAAAAACAAAAAAATTCACGGGTGGATCAGACTTTTGCCTCAAAGAAATGGTTAATTATTAAAGTTGCTTTCGATGAGAAGTGGGGTTATTAGATTTCAAACTTTATTGATTAATTCCGAAAAATATGTGTTTATTTTTAAAAAAAAAATGAAAGAAATTAATATTTAAAACATTCGACTTAATTTCAACATTTTTTTTTAAACATGAATGAATTTACGGGGATAGGGAAGAAATTTTACAAAGATTTCGCAAAATTCATATGGTCGACGAACGTGTAAGAAAACTCTTTTTTTTAAAAAAAAAAACTACATCCTCCCTCCCGTCCTCGCCTATCCGTACGGTGTCCGAGAATTCTTTCTGGTCAACTTATAATTTTTATTTTCTTTGATCCAACTTCCTTTTTTCACAAAAGAAAAATCACCGAAATTATTTAATTTACGAATAAAAATTGCCAGGGGTGAAGCGCTAAAAAACGAATAAATACTCGTAAATATATATATATATTCAAATGTGCATCAAAGGTAATACGACCTAGTACGGAAATACGTTACTAAAAAAATTAGCGGTATCGGCTTTCAAAATTTTTGAGACGCCACCCTCAATTTACAAGTAGGGTAAATTTTTAAAATCCGTGCTAGAGGAAAATACATGGGGCACATTTTCAAAACGCGTAGTCTCGTGCTTAAGAAAAATTGAGGTCTTTGAAAAGTGCAGTTTGAAAACGTGTCTCCCTCTACTTAAAATAAGGGGGCACATTTTCAAAAGGCGCCCTCAAGCCCCTTTAGTTTTTTCCAAGCGTTGAAGGACTTGTCGTGCCATTAAAATGTTTTTTTATTAGGGTGTGTTTTCAAAATCCGCCACCCTATTTATAAGTTAAGCGGCACATTTTCAAAACGCTTTCCATTAACTACATTTTGAGTATTTTAAAAAGGCAAATTATACGTTTGTGGCCCTAACTTTTGTCAAACTTTCTATTTTGTCAACATCTTTTTTTCGTATATCAAAATGTCACAAACTATCTAAGCAACCTTTTCTGTGTCAAATGTTAGACGGAGTCGGGGACGGTGCCGACAGAGACGTGGAGGGGGGGGCCGTGTAAGAATCCCCAATTAAAAACACCAAGAACCCTAGTTCCAGAATAGCTCGGACCAGGCGAAGGCGCAGGCGAACCCGAGCTCGAAGGCGAAGGCGAAGGAGAGCGACCGTAATCAAAGGCGAAGGAGGAAGTAAGGCGACTCAGGAACTGACTCGCTCGTTTGAAGTAAGGCGACTCGTATCCATCGAATCCTTGCCATCGAAGGTCTGAACCCTTTGTCTCCATTATTTGCTCTAGTTATTAGGTAGGTTGAAGGTTAAGTAGGTAATTTGGGTATTATTTATCTGGGCAGTCCTCTTTACAATGAAGCGGCTGAATCTGAACATGCATGTTGGGGGTAGGATGTCGATATTCGGGTTGTGTTCTTACACAGGAGGCACAATTGTTAAGTTCGGTGGGGTGGATGCTGACCTTATAGGATATTTCACTCTGGTTGCCTTGGCTAAAGATTCAGGGCTAAATAGGGTGTTGAAAATGTGGTATGGGCATCCGGGTAGCAGTTTGTCTCTAGTTAGGGAAATCGTAGGAGACTCGGAGGTTATGAAAATAATTGAGGAATGTCAAGAAGATGGCACAGTTGATATATACTGTGAAGGGGAGGGTGACAGCGTTGCTGATGACTTAGAAGTAGAGGAAGATCCTAATGAGGAGGTTGATGGGTTAGAAGTAAAAGAAGAAACTGATGAGGAAACAGATGTGTTAGGGGTAGATGGTTCCGGTGATATGGAAGAGTCGGATGTTCCTCAGCCTAACCCACATGTCATTGATAGTGATATGCCTGTTCTTGAGGTGGAGTCAGAGTATGAGAAATCAGACGCCGAGCTAGGAGATGATTCTTCTTGCGGAAGAAGCAATTGTGTGAATTTACCGATTATAACCCTCACTGTGATCACAAATTGATTGAATGGAAGGCTGGTTTGTGTTTTGAAACTCCTATGCAAATGCATGAAGCTGTCCAACGGTATGCTATTGCAAATGGTTATAATTTGCGTTGGAAACGAAGTAATAAGAATAGACAGGGAGCTATTTGTGTTAGTAGTTGTCCGTGGAGATGTTTTGGGTCTTGGATGAAGAAGGAAAACACATTTGTTGTTATGTATGTGTTGAATGAACATAAATGTAGCCGTAGTATGAGTAATCGTCAGGCAACAACAAGATGGTTGGTAAGTCAATTCACGGAGGGGATTATTCGCAGGGCTGGTTTGACCGCTCGGGAAATTCAGCAAGAAGTTATGGAGAAGCATCATTTAGATATTCCGTTAATGAAGATTTATAAAGCCAGTTAATTAGCTGATAAGTTGGTTTATGGAACCATAGATGACCATTACAAGCATCTTCGACCATATCTTGATGCGCTGATGTTGAAATATCCGACTTCTACCTTTAAGTTGTCTTGTGACTTGACGCTCTCTACTGGGACGTATACAACCTTCAAAAGAATCTTCATATGTTTTGATGCTCTGAGATCTGGTTTCATAGAGGGTTGTAGACCTTTTATCGGGTTTGATGAGACTTTTATTAAACATAAGTGTGGTGGGATTCTTTTAAGTGCGGTTGGTCGCGATGGCAATGAGGGAATGTTTCCCATTGCTTGGGCTGTTGTAGAAGGTGAAAACACAGAAAAGGGCCGTAGAAGGTTATGTGCATCATAGTGTGAAGATTCAATCATATAGAAAGGCATATGGTCATGTATTGGAGCCGTTAGATGGTTATGTGCATCATAGTGTGAAGATTCAGTCATATAGAAAGGCATATGGTCATGTATTGGAGCCGTTAGATGGTATGAAGTTCTGGCCGCGTGGTGAAAACGCAGAAATTATAAGGCCACCACCTTACAAAAAGCTCCCCGGGCGACCAAGAAAGCACAATCGGAGGGTTTCTAAGGAGGAAGAACCAAAGGATTCATCCCAGCCTATTGGAGTATCCAAGCTGTCCAAAAGAGGAACATGTATGAAGTGCTCTATGTGTGGTGTTTTTGGACACAATAAAAGGACATGCAAGGGTGAGGCCTCTTCACAGCAAGCTTCAACTCCAATTCAGCCCATGGAAGCCTCTTCACAACAATCTGAAGGCTCAGGTACAGATTCACTATCTCTTATTAGTATTGCCAACATAAACTCACTTACCTCTTCTTTGTTGCGTTACAGGGAGGACAATGCGCATGACTTGCCAGAAATGCGGAACACAAGGTCATAACAAGAGAACATGCAAAGCTACTCCTGCAGAACGAACAACAATTGGAGAAGACACAAATGCGACTCGAAGCTAGGAATCTATTGTCTCTCCAAAATCAAGGCACAAAGAGGCTACCCGGAGGGGCAGGGGAAACGCTTCGAGGAGGGGCACGGGAAATTGAAAGAGTTATTGTTATGTTCCTGTGATGAATTGTGGATATGAAGAACTGTGGATGTAATTCAGTCATTGTGTATGGGAACTGCACTAGTGTTGTCTTTTGTAATGGTGTAATGGTACTTTTGTCACTGCCATATGTTGAATGCATCTTTCAGACATCATACTACATTGTTAATCTTTCAACAGTCATACAAAGACAACTTACAATGATAGACATACTAAATTGTTCATCCAACAACCAATGCAAAGACATATTACAACTTTCAAACATATTGTTCCTCCCTACAGCCAATCTTCTTGCACCCTAAACGCCCTAACTAACGAAAACAACAATACAGCACAACCGCCGCAAAGCAAACCACCACCAATCGCAGCCTCTTGATTTCTGCCTTCATCTTCTTGGTTATGTCTTTGTTTGCTTCATCTCCCTTAACTCTAAGCTCTTTGTACTTTTCGATCTTCCCTTCCAACTTTGTGATATGATCTTCTTTCGTTTGACACTGTTTGTTCAGGAATTCGATTTTCTCCTCCAGTTGGTTTTTCGACTCCAAAAGTTGTACCATGATTTCCTTCGGCCTACTTGGGGGGAGCTCCTCGTCCAGCCAATCGAAAAACCCACAATCATCTTCCTGTTATTTTCAGAGAACTCAACAACATTACAACAGAACATTACACTACCAAAACAACAACAGAAACAACATTTTCTGTACAATGTGACCTTCCATGCCGAACACCTGTAGAATCGCCGTCCTGGGTTGCTCTTACTCCAGGATGTGTATAATATTACCCTCCTTCCGTGGTTGCAAACTAGTCCACCTACGCTTGAGCTTGATACAACAGAGCCACTACAATTCTCGTTACCACTCATTACACTATACGTTGCTGTTTCCTTCTACGATAATGCTACCTGGTTCGTGCCAAAGCCGCCTCAGTGTCAAGGGTCGCCTCGGTCCTTCCTCGCCTTACTTCCATTCTTCGCCTGGTTCAAGCGAGTCACTTCCTGGTCGCCTTACTTCCTTCTTCGCTGCTGATTACGGTCGCTCTCCTTCGCCTTCGCCTTCGCGTTCTGGTTCGCCTGCGCCTGCGCCTTGCCTTCGCTAAAGCCTCCGACTTCGCTAAAGCCTCCGACTCGAATCAGGGTTCTTCTGTGGAATGTCTGATTTGGGGAGGATTCTTACAAATTAGGGTGCGCAACATATTTGCATTATTGATTACCAACGCGTTTGCGACGTGGACAATCGTTAAGTCCACGTCGGCACCGTCCCCGACTCCGTCTAACATTTGACACAGAAAAGGTTGCTTAGATAGTTTGTGACATTTTGATATACGAAAAAAAAATGTTGACAAAATAGAAAGTTTGACAAAAGTTAGGGCCACAAACGTATATTTTGCCTTTTAAAAATTAAAACCTTTTACAAAATTTTCGACAAAATATATCTTTATGGCCCCACTTTTGGGCTGACATTTTTTTTGTGGCTCCAACTTTGAAAAGTTTCTTTTGTAGCCTTAAATCACTCGTGGCCTTACATAAACGACATCATACATTGAACACGATTACCGTATACAATTATTGTACGTGTATCAACGTGGAACTTCTATCCTCTTACATGACCAAATGAGATGCTTATATTTCTGAAAAGAAAAATCTAGAACACTAAATCGTCCATTGGGGGAAAGGGGGAGTGAGGGTCGGGGGCAGAGGATGAGTAACAACGACAATAACGATATGAGCGTAGGCTCGACGATATCGACTTCCTTGTGCACAGACCGCAATCGCTCCACAATGGCCGGAAAGATAATGCTATCAGCTTCCACAATGGCTTCACCTTACTCAAGTCCCGAAGTGCCTTCCTCGGCCCCGGCTTCGAGGTATGTTCGTCATTTTCTCCCAAAGTGCCTTCCTCCGCCGGGAGTGAGTTCGCCTGTCGTCGATTGCCCTTTTCCCGGAAGTGCCTTCGTCTCCCCGCCCTTTTCCCCTTGATATGCCTTCTCGTCGATTTAGGGTTTGAGAAAACTTTTTTTGGTGATTAGGTTATGATACATTATTCGTAAGGGTCGGTCCAAAATAAGTAAGACAATAAAGGTATATTTTACGAACGACGAAACTCGTAATATGTAGTGCCAAATTGGAGTACGGCAAAAAGGGGGAAAAGTATACGAGTGACAAAAGGAACATCCCGTGAACAATCAAACAAAATTTTAAAATCAAAGTAAAAGGAGTGGTTGAAGAAAGAAAGGGCAGCACATGCTGGTGGGCGGGACAACCCCCCCCCCCCCCCCAAGACGTATTACTACTACTACGATCAAAATAAAGAATCCGATTTCAGAAATTTACTTTATAAAATTCGAATTTTAAAGTTTTTTTTTTAAATTGACTTTTTCAAATATCGAAAAATTTTAAAATTATTTGCAAAAAAAAAAGAAGATATTTTCCCGACCGTACAAAGTTCCCGGCCTTTGAGAAGTATCATTTTGGTAGGGTCCAATCTTTTTTACTCGTCCATTCACTCCCCCCAAACGCACGCTGTACATAAAACTACACCAATCATTGAAGAAAGAACGAATGCTGCGCTTAATACGAGTCCACAGTCAGTCATCCTTTTGGGGGGGGGGGGGGGGGTGTTTCAATTATTGTTCATTGTAAAAAAAAGGGGTTCTCTTCTCTTTTCACGGATATGAAGAAAAGCGATGGTTACTCCTTAATTTAAAATAATAAAAATAAAATCCCCCAATCAACTGAGTCGATGATTTGACCCGACTCCACTATGATTGATTTTCCTTTTTTTTTTTATCGGATAAAAATAACAACTAGCGTCTAACTCAAAGCTATCTACTCGTGTAGTTCAATCCCTCCTTTTTCCCACGAAGAAAGTCACACCCGCCGCTTGCTTTCGGCGGCACGATGTTTTGGAGCTTCTTCACTTCCAACCAATCCATTCCATTCCATATATAATCATGAGCTACTGGAAGCTTAAGCTTATATTTGTCTTGACTGTATTGGCGAATTTCCACCCGCCGAGCCTCCCTCCGAGATATTCAAAGCACTCCCCCACAACCCAACCATTGTCGGACACGAAGACACGACGAGGACACATGAATGACAGGACCACCACGCAGATGGGGTGGTTCCCCAGTTCCATCCTCCTCGTAGTTTCGCTTCCATGCACACACAAGCACCAACATCTCCTTTCCTACAAGAGAAGATTATGCTGCCCTGAGTGAGTTGGGCCCAGAAATATCATAAAAGGGAATTGGGGGGGGGGGGGGGGAGTCGTCCGTACCATATCGTGCCATGGGCATTCATTGCCATGCCCACTCATTGCTCCCCTCGTCTCCCCCCCCCCCCCACACCCTCCCACTATAGTAAAATAAGAGTAATTAATGATAACAACAATAATAGAAGTAGCGCAAACCCGGTTCCCCATCTGCCTCTCGAAATGATCAAACCGCTCTCACTTAATGGAGAAACCTTTGTCTGTCTGTGCGCGAGTTTAAGACTACTTGGTTTAGGTTGGGGTTGGATCGCTTAGGTTGTAATTTAATGGAAGGGAATGAATGTTTTTTTTTTTTGGGGGGGTTATGAATGTTGCTTCGGTTCCAAATATGAAATAATCGAGCGTCGCCCTTACCATCGGATGAGTTTGCTCCCGAGGAAGGATTATAATTAGTCCCAAGCAAGGGGAGGTGGGGGGGTGGTGTTTTTGTTCAGGCCTTGGATATTGACAGGAAGTGAATGAGTGGTTTCCCGGTGGATACGTGTCCCTGTCGTAAGACGGGGAAATTCGACTAAATCAAACACAGATAAAAGGCAGACGACAGAGGAGGAGGTGGAGGGTATCCCGATTACGACGACTTCCTCCCCCCCCCCCAATCACTGTTACTTTCTTACCGTAATTTTTTTATTGCAAGGAAGGAAGGAGAGGTGGAGACAATGGGAACCCTCCCCTCCTCCAAAAGAACAATCATCGACGTCGTTTTCAGCTGGACGTCTTCCTCCCTCCCTTCCTCTCTTACAATAAAGAAATGACTCGAATAGTTGTCATCTTGCGTCGACAGTTTTCCTTTTTTTGGTTGAGACGAACGGAGGAGGAGGCAAGGCATATATTATCACATCAACACTTTTGTGGGTGTCTGGTTTCGAGAGTCCTCACCCCCCACGTGGTATATTCAATCATCGGGGCCTTTAGTTTTATATCCCACATTGAGAAAGATTTGTATTTCTACTACGTCGAACGACGAGATCCAGGAACAAGATTCGGGCGTGATCACCTCCAGAATCCACCTGCTGCTACTGTCATTTCCTGTGACCTCGAGCCCAGCTGACCCCCCAGCCTCATGGCCCATCATGGGATTGACCCACGTGGATCTATTCCTTTTTCCTTTAAGACAGGAATGAGTTTTGTCTTTTTGTACAAAACATTCATTTGACATATAGATAAGATATATAGAAGAGGGCTTCGTACCATTTCAATGTAGAGTGGAAAAAAAATCTTAATGAGTCCGACTTTACTTATAAAATCTTTTTTTTTTGCCTTGGAAGGTTATTCAAAGCCTTTCTCAGTGCAGTTTGAGTATCTAGTTAACTTGGTTGCACGGGAATGACGCCGTTTTATGTTGTTACTGGGCACCCAATGACGTCATTTTTTCCGCTGCATCAACCGCATGTTATCCGTCGTGGTCTCCAGGCACACCGCCGTTGGCCCTAGCCTCAAACTGACTGCATGCCGCCCGGCTTGCAGTCCTGATACGACGAGATGGTGGAAGGATGAAAGCAGCGCGAGTCCGTCCGACAGTGCAGTTTAAACGTCCCGCCGGCTGACTGCATGCTGCAGTTTCCTTCCCTGGATACGGGGCCAGGCGGATTGCAGGTGTGCGTGTGGGTGCAGCTCGTGGTGTTCTTCAGGAGTTGGTCGAGGAACGAGTCCTCCCCGCAGACTGGGCCGGGGAAATCACCGGGCGATTCGTCGAGCTGCAGGAGGAAGCTGTTGACATGGCCAAAATCTTGGGCTTAATTATAAGAAATCATAAGTCCAAGCCCATTTTTATGTTAGCTCGCCAGGGAAGTACTAAGTCTACGAGGACCCGAGTCTACGGGGTTAAGTCTACGAGGGTCTAAGTCTACGAGGACCCGCGTCTACGAGGGTTAAGTCTACGAGGGTCTAAGTCTACGAGGACCCGCGTCTACGAGGGTCAAGTCTACAGGGGGTCAAGTCTACGAGGATAAGAAAAGATCTTGCCTCTGAGATTTTTTGGGAAGAAGATTATGGGACCACGTCCATTTGGAAAGATCTTCATATGGAGAAAATATGGGGATTTGATTTAATTAATTTAATATAAGAAAGAGAAGTGGTTAAGTAGGATAAAAGCCACGATCAGATTGTTACCAAGATTTTAGGGAGTTGATTGAGAGGGCCACGACCTTTTGATATCCTATGGACGTGTCAGACGTGCTAAGCATCATGAACACCACGAGTCTCAGTATAAAAAGGGAGCAGATTCTCCTTAGGAAAATTACGATCAATCAGCCAAACACAAGCTTTGCATTGCTCGTCACCCTTAGTTTAGATACCTCGGCCTGGGTTATTTGGTCACTACCTTCAACACCAGAGTGAGCAACCGTAGCTTTGGTGATCACAACCCTCCGCCAGCACTTCCACCGTCCCGGCGAGCAACCGTAACCGAGGCAACAACCCTCCGCCAGCACTTCCACCGTCCCGGCGAGCAACCGTAACCGAGGCAACAACCCTCCGCCAGCACTTCCACCGTCCCGGCGAGCAACCGTAACCGGGACAACAACCCTCCGCCACTAAGGTGTTCATCCAAGGCCTTTAAGTCTACAGCGCACTGTGCCGAGTCTACAGCGTCAGCACCAGGCCTGCGTCTCGCGACAACGAGTCTACAGCGTCAGCACCAGGCCTGCGTCTCGCGACAACGAGTCTACAGCGTCAGCAGTGACGTCAGCTCCAGTCGCACCTCCAGCAGCGAGTCTACGCCGCCTCCATCATCCCTACCCCCGCTTTTCATTCATTTTTTATGGCTGTAAGCGTTCATTTACTTCTGTAAGTTTTCGAATTTGTAATCAGTCGTATTATTTATCATTGAAATTCATCTTTCTGGCGACCACATACAATTCCCTGTGAGTCCAACTGCCAAATATTTTCGACGTGGTCCGTTTCCTACGCGAACAGAAGCGGTTGGACACCTCGACCTCGCCGTCATCCATGCCTTTACATCTAATCAGAGGCGGAACACGATTCAACCTTAGAAACCGAGGGAATCTTGAATACCCAGCTAGTTTTTTCTAGAGGGGAAGTGGAATTGGTGGTAAAGGAAGTACCTTGAGGATCGTCCCGGTCAGCCAAGAAGAGAAGAGAAAAAAAGGTTAAAAAGGAAATGAGGAACAACTCAAATTCTTTTTTCTTTGTAAATCGAAAGGAGGAGATTCTTTTACTGACACAAAAAGTTGTCCACTCCCAATCCTTAATATCAAAACCCCTGCTGCGACGACTTCCACTGTCCGTGTCTGTCACGTTATATGAACTAACTAAAAATAAAAGAGAACGTCGTTAACGAAACGGTCTAGTTTTAGAATTCATTTTCGAGGGTGAAGATGGTAACGTCGTAGGCTGTTAGTAGAAGGTATCTCGAGAGGTGGTTTAGAGAGAAATGGGCTCAAGGGGAATTCCAGAGTTCCTCTTCGAAATACGTAAAGACTTCTTGGGAAACTCGTGTTGACAAGATATAAGATCAAGTTTGAGGCCTCAAATTCGTGGTTGAATATGGTTGTTGGTCGAATTCGAGGCACAACACTTTAGCAAGTTGAAGTCAAGGACGATGATGCCCCGAGAAGATGCAAGATTAAAGTTTGAAGCAGCGATTCGAGATTGTTTGTGGTTGTCAGTCGAGTTCGAGACACAATCATGTGGTGAGTCGAGTTCGAGGGAATATCAATTCACGATCTATGACGATTTTTAAGGTTTACCCATGACCTGTGGCAGTTTTCTAACATCATCCTCGGCATCAAAGAATTACTTAATTATGTGAGCAATGCACTTCATGGTGTAATGCACTTCATGTGAGTATTTTGTAAGCAATGCACTTCATGTGTAAGTATTTGCAATCGGCCACATATTTTCCAAAATTATTGAATCTTATCCACCGCAACATTATTTGAACTACCATTGTCGACTATAATAGTATTCTGAATTCTCCACTCAAGTAAAGTCGTCTCCATGGCTTTATCAATGAACTCACCTTTATGACTTGAGTTTGGAACAAAGTTTCGTAATCTTCTAATGTGCTCCACTTATCATCAATGTATGATGTACATGTAGTTGACTTGTTGGAGGGACATCTACTTATTTGTAATTATTCTTTTCTGTGAAATCATCCAGAGGAAATTTTGAACCTTGGATATGCTTCATGCATTAATTTTACAAACCCCTCTCCATCAACAAACTTAAGCGACAACTCATCAACAATAATTATAAGTACACAAAATTTTCTTTTTTGGCATATTTTTGCAAGTTTTCATATGATAGTTAAGCACAATTGTGTCTTCCCTGCACTTAGAACTTAGTTTTCATACTAGGGGTGAAAACGAGCCGAGTCGAGATCGAGTACCTCCAGGCTCAAGCTCGGCTCGATTAGGAAAAGCCCGAGTTCGAGCTCGGCTCGAACTCGATCGAGCTCAAATAATTTGAGTTCGAACTCAGCTCGATCCATTTATGGAGAGCTTGAGCTCAGCTCGAAAGGCTCGAATGTAGACCGAGTCTAAGCTCGGTTCGAAAGCTCGAGCCCGAATTCAAAATAGACATATATTGAAGTTGACTCGAACTCGGCTCGGTAATTTTATTAATTTTCTAGGTAATTTTATTAATTTTTTTAGGACTCGTGAGCCTTCGAGCTATCAGTGTTTCAGCTCGAGCTCGAATCGAGCTAGCTCGCGAGCGGCTCGTCTCATTTTCACCACTATTTCATACTTTGTGCTTTCTTATTAAGAACAACTGCAAAGTCCTTCAAAGTTGTCCGTGATAATTAAAATAATCCATGTTAAATATTTTAAAAAATCCTAAATTAATTACTTGGATTAGACAAATTGTACAAATCACATCAATAAAAAGTTTGTTTTGTTAAAGTCATATTTCCTTCACTAATATCACCACCCAGAAAACATCGATTTTTATTTCTAAAGAAGGAACTCCCTTGTTCCAACACGTCACTGTCGGTCTGTCCCCCGTGTCTCTTTCTCTTATTTTTGTTCCGAGGGAAGAGGAACTGTACGAAAGATGCGGCAGCCTTTACGGAAAAGCTTTGGACTTGGAAGCCTTTTGCATCTCTTTTTATAGGTTTTTTTAAAGATGAAACTCTGTATTACAATCATCGATTTTTTAATAAAAAATAAAAAAATTGATATTTTCAACGCGGAGTTCATAGATAGTGTGACATGTTGTCATGATTCGATCGATTTCATTTCTCTAAAGAAATACTTAATGTTTGTAATATCAAGCTTAATAATAAACTCGGTGTTTTAAACAATTTGACAATAACCAAGAAAATATTAGTTCGACCCCTGTATTTCGTAAAATCTTTTATGAACTAACCTCATGAAGCAACACAAATTAGTAACCGCGTAAGAAATTACGAGAAATCAGAGAGATCGATGAACAACAAAGAAAACATAACGGCTTAGGAGAACGCGGCTACGTCTCGACTTCTCGGCGCCTCCCTACGTGTTGTCTCTCGTTTTGTCAAGTAAAGTTAGGGTTTAACAAGATGAAACAATAACTTTTAAAGCGTTAAATGACCTGATTTTTATTATTTTCACTAAACCGCCGGATAGTTCGATTTTATAATTATTTTACCATTAGAAAAATCAAAATTAAATCGGATAATTCGGTTAATAATTTGGTAAAGGATATCGGAGGGTAACTTTGGTAAAATGGAAAACTTTGCTCAAGTCAAGCGTAAATGATTGTTCGTCATTAACATTTTCATTCCGAGGCAGAACAGAACAGAACAGAACAGGGGGTGTTGCAGCCGCCTGACGTCCACCGTTCCTAGTATCTAACTAATTCCGGGACCCAAAGCCACGGGAAACAGAAATTAGGATCACTTACAAACTAAATTGTACGTAAGTGAATAAATGGCCCCCACATCCACAATCCCATTAATTAATACCAAACCCAAAAAGGAATAAAAAGTAAATAATGTTCTAATCTCTTTGATTTGACTTCTACATTATATTGACTAAGACTTTCATCCGACAAAATCCCACCAGTCCCCCCAACTGATCTCTAACCGCTTCACAATGACGAGTAAGAGACATAATGTATTGGAAATTAAAAAACAAAAAAAAAAAAACAAAAGAAAGTAGAAAGACATCCTACAGCCGCAACAACCGGAGGCAATCCTTCCTTAAGGACTTGAATCAATGTCCAACCACGAAAAAAATATTCCAGGCACTGAAAGATCCAACAAAACTATCTCGCCGTCTGCCTCGTCTTGATCATTCGCTTCAACGTCGCCAACCAGAAGTTGCACTCATCCCACTCGCTGGTGGTGAGTTGCACCTACAGTCATTCAAACAGAAAATAGTTTTGTTGAACCCCGGCTAGTTTATCCCAAACTATACAAACGATTTGAGTTTTCCGCAAGTGATCGAAGAATGAGCACCTGTATTTGAAGGGCAGTGCTGAAGTCACCGCGATCTAGAGCCTGGCATAGCTGAACAAGCTTATCAGCAGCATTTTTTGATATGTCCCCGCTGTTTAGTTTCGCAAATAAGGCGCCGATCTTCCTTGAATTGTCTTCAATCTCACGCTTCTTTGCAGGATTTGCACGAGATCCTCCCAGCACTTCCGATGATTCATTGAAAAGTCTTTTCAAAGTCACTACCACATTCTTTTGGTGCACTGAAGGATGTTTAACATGTCCAATTAGTCCAACTTAAGACATAAAACACAATCAGCAGGAGCTACGAGATTGGTAAACGAGTCAGAACAGTAAATATTGTACCCAAAATTGGCAAATGTAGCATAATCAAAACAGGTGAATGTTGCGAAGCAACATGCATTATGTAGGTAATTTATTCAACTCCATTTCAACAGGCAATCACACTCCATTTCGATAGCAAAATCCATAGGGTAGAGCTACACACAGAGGAAGGACTATTACCAGGAACGTTTGAAGTATCTGCTGTCTGCACAGTGGGTGGTGGAGCAGCAGGAGTGACGACCGATTGAACTGGCGCTTGGGGACTAGGTGGCTGCATGACAGGCTTCTGAACAACTCCTGGATTAGAAACTGGCGTGAATCCTCTGATTGGTGTCTGTGTGACAGCTTGGGGCATTGTTATGCCAGGAATATGGTTTGTTTGGGGAGGAAATTGTCCAAGTGGACCAGGACCAGGAGGCAGGGATTGAAAAGGAGTTGCATTTCCCTGATCAGTCATCGCATGTTAGCATTTCCAGGTGTTCAACATGAATAATTTTACCATAGAACCAAGCAGATATGCGTACCGGATATAACTGTGAACCCAATGTCGAGGGCTGAAACTGGTCAAAGTTTCTCTGCACTGGAGGTGAAGGCACAAATGTTGTTACAGGTGGTTGATTGGGGACTGAAGGTGAAGTGAAATTTGTCTGAAAAAAAAAATGAAATTCTCATCAGCTACAAGTCACAGGACAACAATCATCAACCCCACTTTAGAAAATAAAACGAAATACCGAAAGAAAAAATGTGATAGACTCATGATCTATCTATTGATTAATATGCCGGAAACACTAATATCTGCACCACAAACATCATCTATTGTAACTGAAGAAATGTCAGTAAAGTAGGTGTAGAAATGTACTGAGTTTCCTCTAAAACAAATTCTTAAAGCTACCCGTGAAAGCAATTCTTAATAATTACATGGAGAGCATGGCATCAATGAAAATGCAAATATATGTACTTGGTCTTCTGACTACTCTATTTTCCTGCATTTTTAATTGCACGGTGACTGTGGCTTGAATGCATGCCGCTACAGTGAGAATACTTGCACCCTAGGTCACTGGTAACATACAAGAAGTCTTGACATGAAATTATTCTTAACACGTCTCTGGTGGACAAAGTACCTGCAGAATCTGAGGAGCCGCAGAGGGGACAAACATTGACGGCTGTTGAGGGACCGAATAAGGGGATGGAGCGGGATATTGTTTTGTAAAGGAAGGTTCCCCATAAGAACTGCCGGGGACACTTTGCTGTAACTGCGAAGTAAGTGATTCCGGTGCATAAGGAACAAAGCAATTGACAAGGGATGACTGAGCCAGACACAGGTGTAGCTGCCAAACAGAAGAGAAAAAGAGAGAGTTGAGGATCTACCTGATGATAATTCTGAGCAGCAGTTACTGTGGCATAATTAGTTTGATCAGGGTTATATACAGTTCCATTTTGAGCAACGGAACTGTTAAAAGGGGAGATCTCTGGCTCTTTTGCTGAAATAATGATCAAGAACATGTAAGGCGTGATGGAAATCCAGAAATTAATAGTGTATAAGCTACAGGGGCAACTTATATACTTTTTATTTGGTCGGGAGATTATCAAGCAATAGTCAAAACGTGGTAGGTAGGATGGTCAAGTAGAAGACATGCGATCTAAAATTCAATGGAGGACCAGTTAACTTAAATCTTATTTTTTCTCACTTATAACTTCTGTTTTGAGTACCTAATCAAGCTGGCTGCATCAGAACGAAAGGAATGCCACTGATGCGTGAGAGAAAGATAGGCAGGCATCAGCAAAAAGGAACATAAGTAATTACATGACAAATAAGTAACCACATCAGGAGAACACTGGCCTAAATCCAAAGATAACAAGGCAGTAAGCAGGCCCTGTTATTCGGTAATAATATTGTCTACCAGTGTATATGGTGGATGAAACCATTAAATGTACCTGCTTCCATAGAATAAGTTATCCGGTCTTTCAAAATTGCAAGTTCAGGAGACAGATGATCCATCCCAATAAGATTTAGATACTCCAGTGCTGTTCTAAGTAGGCCCTGGCTGGCCAAGATCTCCGCAAATTTCTCAACAAGCTTACAAACAGAAGTGCTAAATTGCTTCTGTCCACTCGCCAATGCAAGAACTATGGTCTTCTCCATCAAATCCTGAAACAGATTGAATAAAATACTAAGCTATTCAAATTGTATTAAATAAAAACATTGGCCTTCAACAAAATCCAGAAAATAATAAAATAGAAACAGAACCTGAAGAAGGTCTGCATAGGACTTCCCTTCATGTTCAAGCGCGAGATTCCTCGACCAAAGTTCCACAGTTTTGTCAATATTTCCTGCACATATAAAGCAGAGTGTTGCAGCCAACGTATTGCCAACAGTCATGAGCTTTGAGGCTAGTTTGTCACATAGCACAGCCCATTCCTCTCCCTGTGCAAACTGCACATAAAAAAGGATGCAGCCATTATCAGATACCTTACTTAGCAGTAACAAAACTTCATATACTAAGATATGCAAGGTTTTGAGTTTAAAGCGGTAGTACAGCAGACGTCATGCCAGAAAGGCATTTAGCGGAGTATTTCAAGGCAGTAGCACTCATGTTGTGCTAACTAATGGTAGGTATTATGATTCCAAAATAAAGGAAAGATTGAAAGGGGGATAACAACCAGACAGCCGGGCAATAATTTACTACAATGAAACTTCAAGTATAAAATAAACCATGTATTTTACCCAGAGTAAGGAAGCTTACGCTGCAAAGAATAGCCAGAGTTTCTTTCCAGTATTTCAAGGACCTGCTGTCTACGAGGCTATGAAGATCACTGGTAGCCACTGCCGAGATCACCTAAACCCAAAAAAGATCAAACATTGGAGGATTCAAAAAATAATAGAATAACAGTGCTGCAGGGTACAAGATTCACAGCTACCTTCAAGTATGGCGCGCAGCTATTCTTCAGATATTTATCACGAGTACTCTCCCACAAGGATGGACCACCAACGTGAGCAATAACTAGAGCATCCGCCATTTTATTAGCAGATATGCACAATGCAACTGCCCCCTTGTAGTCTCCAACAACTAAAGCACGTTGAATGGTATCATCAAGTACATGATCAGAGCTATCCCTGGATAAATCAGACTCTAGCTCCAATGGTTCTCCAACGTTCTCGGTAACAAAGATGTCGACAGCAGCCGCAGTTGATACTGGGGTGTCAGCTCTTGGACTAGGAAGATTGTTAAAGAAATCTTCACCGTTATCAGTGGAGAACATTGCATGTCCTTTATCCTCCTCATTTTGCAGTTTTGTGGTCCTTGTATCATCAATTTCAAGGGCATTTACTTGTTCTTGAATATGCTCTTGCACGTTATTTGTTTCAGGAGGTAAGTCAAAACCAAGGCATGCAAGCAGTTTTGATCTCGCCGTCCCATCCTCTTCTAGTAACACCTTCAAAAACTTCCACGTTTCTTGTTCGTCCATAGATCTGTCAAAATAAAGCTCAAACATTATTTTTACATAAGTGAAAAAAATTTCATTAACTGGCAAGTGACGTACTCGGACTCTTGATATTTTTTATCACAAAATGATCTGAGTGTAGTCTTGTCCCCATTCTGCATTACAGCCTCAAATTCAGATGATCGTTCCTCTGGAATTTGTTCTGTGACTACATTATGCACATACACCTGGAAAACTCAGAGAGAGCATATTAGGAAGCTCAACTGCGTACAAAATGAAAAGCACACAACAAAGGAGCAAATGGAGAAAAGCAGTCACCTCAGAAGAAACATGTGATGCACTAACAGAATGAGGACGGAATGAGACAAGCTTGCCACCAAAACCAAAAGAAGCACCAACAGGCCTCTTCAACCATTTCGGAGCTCTCAAAGGTGCTGCATGACAAGGCGAGAAAATTCTCAATTTCTTACAACCAAGTATACGCCTTCAAGTTTAGTTTGTTAAAACAATGAAAATAGTTGGAGTATAAAGATAAACCGATGGATAAATAGAGTATGTATGAGTCCATGTGATGTCAGGGCATTGTTAGACACGAAAATAAAGCAGTTTTTTGGGAATACCATGCTTCTAGTTGTTTTCAACCTTACAAAAATATTGCAACGTGCAACGGAACTTGAAGGCAAAGAGATTATATCAAAGACAGCTTGATACTGAATAGTTAGAATTACAATACCTGCATCAAATTCATTTTCACGAACACCGTAGCGGCCACAACCCTGAAAGAAGACGTGAAAGGCATATGAGAACTGGCATTATTACTACACAACTGTAAAGGAGCGTATCTGAGGAGTTTTCATATCAAAACACATGGATTCAGTCAGAGAAGCACGAATGCTCTTATAAACCAAATACCCCAGAGCAATTAGTGTTAAATATTAATCTCCAACTGAGAAAGATATGATGCCCATGTCTAAGCTTAAAGCATAGATTAAAAAAATATCATCTTAGACTGTACTGTATCTTTACCTGTTGTAAAACACCACACTACTTGTCTCCTGATAGATTACGGCCTTTCTATTTAGAATATTAACTTAAATAATACACACACACACACACATATATATATGCAACCTAAACTCAATCAGTAGAATACCACAATGTTTGTTGGGTGCATTATATAAGCACAGGTTCAATTGTCATTCGTGCATAACATTGCATGTCCAAAAGATGGAGAGAAGATACCTCAACATTGTAAATACCAATCCTTCCATCAAACGAAGATGCAGATATAATGCCAGGGATCTTTGGATACCAGTGTACATCGAAATTCCAGTTGGAACCAGATGGAAGCTCGGAAATAATCTATGCCAAGTATAAGGTAACAATGTCAGTCGCGACAACAAAACTTTGAAAGCTCAATCGAGACAGAACAATGCTTTTTCATTGAAAAACTGCTTGATTGATTTTGAGGATTACATATATTGCCCTGGCAGGCTTTCACCCATTGCAAAGTAGGAAAGGATAAAGTGTGTACACAAATGTGGCCGAGCTCGAAGTATCAACAACAGACAAACTGATCAGAAAATATCCTACCTCTCCACTGACTGTATCCCAGCATATAGTTCTGTTGTCTTTAGCACATGTAACCAAGTAGGAACTATCAGTGGGACACCACGACATTGCAATAACACCTGCCAACAGAAAAGCAATCAAAGTGCTTAGAAGTGATGAATTCACAAAGGACTTTATAAGAATCATTGTTCTCAATATGAAACAGGAGAACAGAAGAACAAATCAGCCTAGATATTTTAAAGAAATATAAAAAACATGTAAGTTCATTGCACTCTTACCTTTTGAATGCCCTACAAACTCTTTAACCGGAGACATTATATTTCTCATGTCCCAGAGCTGCTCATGGAATCGTAGAGACATCCATCAGTAAATAAAATAATTCCACCCAGAGAAAAAACAGCAAGGAGAAGCTGAATAATTACCCTCAGAGAAGGTGAATTATCCTCATCTGATGCAACAACAAGCTGCGTAGCGACATCAGGATTCCACTGCAAAACTGAACATCGCCTTCTAACTGAATCTGAAAAACTGCCACAAAGCAATGAACGTGGTTTCAGACTTCAGAGAACCATGGAGATATACACTTCAACATGATAAAACTCAAAAACCTACCTTATCACGGGCTTTTGCTTCTTTAAATCCCATACCACTGCATAATAAAACGCTTATTCCTCAATTTTACGGGAAGGAACACTTTCCACAAGAGGATAAGAACTATACTCACCGGTTGTCCCATTATATGACGTGGAGGCCAGAATATGCTGAACCTTGCTATTCCATGACAAAAAGGAAATTTCCCCTTGCGCAGCTGAACCACTACCCTGCAGGAAAAAGCACAAGCTCACTCAGCAGACATAGCAAGAACTACTCAAGAAAAGCAGCCAGTGCAGAACCCAACATAACATAAGTACACAACAATCAGGTATATCCAGTGAAGAGAAAAAGGTACATTATATGTAATGAAGAGGACAAGGAAAACAAACCAGATAGAAATCACATACCTTAAGGGGAGGAAAATGAGTAGGTTCTGTAGGTGAAGCTAAATCCCATATACATATTTCACCCTCATCTGCCCCTGAAGCAAGCAAGTTGGGTGCAATTACATTGAACTCCAGACCTCGTACCTGGATCAGAATATACAGTAGATGGTTATATGGTACATTTCCACATAATGATGGCAACAATATCCATTACAACAAGAATATGTACAAAAGATAACTTACAGGTCCTTTGTGCCTCGAAAGGTGCCCAACAACATCCCTTGGACCACCCTCAGAACTGAAATGAGGAAATTAGTTTATCATTGTCATGCACATAAAACCATACAACAGTCATCTCAAAAAACTGAACTATTGAAGCCACTATATCCTTAAGTACAAAATACTCTGAAGATACAATTATAAAGACATCCCGCTGATCCCACGCTAGTACATGGAGAGCTGAAGCACAGATCAACAAAGAAGCAATTTGCAGCCACACGAAGGCCTACGCCATCCAAATAATAACAACAATCCAATAGAGTAAACTAAAAACTAACAAAGTAAAACTAGACTGACAAAGAAATACTGGTCAACAGAGAGGTGTCCCAATTAAGATAGTCACCTAAAAGAGCTCAACTGGCCATAAAAAACCAACTATAGGCCGCGTCCTCATACTTAGAGCAACCCAAACATATTTTGCCACTAGTTTATAGGCTGTATCTGCAACATGAGCCAAAAAGCCCCAATCAACCAGGCCATGCCCGGGATAAAATAACTGAGGTCATAGTTGCGCCCCGGCATCATTAATTTTTTTCTCCTTTTTTCCAGTAATCTGAATTTGCAGAGTCCGCCCTTGTGGCCCCTAACAACCGGACAGGATGCTCATGTGAAATCTAGATTGTCTCATTGAAGAGTGATGATGTGAATAGAGACTGCAGTCGATCCGTACTTTGCAACAAAGGCAAATGCAACCATAGATATCCAAGCCGATCTCACAATCGCATTGGCAAAACAGAAATAGAAGAACAATCACCGGATCAGCTTGAGAGGATTCCACAGATCGATAGTCCCATCGACCAGACCCCCGGCAATCAATCCCAAGGAGAATTCCTCGGAACCCGACCCGTTCCTCCCCCAGGAGAGCCTGTTGAAGCGCTCGGAGCTAGGGGACTCGGCAACAAGGGGGAGATCGCGGTCGTCCGATTGGAAATCCAGCTTGAAGATCTCGAGGCTGGCGGAGGAGCTAAAGGAGAGATCCACGGCGCCAGCCATCGTACCGGCGGCGATGTAACCACCATCGGGGGCAAGGGCCACAGAGGCCGACCTGTTCACCCCCTTGATGCACGCCATAGCCGACAACCAATCCGTGCCGAAATCCGATCGACGAGGGGTGGGGAAGAAGGTGGAGGGAATCGGGAGGCTAGGGCTAGGGATAGGATCGATCGGGTTCGTGCATGAGAGAGTAAGGCCAAGTGTCCGGGGGTGTGTAATCGATCGTCTTCTTCCCGGGAGAGTGAGGTCGGAATGAGGGCAAAACTTAACCACGCCGGCTCAATACACCGCGGACACCATGGCGTATCTCGTTAATATAAATTATACATTTTATTTCTCGTTTCCCAAAAGATTATCAATGGTTCTTCCTAAAGTAACCTTACCAATACGCCTTTCGCAGATTAAAATGGCGAAAATATTTTATAAAATAAGATAAAATTTTAAAAAACATCAAATAATATTATTAAAAAATTTTAAAACATACTAGTAATTTCGGCGTTAATTAGAGCTAGCTTACCAAGGCTTTAATTCTTTGTGGGCAGACGGGGCTTTTACTATGACTATTGGGGCCGAGTTTGGTCGCTATGGGCCTTACCGCCCGGTGAGTTTGAAGCCCAAGAGGATCTATCCCGAGACAAGTGCATTTTTCATTGGTCGAGGATTCGCTTTTGAGAACCTCCATTTTGCTGACTAATTACGCAATGTCTTGCCCTTCTGAAGCATCCAGAAAATCGAAGATTCTCTTCTGAGAGTCGAGTATCCGCTTTTTGGAAATGATGATTCGCTTTTAGGAATTGATGATTGATGATCCGCTTCTGGGGACGGTGAATCTGCTTCTGGGAATCGTTAATCCACTTTGAGGGATCAAGATTTGGTATGAATAAATTTTTCGATAAATTTAATAACAATATTAAAATAGCGTATAGGATTACCATTTATAAACTCCACAAAATCGTCGATTTAGCCCTTTCAATCCATGAAGAATTCAATCGCCGTTTTTCTTTTTTTTTCCTCGTTTTTCGGTAAAGCTTCGTGCTAATAACGTGTTTTAAAATAAAGAACGGAAAGAAGAAAGAAAACAAGAAAACACAATGAGAAGAGAGGGAGAATTTTATTATTGATTCAAAAACCTTATTACAACTAAATTACAAAGTTTTCTATTTATAATATAAATAAATAAAATGTCTCGATAGACGAAAAGTGTCGATGAATGAAACATATCGAAGATTATCGGGGTGCATCGAATGTTTCTATTCGGAGTCGTAATCACGTCAACAAATATTCATGATAATTATATATTTAAATAGGGAAGGGGGTTGCGGAGGAAATTGGCAACTGAAATTATCGGGGACCACCAATCCAACGGCGATGGGGATGTTGGAGAGGAACCAAATCGACGGTATAGAATAGGAGGTGGGTGGAGGGTGTTCTGTAAGAATGCAACGGGCACGTCACCGTCGCCCCCGCTGGGTCCACAACCATCAAATGGATGATGCAACCACGCCCCGCTTTCGGACGAAATGAACGGTCGGAGATGCCCGCGCATTAGATAAAGGGAATTTTTTTTTTGGCGGCGGCGGCGGCGGCGGATGGAGAGGAGTAGGGCTGAAGGAGGGATGTCGAGGGACGTTTCGAGCTGCAACACCTACAACTACGGTGACGCCGCCTACTGGGATGCCAGGTACGTCGCCGAGGCGGAGATGGGACACTTCGACTGGTACCAGCGCTACTCCGCCCTCCGCCCTTTTGTCCGCTGCTACTTCCCGATTTCTCCTCCCCGATCCTCGTCGTCGGTTGTGGCAATGCCCGTAATCTCCCCGTTCCTTCCCCGTCCCTTACTTGACTCCTTGCCTGCCCTTAGCCTAATCTTGGAGGGAGTTCCTTGCTAGGACATGGTGAAGGACGGGTATCAGGACATCATGAACATCGACATCTCTTCCGTGGCTGTTCATATCATGAGCAGGAAATACGAGGGCATTCGCCACCTCAAATGTATCGTGGTTTCTATTCATCGTTTCCCCTTTACTTCCCGCCGTCTACTGATTTTGATTCGCCGGGCTTGTAGATATGAGGATGGATGTTAGGGACATGGGCTTCTTCTCGGATCGCTCTTTTGACTGGGTCCTCGACAAAGGTATTGGATGGCCTTTTCATACTTTATGACCCTTCGAATTCCCCCCTACTGTTGTCAATAGCTCAGCATTGTCTTGTTTCCACTTGATCAGGAACGCTTGATTCCCTTATGGTATGTCTCCCTCGTTAGATTAAGATGCCTTTTTGTGTAATCGGTTTATCTAATCGTATTTGCGGACTGAAGTGCGGCACAGATGCACCGGCTAGTGCATCTCAAACGCTCGGGGAGGTGAGCAGGTTGTGACCAAGTTCATTTCCTCATCTTTATTGTATCTTTTCCCCGTGTCTCTTGATCACCTCGTTGTGGTAGTCTGTCTGGTAGAGGCTACCAACGGTTCCATTCATTGGTATTTATGTTCGTCTCATGATTTTGCATCTGCTTTGTTGCAGAATCCTTAAGGCTGGAGGAGTTTACATGCTGGTAAACAATTAACACGCGTCATCCTCAAAGCTTCCCCACTATTTCTGCAGTTCGCAGCACATGCACCTGAGTAAGAGATTTCTTGCAGATCACTTATGGTGACCCCAGTGTGAGAATGCCCCATTTGAATAGACCCGAGTACGGCTGGCAAGTTGTCCTGTTCATCATACGTAAGTCCTCTTTCTCGTGCTATTTGGTGTTGGCTCCCGTTGAATTTATTATTGGCTTTGGTATTTTGGCAGATGTAAGATACAGTCAGCCCGGCCCAATTGTTGAGTGTTGTATTGATTGGGTTTAGTTTAGATCTTTGTAAGGATCGTCTCATCATGTGAGGAGTCTATGATATGTTAATGTTTCCTCTACAGCCAGACCGGGATATGAAAAGCCAGCAAACTGCACTTCAACGAGGTCATTTCTGGAGCCAGTGCCTCTTACCGAGGATGGTTTACTTCCACGTGACTTTTCATTGGAAGATAAAGACTCGCACTACATATATGTTTGCAAAAAGATGGACGAAGACCAGATAAGTCGAATAATGCCAAACGCTGATCATTCAGGATGATGTATCTCGGTTGCTTGTTGAGTTCATCAGGTGAAATCTTGCGAGACTGCTGCTTTCCAAGGCAGCATTACATTTCTTTAGAGAGTTATAGCTGGTAGAGCAGGAAGTCCCTGGAGTCCACTGTTGCAGGTTTTCAATTCTGCGATTGCTCCATTTCACCGGATGAAACCAAGACCCGACAATCATGTCGTGGCAATGTGCGGAATTCCTGTACAAAATAAGGAAATTTCTACGCTTGACTATGGGTTTCGCGAAACTGGCCCCTTGGTTAGTCCACCCATGCACGTGTTGCATGCCTTGGTGTGGACCCTTCAGGGCATGGTGATGGTGCACCCTTGTCTGGCGGAAGTCAAATTTCAATTCAAAAGTCCTGGTAGTGGGTTGCCATTTTCGGCGTCTTTGGGAAGCTGGCGCGAGAGCTTGGGCAAGGTGGTGTTGTGAACTCATGAACTGTGCACATTATTCATACAATTCAGTTGTTGCACTTGTATAAAACTTCTTGTATTTCATATGCCCGGGCCCTTGTGCAGAGCGTGGCGTCAATTAGAGAGCTGGTAGAACTTGTGTATACCCAAATTTACATATGACTCTGATATGTAGGTTTCTGAAAGGACAGAATCCGTCTGCTATAGAGCCTTCGAACGGGATAAAATTTTTGGTTACTTGTACAGCAAACAGTGCCTAAACTTTTATCACACCACCACTTGCCAAAACGCTTAAAAGAAAAGGTTTGGGGGACACTGTCAAAATTTCAGATTCTTAGTCCACAGTGATCCGAATCGATGTTCTCAGAGGCTCAACAGAGAACCCAATATCCATTAAGATTCACGGTCTACCTAATCTGGGGGTTCACTAGGCATGTCTAAATAGGGGCAACTATACTGGACGTCCCAGGCAGAGCAACACCCTAAACACCAGCCGAGGAAGACACAATCCCCAATCTCCCCTCCACCAACTACATATGTTGACAGTCCTTGGAATGGTTCGAATTGGAAACCAGGACAAAACTTGTGGAGCAACACCAATTCAATTTCTCTCCATTTCCAAATCTGGACACCTCCAAATCGGCAAGCACTGTTCACCCCTCCCTCCGTAGGGAAAAGGTGGGCATCCCTTAATTTTGATAAGCCCCACTCCGATCACAAAAAGAGGCAAATAAGAAAGAACCCACGTACCAAACACAAAACAGGGAAAAAGGTGGTTTGTTCCTTCTGCTCTAGTTTATGCTGTAGTCAATAATATGACCAGAAAATTTTGCCATTTCCTCCCCCTCTTAATAATGGTAGAGAGAGAGTCTCTGTGTGTGTGTGAGAGAAAGAGGCCATTCCAGGAATGGCAAAGGGTTTTACTATTTGAGGCAAAATGGGAAATTGGGGAATCAAAAGCATAATGGCAACAAGCAAAGGAATTGTATTGGGTCCACATGAATAAGAAGTGGGTAGGAGTGAGGTGAGGAGGGGTGGAGGGTAATAACCCACCTATTGAAGGCAATGGAGAAAAACCCCAAGTCTGAAGTGGCAAAAAGGAGAAGCATGCACAACTCTTATCGCATCAAAAGTCTCCCACAGCCATGCAATGCAAGCTGGCCGTGTTGCCATTTGGTGAAAAACGCTATTGCCCCCTTCTTTCCTTTCCTTTCTTTCTTTCACCCCTCTTCCCATTCGCTTCTCCTCCTACACAACCTCAGACACACAACACCACTCCACACACACACACGCACGCACAAAAGAAAAGAGAACACGCCCTTTTTATCTATCCATCTCCTCCTCCCATTGTTTTTAAATCCCCAAATTTTCAAAACAGAGAAAAGAACAGGCCTTTCTCTGGCCCTTCTCCTTCTCCTCCTCCTCTTGATTTCCCCCCTTCAGGAAAGAAAAATGGGGAGAGGGAAGATAGAGATCAAGAGGATCGAGAATGCGAATAGCAGGCAGGTTACTTTCTCAAAGAGGCGTTCAGGGTTGCTCAAGAAGGCCCAGGAGCTCGCCATCCTCTGCGACGCCGAGGTTGCTGTCATCGTATTCTCAAACACCGGGAAACTCTACGAGTATTCCAGTTCTGGGTAATGTTATTTCAACCCTTCCGAGAGAGAGAGAGCGACAAAAAAAAAAAGAAAGCCGACGTTTTTTGGATTGGCTTTTTGCCTTGCATGTGTGCTTTTGGGAGGGGGAGGGGGAGAGTGACGTCCGTCTTTCAGTTTCCTTTGGGTCAAAGGAATCGTAATGTCTGTAGGATTTCTTGTGTTTTTTTTCTTCTTTGTCTTGCTTTTTGCCGAGCTTGTAGGGACAAAGTTGTCTCTTTTGCCATGTTAACTGAACAGAGCAGGGTCAGTTTTACTGCTTCAGCATTCCCCCCCTTTTTTCTTCAATCTCACTTCTCCTCTCTGGTGTTCTTTTCTTTTCGTTTCCCGGATACGAAGAAACGATTTTGATTTAGGACAAACGAAAGGATTCCGGGTCACTGCATGTCTCTTTGGATTTTGTGTTGGTTATGGTTATTGGTAATGAAAATTTTGGTCATTTTCCAATGTACGCTGAGTAAATGCAGAGGGGTGGACTCACCGTGGCGGGATCCCCTGTTTCTGTCTCTTGAATGTGGTTCATAGCATAGATTGTGGTTTTTGCTTATAGTTGCAGGGCTTACCACTGGCCAAGTACTTGAGGAACTTGATGGCATGGACTACTATGTTACCATTGTCTTCCACTTCCGTCATTTTCCTTAATGACACAAAATGAAGACAGACCCTGTCGCTGTTGGGAGTTTTTCGGTGGAAAAGAAAATGAGATGAGAAAGTCGTAGTGTGATATAAACAGGGATCGCTTAAAAAGTAGAAATAGTTAGTATGTGTGGAAAAAGTTTAAAATATGAGGCGAAATTGTATCAGTATGTTAGTTTATTGACAGAGCACTTGATTCTTGTTGACAAGCCACGCCCGTTCTCGTGTGATCTTTGTAATAGGATGAAGCAGACCCTTTCGAGATACAACAGGTGCCACGAGTCGTCGGAGTCTACTGTCGTGGAATGCACCCAGGAGGTGCCTATTTCGTATTTCAGTCCTTTGCTCAATTGGGCGTTGTGTTTCGAACTTCAAAGTGTTCCTAACAAGGTTTGTGTCTTCTTTTAGGAGGATGAAAAAGTGGTAGGGGCTTTAAAAGAAGAAATTGCAGAGCTGCAGTTGAGACAGTCGTATGATTCTTTCCAGAGGTTTTGGGTTTCAATTGCGCTATCAAAGTCTGATTTATCTCATTGAACGCTACGTTCATTGACCGTGGCAGGAGGCTGCTAGGAAAAGATTTGGATGGTGTGAGCATTAAGGAATTGCAGGTCCTGGAACAGGAATTGAGTGAAGGCTTATCGTCTATTAAGGATAAAAAGGTAGAGAATATAGTTGGTCATCCTCTAATTACTTTACATTGCGATCCCAAATGTTGATGGGTGTGTCATAACATCACAGGAACAATGGCTGACGGAGCAGCTTGAGAGATCGAGGATGCAGGTTACTGATTTCTGGATGAACAAAGAAAGGCTAGGTTTTCTGAATTGCATCTTCATTTTAAGAACTCAACCACTTAAGCCGGGTTATCTGAGGAGTAACTTCAAAGTCTGTTGTAAAGAAGTAATTTACCGAATAATGCAAGATGAAGTAAAAGCACAAAGTTTTTCATCACTTCAATGAGTCGATGACATGCTAAGACCCAATTGTTTCTGTTTACTCAATAGCCTATTAGTTTAGGAGTCGATACAGTTCCTTGAAATTTAGCCAGAGAGAACACTTCCGGACCACTTTCATGAAATTGTCTTATCTAGGTCAAATATGTATGTAACACGTAATAATTTGCTTGGCTTGTCTTATTTACAGGAACAACGAGCCATGCTGGAGAATGAGACTTTGCGTAGGCAGGTGCGCATATGTACCCTGAAACCCGCCAACCAAAGCAGGAAACTCGATCTAACCATGCAATGTGGAAAATGGTAACATTGACTGCTTACCTATCTTGCTTTTGATGCATTCCATTCCAGGTGGAAGAATTTCGAGGTTTCCTACCATCTGCAAGTTATGTGGAGTACCGAATGATGGAGATGACTAAGCCAACGACTTCAGGTGGCTGTTCTCCTGACAGGAAGCGCCTTCACCTCATTGACAATGGCCATTCTGACACTATGCTGCATTTGGGGTATGGCGTTTATCTTAAACATCCATCCCCTGCAATTTGGCTTCTTCAGTAATTCACCACATACAACTTTGGCTAATGACCTAGCGTACTCGCTTTCATTTCATGACGATCGTTCAGGCTGCCGTGCGGCAACTACCGGAAAACCCTTTCACCTGAAAGAGAGACTGAATGCCCGACCTGACTCGTCTCCCGGTCCTTTTAATCTGCTGTGGTGGGTGAGAATAACATTCGGCGAAGAGCATGAACCTCTTAACTGCTAGGAGTATTCGTCCTTTCTGGTGTAGGTACAGATTTAGAGTAGTAGGAGATTCAACAAGAGGAGATCTAGATGTTTTCAGGAAGTAAAACAGCCATGTTGTTCTTACAGGCTTCTGGCCTTCATTCATTGCAATCTTCCATAACTTGCGAGATCTAGATCAATTTTTCCAAGCCGACAAAGCGCCCTCTTGCTTCGCTTTGCCTGTTATCCTAAACAGAATCAGTTATCTAACCATGCCTGCCCAAATTTGTCATTTACATGTGAAGGAACACATCACCACCACAAATTCTTACAAGCTCTGTCCTAACAAATACGAACAGCAAGTGACAAGCTTTACAAACGGAATGACTAAGAGAAGCCTGCCCTCAAGCAGTCAAGCAATGTGTTCCTGCTGGAGAGGACCTGAGAGAAGAGAAGATCCACCTCCTCCCTCAACCCTTCCATCAACTTCTCGATTCCATCCAGTCTGTCATGCAACGCTTCTTCGGCTTCATGTGCTCTGCTCCTCCTGTCCACGATACACGCCACCGAGTCATTGATCTTCCTCACTTCCTCCAAAGAGATCCCCTTCTCTAACACCGCTCTATGAAGATCCGAATCAATGTCGGACATCGAGGGACCGAGGAGGAGCGTACCGGCCGAGGCTCTCATCTCCACGTAAGGGCCTGCATCACCGCTAAGGGCAGAAATCACGATCCCACAAACCCAGAACTCGATTCCCTTCATAAAGCTGATTGCTTTATGGATGGCCACGTCCTTCCCGGACCCCATCGCGTCCCGACCGTGCTCCTCGCTCCCATCCGCCTTCCCGCAGTCCTTTCTGGGAGGATGCGCCGTAATCGCCTTCAGGCGGTCGAGAGAGGCCGTGGGAGACGACTCGGAGACGCTGAGGGCGTGAGCCAGAGAAACCCTGACGTGACCCAGATGTGCAATCGCAGAACTTATCTTGTTCAGGTGCTCGAGCAGATTCAGGGTGTAGGACAGGTACTCCTCAGCCGAACTGGGCCCCCACGAGCTCATTGGATGATCGATGATCGAGATGAGCCTCGCGAAGCCCCCGTTCATGTACGGCAGCATCTCGAGACACAGTCGAAGCCATGGGAGAGAGATCTTTCCGGTCGAGAGGTCGGCAGGTCCGGCATCCGTGAAGAGCTTCCGGAAACGACGGGAAACGTCGGCCTCGAAGGCTTCGGCCTCGGCGGACCACGAGGGATGCGAGGAGGGGTGGAGGTGATCGCCCATCCTGGTGGGGTGTAACTTGTGGAACTTTCTGTTGATCCGGACAACCATATTTCCTAGACTGTCTACTTACTGTTCGGGTAAAAACTAGGTAGACAACAATTCGTGACCCATAAGATAATTTAAAGGTGCGGTGGAAGTAAAGGGTGTTTGTGTGTTGTCGGGAACTCTGACATTAACTGGAGGATCAATCAAAATCAGATACTTGCTTCCCTTTCTAATTAAACTAAAACTCACAGACTTTTGATTCTGAACTACAGGTAAAAATAAGATATAGACCACTGAATTGAAATGGCAGCCCAGTTACTGTTTTTTCAACCCTTTCTGATGGGGGGCGGTTGGGTCAAAGTCGGGCCGTCTTATCCACTTGTTTGATTCTTTTGGTCGGATTTGGGAGTTCAGGTCCTGTCGGCTGGGCTGGGCTACCTTTCCTATTCTGGGTGTGTCGAATGATGATGCTTTCTTCCGATTGCCATAAGCAAAATCAGGGCCCATTGTAATTTCAGTACTTGGGTTGCCTGAGGAGTTTTGGTCTGAGATCGTTTCTGTTACCGCCCACCTTTGAGGCCGATCCTGATCGGACCAACCAACAGAGCTTTGTTGAGAGGTGCCACAGCATTCGTGCTTTAGGTCGGGGAAGCTCGAGAACTTTCGGGACGACCACAGGTCATGAACAAATCGAGGAGAGGGGAGCAACAGCGACAGGGGAGGATGAATTCCCTGGGTCACGACGTGCTCTGTGTCGTCTTCTCCTTCCTCGACGACCTCGACCTCATCCGCTGTTCCGCGGTCTGTACCCACTGGTCTTTTGTTCCTTCCTGTTTGTTCATGGGAATATCATTTATTGCGTGCTGTTCTGACCGTGTCTTGCAGCTTGTTTGAGATTTTGAAGGTTTAGCTGGAACGTGCTTCAAAAGCTGCTTGTACTTGTGTGTAATACAAGAAGGTTCGGTGTGATGGGAATAGTTGATGAAGGAACGGTTGAAAATTTGAGGAGGGTTTGACTATAGATAACTAATGAATGGCCGAGGAATTCTAAACGACCTTCTTGATAGATTGGGTTTTTTGTGAGCTTTATCCCGTGTCATGGTTACTAATCTTGTGATCGGATTTCCTCCCCTTCTTTGGGTGCTGCAGGAACCGAATTATCCATAAATCCCAGTTGCTAGAAGAGCTATTTCAGAGGAAGTGCAGTGATGCTTTTGTGTCCACGGAAGTGGCAGGTATACCCTGGAGATGTCTCTGGGAACATCTCCAGGAAATGGCCCTGGCACAGCACCGCTGTGCTTTGACAGGAGGTTGTGCCACCGTCGATCAATGGAAAGGCTACTCTGCGGGGTAATATTGAAGCATTCTGTTTCTATTTTATGTAATTTTTCTATATCAATGTTGAGGTCCAAACCCTGCAGTTATGTGGATGCTTTAAGGTGTTATGGCCGATTGCAAGTATGCTTTCCTTGTTTATAACTCTAACCTTGTAGAGGCGGAGCTGCTGGCTGTTGAAGGAGGTTTTCATGCTTTCAGGACTGTAGGGACTTGAAATTTATTTGCTTTTGCTTCATAATTAGGTGTCTACTTTATTGAGAATTTGAAACTTTGTTGCGCTCCCTTTTTCGTTGCATGAGTAATTCAACGTGCTTTATCTTTGGCCTGACTATTTCTCTGATGATTTAGCTTGTGTATTGGAGCTAGTTATGCCTTTTGATTTTGGAGGAAAACTTCAGACAACTAGCAATGCTATGAGATTTTTGTTTAGTTAACTTTATTGAACTATTCGATACAGGTTCTGATGATTCATTTTTTTTCCATTTAGGGCTAATAAGTGTCGAATGAGGATGGGATTGATTGTCACTGGTGGGAGTGACAAGGTATGATCTCTGACCCACAATTCTTTTGATTTCAAACCGATGGGTTTCTCACTGAAACTTCTGACATTTCTGCACACATGCGATTTTACCTCCCATGTTGTATAATCTTTCCCTGATATTAAGATGGTTGTTTATGCATGCCTTCAATTGGCAACAAAACTCAGCAATGTGACAGAAGCCTGCATGTTCTGAAGAACATGCGTATAGGATTCTCATTTTGAATTTGTAAAGTTGAATTATATTGACAACTTGGGGTATCATTCTTGTGATTCATTCAGCTAACACGATGCAGTGGTGTTAGGTGATGAGGCTCTGGTCGGCTGGAACCTACAAATGTCTTGAAGAATACTCTATTCCAGATGCAGGATCCTTGGTTGACTTTGATTTTGATGAGAATAAGGTATCGAGAAAATGAAGGCATCTCCATTTCTCTTGGAGAGTATTGTCTTTTGTCCTGATTGGCAACCGCTTTGGGGTGTCTTCCGGCCACATACTAATGCTGTTATGTACTTGTCCGGATCTGTAGATTGTTGGTCTGCTTGGAGCTCATTTGTGCATATGGAGGCGTACTGGAACCAGAAGTTTATTCCCATCTCGTGAAGGCTCATTCGCTAGAGGTTTATGCATGGGGTGCGTATATGATAGTGGTGTATTTTTGACCCGTCATGTCACTCATATAATGACTTCCTTTATTACTATTTCATGATGGCTATCTATTCCTCATGATTTTTTTTTTAATTTTGGGGGAAGTTACTTTCAGTTTTTCATTCTGTTTTGTTGTTTTAAGTTATGCCTCTATGAAAAGAATCAAACACTTGCAGAGTTGATTATTTTGGCTCAACATTCGCTTATCTTGCCAGTCTGATTTGTTTGCAGTTATATTGATCCAGAGGCGATGGTTGGATGCGAGGATGGAACTGTTCGTGTGTTTGACATGTATAGTAAGAAATGCACGCGGATTATCAGGTAGATTGAGCCAATTTACAGCCACAATTTGTTAACAATTATGATGTAAATATAGTTGTGTGACCAAATTTTAAACCTCTGGCAGGATGCATTCATGTCCTGTGACATGCTTGGCATTGAGTGAGGAGCAGTTAATATTTAGTGGTTCGTCTCTCGGAGGCATCACAATATCAGGTCTTTCATCAGATGAGCGGGTTGCTAAATTGAGGTCAAGGGATCTGACAGGTAAGCTCAAATCCTGTCGTGTGGTCCAAAAGTCGCCTGAAATAAGAATAATGTTTCATCTTAAGAATAGCTGATGTTTTCTGCCTGAACAGGTGTAAAGACACTTTGTTACAACCCCATTTCTAACACGCTATTTGCTGGATCTACATCTGGATATGCGTCGTGTTGGGACCTTAGGTAGGCTTATCTCGGATGCTCTGGTTGCGTTTCTATCCAAAAACCTTCTCTCGTACATTGTCCCTCGATTTTTCTTAAATGATGAGGTTCTCAACTTTCTTGGCAATGCTCGCATGATGTGCTCGTGTTTTCTTCTTTCAGACGGATGGCGGTTTTGTGGGAGACGAGAGTGAGCCCAAACGTCGTGTACGCTCTTGGGCACCTGATGAAGGACACGTCGAGTTTAGTGGTTGGGGGGATTGATGGGGTGTTGCGAGTCCTAGATCAGAACACGGGAGAGGTCATCTCTAGTTATGTGATGGAAGAAGGAACAGTATCATCAGGATCGTCCAAATCGATATGCAGGAGAAGAGGGCGGAGGCTGTTGGAAGATGACAACTTGGATAGCATCCCGAAAACAGCACGACCTCCCATCACTTGTTTGGCAGTTGGGATGAACAAAGCTGTTACCACTCACAATGGGAAGTACATAAGGATGTGGAGGTTTCGGTGACCGAGTAAATTCCTGATCCAGTGGCATTATATGATGATGAAGTTCAACAATGATCTTGTGATAATGTAAGCAAGGTGATATCATTTATATTGGGATTACTGGGGCCTTTTCTCTCATCCCGAAGTAAGATTTACCGAAATCGCAGAGAAGGTGGCAGCAGAAAAGGCCCCAAAATTCAAGATGCCTCATAGTGGGGCATCCGCCGTCGTTGCCAAGAAGATGGGGCGGTTGTCTCTGGACGCAGTGATCATGATGAGGCCAGAAACTTTGGTAAAAGCATTCACTGAATGAATTTTTGTACCGATCTTTGAATTCCTTCTGGTACAATATGTTTACATCCAGAACTAAAGAATGTAACGTTACAAAAGGGAATGCAACCACAAAAGATGGACAATGGGAGTATTCTCCATGGTACATACTTGGTCATATACCCCTAAGCAATTCGATGTATGCACCTGTGCCTCTTCAATTCTCCAAGGTAAAGAATCATCAAAGAGCCCCGAGTGGAGTCTCTCCATGTCCTTGTGCTTTCCCTTTGTCCGAAGATCTGAAGTCCTTGTGCTCTGTCGAGTAGTCGGTCACCCTCCAAAGTGGAAATATTCAATTAAGGAGGTGTTACCATCGTCCTTGTTAGATAAATAGGTAGATAGAAGCTATAATATCCATCAAGTTTTAATTAAGGATTTCGCCCTTGTTAGAGAAACATGTGATGCTCAAATGAGGTATGCGATCTTCGTCCTTGAAAGAAACATGAAGTCCAAACGTTGATCAGGCCGGCTGCTTTCTCCTGGCTGAACATCCATACCGAGCAAAAAGTGGCATCTTTCATCCGGGCGAATCGAGATCATTCCCTTCTGGGGAACAAACCGAGCGATGAGGTCTGGCAGCAATAAGCAATATCTTCTTATACTGGGCCTTAAGTCTATTAGTTCTATGCCTAGAATTTTCATTGATGAAACATGTATCCCATCTCTTAAAACACGCTGGAAAACCGTACTCGTGTTTTTTCTTTCACTTTAGAACTTGTCAAATGATTGAGTCAGCCTCCTTGTTAGAAATTCTTTCTTCACAGAACAGCGGCGATCCGATTGATGATGCCCATATTTCTGGGTTTCACTTTTGATTGATTATGGGGGCGCAATGAAATAAGGCTGTCCAGTCCGCCACAAAGAATGAATGGGGATCCGGTTCAAACCCAAACTCTCATATTATACCAGGCAACCAAATCCACAACCTTCCAACTGCTGGTGAGCAAGCAAGCAGCACAGGGAACCTTAAGCTTCTGGACTTTGCCCCTCGAGTTCCCTGCTTAAGGATTGGAGCTGAAACAGAGAACCTTAAATCTGAGTGTGGCTAGGAACCTCTAACATGGCCAAGGAGGCTGCCATGGATGAGGATCCACCCAACTTTATAAAAAGGGCAGTGAACTGAAACTCTACTTCCCTGAGAATGGGAGGCTTACCAGCTCCCTGTCTCGACATCATGGGCATGCCAACTTTGCCAATGGATCATTAAGTGGCCACAGGCCACAGCAGCAAATTATTTCCTTAGCTTCAGGCTGGTTAGGGTTGCGGGAGCTATAAACTGCCTCAATGTCCTGGAGGTTTCAGCAACATCTGTCCAATGAGATGACCCTCCCCGAACAACGCAAAAAGAAACAATACCATCATTCCCTTTTTGAGAGGTCCTGACCAAGGACATGCTTGGCGAAAGTGCAAGGTTACCCGACCTTTTGCTGCTACTAACCGGGTGCCTCCATACATCAAGGAAAAAGGCAGAAGGGGTTGGCTGTAAGAATAAGAAATACTGTTGAAAGTTTCAAGGAGAAGAGACTTCTCAGATCATGTGCTCAACTCACTGCTCCTGTGCATTCCATCACTCCAAACTGACGAGGTACTATCACTTGGGATCGGCATGATCGCATTTTACTGAGACCAGTATTTAATGGATGTGCTCCTTTTTGTATTCAACTGTTCAACATTGCTGGAAGAAAGATCTCTTGATTCAATCCTTTGATCGCTAGAAATGCACATTCCCGTCAATTGACTAGCTATAACTACTGAACTGATAAAACATCCAGCCAGGGAAAGCAAAATCCTAAGAACTTAACATATGAATGTGGGGCTGCAGAAAGGCATGTTGATATGGAACACTATTTCCACAACGAAAATATTTCCTCCACAGCTAACAAAGAAGATGAAAATGGACTGACTTCAAGGATGGGAAATAGCATTCTTTTCTCACAATGTCAAGTTGGCCTCTGTTACGATTTCGTTCATGTCGAGCTCCACCATGCTTTCTTTTCCAAACAGCGTCAATCCAACAGTTGCCTAAGGAAAGAAATAAGCATGCTCACGTCATGTTTCGATGCAGGAGTTTACCCTGAACCAGTACGACGACTCCAGAAATATGTAGTTTATACCTTTTTGGTCTTGCGGTTAAACTTCATTAGGTTGCCTTGGAATCCCGAGAAGGTCCCTGAAATGACTTGGACAGTGGAACCAGGGGCAGGGAGCTTAGGGGTTCCTCTCTTAGATGACTTCTTGGAGTGTTGCGGCAAGTTGGAGGAGCCAATACTGGCGTCCCCAGCTAAATCTTGATCAGGGCCTTTAGATTCAAGAACTCCAGGAGGTTCTGTGTCTTCCTGAAAAGCTTGGTCGGCTTTCTCCTGCTCTTGCTTGGCCTTCTTGAAGATTCCTTCAATATCTTCTGTGGATATCGGCCGAGGCCTGTTAATCTGCCTCTTCCTGGACAGAGATGAAGCGAACAGCCAAAACAGGACGCACATAAATTGGAATGTTGCTGGTAGGCAGCCGTCTCAAATAAAAACCAATAAAGGGCATGGAGGAAGCATACGTGCTTCCTACTTTAGAGCCGACGAAGCCGCCGACCCCGTCGCAATCCCGGATGAAATCGTGCAACTCCCTATTCAGAACGACGTTCAGGAAAATGCACCCGGGGAAGAGGGCCCTTTCCTTGACGGATAAGGAACCGTTCTTTAGCTTCCTTTTCTCCTTGATAGACGGTGAGTATAACTGAAATCACAGGCGCAACACGTTTTTGAATCTGGTGAGGAGGGGCGCGACGACAAACGTAGCAGGGGAGGGGGGGGGGGACGGAAGACGGAAGTAGGGTTTTCTTTTTGCCTTGAATTCGAGGTCGGGGAAGTTGATGCAGAGTGAGCGGGCAAGGGAGTCGGTGATGACGTGGGCCCTGACGCGGGAGACCTTGAGGATGTACCACCGGGGTCCGAGGAAGGAGAGGTTGTCGAGGTTGAGTTCCTCAGTCCAGGAGGAGGGACGCCTCTTCTTGGGCTTCTTGATGAGGCGTTGTTCCACCTCATCCCTCCAGCTGTGACCGGAAGCCGCCTCCCTCTTCTGGTTCCTGAGCTGCCTCCTCTCTTTGGCCGTGAGGGCGGTGGAGGGGGCCGGGGATTCGGCTGTTGCAGCGACGAGGGGACGAAGACGGCGGCGGGAGAGAGGGGGCAGCTGCCGGTTAACGGGGAAGGAGAGGGCAGGAGGAGGAGCCGAGTGGATTGGTAGAAGGGAACAGAGTTCCTGCCTCATCTCTTTTCCCTTCAATCGAATCCCTGCGCCCTGCTGCTAAACGGTTTTCGTCTTATTATTATTATTATTATTATTAATTATTATAAATCTATTTTACTAAAGCAATATGGTTAAACATTCGACTACAAATTTATAAAATTTTTTATTTTTTACACAATTACGTTGAAATCGACGTAAATCAAAACAAATTCTTTATTACGAGTCTACGAGTCATATTTAAGAACAATATATTTAAATTTTGGTAAGGTAATACTTCCGTGGTCTGGATTTTAAAACCTCCGTGGACACTACGAGTCTCCTATTTTATTTTCAAAAAAATCCCAAATGGGGCCACCCGTATTCTAGGATCATACCCTTCACCCACAACCTCCCGAGTTATTGGTTCCTAGTGCTTGTGGCATTGCCGCAACTGTCGTCGGACAAGATCTATGTCCTTGTCCTTCATTTTGCCCCCATGATTGAGAATTTATGACTTTCTTCCACTTAAAGCTGTTCAAGTTCCAACCAACTGGGTAAGTTTAGGAGTAGGAGGAAAAAAAGGAAGGGAGGTGAGGGGAAACCAGCCAGCCAAGCATGGTTGTCGGGGAGTAATCAGATCGTTTGCATAACTGGAGGAGCTTCCGGTTATATTGCCTCCTGGCTTGTCCAAGCTCTTGCTTCAGCCAGCTACTCCGTCCGCAACTGCAGTCAGTTCCAAGTACTTTTTCTCGACTCAGCGGTTGCTGGATGTCGATGATCAGTCCGAATTGATTGATCCCCCGCTGTGAGAGGTACCCTTAATGTCCTGAGATCCTGCTCCAAAGGTCCCCCAAGAGAATCGTGCTCACATCTTCCCTGGCAGCGGTTTCATTTATGCTCTGTTTGTTTCCATAATAAAAGAAAGGAAAACAATGGAAAACACCACAATTTTCTTTTCCTTTCCTCCCCTTTTTGTGGTTTCCAAACAGAGTAGAGGGAAACATTGGACCTCCTATGTTCTGGTTGATGAAACCTGGTTTCCAACCAGAAGTTCTGCGAGGAAACAAAGATTCGTTCCTTCTAAACCATTCTTTTTCAACTGTTTGTTTTTTCCACAAATTTTCTTTGAATTCTTGTATTAAAAAGGAAAATTATACGTTTATGGAATCAATTATAAGCCAATTTGGTTTGTGGCAACAACTAGGTCAACTTGGGCTCGTCGTAGTAACTTCATTTATTCTCTTTTGTGGTTCAAAATATAGTTATTATTTTACTTATGGTATTAATGTGGCGGTATCAATATCAAATGCCTTTTTTTCTTACATGGTGGATTGTCGTGAACTTAAAATGGAAAATATGTATGAATGACCCTAATTATGCGACAACTTTTATTTGCGGTTCTTTTTTTTTTTATGGCCTAAACGGGAGGTTATGTCATAACTCAAGCTAGGAGGTGATGGAATCAAGATAGTAGAATGTTGTGATATAAGGTCTACTTATATTTGGTTGTATGACGAATATTTCCTTGTATGATGAAGAAATTGTTAGAATGCAAGATTGATGTGATGCAAAAAAAGAGAACAAGCTATGAAAAAATCAAATTAGGAAGTTTTGAAGAGAAAAATTGTGAGATACAAGAAGTAGAAATAAGAAAAGAAGAAACTGAATTGCATTGTAGTTCTTTTTGGAATTGTAATCTATTTAACTTGGCTAGCTAGATAGTTTATGCATTTCAAAATAGTGACTAGTTAGATAAATGATGTTCAGAAATGCATTCGGGTGATACTAACCGTTTGATGGTCACTTATGTTGCTTTAACCAAGTTGAATTACTTTGATGGTCATGTATGTTGTTTTGAAATGAAATACAATGAATTTTGTGGAGATAAGGTTAGTTGCATATTTTAAGCAATCTCTCGTAACATCATGGTATGTTTGATTACAATAATAAAATAGAACAAATTTGATAAAAAAAATATAAGTAAAACCTATATGACAACATTCAAAGTCATTGACTCCATCACCTCACGGCTTAAGTTACACTATTGCCTCCATTTTGGGGTACAAAATAAAAAATAAAATTGTTGCAGAACTGTTCTATAATTGGGGTCATACGCATATATTTTGCGCTTTTAAAATCCACGTCAGTCCGCTATGTAGACACTCCGTTAGGCCATGTAGGACGAATTTATTGACGTCGTCACATTAACACCATAAATAAAACGATACATAAAGTTTGAGCTAAAAAATGAAATTGTACAAATGAAAGTACATATAATTTTCGTTTTTCGTAAAAGGTTGGAAAACGTTTTCAAATTTCGTATTGTCGTTAGAGAACACCGTTTCTCTCTTCGTGTGTGTGTGTGTTTTTTTTTATTTCATATAATTTAAAATTCAAAACAACTTAAATTTGTCTCGGCATGATTGTACTAAAATATAATTTTCAAAAAATAAAAACCGAAAAAAAATTCGGGGCTTTTTAAGGTAGCCAATAAATTTAAATGAGAGGCCCAGGCCCAGTAACGGAAAAGCCGTTGTCCGATCAAACCACCCAAAGCCTATAGAAACCCTTCACGGAGAATTCCCCCCGCCATTTTCTCGACGAGAAACAAACTAACCCCCCCAATTCGAATCGTCGAATTCAGACGCCCCATTTCGGTCTCAACGGTGCTGCCACCACTGACGGTCACCAGAACAGAATCCGAGGTACTGGAACTTCAATGTTCTCTTGACATCCTGTTTTGCCGATCTTCGCTGTGGCGGTGGTCAGGAGATTTCTGTTTACGAAAGGCGTAGTCACGTCGGGGTGGTTTTCTTTTTGTTTTGTCAAATTTTTCCGCTAGGTTTTGGAGTGCTGTGCGATGATGCTCTGCTAGGAGTGGCCGATTGTAGAGCAGAAGGGTCACGTTTCAGCTTATGCCATTCCGAACTTTGCATTTGGACGATGCTTGAACCCTGTTTGCTGATTTATGCTACTTGTAGAGGCGAAATTTCGTTTTCGTCGACGATCTTCATCCTCAAATCGATTTTTCACTTCATTTTCCATTTCCTAATGATCTATGTTCCTCAACTTCTTTTCTCATGTAAAATTTTTTTGCCTGGATGTGTCAAGTTTTTTTAAGTGTAAACATGACCCAACCATCGACTTAGGGTAGGTGATGTTTAAGTTGATGAATTAGGCCAATGTATGTATGTCTCGTGCAAATGGAGAACTCCTGGTTGCATTCTTCTTCCTTATGATGGCTGTAACAGAAGAAAGTTTGCAGACTGTGGCATTTTCAGTCACTGGTTCTGGAATTGGAAGAGATATCTAAGATGATTGAACAAATGCTGGAAATTGACTTTCAGGATCATCATGGATTTCTCAGGGAATAAATCCTGAAGGCTGCGATGAGATGCAATGCTTGCTGGCGTGAATTGGAAGGTCAAGCTGTTTCAACCACCTGCGGCCACCTTCTCTGTACCTGAATGGAACTCAATCTGTGTTTTTCTTCTTAGTAAAAAAAAAAGATATTATGGTGCTGTTACCTTATTCTTATTAACCTTATAATTCCTTAACCTCATCGAAGGCAATGAAGATGCAAACAAAATTATCAATAGTGATGGGGCATGTCCCATCTGTGATCAAGTGCTGTCCAAGAGGTATTGGCAGGCTATCATGATGTTAATCCTAGATTTATGTTAAGGCACAAGTTTTCCGTTAAGAGTTGTTTTCTGGGCTACATAGTCATGCTATGCTTGGTTTCAAATGCGCTTGTAGAACAATAAGGTTCATTCCCCTTACCCTGTCTTTCATTACCTAATTTTTCCTCTTGTCAGCCTGATGAGACCTGTGGACATCAGCCCAAATGATGAATGGATCAATGTAAGCAACTGGGCTTGTTAAGATTGAATCTAACTATAGTTTTGACATTGAGCTACTTTCTAGCATAGGAGATTGGTTTCTTGACATTTCAAATTTCTGTCTGCTGTAGATGGTCATGGCTGGAATATCTCCACAGATATGTATCCATTCCCAATGAATTTATCTTTTCGTTTCCCTCATGGATGCATCATAAATTAGGGAACTGCCGCAATATAGATTCAGATAAATGAAAATATATTTTTGTTGACCTTAATAGTTGTTAGTAATGAAGGCTGCATATCGCAGTGTGATGTTTTACATCGGTCAAAGAGAGTTGGAGATGCAGTTCAAGATGAATAGGATAATAGCTCAGTGTAGACAAAAGTGCGAAGTCATGCAAGAAAAGTTCACGGAAAAGCTGGAGCAGGTGCATACGGCGTACCAGAAAATGGCGAAGCGGTGTCAGATGATGGAGCAAGAAATTGAAAGTCTATCTAAAGACAAACAAGAGCTACAAGAGAAGTTCTCCGAGAAATCCAGGTTAGGGAGATTTTTTATGGAAGTATTTGTGCCCCAGAAGTTGTTTAATGGTCTTGTCTCTGGATTGGTTCTTGGATTTCTTTACTAGGCAAAAGAGAAAGCTAGATGAAATGTATGATCAACTGAGGAGTGAGTTTGAGTCTGCAAAACGATCAGCCATCCAGCCTGTCAACAGTTTCTATCCTAGGACAGAACCTGATCTGTTCTCAACACCCGCTCACACAAGCGGTGACCCACTGGGGAAAGGTAATTTGGCTAGTTGGTAAATGCCATGCATGCTGGAATTTTAGTTTGGATGAATACCATATGAATAGACCTGGGAAAATCATTTATAACTTGTTGGCATCAACATGTTGTTTATACGGGTCAATTTATGATCATTGTGCAAGATCCTTCCAAAAATGGTCGGCTTATTTGTTACAGATTGGTCCATTTTGCCTCCTGCCACTCCAGGGCCTAGAGAGGATATATGGCCAGGGAGGCAGCACAGTTCAGACTCCGGTCCCTTTAATATCCCCGGCAATTCACCTGGAAGGCAGCCAACTATCCCTGTAGATACCAGCAGCAGAAGGGCAGGTGGTCCTCCCATGTTTGGAGGCGGAACGACAGGAAATCCCTCGATGACACTGCGGAACCTTATACTCTCACCAATCAAGAGGCCTCAGCTGTCACGGAACCGTGGCCATATGTTCACGTAAGCAAGTGCCTCAGAGAATGTTGGAGGTCGAATACCCTCACGGATGTAGCTTCATCTAACTTCTTTTTGCAGGATGTAGCTTTGTGTAAAGTGGCCCGTGCTGTCTTTTGAAGATCTTTTACTTATAAGGTCAAAAGAAAATGATGTTACTTTTCAAGGCAAACCTTCGAGTTGTGCGGGCATGGTTGCAGGCTATATTCCTAAAGAGTAGCATGTGGGTTTATTAGTAACTTGTGGGTGATGCTACAAGCCTTAAAAGCTTCTATCTCGTCCTAGTGTAGCTTTGTTGTCATAATGGGGGCATGCCATTCTCCCTCGTGAAGTTATGGATCCCTGCAAACCCCCATCCGAGTCATATCACCAAGTAGTCTGATATCCAGATATAACGAGTTCGACTACTACTTGTCCGATAATGTGCGAATTTCTAACGTTTGAAGATTTAATTAAATCCTCATTTTGAAAAAGGAGTGAAGAATCTGAATTTCATCATTGTCATTAGCTTTCTGCATGTCTGCTCGATGGTTTCCATGCTCGTCCTAATCATTTCACGACGCGAATGCTCATATCAGATCGTCCTTGTTCGGGACGATCGCCTTTTCCCATTCGTCACTTACTACGAGTCAATATGAATGACGACGATGATTACACTTCGTCGGGTAAGTTTTGGGGTCCTCGGATCTCCAGTCAGCGGAGGAGAGGGAAAGCAGCAACGGCAAGGGGAGCGGGGGCAGAGAATGACGATGACCTCATTGCTTGGGGGGTTTGTTGAGTTACGCGGGTATGGTGCGTTTTCCGGTAGGTAATTATAGTTGGAACACTGCCGCGGCACTGGCCTACTACGTGGATTGGATTCTCTCCGCTTTCTTCTTCTTACAGCAGCAGTTGCTTACCCGGAGGGACGGGAAAGGGGTCAAGTATCCACTGACATTTTCAAAGAAGTGGAGGAAACGATCGACGGAAGGCATCGCCAATTTGCCTGACTATTCAAATCTGCGAGCATTGTGCCAGAGAGATACGCGGGGTCGGATTTGCTGGGTCGATTTGCGTAAACCGCAGCGGATAGAGAGAGATTAAATCCAACCCATGTCCAAAGAATACAACACTTGGGGTACGGCAACCACCCTGGGCATAAGAAATCGCGAGGCCTAGCTTCAGAGAACATGGATATACCTCCAAGGCTTGTGCTTTGCAAGATCCAAGGACGGCGGCACAGGGCCTCCCCCCTTCAGTAGTCCCTTGAATGTTTTGACAGCTCCGTCTGCATACAAGAAATTAAAGCCTTAAGCCAATGGATGCCAAACGGTATTTGTACAAAGATTATACTCTAACTGAAGAATCAAAAGGCGATTCAGTTCATCATTGATCGCATGGAAAAGCCATCTACTTAAGTTTAAAAGGCAAACCCTGTTTTCGACTTATGGGGCGAACTACGAGTGCCTGCTAGGGCCAAAGAAATTTTGAAGACCCTGTCTCCGCCTCCTTAACATGACTCAAGGGGCTTGAAGTATACGTGAGACGGGATCAACAATGGCAATCTAGACTATGCTCCCCTCCCATCACACAAGACAGTTTGTTTTCCATACCAACTATAAGAATCTAACTTAAAAGGAGGGACGAGGGATGAGAAGGGAATAGGACGGGCCTCAAAAGCATTCCTCAGGTGATCAAGTTCCTTGTCAAGGTCGTTGATGGCCTGATTATAAGCCTGCATCGGGGAGGACTGGCTTGTGGTGTGAATCTATAACAAGAGCAGAACTAACATCAAGTCAAAGGCCAGGCGAGTGAAAAAAGTGGGGGCGGGAGACAGAGGGCGGGAACAAAAAACAAACCCTGACGAGGATCTTGTACTGGAGGGGGTGGGGGAGCTTGTAGCCAGCGAAGAGGACGTTCTCATCCCTGTGCAGCTGCCTGCAATCTCGATAAAAAAAACGATAAAAAAATCGACGCCACGATTCTCGGAGGGGAGCTGGAACCGGGGGGGAAGGGAGTACATTCGGAGGATGTTGCCGATCGTGTGGTCCTCCCTCTCGATGGTGAAGGAGGCGGCGTTTATGATCTTCGTGTCCCTCTCGTACGAAACCCTAACCACAAGATTTCGAATCAACACCCACCACCAAGACCATCCGCCACCTTCCCAAGTAAGAAAAAAACATGATAAGAAGCAGGCAAGGAGGGGATGGATGATTACTTCTTGGTGCCCTCGGGGACGACGAATCTCTCGTAGCGATCGGGTGCGTTCATCTTCTTCCTCTTCCTCCGGCAGCCACCACCACAATTGCTATTATCGGGTCCCCCCGGAAGACTGAGGCCCAAGGCCCATGGGCCTTCATTTGCTCTCTTAATGGCCACATAATCATTTGTCTTCCCCCTCCGCCTCCCAAGGTATATTAACCCTAATAAATAATTTGATCTTAACCATATACGGCGTCGTCCTTTAAAATTTATACGAGTTGATTTTGCTCGTAGCCGTATCATTCTTCACCCAATTCCTTTTTCTTTAAGAAATATATATATATATATATTTTTTCTTTTTCGAAATCAAATCAAGAAAAATCGAACGCCCTGCGTGGGGGGGGGGGGGGTTTGGGTTCTTACACTACTACTCGCCCGCCCGCCCGCTTTGTTTCGGTCGTTGGGTGGTTATGGCATCCCACGTAGGTTGCCCAATGACATGGTACGGAGTTATCTCTTCTCTATCGTATTTCCCCCTTCGTTTCTTTGTTCTCTCATTTTGTCTGGGGCTCAACACTCGATCGGCTGTGGATTTGCCTCCCCCCCGCCCCACAATTCGTCGAGTCCTTCTCCTGTCGCCGAATCGTCGCTGCCTCCTCTGCTTTGGTCTCTTTGATTCACCTTCGAATTGTTTGCTTTCTTTTTGGGGCAGTCGTCAAATCTGCTACTGCTCTCTAGGTTTTCCACGTCCCCTCCAGAAGGTATCCTGCAGGGACGAATTCCTCCACTGCCTCTCCGCCGTCCAGCAGTTCCTCGGGGATTCCTGGGGGATTACCGCCAGGGGCTGCGATGGGACCCTCCATGTCCCCGTTCCCAAGGTCCTCCTTCCCCCCGTCGCCCACGGAACCCCCGGTTACGATGCCGGGGATGAGGCTCTCCTCGCTGCCTCGGCCCAGGCCAAGCATGCTGCCTTGCAGAAGAAGGCTGCCGCAGCCATGGTTGCTGCCGAAGACTTTGCACGTCGCTTTGAGTCCGGGGATTTGACGGTGTTTGTTTTTCTTTTCTTTTACTTTTTTCTGTTTTGCTATGTTTTTGGGGCATTTTTCCTTTGTAAATGCCTCCTGTTTGCCGAGATTTCCGTGTCTTTTCTAGTTTTGATGGTGCGTAGTTGATAGCAATTGTTATAATATCTGTATCCAGCCTTAGGTGTCCCTCTGATATGGTTGTTTTTTTTTGCAGGATATCCCTAATGATCATTCCGGAGAAGAGCTGGTTCAGGGTCACTCCAACTCGATGAAAATACTGTGCCGGATGTGCCTATTTGGAGAAACTGATGGCAGTGAGAGAGCAAAGAAGATGCTTTCTTGCAAGAACTGTGGAAAGAAGTATCATCGGAGCTGTTTAAAAAGCTGGTCTCATGATAGAGGTAGGGTGTTATTTCACAATGGTTGATTGCCATTTATCACATAATTTCACGTGGGATGATTCCTGCAGATCTTTTTTTTTGGTAGAGAGGGAGTTCTTAAATTAGATAATAGTTAAAGCTACATAGTTTGGGGTTGTAAGACCCCTGCAGATCCAAAACATGGCAAATCCCCATGTAACATCCCTGTAGGTCTGAAACATGGCAAATCCCCATGTAAAACATCTATCACAAAATCTGGAGGGTAGCAATGGGTGATAGATTCCCCATCTTGTTGCACCGCTTTCTTTACCATCTTGTTTGCTAATTGGTTCTTTCCTCTGGGGATATGTGTGATGTTGTAATCTTCGAAATCATTTAATAGCGATCTGCATTTAATCACAAGGGGAGAAACTAGTGGGGGTGGTTGTTTTGAACCTGTGAGGTAGTGGATGAGGATTTCCGCGTCTATTTCTATTGCCAGTGTCGGTAGCCCTAAGTCTTTGGCTAGGTAGATGCCCTCTATGAGTGCTGAAGCTTCGCCTCTGAGACTGTTCATATTTGTGACTTTTTTGGTGAACCCCCCAATCCATGTTCTGCTCTGGTCGCTGATTGCGCCTCCCAAGCCTGTAGTTAGGTGTCCTTGCTTTGTCAAAACTTAGTTTGGAATAGGACAACTTTAGTTGGCGAAAGCGCTAAACCATTTGGCGAACGATGCCCTAATGAAGGGTGTCGTCCTCCAACCTGGCTCTGATACCAAAATGATTCCTAGATCCTAGATCAATTCCTTCACTTATGAATTCTCCTATAGATTGCCTCCTGCTAAGTGATCCCTAGATCCATCTCTCCATCGGAATCTGAGGGCAAAGACCATTCCTTCACTTATGAATTCTTCGATGGGACGAAGATCAAAGAACTTTTGAGAAAATTTTTGAGAATATTGTAAGTACTTCATCCCCTGTAATTTTATTTTTATATGAATCAAAATTAAATATTCTCTGCTATTTTCTATTTTCTGCTATTAGAAAATAGCATATTTTCTATTTTCTGCTATCATGAAATGTTTAACACTTCAAATTAAAACTTTTAATTATTTCTTAGAGGAAGGATCAGTCCCTATAGCACTAATTTTTAGACTTCATTATAAAGCCATGGCATCCACTTTTCACATAAACTCTTTAAAATCAGCAACGAAAGGAGAAACATTACTCCTACAAACGGACCTTCAAAGATCCAATTATGTTATTCCAAAAACTGTTCATTGGAAAGATGTTACTCTTCCTGAAGCATGGGAATTAGATAATCCTATTCCCCAACAATCTATACAAAACTCCAATGCAACTAATGTGATCCAACATCCAGAAGGAAAAGTCACTATTCAATTCTCAAGAATGTCTTTTGATTCTTCCTCACTAGCTACTGCAAGATCTTCGTTTCAAGGATCTACTTCCAGACCTTCTGTCGATTTAAAACCATCTTTCGTTAGAAATGATTTCAATAGGACAATCCCGTCGGCCCCACCCAGTCTCCGTGGATTGGAAATAAATTCAGGAATTACACAACCAGTTTATTAAACTACTAATTTAGATCCCGGATCACCAGAACCAACTCCATCCCAAATGGATGATCCTGAATGCAACGTTTTAAGCAAAATTTTCAAACCAGATCGGAAATTCCTAAGTCAAGATTTTAATCACGAGAAAAATGCAGAATTTAAAATATGGTTTTTCAAAACGTTTAATAATGAACAAAGGATTATTATTAAAAGCAAATTTTATGATTTCCTTGACATATGTTTTTCTTTCAATGGTTAGAAGAATATTATTTAAATCCTAAAGAAATAAATGTGATAGATAAAACAATTCAATGGAAACTTGATAATGGTGAAATTATTGAATCTAATCATCCTCATTTAAGAAAGCTAAAAATAGCTCATAATGGTTTAGAAATTTCGGCTACTCCATTTAAAATTCTCTCATCTGAAGAAAATTATAAAGAATTCAATAAAATAATTGAGCAGAATAATTTTACAAATCAATATGTTCATACCTTAGGAACTCAATTAAATAAAATAGAAACCCTAATATATCATTTTCAACCCAAATCCACTCCGTCCCAAAATTCAACCATATCTAAACCATTGAAATCTCATTTGTTTAAAACTTTTGAACTGCCACAACACTTTAGCAAAGAATTTCTTAATGCTGCTAAAATAAAAAGAGAAAAACTTCGAGCTGAAAAATAGAAAAAACTAGTTTTTGATACTCCAAGAATGGCAGGATCTTTAAAAATTGATGAACCTTCTGTTTGTATTTCCACTATGTGAGGAGGATGTAGATATTTAGGCCAGCAAATATAAATGACTTGACTTTTGAAATTAAAGAAATAAAAAGAGCCTGTATACATGATTAGGGTCCGTGTACTGGATCTGATGTTGGAGGACTATATCTGGATCCAAGTAAGGGACGCCGTTCTCTGTGCAAAGCTTGATCTTCAAAAACTCATTGTTGGTGATCGCCATCTCTCTGTCAGAAAAGTGTGGGCATTCATGTGTTAGAGAAAATGGGAGACTGGAGAATTCTTCTGAGCTGTTGATGGCCACCATTGCCTGTAAGTTGGAGTCGAAATGCCAGTGCCTGCGAAAAAGATAAACTGAATATGGGGTTAGTTCGCCGAACTTGAAGTACTTGTCCTGATGGATATCAATCCATGTCTTCCATTGGCTTAGTGGGGCAAACCAAGACAATAGTTCTGCTAAGTGGGCATGAGGCTTCCTATGTGGCGTATATGTCAGGAGGTTCCCAAGTTGATCAAAATACTTGAGAAGTTCTTCAGTGGGAAACTCAAGTGCCATGGTATACTTATGCAGTAAGTACCAGAAAAACCATTTTAGTTCTTCAGGGAAGATGCTCATTGGCTCGATGGGAATGGCCTTTAAGAAGGGATAGCAAGGGTGGAGTCCCTCTTGTGGGAACATCATCTGGCCATATTTGCAGAAGATTCTTTCCAAATATTGGATCAACTCTCGCGTTGTTCTGTTCTGGTGGTCGAAGCTTCTATCTTGTACAACTCTTTGCTCAGTTCATTCCTTATGTACTCCATTGTCTCGTTTTCCAGTAAATCTTGAGTTGTTTGTGATAGTCGTACTCTTGGTACCAGAGCCTGTTTTCTTCATTTTTTTTAAGGGGAGAGAGTGACAGACTAAGAACCCTACCTGGAGAAGCACCTTGTTCTAAACACCATGGAAAACACTACTCAAATTAGCCCTACCGTGATGAATGCTCCCATCACACTAGACACCAGCCCTTCTTTTCGCAAATCCACCTCAGAAAGATTAGGCGGATTATACGAAATTTCCCACCAAGATGACTGGAGAGAAACAACCCTTCCTCTCCTAAACCCGTATGCTGCTGTCAGAAGACCCTCTTCAAATCCCATTAAGAAAATAAGGACCCTCATACAACAGCCATCGTCCAAGGTCCTTGAATATATTCAGGCTAGTAAGTTCAGCCAACATCCAATCTGAGCCTCACACAAAGAACAATTTGTATCCCTTCAGCTACCAGCTGAATTCCCAGGACAGTGGATTGAGAAAGGATATTCGCATCTTCATTTCGGTGCTATCAGACTTGCATTAACATATCATGGCAGGAAAGGACTACCAGTCATAGCAAGGATGGCCCTGCTAGATACCAGATACATGGAGTATCAGCATGCGTGTATCGGCACCATAGAGACAACCCTCAATGCTGGAACAGTGTTTGTCACACTCTATCCAAACTTTTGTATGTCTCTGCAGGACCCAAAGATTCTTTCGGCCTTACAGGTCCAGGTCCAAATTGCCGGCCCTTCACAAGACATAAACTCCATTGAAGCAACTCTACACTATCAAATGGCATATCGAGTGCAGAACCATGCACTAGACATAAAAATAGCTAATGATAGTGGTGATGCTTTGTTCATTCAGGCTGATTATCATAACTCACAGGCTCCTACATGCTTACATGTTCCTAGACAGATCAGTAGAGAAGAACTACTCAAGCTCTTGCCAGAGAGATGGATCACAAATTATGAACAGACCCAGCAGCATGTCAAGCCTATCCAATCCTCTGAGCCGAAGTTCATCAGAGAAAGGGACGGAACTATCACTAACAAGTTTGATAGGTCACATGAGAAGGACGCTCCAACTCCCTCGATTTTCCAAACTATGTTTATGGTTCAACCAGTCCTTAGGCGAAGAAAGGCAGACTTCTTGAATAGCATAATACATTCTTTTGATGAACAGGGAAAAGAGACGTTCCACTTCAAGGATCCAGAGACAGATCATTACTATTGGGATATTTGCGACTCAGATATTTGCGGCTGTAAGAATGATTACCTTAATGGTAACTACCTCTACAGTGACAATGAGAATGAGTGCCCCAACTCCAGACGCAACAGAAAGAAAAGGTCAGAATATATAAACCTTCATGATTCTGACACTGAAAGTGATAATGATCAGGATGACCAGCCACATCAGGACGATGAGCCAGATACTGCCCCACAAATCGCTGTGTCCACTCCAGCAAACAGCTATGGAGCATGGCAATTCCTAATGGAAAAGGCCCCGAGGCATAAGCCCAAGAAGCAACCTTCCAAGGTATTACCTTGTTACAAAAATATTCTCAAATGGCAGAGAAAAAATCCTCCTGAACAGATAGCCAAGGAACAACAGGCTGTACCCACCATCAGCTGTGCTCAAGATGTTAGTAAAACCATGGCTACCATTCCCAGTCTACAGCAATCATGATGATGGGAAGGCCAGGTGAATTAAACTTCCCTCCACTAAATGAGCAGACCATTGATGGTATTAAATGTTGCTCCAAGATACCTGTTCCTACAGATGTTGATGCACATGGCAATCCTATGTGTAATAGTATTGCAGAAACTGTTCTTAATTGGCAAAGCCAGAATGCCTTAGCACAGAATGCAGGTTTAAACACCATTTGTAGAAAGATAGATACTGTACTGGAATTATTGACAGGAACAGAGACAAGGCTCAGTGCAAAAATGGATACTCAGCACAACAAGACTCAGGAAATGTTGCACTCACTCCAAAAAAGGTTAGATGATTTTGAAAAAGGAAAATTTCCATCCTATTTCAAGTCTGAACCAGATGCTGAGATTGCAAAAGCTTAAAAGATAGATTAAGCTTTTGGAGGATAAACAAGTAGACCTAAACCAGAAGCTAGATACTACCAGTCTTCTGAATTTTGGAAGACCCTAGTCTACTCCTCAAATTTTTGGTTTAGGATCTAATCCGATCTCTCGTCCTGTTGACATTTTAGACTTTGGCAGCAGATCTGTAGTTCCTCTGCAGGCTCCAAGTAATCCTCATCCTCTTTTTGGACAAATTGGAAAGAAAGACCCTGCAGAAATCCGAGATATCATTAGAGAACAACAGAAAAAGGCTAGAAAAAGAGAAGACATCAGAGAAGGAAAGAAGAAAGCTGATAGCTCTAAATCAGCTGAGAGGCATAGATCGTCTAGTCCAGAGACGTTTTCAAGTCCAGCTCCTCAGACACAGCAATTGATGATCAAAGGACACCAGGAACGCCTGGATCCATTGGATTGCCCTACAAGGAAATGGGTAACATCGACGACTCATAATTCTTCACCTGTTTTCTCTGATAATAGCAATTCTGATGGTTACTATAATAATCATGATCCAATTGAAAGTTACTTTAAGCAGTCACCACAGTTCATGCCCTCTCAGATTCTAATGACAGAAAGGCATGAAGGATCAAGCATAGCCGAGGATTCACCATCAGAAGAATCATCATCAGAACAGTTTTCATCAAGTGGCAGCCCCCTTTCCTTCACAGAGGAATCAGCCGTAACACAAACAGATTCTGATATCACAACAGAATTATCAGCACTCTTACCCCACATGTTTATGGCTGACAGGGAAGAACCAGAACCAAGCCCTTACAGAGATGATGATGAACAGTCATACGAGCCAAGAGAAAGGTCAGCTAGAAACGCAGATGGGATAGGCAACATAAAATTCACTTTTGACGATATTCCTTGCGATAGGTGGCCTCAGCGCATACAGGATTTCTATGCGTGGTGTATACATAAGAGGTTGACGGTCTATAACACTCCTGATATTCTTATAGAGATGACTTCAGGTTTTACAGGAATGTTACAAGTTTGGTGGAGTCTGTTTTCAGAACAGAACCAAATTCAGATGGTGAACATGACTCTACAAGATTTCATGAACAACCTCCATACACACCTCATTGGTAACCCCAACAACATATTGGAAGAAAAAAGGACAGAGTTCTTCCAGCGTAAGTGTTGTTCTTACAAGGTAAAAGACTTAGACAGACACTTTCAAAGAATGCTGCATTTATTTCTTCACCTAGGTGGTGATAACACATTGAAGCCAGTTTTCTTGTCATCAATACCATCGTCTATTTCAGCCATGGTAGAAAAAAGTCTTACCAGTAAAAATATAAGAATTACTGACCTCACAGTTGGACAGATCCAACAAGAAATCCTTTCAGGGGTCAGTGAGTTATGCCAAAGGAAGGAAATCATTCAAGGTTTCCTAAATCAAGACAAACGCCTGGATCAGGTTTGCAGGAGCAAGAAAAACAGGTACAAGATTAAGTGTACCTCTAAAGACTTGTGTCAATGTGCTCCAGGAACCAAACCTCACAAGACAAAGACTAGGAAAAGAGATCATCGCAGGTTTAGAAGTCCTCCAACGAAACCGCGAAGATTTCCAAGAAAGTGGAAGAGATTCCTGAGGTTCAGAAGAAAGGGAAGTCCGCAGAAGAAGTCAACCAGATGTTATATTTGTAACAAGCCAGGACACTTTGCGAAGAACTGTCCCAAAAGCCAAAAGAAGCTGGTTGCCCAAATTGAAGCATATTCTGGAACCTCTCTACGGGATAATGATTTGGAGTCAGTATTCTCCCTAGATGATGAGCCAACTTCACAGACTGTTTGTTGTCTTGAAGGATATTCTACAGGATCAAGCACAGACTCAGATGGCCCCTCTCCGCCGTCTGGACATCACCACAGGAGAATCTACACTATCCGTACCTATCCCAGTCTGGAAGAAACAAGAAACACTTTCCCAACTCTTCCTTCAAGAAGAGTTCCTTCAGAAGAGTCCAACATTGGCACTGTCATCATTACAGGAAGCTCTGAAGAAGATGAACCCGCTGAGACTACTTCAAATAAGCAGATCCCACTTATTGCTGCTTCCCATATGGCACCTCACGTAAAGGTCCAGGTATATTTCTCCAAATACCAAAGACCAGTTACTGCCATTGCTTTTATAGACACAGGAGCAGCAAAGAGTATGATCAACCCAGCTATTGTACCACAAGAATTCCTTGTTCCATACAAGAAGTCATTTGTAGCTGCATCAGGTGATTTGTTCCATACTACCCATAAAACCAAAGATATGAAGATCCTGCTTTTTCATAACTGTACTATTAAAGCCTCGTTATTCGTGACTGATCTTCCTGGAAGAGACATAGTACTGGGATGGAACATCATGCAGAAAATACCAGAGCTAACTATCTTAACCACAGGCCTCAAGTATCATGGAAACTTTAAGCCCTACACAACGCTAACGCGTATATTCTCCATTGAGCCTGCAGAAAGAGTAAGACAGTTGTTTAGCTCATCATTTGTAGAAAGCCATATTGAATTCTTGCAGAAGTGTCCACATCCTTTATGGAAAAACCAAGAATTCTTCATAAGGCTGCCATTTAAGCAGAATGAGGACATTAATCCCACAAAGGCAAGCCACTCAGGTATGAAACCTGAAGATGCTAAGCTAGCTAGAGAAGAATGTTTCTCTTTGTTCCAACAGGGATTAATTGAGCAGTCCAACTCCTAATGGGCATGTGAAGCGTTCTATGTGAGCAAACCCTCCGAGCAGGTCAGAGGAAAGAAAATGTTAGTTATAAACTACCAGCCTCTCAACCACTTTTTACAGGATGATAAATTCCCTCTGCCAAGACGAACAGCATTGTTCTCATCATTAGCCAAAGCAAAAATATTTTCTAAGTTTGATCTTAAGAGTGGCTTTTGGCAACTTGGCATACATCCTGATGAAAGATGGAAAACGGGATTCTGCATCCCAGATGAACACTACCATTGGACGGTATTACCCTTTGAACTTAAGACTGCCCCTTCACTCTTCCAGAATGCCATGACTAAGATCTTTGAACCCATTCTGAACTCTGCACTGATCTACATAGATGGCATTCTACTGTTCAGTCCAGATAGGCCCTCACATGAAAAATTACTAGAACAATTTGCAGGCCTTATGCAAAAATATGGCATAATGCTCTCGGAAAGGAAGGTGAAACTATTTGAACATTCAGTTGAATTCTTGGGAATGAAACTCTCAAACGGACAATACCACCCATGACCACATATAACCCAAGAACTATTAAAATTTCCGGACTCAAATCTGACCATTAAACAAGTCCAACAATTTTTGGGAATTGTTAACTACTTGAGAGATTTTGTGCCCAATATTAGCAGGTACACTAGCCCACTGGAAACCCAGCTGAGGAAAGGATCACAGCCTTGGGGATCAGCCCAAACGGAAGCAGTTAAGTATTTAAAGGCCCATTTACAGATGCTTCCTCCCTTGCAGATTCCTTCAGATGGAGTAAGGATACTCCAAACAGATACTAGTGACCAGTTTTGGGCCGCTATCCTTATTGAGGAGAAAGAGGGAAAACGACAAATCTGCGCATACAAATCTGGCAGGTTTAACCAAGCTGAGCAACACTACCACTCGACTGTCAAGGAAATCCTAGCAGTCAAGTATGGAATTAAGAGGTTTGAATTCCACCTGATTGGGTACCACTTTATTGTTGAAAGTGACATGTCTTCTTTCCCATCAATGCTCAAGTTCACACAGAAGAAGATACCCAATGCTCAACTGCTCAGACAATCAGAATGGTTTTCCCAGTATTCGTTCACCGTTAAGCATATCAAAGGTACAAGCAACGTGGTAGCTGATTTTCTATCCAGACCTTTTGATATCACTCACCCTGTACTCCAAGAAAGTCCAAGGTTACAGGCAATGATACGTACATACGTACCAAAGCAGACAGACATGAGAAGAATTCTTCCTCCAGAAATCATTTACTATGACAATCAGGAACATGTAGAGACAGTCCTTGAGAACTCTGTTCCGATGACACAGAAGTATTTGGAAAGAATCTTCTGCAAATATGGCCAGATGATGTTCCCACAAGAGGGACTCCACCCTTGCTATCCCTTCTTAAAGGCCATTCCCATCGAGCCAATGAGCATCTTCCCTGAAGAATTAAAATGGTTCTTCTGGTACTTACTACACAAGTACACTATGGCACTCGAGTTTCCCACTGAAGAGCTTCTTAAGTACTTAGATCAACTCGGGGAACTCCAGACTTTTACGCCACACAGAAAGCCTCATTCTCACTTAGCAGAAGTACTATCTTGGTTCGCTCCACTGAACCAATGGAAGACATGGATTGAGATCCATCAGGACAAGTACTTCAAATACGGCGAACTAACCCCATATTCAGTTTATCTTTTTCGCAGGCACTGGCATTTCGACTCCAGCTTACAGGCAATGGTGGCCATCAATAACTCAGAAGAATTCTCCAGTCTCCCATTTTCTCTAACACATGAATGCCCACACTTTTCTGACAGAGAAATGGCAATCACCAACAATGAGTTTTTGAAGATCAGGCTCTGCACAGAGAACGGCGTCCCTTACTTGGATCCAGATATGGTCCTCCAACATCAGATCCAGTACACGGACCCAAATCATGTATACAGGCTTTTGTGCGCACTCCATCAACACAATGAAGACGGCTTGTATTGGGAAGACATAGCCCAAAGTTTCTTAACCAAAGTGGACCTAGGCCCAAGTTCATCCAGTTCAGGCCCAGGATCGTCACAGGCGGGACCCTCGTCCACTCACAAAAGAACGACAGCGCACTCACCAGACAAGCGAGGAAAGAAACCAAAGGAATAGCCGCCCACGAGGAGATAAGAAGATGCCTTAACGATAAGGTCGCGGCACCAGCAGCCAAACAGCTTTTACAAAGGCTGCAAGATTCCTCCACTAGTTTAGCTTTACTTTAGCTTTTAGCTTTACTTTAACAAAGGCTCCGTGGCCAAGCCACAGCCAAGCTCTTTCTTAGGCGCTTGTATTATAAATAGCCACTCCCCTTCGTGGAGATAGGCAGAGCATTTTACAGAGCTAATATACAAAGAGAGAAGTTTTCTTCCATGGCTGGCTAAGTTCTTTTGAGGTGTTATCCAGGGTAGCGGTTCCTTAGTTCTAGATCTCTCAGCAACCCCCTTACCTTCGATAAATCCAAAAACAGTAGAAAACCCCAAAAACCCAAAAACATATGCAAAACCCAGAAAATCCACAAACACTGTTTTCCTTATGTATTATGTTCTAAGGATCTGTTTAGGTTATCCTCAGTCATCTTCCTTACACCCACAGTCTTCTAGTCTTGAGATCTTTCATTCCTCATTACTTCCTAGGCAACTGCTCTTTCCTACTTACTAATTAGTAGTAATTTGTTTATCTAGTCTACTCTTCTCTAGTAAATTGGGCTAACTGCAGGAATCTATCCTCAAGGAGAAAGTTGAGTCTGATTAAACCGTAAAGCTATTGCAATCGCCCTAGAGGACCACTCGCCACCAAGGCCAGGAGGGCTGCTCGGCACCGGTCGTGGCTTGACAGCGATAGTAGGTTAAAAGATGAGACCTCCTCCAGGACGACGATGCCTGCGTAAACCCCCTTTCCCTCAAAGCTGGAGACTCTATAACCACTTTACTACTTTGATTAGTAACAGGGCAGGTCAAGAGCCTTCATGGAGGTGTCCAACCCACCTAAAAAGAATCTCCTATTACATCCGGTGGCTTGACTCCAAGATAGAGAGAAAGACTGTCAAGGTCATTGAGAGTAAGGTCCTAGCCCATCTTGCTTTTGACATCTCTGAGGACCCAGACAAAAACTGGTACCTAAATCCTTATGACCCTCCTCATTCTGATCACTGGAACAAGTTCAAACACTATGTCCAGTATAGGAGTTTCCTTATATGGTACCGTCGTAAATATCTTCATTGGAATACAGCATGAAGCTTTCCGCTGTAATCCTCTTATTCCGTTCCTGTGTTTTCTACCGACCCTGATCAACTCTCGCGTTGTTCTGTTCTGGTGGTCGAAGCTTCTATCTTGTACAACTCTTTGATCAGTTTGTTTCTTTCTTATGTACTCCATTGTCCAGTTTCAATGATATTCTTGAGTTGTTTGTGATAGTCGTATTATTTGATAGCTTTACGGTTTAGTCAGACTTAACTTCCTCCTTGAAGATAGATCCCTGTTGTTAATCCGCTTTTCCAGAAAAGAGTAGACTAAATAATTAAACCACTACTAATTAGTAAGTAGGAAAGAGCAGTTGCCTAGGAAGTAATGAGGAATGAAAGATCTCAAGACTAGAAGACTGTGGGTGTAAGGAAGATGACTGAGGATAACCTAAACAGATCCTTAGAACATAATACATAAGGAAAACAGTGTTTGTAGTTTTTTTGGATTTTGCAGATGTTTTTGGTGTTTGGGGTTTTCTATTGTTTTCGGATTTATCGAAGGTAAGGGGGTTGCTGAGAGATCTAGAACTAAGGAACCGCTACCTTGGATAACACCTCAATAGAGCTTAGCCAGCCATGGAGAGAAAATCTACTCGTGTATTAATTTTATGGATTGCTCTGCCGATCTCCATGAAGGGGAGTGGCTATTTATAATACAAGCGCCTATGGGAAGGCTTGGTTGTGGCTTGGCCACGGAGCCTTTGTCAAAAGTAAAGCTAAAAGCTAAAGTAAAGCTAAACTAGTGGAGGAATCTTGCAGCCTTTGTAAAAGCTGTTTGGCTGCTGGTGCCGCGACCTTATCGTTAAGGCATCTTCTTATCTCCTCGTGGGCGGCTATTCCTTTGGTTTCTTTCCTCGCTTGTCTGGTGAGTGCGCTGATGTCCTTTTGTGAGTGGACGAGGGTCCCGCCTGTGACGATCCTGGGCCTGAACTGGATGAACTTGGGCCTAGGTCCACTTTGGTTAAGAAACTTTGGGCTATGTCTTCCCAATACAAGCCGTCTTCATTGTGTTGATGGAGTGCGCACAAAAGCCTGTATACATGATTTGGGTCCGTGTACTGGATCTGATGTTGGAGGACCATATCTGGATCCAAGTAAGGGACGCCGTTCTCTGTGCAGAGCCTGATCTTCAAAAACTCATTGTTGGTGATCTTCAAAAAGTGTGGGCATTCATGTGTTAGAGAAAATGGGAGACTGGAGAATTCTTCTGAGCTGTTGATGGCCACCATTGCCTGTAAGTTGGAGTCGAAATGCCAGTGCCTGCGAAAAAGATAAACTGAATATGGGGTTAGTTCGCCGAACTTGAAGTACTTGTCCTGATGGATATCAATCCATGTCTTCCATTGGCTTAGTGGGGCAAACCAAGACAATAGTTCTGCTAAGTGGGCATGAGGCTTCCTATGTGGCGTATATGTCAGGAGGTTCCCAAGTTGATCAAAATACTTGAGAAGTTCTTCAGTGGGAAACTCAAGTGCCATGGTATACTTGTGCAGTAAGTACCAGAAGAACCATTTTAATTCTTCGGGGAAGACGCTCATTGGTTCGATGGGGATGGCCTTTAAGAATGGATAGCAAGGGTGGAGTCCCTCTTGTGGGAACATCATCTGGCCATATCTGCAGAAGATTCTCTCCAAATACTTCTATGTCATTGGAACAGAGTGAGCAAGGACTGTCTCTACATGTTCCTGATTGTCATAGTAAATGATCTCTGGAGGAAGAATTCTTCTCATGTTTGTCTGCTTTGGTACGTACGTACGTATCATTGCCTGTAAGCTTGGACTTTCTTGAAGTACAGGGTGAGTGATATCAAAAGGTCTGGATAGAAAGTCAGCTACAACGTTACTTGTACCTTTGATATGCTTAACTATGAACGAATACTGGGAAAACCATTCTGACAGTCTGAGCAGTTGAGCATTGGGTATCTTCTTTTGTGTGAACTTAAGCATTGATGAGAAAGAAGACATGTCACTTTCAACAATGAAATGGTACCCAATCAGGTGGAATTCAAACTTCTTAATTCCATATTTGACTGCTAGGATTTCCTTAACAGTCGAGTGGTAGTGTTGCTCAGCATGGTTAAACCTGCCAGATTTGTATGCGCAGATTTGCCGTTTTCCCTCTTTCTCCTCAATTAGGATGGCGGCCCAAAACTGGTCACTAGCATCTGTTTGGAGTATCCTCACTCCATCTGAAGGAATCTGCAAGGGAGGAAGCATCTGTAAATGGGCCTTTAAATACTTAACTGCTTTCGTTTGGGCTGTTCCCCAAGGCTGTGATCCTTTCTTTAGCTGGGCTTCTAGTAGGCTAGTGTACCTGCTGATATTGGGCACAAAATCTCTCAAGTAGTTAACAATTCCCAAAAATTGTTGAACCTGTTTAATGGTTAGATTTGAGTCCGGGAATTTTAATAGTTCTTGGGCTATATGTGGTCCTGGTTGGTACTGTCCGTTTGAGAGTTTCATTCCCAAGAATTCAACTGAGTGTTCAAAGAGTTTCACCTTCCTTTCCGAGAGCATTATGCCGTATTTTTGGACAAGGCCTGCAAATTGTTCTAGTAATTTTTCATGTGAGGGCCTATCTGGACTGAACAGTAGAATGTCATCTATGTAGATTAGTGCAGAGTCCAGAATGGGTTCAAAGATCTTAGTCATGGCCTTCTGGAAAAGTGAAGGGGCAGTCTTAAGTCCAAAGGGTAATACCGTTCAATGGTAGTGTCCATCTGGGATACAAAATCTCGTTTTCCATCTTTCATCAGGATGTATACCAAGTTGCCAAAAGCCACTCTTTAAGTCAAACTTAGAGAATATTTTCGCTCTGGCTAATGATGAGAATAATGCTGTTCGTCTTGGTAGGGGAAATTTATCATCCTGTAAAAAGTGGTTGAGAGGCTGGTAGTTTATAACTAACATTTTCTTGCCTCTGACCTGCTCGGAGGGTTTGTTCACATAAAACGCTTCACATGCCCATTGAGAGTTGGACTGTTCAATTAATCCCTGTTGGAGCAAAGAGAAACATTCTTCTCTAGCTAACTTAGCATCTTCAGGTTTCATACCTGAGTGGCTTGCCTTTGTGGGATTAATATCTTCATTCTGCTTGAATGGTAGCCTTATAAAGAATTCTTGATTCTTCCATAAAGGATGTGGACACTTCTGCAAGAATTCAATATGGCTTTCCGCAAATGATGAGCTAAACAACTGTCTTACCCTTTCTGCAGGCTCAATGGAGAACATACGCGTTAGCGTTGTGTAGGGTTTGAAGTTTCCATGATACTTGAGGCCTGTGGTTAGGATGGTTAGCTCTGGTATTTTCTGCATTATGTTCCATCCCAGTACTATGTCTCTTCCAGGAAGATCAGTCACAAATAACGAGGCTTTAATAGTACAGTTATGAAAAAGCAGGATCTTCAGATCTTTGGTTTTATGGGTAGTATGGAACAAATCACCTGATGCAGCTACAAATGACTTCTTGTATGGAACAAGGAATTCTTGTGGTATAATAGCTGGGTTGATCATACTCTCTGCTGCTCCTGTGTCTATAAAAGCAATAGCAGTAACTGGTCTTTGGTATTTGGAGAAATATACCTGGACCTTTACGTGAGGTGCCATATGGGAAGCAGCAATAAGTGGGATCATCTTCTTCAGAGCTTCCTGTAATGATGACAGTGCCAATGTTGGACTCTTCTGAAGGAACTCTTCTTGAAGGAAGAGTTGGGAAAGTGTTTCTTGTTTCTTCCAGACTGGGATAGGTACGGATAGTGTAGATTCTCCTGTGGTGATGTCCAGACGGCGGAGAGGGGCCATCTGAGTCTGTGCTTGATCCTGTAGAATATCCTTCAAGACAACAAACAGTCTGTGAAGTTGGCTCATCATCTAGGGAGAATACTGACTCCAAATCATTATCCCGTAGAGAGGTTCCAGAATATGCTTCAATTTGGGCAACCAGCTTCTTTTGGCTTTTGGGACAGTTCTTCGCAAAGTGTCCTGGCTTGTTACAAATATAACATCTGGTTGACTTCTTCTGCGGACTTCCCTTTCTTCTGAACCTCAGGAATCTCTTCCACTTTCTTGGAAATCTTCGCGGTTTCGTCGGAGGACTTCTAAACCTGCGATGATCTCTTTTCCTGGTCCTTGTTTTGTGAGGTTTGGTTCCTAGAGCACAGTGACACAAATCTTTAGAGGTACACTTAATCTTGTACCTGTTTTTCTTGCTCCTGCAAACCTGATCCAGGCGTTTGTCTTGATTTAGGAAACCCTGAATGATTTCCTTTCTTTGACATAACTCATTGACCCCTGAAAGGATTTCTTGTTGAATCTGTCCAACTGTGAGGTCAGTGATTCGCATATTTTTACTGGTGAGACTTTTTTCTACCATGGCTGAAATGGGCGATGGTATTGATGACAAGAATACTGGCTTCAATGTGTTATCACCACCCAGGTGAAGGAATAAATGCAGTAGTTTCTGAAAATGTTTGTCTAAGTCTTTTACCTTGTAAGAACAACACTTACGTTGGAAGAACTCTGTCCTTTTTTCTTCCAGAATGTTGTTGGGATTGCCAATGAGGTGCGTATGGAGGTTGTTCATGAAGTCTTGCAGAGGCATATTTACCATCTGGATTTGGTTCTGTTCTGAAAACAGATTCCACCAAACTTGTAATAATCCTGCAAAACTTGAAGTCATTTCTGTAAGAATATCAGGAGTATTATAGACGGTTATCCTCCTATGTATGCACCACGCATAAAAATCTTGTATGCGTTGAGGCCATTTGTCGCAAGTGATATCATCAAAGGTGAACTTTATGTTGCCAATTCCATTTGCATTTCTAGTTGCTGGTCTTTCACTTGGCTCATATGACTGTTCATCATCATCTCTGTAAGGGCTTGGTTCTGGTTCCTCCCTGTCAGCCATAAACATGTGGGGTAAGAGTGCTGATAATTCTGTTGTATTATCAGAATTGGCTGATTCCTCTGTGGAAGAAAGGAGGCTGCCACTTGATGAAAACTGTTCTGATAATGATTCTTCTGATGGTGAATCTTCAGCTATGCTTGATCCTTCATGCCTTTCTGTCATTAGAATCTGAGAGGGCATGAACTGGGGTGACTGCTCAAAGTAACTCCCGATTGGATCATGATTATTATAGTAACCATCAGAGTTGCTATTGTCAGAGAAAACAGGTGATGAATTATGAGTCGTCGATGTTACCCATTTTCTTGTAGGGCAATCCAATGGATTCAGGGGTTCCTGATGTCCTCTAATCATTAATTGCTGCGTACGAGGAGCTGGACTTGAGATTGTCTCTGGGCTAGAAGACCTGTGTCTTTCAGCTGATTTAGAGCTGTCTACTTTCTTCTTTCCTTCTCTGATATATTCTCTTTTTCTAGCCTTTTTCTGCTGTTCTCTAATGACATCTCTTATTTCTGCAGGATCTTTCTTTCCAATTTGTCCAAAAAGAGGATGAGGATTAATTGGAGCCTGCATAGGAATGGCAGATCTGCTTCCAAAATCTAAGATGTCAACATGATGAGAAACAGGATTTAAACCAAACTTAGAGGAGTAGACTGAGGTCTTCCAAAATTCAGGAAGCTGGTAATATCTGGCTTTTGTGTTAGGTCTACCTGCTTGTCCTCTAAAAGCTTAATTTGTCTTTTTAGCTTGGCAATCTCAGCATCTGGGTCAGACCTGAAATAGGATGGAAACTTTCCTTTTTCAAAATCATCTAACCTCTTTTGGAGCGAGTGTAGCATCTCCTGAGTCTTGTTATGCTGAGTATCCATTTTTGCAATAAGCCTGGTCTCTGTTCCTGTCAACATTTCCTGCACAGTATCGATCTTTCTGCATATGGTGTTTAAACCTGCATTCTGTGCTAAGGCATTTTGGCTTTGCCAATTGATGACAGTTTCTGCAATACTGTTACGTACAAGATTGCCATGTGCATCAACATCTGTGGGGACAGGAATCTTGGAACAATACTTACTACCATCAATGGTCTGCTCATTTAGTGGAGGGAAGTTTAATTCACCTGGCCTGCCTATCATCATGATTTCTGGTGGGTTGTGAATGGTGGCCACTGTCTTCACAGCCTCTTGAGGACAGTTGATGGTGGGTACAGGTTCTTGTACCGGTACTACTTGTTCAGGAAGATTTTTTCTCTGCCATTTGAGAATATTTTTGTAACAAGGTAATACCTTGGAAGGTTGCTTCTTGGGCTTATGCCTCGGGGCCTTTTCCATTAGGAATTGCCATGCTCCATAGCTGTTTGCTGGAGTGGACACAGCGATTTGTGGGGCAGCATCTGCCTCATCATCTTGATGCGGCTGGTCATCCTGATCACTATCACTTTCAGTGTCAGAATCATGAAGATTTCTATATTCTGACCTTTTCTTTCGATTGCGTTTAGTGCTGGGGCACTCATCCTCGTTGTCACTGTAGAGGTAATTACCATTAAGATAATCATTCTTACAGCCGCAATTATCTGAAGTGCAAGTATCCCAGTAGCAGTGATCTGTCTCTGGATCCTTGAAATGGAACGTCTCTTTTCCCTGTGCATCAAAAGAATGGATTATGGTATTCAAGAAGTCTGCCTTCCTGCGCCGAGGGACTGGCTGAACCATAAACATAGTTGGGAAAATCGAAGGAGTTGGAGCACCTTTCTCATGAGACCTATCAAATTTGATGGTGATAGTTCCATCTCTTTCTCTGATGAACTTCGGCTCAGAGGACTGGATAGGCTTAACATGCTGCTGACTGCTCGTAATTTGTGATCCATCTTTCTGGCAAGAGCTTGAGTAGTTCCTCTCGACTGATCTGTCTAGGAACATGTAAGCATGTTGGAGCCTGTGAGTTATGATAATCAGCCTGAATAAACAAAGCATCACCACTATCATTTGCTACTTTCAAATCTAGTGCATGATTCTGCACTCTATATGCCATTTGATAGTGTAGAGTTGCTTCAATGGAATTCATGTCTTGTGAAGGGCCGGCAATTTGGACCTGGACCTGTAAGGCCGAAAGAATCTTTGGGTCCTGCAGAGACATACAAAAGTTTGGATAGAGTGTGACAAACACTGTTCCAGCATTGAGGGTTGTCTCTATGGTGCCGATACACGCATGCTGATACTCCATGTATCTGGTATCTAGCAGGGCCATCCTTGCTGTGACTGGTAGTCCTTTCCTGCCATGATATGTTAATGCAAGTCTGATAGCACCGAAATGAAGATGCGAATATCCTTTCTCAATCCACTGTCCTGGGAATTCAGCTGGTAGCTGAAGGGATACAAATTGTTCTTTGTGTGAGGCCCAAATTGGATGTTGGCTGAACTTACTGGCCTGAATATATTCAAGGACTTTGGATGCTGGCTGTTGTATGAGGGTCCTTATTTTCCTGATTGGGTTCGAAGAGGGTTTACCAAAAGCAACATACGGATTTAGGGGAGGAAGGGTTGTTTCTCTCCAGTTATCTAGGTGGGAAATTTCGTATAATCCGCCTAATCTTTCTGAGGTGGATCTGCGAAAAGAAGGGCTGGTGTCTAGTGTGATGGGAGCATTCATCACGGTAGGGTTAATTTGAGTAGAGTTTTCCATGGTGTTTAAGGCAAGGTGCTTCTCCAGGTAGGCTCTTAGTTTATCACTCTCTCCCCTTAAAAAAAAGAAGAAAACATGCTCTGATACCAAAGAAATTTTGCAGGACCAGCAAGAACAAATTAATAATATTAAACCAGTTATCCATCCAGAAGAAAAGATCAACGAACCTAGTATTCCATATGACTCTGAATCTTTTCTCCATGCTCTTACTGAAATAACTTCCCGAAAATTTATTATCAATATTACCCGTCGCATATATAATGAATTTATTTTATCGACAACTACCCTTTTTGATACTGGAGCCGATTTAAATTGTACTAGGGAAGGACTAATTCCTACAAAATATTTTGATAAAACTACGGAAACCTTACGATCTGCATCTGGAGATAGATTAAAAATAAATTATAAACTTTCTAATGTAGAGATTTTAAAAGATAATATTTCATTACAAACGTCCTTTCTTTTGGTTATAGATCTAAAACAAAAGGTTATTCTTGGAACTCATTTTATGAATTTAATTCGACCTTTTTCTGTTAATAATAATGGAATTACTAGTATGCTTTTTAACCATAGAATAAATTTTCCCTTCATATCAAAACCTGAAAGTAGAAATTTGAATATACTGCAAGAACATTCTTTCAAAGAACTCAACCTTTTAATAAAAGACAAGGAAGCTCAAATTACATTTTTAAAAGAAGAAATTAGTTTTAAAAAAATTGACCAGCAACTTCAAAATCCTCATCTTTTAAATAAAATCAATTTACTTCAAGAAAAAATAAAAAATGAAGTATGCTCTACACTCCCCCATGCTTTTTGGTCACGAAAACAACACATAGTATATCTTCCTTATGAAGTCGGGTTTTCTGAAGTAGATATTCCAACTAAAGCTAGACCCTCCCATATGAACTTAGATTTACTCCAACTTTGTAAAAACGAAATTGATGATCTTTGTAATAAGGGTCTTATTAGAAAATCTCAATCTCCATGGAGTTGTTCTGCTTTCTATGTAAATAAAAATGCAGAACTTGAAAGAGGCGTACCAAGACTTGTAGTAAATTACAAACCATTAAATAAAGCTTTAAAATGGATTAGATATCCGATTCCAAACAAAAAGGATCTTTTAAACCGTCTATACGGTTCAAAAATTTTTTCAAAATTTGACATGAAATCAGGATTTTGGCAAATACCCAAATCCACTCCACCCCAAAATTCAACCATATCTAAACCATTGAAATCTCCTTTGTTTAAAACTTTTGAACTGCCACAACACTTTAGCAAAGAATTTCTTAATGCTGCTAAAATAAAAAGAGAAAAACTTCTAGCTGAAAAATCGAAAAAACTAGTTTTTGATACTCCAAGAATGGCAGGACCTTTAAAAATTGATGAACCTTCTGTTTCTGTTCAAGAACGATGCCCTAATGAAGGGTGTTGTCCTCCTTTTAAAAGTGCAGAATGCAAAAAATAGCAGAAAACCGGAGGCAAAACCTTCCGATTCTGGGGTCTAATAGCAGAAAATAGAATAGAAATGCAGTGCAGAATGCAGAAAATAGCAGAAAACCACCAACAGGAAGCAAAGCCTTCCGATTCTGGGGTCTAATAGCAGAAGATAGAAAAGAGCAGAGAATTTTTAAATCTTTATTCATATCCAAATAAAATTACAGGGGAGGAAGTACTTACAATATTCTCAAAAGTTTTTTGATCTTCGTCCCATAGGAGAATTCATAAGTGAAGGAATACAAGAGAGAATAGAGTGAGAGAAGTAAGCATTAGAGAGAGAGGATAGGCGAACAATGCCCTAATGAAGGGTGTCGTCCTCCTTTTAAAGAAGATAATTTCTATTGTTGCTACAGTGACTTTGACATTACCCCTTTTTTTTAAGGTAAAAATTCATCAAAATACATCAAAATATATTAAAAATACATTAATCATCTTCTGAATCTCTGGCTAAATCAATCCCATGGCAATCATCTTCATTTGTATTTCCACTATGTGAGGAGGATGTAGCTTGTGATTTTTTATATTCAGTCACAACCTTCAAATGTAGCTTGGGACGATTTCGGCCTTGTACCTGAAATTTTGTCGCGCAATGCTCAAAATGCTTTTAATCTTTTTATTTCCAAATATAATCCACCTTTAAATGAGCCATCCTATCCTCATTTGCTTCACTTTTTCATGGCTACTCAACTCACATGGGTCTCTGCTTGGAACATGGAGTATCAGCCCCGTGCTGCAAATGAGAAAATCCTTATTTTATGCCGCAGATTCCGAACCAAATGGTGGGATGGGTTTTCCCATTGGCACAAAATTTCTGATGCGGTAATCCTCAATTACATAGCATCCCTAAAACCAACAGTGCCAGTATTGGTAGGCCAGGATCATACTGCCTTCCTTCATGACAAAGCTATTACAGTCTCCCAACTAGCTGGAGCGACCGATCCAGACGAACTCTACAAAATTTTAAAGAAGGTTGTGACTGAATATGAAGAATCACAAGCTACATCCTCCTCACATAGTGGAAATACAAACGAAAATGATTGCTATGGGATTGATTTAGCCAGAGATTCAGAAGAGGATTGATGTATTTTAATATATTTTGATGTATTTTGATGAAATTTTACTTAAAAAAAAAGGTCATGTCAAAGTCACTGTAGCAACAGTAGAAATTATCTTCTTTAAAAGGAGGACGACACCCTTCGTTAGGGCATCGTTCGCCTACCCTCTCTCTCTAATGCTTACTTCTCTCACTCTATTCTCTTTTGTATTCCTTCACTTATGAATTCTCCGATGGGACGAAGATCAAAAAACTTTTGAGAATTTTATCAAAAGACTTTTGAGAATATTGTAAGTACTTCCTCCCCTGTAATTTTATTCTTATATGAATAAAAATTAAATATTCTCTGCTATTTTCTCCCTTTTTGATACTGGAGCCGATTTAAATTGTATTAGGGAATGACTAATTCCTACAAATCAGGGTGAAGGGTACATAGTATAGTATACAAACTTCCAAGTGCAATTAATGTATAGAGATTTCCTCATTATTATCAATCATTTCTCAATTCATGTTGTTCTTTCATTTGTTTATTTCTTGGTCAAGATCTGCCAAAGAACAGGTGATCCTAAAAAGTTCATGTTATGTTCTGCAAAAGATGTGATGGAGCATATACTTGTTACTGTCGCAGCCTCCTCACAAGGTGTGCTATTATATTATATTCCTTATTTTATTTCTTTCTGTTGTTAACTGTGCATATGACTAAAGTACTGTGACTTGCAGCGATTTTGTTCAATTATCTTTTTAACTATAATCTGCATGTTTTCGGATGAAGTTATTTGACATCCTTTACATTTTCTAATGGTATTAATCTATTTGACATTGAATGTTGTGGTGTAGATGGTTTCTTCAGTATACGTGCTGTGATGCATGTGGAAGACTGTTTGTGAAGGGGAACTACTGCCCTGTGTGTCTGAAGGTAATTACTCATTGCAAAGACTGCGAACCTTTTTTAACAATTACCAGAAGCTCAAAAGCTTATCAGACAACATTTTCTAGTTACAGTTGCCAATGTGAGACTCCATTACAAGAATCTGCTGGTTGTAGGTTTACCGAGACTCCGAGTCAATGCCCATGGTTTGTTGTGACAATTGCCAGAGTTGGGTTCACGATCATTGTGATGATATCAGGTTTTTGTAATTTCTTATCACTCTAGAAGTTTCTCTTTACTTTTCTGTCTTATGTTTGCTATTGGTCGTCAGATTGGCCTTATATGGACTTGCTCTTATGTTTGTTCTTGGAAGAGCACAAACTCTATTTGCGTGCAAGATTTTAATGTCAAAGTGATGGTGATGATGCATCTCTTGCTAGTATGATTGCTCTAATTTGTCCTTAAATTTATTGTTCGGTCCTGTTGGTTTTTCTCATTAGTTAGTCAGTATGGAGAAACATGGCTGCGTTCTTTTTACTGCTCTTCCTATCAATCTTTGAACCTGTCTTACTTTTCTTGTGTGGCGATGGTTCTGTAGACCACTTGTTTTTCCTGTTAACTTATGGTTTTCAAAACTTCTCTTGTGCTCTAGTTTTTCTTTCAATTGATTCTTGATCATTCTGTGTGGTAACTTTCTTTTCGTTACAGCGATGACAAATATATGCAATTTCAAGTGGATGGTGATCTTCAGTATATATGTCCCACATGTCGTGGGGAGTGTTATCAAGTACGTCTTCCATATCACACTGAAACAATGCTAAGTGCCCAATAATAGTTTTGTAGATGTTATGAATGTCATTGCTTTTAGGTTCTCTAACAGGTGAGTTTTCTCCTACTTAGGTGAAGGACCTTGAGGATGCTGTTCAGGAGTTATGGAGGAGAAAATATTATGTCGATAAGGATCTCATTACTAGCTTACGATCTGCTGCTGGTTTACCTACCCAAGAGGTAATATTTTCCATCTATCCTTACTCGGATGATGAAGAAAGTGGTCCCATCATATCGAAGGGTGAATATGGACGTTCCTTGAAGTTCTCACTTAAAGCTCTAAACGAGAAGTCGCTAAAGAAAACCAAAGAGCACGGGAAGAAGGCTTTTGGAAATAAGTTTAAGAAAAAGGGACTTCTAGGACTATCATCTGGTCCATCTGAAGTTCATAAGAACCTTCAAACTCATGTGGAAGCCCTATCGTCTTCTATTGACTTGAGCAAGGATAACAACACATGCATTTTCGGGGGGGGGGGGGGGGGGGGGGGATGGAGTAGGCAGTTCCTTCAATTGTAGTACTGGCGTGAGTTCGAGCCTTGCTGAAGCTGTCTGCTCCATTAATCATCCGGGTGTGTTGAAGCACAAGATCATTGAAGAAGTGACTGCCGGTACAGACGATCGGAAACCTAGAGTTGTCCCTATCAAGAACAGCAAACCTCCTGCAGTAGAGTCTGAAGTTGAAGCCCTAAAACTCACTAGCAAGTCAAGGGCTGTTAATGAAAAGAAACTGGTCATACATTTGAGTGGTTGTAAAAGAAATGCTACCAATAATCCCAGATCTGATGCCTCAAGCTGCCAGAAGGAGCCTGATTTATTGAATTATAAGGGTATGTGTTTTCACTTTGTTGTTCTTATTATATGACTGAAAATGGCAAATAGTGGCTGGTATTGTTAAACAATCACTGAAGGATCACCTTGTGTACGTGGATGGTTGATGAAATTTGGGATTAACCAAATATCACCGGAGGATAGATTAGGGAGTCATCAATTTTCAAGCTTCAGCTTCTTTTGCTGTGAAATCAATACAGAAAAAGAGTTGCTCTAAATTTTAGAAATTTGATGGAATATCTTTTTCTAATAGTGGAATATCTGACCCATGCCCTGGTTTCCGAGATTTCTTCTGGCTATGACAGCTATCTTTTATTTATTTATTCATTTATTTTTCCTGGTTTCAACTATCAGGTGTTGAATATACAAGTCCGCAGAAGAATATTGACAGATCAATTGTCAGTCAAAGCACAGGTAAGTATTATTTTATGTTGGATCTCTTCTCTGTTTGATCCTTGATACTCATCAGTAAAATCTTTCGTGTCCTGATATGCAGGAGAGAAACTTGATGTGTCTGGTCAAGGTAATAAGGATAGGTTGAAGGATGAAAATCGCTCAAAATTTGGAAAAGTTTTCAGCAGAAATACTGGGGACAGAGGTGAAAGGAATTCCACTGAGCGCACACGTCTTGTGTTCAGAAAAAGGAAAACTGAAGAAGAAACCCCTTCATCTGAAATAACTAGCAGTGTAAATTCGTCTAGGAGTGACAAGGTATCTGCTGGAATGCAAATGGTCAGCAGGCAGGAAGTGTATAATGAAAGAATAAGTGAACCTACTCAGACACCATCTTCTTTGAATTCGGCAAAAGATACAAAGCCTCTTCTGAAGCTTAAGTTTAAGAACATATGTCGTGATAGTCTGTCCTCCCAGCTTCCTCCATGGGATGAGGAAAAGAGTTCTGTCAAGGGCCAGAGGTAAAAAAGAAAGAGACCATCCCCGGCAGTTTTGAAAAATACTAATGATGATGGGGGTTCCAGTCAATCAAGACGAGATTATTTAGTAGACGGGATTATGGATGCTAATTGGGTTCTGAAAAAACTGGGGAAGGATGCAATTGGTAAGGGGGTCGAAATTCACCAGGCATCTGGCAAAACATGGTGAGTTATGCGTCTGTTCCTTCAATCAAACGTCTTGGGAAGTATGTAGGGGAACAGAAAGTTCAAGACGGTGCACTCTTTAGCTCCTATTGAATGAAAGTGCTTGAGGGAATGAGTCATCCTAATATGAAACACTCTGCTTAAGATTGCTGGTGGCAGTATAACTAACCATAAATTATGTTTCTTGCAGGCACAAGGGAGTTGTTACTGACGTTATTGAAGGCACGGAAGCAAAATAGGACGAAGTTGTGATTGTTAGCGGCAGTAGTAGCGTGATCAAATTGGCTGGTCATGGGAGGCCAGGCGAAAGCATCTGAAGTGGACATCAAGCATCACAGAAGGGCATTGCACGCCCCTTTGTCATCGAGCCTCAGGCGACACAAAGTCATTGGTCAGTGACCTGCCCCTTTTTCACCAGCTTCAGTTGGGTTCCCTTATAATAGAGTGTTGTGATCCCCTCACTGGTCGCCGTTGATATGTAACGGGCAGATGGGTCATAGATGCAGTTTGAGTAGATGGAGCAACGGCATCATCCTTGTAAGTGCCGTTTGTAAGTGTAGGAACCCAACGTGATTTGATAGCTTGTAGGGCCTTATTTGTCGTATTAAGGTGCAACTGAGAAATGCACCAGTCCCCTTCACCCAACAATGAAACATAAGTTTTATGTCAGTCGCATTTATTTTCTTCTTTACTATGTATAGGAAGCAACTTCCATAACTGAGGGCGAGTAACCTGTCACGGCTGATTATGAGAACAAAATTCTGAGGATGCAACTGTTTACTGGGCAGTGCAGTCTTTAGCTCACAGTGCAGAATGAACAAAACAACTATTCTTGTACATATCTGTGATGTACATATCGAATTTTCCATTCTCGTTAAAAGAAAACAACTACGCAGACAACAGGTAGCATGAACTCACAGCTGCGCCTATTCTTGTACATAACTGCCACGGCTAAGCTCATCGTTCCCGATTGTCATCTGAAGGCCCAACATTGCCCGACCCTACTCTTTTAACCACTTGTATCATCACATGTTTGTTACCAAAATTGGGCTGCCCTGGCAAAAGAAAAATCAATCTTCCTTCCAGTGAAAAAGCAGTATTCATTACTCTAAGATTTACATGAAATAGTCAAACTAAAGCTTAAATCAAAAGGGATCATGCTATGCCAGTGAGAACACTTTGAGTTTGAATCCCACCTGACAGCTTATCAAGGTATTACCTTTGCCACCTTTCCAGTGTTGTACTTTGTCATGTCCGCTATGCAGCTTCTAAGGACAGATTAAGGGTACATGACAGATTAAGCGTACATGATCGCATCTCAAAAATTTATGCTGGGTCTTTGGGTTATTATACAATGAAAACCAAGACGGAATGAATCTGCTCTTGCACAAAGACAAGGATATCATACTAATGCTTCACCAATCTCTGCTCCCAAGATGAATCCATGTCATCTTCCTCTGACCGGATGAACCTAAAAGATTAAAAAATGATTGAAATGCAGAAACTAATACATCAGACAAACAGGATACAAGCACAAGATGTGCAGAAGATATGGTGATGTCTGTAGAAGGTTTAAACCTATATCCTTCTGAGTGTATCATGATCAGTTCTGATGCAGGTACCCCTTATGAGATTTTTCTCCTCCATAAAAGTGGACTGCAAAGTAAACAGTACAGAGAGGTAGCCAGAAACCAAAAATGGAACAGCTGATTATAAGCACGGATTCTGTGTATCCTTCAGGAAAGTAAAACAATAAAATGTTCAGAGAATGATCGAGGCAATGTAAACAGCACCCAGAATAGGGGACCAAGCCAAAAACAAATAAGACTAAGACCCAAAGCAGAACCCCTAGAACACACGCTACTGATGCTGGTTGCCAATAATGATGCCGGGATCAGCACAGGTTGCATTACATTATATCAAACAAAGAGGACATATGCGGGTGATTGTAGTCCCAGTCGAGAATCTGATCGAAAGGGAATGTTCATCATCCAGCCTTGTATATGGGACACGCCATAAAGGAAGCCGCAAACGAAAAGCTCAAACATTTGCAGGGCGGGGGTCCCAACCGAGGATGAATCTTCAGGATAGCGAAACCAGGAGGGGAAAAAAACAACAACGAAATACCATAGTCGTCGAGGAACTTCTTGTGGTGGTCGCAAGCACTAAGCCCTCGCATGGGCGCCCAGTACAGCCTGCAGGATCAGTCTTTTTTCTTCAGAAAGAAGGGAAAGAAAATGGAATTTGGGGTGGAGGAAGCAGAAGAGTAAACCTACTGCTTGCGCTCTTCCTTGTGGAAAATCTGCGACTTGAGAGCCCAACGACGACGAAGACGACGACGACGCCCGTTCCTAATGCAAACCCAAACCAACCCGAAAGATCAACCAAAGAAGAAGAGGAAGAATGGGCTCCGAGTTCTATGAAATGGGCTCCGAGTAACTCATTCTTACAACAAACAATATCCCATCTTCATCTTCATGTTGCTGTTCATCTCCCAGCCCATTGAATGCGTGGGATCTTCCTGCTGTCGGTCAGGCAAAGCATCTTCCTGAGCGTAAAGAACATTTCTTTCCATACAGGAAAAAGACACAAGTGGCGGTTAAACTGCAATTCGATGCATTGGGTTTGGGGATATAGAGAAACCGGCTGTTTTGGGTCGCCCGGGGGGGGGTGTTGAGTAAGTCAGTTGTCGGCAAACACAAGTTGTTAGAGCCTCCTCCTCTCTTCGTGTGGGCTCGACTCGAGACTGTCGGTGGGTCTTGTTGTTGAGCTGTCGCTTTCTTCCCATCCAATCCAACCCCCTCTCACTTCGCTCCCTCCACTTTAAATAAGAGCCCCTGATTTTGCATACAAGAAACGAAAAGATCCTAAAGATATTAAGTGGAAGAGGGAGTGAGAGAGAGCAATGGCGATGACGATGGCGATGTGAAAGTGTTGTTAGAGGTCATTCTGACATCCCCCGTCTTCCTCCTCCTCCGCACTCCTTGAGGCAAGCAAGCTCCCTGTTTTACTCCTTCCGGGTTCTTACTGTTTTTGGTTACTTTTCTTTTGCATGATTGATCTTGTGCTCTTCTCCTCCTTCCTCCCGGTATTGAATTCCCCCGCCTAACGAGCGTCAACTCTTCCTTTTCTTTTGCTGACTGATGACAACTGGGATCTGGGGCTCTTGCAGATTTGTGTGGGATTCTTGCGGAGCAGGAGTGTTAAACTAGCTCTTGTTCAAGGCTACATCTAGCAATGGCATCCGAGGGAGAAACTGCGGTGAGTGTTCTCGGGTTTTGATTTATACCGATTCCCACTTCAGCTGATTAGTCCCTGCAACTTTTGTCTAAGCAAAAGATTGTATTTTTTATCGAACATGAAATGATTTAGCTGCATGAATTTGTTTGACCGTGTCTCAGAGAAATTCTTCTAAGAAACCCAGTCAAGCCTGCCAGATCTGTAGCGACAATGTTGCCGAATTCGCGAGTGGTGAGCCATTTGTTGCCTGCGACGTCTGTGCTTACCCTGTCTGTCGGGCATGCTATGACTACGAGTGGAAAGAAGGAAAAAACTCCTGCCCCCAGTGCAAAACCCAGTACAAGAGGCTTAAAGGTTCGTGGCTTTCAGAATTTGTTTCTGTAGTGAATGCTGGCTGCTCTTTGGAGCTTATGTTTTGTCTTCTCCAAATTTGTGATAAATGATGTCTGGACATATAACCATCCTCATCACGTGTTTCTTTTTGTCCGGGGAATTTTTGCTATACCAGGAGATCATGGAGAGAATGTGGAGGTCGAGGACAGCGTGAACGCTATACATCACAACTTGAAAAATGAAAATCAGAAGCAGAAGGTTGCAGAACGCATGTTGAGTTGGCAAATGAGATATGGACAGAATGAGGGTGTTTCTGCACCCAACTATAATAAGGAAATATCTCACAACCACATTCCCAGACTCACCAGTGCACAAGAGGTAATTTGGTAGACAATATCAAGATCTGGCTTTGTCTAATCGACTGGTCTGGGAAATCGGCATTTCCCTCAGTACTCATCTTTTTATTTTCCTGCTTGCCTAGGTTTCTGGAGAGCTATCTGCTGCTTCACCTGACCATGTCTCAGTGGCATCTAGCGGAGTTGGCATTGGGAAGCGCATCCATTCACTTCCATATGCTACTGATGCTAGACAAACTCGTATGTTATCTCTTCTTATTGTAGTTGTCTGGAGGTCTGATACATATTATGTTTCATTCGTGTTATTCAGCTGATGGAAATTGCTTCACAAATGCAGCCAATATAAGAGCAGTGGATCCAGCAAGGGATTTGGGTTCTGTTGCCTGGAAAGAAAGAGTTGATGGCTGGAAAATGAAACAGGACAAAAATACAGTTGCTATGAGTACTGGTCAGGCTACCTCGGAAAGGGGAGCTGGTGATATTGACTCCTGCACTGATATCCTTGTGGATGACTCTTTGCTGTAAGTCACGATGTTAGTCAACCATAATTCTTTTTTTTTTTACAGTTTGTCTTGTAAGTGAAAGGAACAACTGTCCATTCTATCATTTCAAGTTTAATTTGGGATGTTAAGATATTTTGTTGTTCCAATTGAGGTGTCTCTATATTAATCTTGCGAGAATGAGGCTTTTACAATTTTGTTGGCTTAGTTTAATTTTCGACCAGTTGTTTTATGTCTACCTTATTCTGCATTAAGCTTGTATTACATCCTCTACTGCCCTATTCGCAGCAATGATGAAGCTCGGCAGCCGCTTTCAAGGAAAGTTTCGATTCCGTCATCCAGAATAAACCCTTACAGAATGGTCATAATGCTGCGGCTCGTCATTCTCTGCATCTTTTTGCACTACCGGATTACCAATCCTGTGAAAAACGCGTATGCTTTGTGGTTGATCTCTGTGATATGTGAAATCTGGTTTGCCATATCCTGGATACTGGATCAGTTCCCCAAGTGGTTTCCGGTTAACCGTGAAACTTATCTCGACAGGCTGGCTATAAGGTTGGATGATTACTGCCTTACATCCTCAAATTGATCCTGGCCAATTTAAACTTTTAGTGAGCTGCTCTGGGCAGGTATGACTGACACTTATTGCAGGTATGACAGAGAAGGGGAACCATCACAGTTGGCTGCTGTTGACATCTTTGTCAGTACTGTTGATCCACTGAAAGAACCTCCACTTGTGACTGCCAATACTGTGCTCTCAATCCTTGCAGTCGACTACCCAGTTGACAAGGTATCCTGCTATGTATCTGATGATGGAGCAGCTATGTTGACTTTTGAAGCTCTGTCAGAAACATCAGAATTTGCTAGGAAATGGGTTCCATTTTGTAAGAGGCATGAAATTGAACCCCGGGCTCCAGAATGGTATTTTGCTCAGAAGATCGACTACTTGAAGGATAAAGTTGACCCATCGTTTGTTAAAGATCGTAGAGCGATGAAGGTAAGAAATGTCAGAGTGGTCTTTTTCTAGTCTAAAGTTCTTCCTTCTAATATTTATGTCGACTGGTTACAGAGAGAATATGAAGAATTCAAAATTCGTATAAATGGACTTGTCGCAAAGGCACAGAAGGTCCCTGAGGAAGGATGGATTATGCAAGATGGGACTCCATGGCCAGGGAATAACATCAGAGATCATCCAGGGATGATCCAGGTAAATTTATGATATACGCATTTTCCAAGAAGATATAAATAGAGTTGGTTAACGACCATGGTTGACCTTCATTTCAGTTTGCCTTTTCCGTTTCTGATGGACAGAATGTGCTCAGCATGGATTCTTGCTTTTTCCTTTTAAGAATATGCACATTAGTTGTCCCCGACTTTGTTTTAGCATCTCCTACTCGGTTTATATTAGCAGTCTTATTGCACCGCTAATATTCTCCACATTCTGCATTCTTGTAGGTTTTCTTGGGCCAAAATGGAGGGCTTGATGCTGAGGGTAATGAACTCCCACGCTTGGTCTATGTGTCTCGTGAAAAACGACCTGGCTTCCAGCATCATAAGAAAGCTGGTGCAATGAATGCTTTGGTAGGTTTTTAGCTTTAAGCTCTACTGGCTGTAGCTTTATGCATTAGACTAATACCAACTATGCTAATGAAGCTTCATTCTTTCAGGTTCGAGTCTCAGCTGTCCTCACTAATGGGCCCTTCTTGTTGAATCTCGATTGTGATCACTACGTTAACAACAGCAAGGCATTGAGAGAAGCAATGTGTTTTCTAATGGATCCTAATCTTGGAAAAAATGTCTGTTATGTCCAATTCCCACAGAGGTTCGATGGCATTGACAGAAATGATCGCTATGCGAATCGCAATACTGTTTTCTTTGATGTAAGATATTTTTCTATGATTCGTAACACCTTGAGTTTGCTTTTGCTTGACCATTGAATAGGGCTGATGCTTCTATATCATTATTCTCTTGCATGTTGGGGCAAATGTTTGATGGTGATATACTCGCATTAGTTGTTTGACCATTTTTGTTATATTTCTAATTAATGCTTCACCTGCTTTAGATAAACTTGAGGGGGTTGGATGGTATTCAAGGCCCGGTATACGTGGGTACCGGTTGTGTCTTTAACAGAACTGCTTTATATGGGTACGAGCCTCCGCGAAAACTGAAACACAAGAAACCGGGATTGCTATCTTCTCTATGTGGTGGATCACGGAAAAAAGCTTCAAGATCAAGCAAGAAAGGCTTGGATAAGAAGAAATCAAGCAAGCATGTTGATCCTACGGTGCCTATTTTTAATTTGGAAGACATAGAAGAGGGGGTAGAAGGTACGAATCAGATATCTCTGAAGTAAAGTAGAAAATTCAGTTGGTAATGTCTGCTTTAAGCCTATGTTATATAATCTACCGTCTTTAGTGGTCGGAAGTTCTTGCTTGATGGCCATCTCCATTGCAGAGACATATGAATTGAGGCTTTCACTTGGATATGAGAAGGTTCAACTAATGTCCACTTAATTTGATTTTGTTGTCATTGAGCACTTTGATTCTTCAACATGTCCTGCCTTGAGTTGACTTACCCCATTCGCATACCTAGAGATGTCATGGATTATCATCTCCGTCACACATCAATCCCTTTGTATTTACTAATTGGTTATTTTTTATATAACTGATTCATATGTAACTTGTGATGTGGTTTCCCTAAGGTGCTGGATTTGATGATGAGAAGTCATTGTTAATGTCACAAATGAGTCTTGAGAAGAGATTCGGTCAGTCGGCAGTTTTTGTTGCCTCTACTTTAATGGAAAACGGTGGTGTTCCCCAGTCAGCAACCCCAGAAAATCTTCTTAAGGAGGCTATTCATGTCATTAGTTGTGGGTATGAGGACAAAACAGACTGGGGAAGTGAGGTAAAATCCTACTTATGGTTTGTTGTAATTTTTCCTAATCAGGTCTCCAATTCTTGGAGAACCTATGCCAAAATGGTGTAGGATCATAATGCTGAAATATGTCTGTGTTTGGTTTCTTTAGAGATTTTATAATGGAGAAGATGTAACTGTTTTACGGAGCAAAGTCACGTGACAGATATTATACAGCATTTTAAAGATAGTCATACTCCCTGCAGTGGGTTATGGATGTTCATGCCCTGACATGTCTCTCTCTGCCTTGCAGATTGGGTGGATTTATGGTTCTGTAACAGAAGATATTCTTACTGGGTTCAAGATGCATGCCCGTGGCTGGAGGTCAATCTACTGCATGCCAAAACGTCCTGCCTTTAAAGGGTCCGCTCCTATTAATCTTTCTGATCGGTTGAACCAAGTGCTTCGATGGGCTCTAGGATCAGTGGAAATTCTTTTCAGTCGCCATTGCCCCATCTGGTATGGTTATAGTGGTAGACTGAAATGGCTGGAGAGGTTTGCATACGTGAATACAACAATTTATCCTATCACCGCCATACCTCTTCTCATGTATTGCACATTGCCGGCAGTCTGCCTGCTCACAAATAAGTTCATTATTCCACAGGTATGTTTTCGTTTTAACATTTTGGTGATGCACTACCTAGTAAACTATCAAGTTTTACAGTTAGAGTTGCTGGTGTAAACAATGTTCACTAACGATATTAAATTGTTTTGTGCTCTGCACCTTTGGATTTGATTATTAGGCAAGTATTATCCTAGCAGTGTTGATAGGATATACTGGAATCCCCTTGTGGTAAATTTTGCATTTCCCCTTGAAACAGGCGGTCAATATGGATGATTATATAGTTGCCTTGGAGTTTGAGTTGGTTTTTTTGGAAGTAATAATACCTAGCACGGCTGCGGAGGGTTTTACTTTGTCTACTTTGAGTCACATATCTCTTCCATGGTCTACGGAGAATAGACACAGTTCCCAAGAATTAACAAGGAGAAGTGCATGTTCATAGGCTCAAGTACCAGTTTTTTGGTGCATTTCATGCATTCTACTGGGTGTCTGACCCATGTATTGTTCCCATGTTTGCAGATCAGTAACCTTGCTAGTATATGGTTCATCTCTCTCTTTCTTTCAATTTTTGCTACGGGTATTCTAGAGATGAGATGGAGCGGCGTCGGAATTGACGAGTGGTGGAGAAACGAACAGTTTTGGGTGATCGGTGGAGTATCATCCCATCTTTTTGCTGTCTTCCAAGGTCTTCTGAAAGTGCTTGCTGGAATAGACACCAACTTCACGGTTACCTCAAAAGCGTCCGATGAAGATGGGGACTTTGCTGAGCTATACATGTTCAAGTGGACAACCCTGCTCATCCCACCAACGACGCTCCTGATCATAAACTTGGTCGGTGTAGTTGCAGGCATTTCGTACGCCATCAACAGCGGGTACCAGTCCTGGGGACCTCTGTTCGGTAAACTGTTCTTCGCTTTCTGGGTGATCATCCATCTCTACCCCTTCCTCAAGGGTCTGATGGGACGCCAGAACCGTACGCCCACTATAGTCGTGGTCTGGTCCATTCTTCTGGCTTCCATCTTCTCCCTGCTATGGGTGCGCATTGATCCCTTCACCACCAGGGTCACCGGGCCTGATGTCCAGGAGTGTGGAATAAACTGTTAGATAAGGAACTTCCCCATAGTCCTTAAGCTGTACCATATGCAGATTTACTCTCCCTTCTGATAACTCTTGTATTGTTCATTAGAACACGTCCAAAAAGCATAGGAGGATTGTATGAATCCGCAGGGCTAACAGTGCACTTGACCTTGGACCTCTGCGGCATAGGAGTCCTTGTATATGTTTTTGAAGCCATTCTTAATCGATCCTACCGGTCTTGTCGGTAAATCGTTCTTTATAACAGTGAAACTGCACTTTTTCTTGTTGGTTTTGTCTGTCTCCTCCTTTCAGGAGGAATGAAAATGGGGTCAAGTCCTGAGGTTTGTCCTGTCTGTCAGTGCCAAAAAAACTGATTGAAATTTGGTGTTAGAAGACAAGTTTAGGGAGGGGAGTCCCCATCGGTTGTTGAGACCAAGGAAAAAAAGACGAAAGAGGTGGAGAGACAAAGCGCAAAACGCCATCATTTGGCTATGATGACTCGAATAATTCCCCCCCCCCCCCAATTTTTTATTTTGATATGATCTGGGGCTGGGGATGGGGATGGGGCTGGTGCTGGGACACAGGAATATAATATGTTTACTCGTATGATGGAAATGGGTGTTTGTTAGAGATGTGAAAGGAGAAGAGGAGGGAGGAGACTTTTCTTGATTCTTTTCGGGTCTGTGTATGTGGTTTGGTGGGGGGGTGGAGTGGGGAACAAACAGCAAAGAAAGGATCGGGTAATGGAAGAGGCTGCCTTTCGGTGGCAGGTTTCAGTGGTTTTGGAGCTTAACCTCCCAACCTCAACAGCTACTCTTCTTCTTTGTAAAAGTAGAACTGCTACTAGGACTACTTGGGTCATGAACCCAGAAAGGAACAAAAACACCCACCAACTCCAAAACGTCAGATCCCTTTGCTGTTTTTAGCTGTAAAAGATATGGGATTGGGACGAAAAGAGGAGAGGATCTGCATCTGCTTTCAGTTTTGACTTTCGTCTGCTTTTTCACTTATACCATTGCTTGTGTCAGTCAGTGAGCCTGGTCATCATCATCCTCTGTCTCGTGCGGAGTGATCGTCATTTACTGATGGCGGTTGGGTTTCCATTGACGACCATTTATTGTCCTCCTCGGGGAATCCCCAACCCACTTCTCCATTGAAAAAGAGTCGCCGCTTTCGTCCAAAGACAAACCAACCACTTCACTACCCACCCTGTCTTTCCCTCTGCATGCAGAGCCAAACCCTTCCCGAGAAGCAAACCAGCCTCTGCATGAACCGAATCCTCTGCCTCACAACACCCACCATCTTCTTTCTAATCTGGTAGGCTTTTGATTTGAAAGTCATCTGCATGCATGCATGCATGCTCGCTCGGCAAGTTCGACTTAGCCAGTCAGTGCGTTGTGATTACTGCTCCCAGGGATCAGCATGGGAGTTTTGGCACCGAGACTCTTTGTCGTCATCGGGATTCTATTCGTCCTGAATCCTTGGAGCCGTGGCGAGGGGGAGGGTCACCTCGATGCCACCACGGCTCTTCGTGTCCTGACGGCCGTCAAGGACTCGTTCACGAGTGCTCCGCAGCGGGTGTTGGATGGGTGGTCGTTCAGAAACCCAAACTTCTGTGCCTGGACCGGCGTTTCTTGTGACAACTCGTCGGTGGTTGCTCTCAACCTGTCCGGCTGCTCGCTGTCGGGGTCGATATCTCCTTCTCTTGGCCTCTTGAAGGACCTGCGCCAGTTGGATCTGTCTTCCAACAGCCTCACCGGCACCATTCCGCGGAGCCTCTCCAACCTTTCGTCCCTGGAGTCGCTTCTCCTTTACTCTAACCAGCTCACTGGTCCCATTCCGCCGGAATTGGGTTCCCTGAGTTCTCTCCGAATCCTGCGGATAGGCGACAACAGGCTTTATGGTCCCATCCCTCCCTCGCTAGGCAATCTCGTCAACTTGATCACCCTGGGTTTAGCCTCGTGCAGCCTCTCCAGCGGGATCCCCTCTGAACTGGGAGCACTTGCTCTACTCGAAAACCTGTCTTTGCAGCAGAATCTGCTTCAAGGTCCGATTCCTGCCAGTCTTGCCAATTGTTCTAGTCTCATCAGGTTCACTGCAGCCATCAACAGCTTAAACGGTTCCTTCCCGAAGGAATTGGGCCGCCTCGGGAATCTGCAAATCTTGAACCTGGCCAACAACAGCCTCTCCGGTAGCATCCCATCGGAGTTGAGTGAGTTGAGGGAACTTCGTTATCTGAATTTGATGGGCAATCAGTTGGATGGCATCATTCCGGTGTCTCTAGCCCAACTGGGCAAGCTCGATACGCTGGATTTGTCAAGGAACAGGCTAACCGGTGGAATACCGCCGGAGTTTGGCAGCATGGACCGGCTCAGTTTCTTGGTCTTATCGAACAACAATCTCTCTGGGTCGATGCCTCGCAATTTTTGCTCGAATTCGGCACCCCTGGAGCACTTGATACTGGCAGACGTCCAGCTCTCTGGCGAGATTCCTGTGGAGATAAAGAACTGCAATGCCCTACAACAACTTGACTTGTCCAACAACTCCCTCAGCGGGAAAATCCCCGATGAAGTGTATGAACTGGTAAACCTGACGGATCTCTATCTCCACAACAACAGCTTGGTTGGCTCGATATCTCCTGCTATTGGGAAGCTTGTCAACCTTCAGACGCTCGCCCTATATCACAATAATCTGGTGGGCAATCTGCCAAAGGAGATTGGGATGCTCAGGGACCTTCAACTTCTTTATTTGTATGACAATCGGCTGACTGGTGATATTCCCTCGGAGCTGGGAAATTGTTCGAGCTTACAGATGGTTGATTTCTTCGGCAATCAGTTAAGTGGGCCAATTCCCAACACCATTGGGATGTTAAAACAGCTTACCTTCCTTCACGTGCGGCAGA